>OY735213.1:14055257-14112757 GCA_963457665.1 Thysanoteuthis rhombus | reverse complement strand
ATATTTTCTGACTTCCAAATACTTTTAGAAGTTTATATATATTTTGCGTACACACAAACATACACACACTAAATGTGTGTGTGCGCGCGTGCTCGTGTGCGCGTGTGCGTGTAAAGTGCTTGCACGTTCACTTACCTTAAAGGAGTTTTCCAACTTGTAAATATAATCCGATTGTTCAAAAAGAGGAAAAAAAGATTTGTACGGATGAACTCTCACCAACTAAATAGAGGAAACGAATGTAGTCTCTTCATGCAACAGGCGTTAAAGAAGGAACTCATAAAATCAACAAAAGCCCAACAAGCAGGCTGTGGTCCTGCCTGTATAAATGCCCACCAGCAAATCACTACTATTGATTTGGTCTATTTAAATACAGCTGCAGAAATTCCACAGCTTTCTGAAAGTAACGCTTGGGAAACGGTTGTCTTTTCTCCTTCTCTCGTCGCTCGAATTGACGAAGTGTTGTGATTACCTCGCCGCTCGCTTCTTGTACACTTCCACTCGTGCTTATCCCGATAGACGTGTGTACCAGCATTATGCAGGAACTTGTGAAATACGCATTTTCAAATTCTTGGGTAAGGCCCCGAAGAAGAGCGTGCGCATGCATGTGTATGCGTGCATGTGTATGTGTGAGCATTTGTGTGTGCCTTTCTGTGTCTGCATGTGCATACGTGCGTAGGATTGTGTTATCTGTGTGTACGTTTATCCGTTTATGTGCGCACACGTGCCTGTTTCAGTTTGACAATCTCATTGGACGCAGACTGAAGCTTGTGGATGATTGTGTGGTTTGGGCTGTGGGTGTGTTCGAGGATGTGTGTCTGTGTGTCCGAATGTTAGAAAGTTGGATGTGTTTTGGAGTATATCTCTGTGTGTGTCTGTGTGTGCGTGTGTTGGTACGTATACGCGAATGTATGTGCGTGCGTTAGTCTGTTTGTGTGTGCGCACACGCCTCTCTTCTTTCAAGTTGACGATTTCACAGGACGCCCACTAAAGAATGAGTGAATCTATTTCATTGGTTTTCTGTGTGCCGTAACTCTCGCTCAAATATGTCACATAAATTGTTCCAAACATGCAAACCTATATTTCGAGCCTTGAGCTTGTCCAGTACAGGTATTATGTCTGTCCTGCTTCCTCCTCATAATTATGCGTCTTATAGTTTTATCACAGGAATTTGGGAGATCTATTTAACGATAGATAAAAAGAAAAATGGATGATGATTATATATATATATATATATATATATATATATATATATATATATATATATATATATATATGTGTGTGTGTGTGTGTGTGTGTTTGTGTCTGTGTGTGTATACTGATATAAAAGTTTGACACATTGACTACTGAAATGTTTTTGTCTAATCCATCTGATTTTTTACCGTAGGTGTGCCGCGTAAATCAAATAAATTTCATAGTGTGCTGCCATATGATAAAGTTTGAGAACCGCTGATAAAATAAAATAAAGCTCTGATGATGAGTAATAGGTGTGTGAGATTATATATAAATATATATATATATTTATATATAATTATATATATATATATATATATATATATATATATATATATATATATATATCATCTACTAAACGAAACAGGCGTTTAGTTGATCATTGTATGTGCGTGCTTTTGCGACACTAATGCGTGTATTATGAAAGAAAAGTGCTAAGATAAATGATTAAATTTACATATCTTCTAGTAACTTTCTTTTCGAGCAGTAAAGGATAATGGATAAAGAAATAGAAATAAAAGAAAATTCGGATCGAATTGCTTCTATAGAATCACCGTAGCCCTCCCCCCAAATACTCAGCCCGACCAACCAGCCAAGTGAAATGCAGATTCTTCTCTCTATGAGTGTCTGTCTTTCTGTTTTGTGTGCGTGTGAGTGTTTTTTCGAGCGCTCTTCGTTTCATTTTAGGGGATACAGCATTGACATTTTTGCAAGAATACACCACTAGGCACCATCTAAAAACATTTTTTTCTTAGTAGTGCCAGACCGCTAAGGTCATTTTGGACTCAAAATGCCCGAATCTTGTGCCGGTACCTTTTAGATCATTTTAGATTCAGGATCTATATTCCAAGATAATTTTTGATTACGGCCAATTGTTTTATAATTTCATATATTTTGTAAAAATTTTTTTGTCTTTTTTTCAAGATAATTTAGGTATTTTTTCAAATGATTTAGTTCTTGTATGTGTGCCGGAAATGGTACTTTATTTATGTGAGGTTTGGATATTTTATGTGTCGTTTAAATTACCGGTATTAAATGATTGGTAGAGAAGTAGAAAAATGAACGTACCTCATGATGGAGGAAGAACTTCATTTAAGAATCGAAATAAATGGATATTGTTTTCCTTATAACAATCCTTAGGCTTCTGTCAGCGCTATCTTTTGATCAAAAGAAGAGAAAAAGAAAGGAGAGTCACGCTCAAAACACCGATTCACGTCTGAGGTGTAAAATTGAGCCACATCGAACCAGGGAAGAATTTAGGTGGGTGAATGCATAGAATCATCTTGTGGGGTGGCCACGTGGGTAAGGTCACTGGAAACGCACTGTGCGTGTCGAGTTCATACTCTGACTGGGACATTTTGGGTTCATTTCTCAATAATGTCCTTGAAAAGGCACGAATCTATCTCTCCCCCTCCAACTATAAGTGAAATAGCACAGTGAATTGAGTGACCCCACTTTAGGAGCTTGTTGCCTTAAACTCTAATTCTTATATTGAATGGATTGAGTAGTAATGATATAGATGGGGCCTGAGCATGGACGGCTGAAGCAGTAGACAACGCAAGGGCGCTATTTTCACTTCAGAAAAAAAATTCTATCACAAGCATGACTCTTTGACATGTTTGCGGCATGGTGATAGATACGAAAACGTGTTTAAGAGACGCTTCCTGAAATCAGGAATAGATAAATCAAGTGCGCTGATGGTAGTTTGTAGTGATGGGGGCAGTGATTTCTAGAAAGAAAGTTATGCCGATGAGCAATGTTTTCGTACTGGCTGATGGCTGTACAAGCATGGAGGAAGGAATCCCAATCGGGTTTCCTGAGAGGAAGTCGGAGAGAGAAAGAAGTGGACAGGAAGGAGGAAAGCATATCATTATTATTATTATTATTTGGAATCTCACACCAGTTGCCTAGTGGTATTATTATTATTATTATTATTATTATTATTATTATTATTAGTAGTAGTAGTAGTAGTAGTAGTAGTAGTAGTAGTAGTAGTAGTAGTAGTAGTAGTAGTAGTAGTAGCGACAATGTACCCGTAAAAATGGATGGAAACTTCTGCCTAGATTTCAGCTGGTTCACTGTTTACTATCAAAGTGTCGAATCTGTTTCCAGAACACGCTTTGGTTTTGTGCAGGTGCAATACCATGGCCGACGATGGCTCCGTATTGCTAAGTGCACGAGGCCTAAGATTCGTCCTGTGACTTCGAAAAATTTCTCAACCCAGCTTCGGGGGAGCAATATGCCTCGGGGCAGTACCGTCCCATTGCACTAAACGGGATGGGTAGGACTTACCCTGATGCATTTACTACACTAGTTGCTGAGACAAAAGCAATTTTTGGAGCTTTTTCGTTTAACAGAACCCCACATTTAAAACTACCTGTGTGACATCTTGCTCTTGTTGGGAAGCGAGTAAATAAGAAAGTGTAGTATCCGTGCGCTCTTGCAAAACTTTACGGATAGAGAAATAAACTAAAAATAAGTAAAAATAACCATGTTCATTCTATAGATATATCAAAATTATCATTTTGTTGTATCTGCATATTCACATCAGATGCATGCAACGTGCACATGAGAGAATCATGCTCAACTTCACATGGAGAAATCATAAGACAGACAGCGTATTATATTAATGAAAAAATAGGAGTCCAAGATATTATAGAAACAGTTAGGAAAATCAAATAATGATGTGCAGAACACGTTACAGGAATATCAGACAATCGCTGGGCATCACGACTCACAACGTGGATCCCTAGAGACCATATGTGAAATGGTGGCCGATAGAAAATAAGATGGCGTGACGAGCTAGATAAATTCAGAAAGTACTGCCTCTGCGATACCTGTAATAGAGAAGTCTTGCAACCCTATATATTCCGCACCTTTTCTGGCTCCTATTATGATCTGACTAATGCTTCATGGTTATTCATAACTATTAAATCTAGTTTCCTTGCTTGGATGGTGTTGTTGGTGTGGAATATTAGGATCCCTGAGTAATTTATGACTTCTACCTTCAAGAACAGTATCTGGTTTGTGTTTATTTCATTTGTTCAATTGGTTAAACCCAAGTTGTTTGCACAGTTCCAAGTGTATGACTGTTGCTATTCTGCTGTGCCTGTTTTTGTATCCTTTCTGGGCTAGTTCAAAATATTCACTGATCCACCCTGCTTCACAGTCGCATCTCCCTCCCTGCAGAGATGTATTTTCTGTTCTTAGTAGATTCCATCTTCGTCTTAATTTAGTTTCACTTGATGCATTTGTTATGAGCTGCAATGATGGTGGATTCCGTTCCTCTCTTCAAGTGCCCTCTGTGTCCATGATTTCTCGTCTTCAATATTTTCGATTTGTTCTTTAAATTCTGTCGTACAGTGTTTCTTTCCCCGTTTTCCTCTATTCTAGTTGTGTTTTTCGCTTCCCTCTTTTGTAATCTTTTTCTGTTTCATTATTCCCAATGATTTACATAATCTCACCACGCTTTTCTGCGTGTTTTCCTGTCACTCCTTCTTCCCTTGGACCGAACTATCGATGTAGATAAGTCCTCTGTCGCTTCCTTTCCCCGTATAATCTGTCAGTGTCGTCTCACGGATGTTGAACCAAATAAAACAAATGCACTTATTATTATTATCATTAGTGATTATCCTGGCTATCAGTTTATAACTCAATATCTGGCCTCAGAGAAAGTGACAGTTATAGTGATGGCAAAGTCCCCTTTGCTATCATCCAAGCATAAACCCCTTTTTTCTATTATTACCCTCTTTCATTACATTATAAGAGTTGGTGGGGAGGAAACGATGAAAGATATGAGGAGATTATCCATTTTATTGCTGTATGGTACTATGCATTAGTTCCTTTGGACAGCAATTAACTCGTTGCCTTCTTCTCCCATCAAAAGGGGAAAGGAGTTATAAGACAAAAGAACGTATTGAAACAAATAAATCAACAGGTTTTATTGGTTTGAGAAGACGCCAGATGAATAATAATCAAAAAGCGTAACGGTTGAAGATACGAGCAAGCAGATAATAATAATAATAATAATAATAATAATAATAATAATAATAATAATAATAATAATAATAATAATAATAATAATAATAATCAACAACGAACAAGGAAACTTATGACAATGCATAAAGCATTACACCCTAGAGATGATACAGATAGACTATACGTTAAGAGATAAGAAGGTGGCAGGGGGCTCATCAGCATAGAAGATTGTGTCCAGAGAGCTAAAGTAGTCCTAGAAAGGTATGTGCAAACAAATAGTGAAGAAATCATAAAGAGTGCGAGAGATAGTGCAACAAACAACAAAGTAGAAAACAATGGAACAGTACAGCAAACAAGAAAAGAAAGATGGGAAGGGAAAAAATTGTACGGCGAGCTTAAAAGACGGATACATGATGTAGCAGACGAGAAATCATGGACGTGGTTACGAAAAGGGAACCTTAAGAGAGAAACGGAATCGCTCATCATGGCAGCCCAAAACAAAAGCATAAGGACAAACTACATAAAAACAAAAATCGACAGAACACAGACAAACAGCAAATGCCGCATGTGTGGTGAAAGAGATGAGACAGTAAACCACATAACTAGTGAATGTAGCCAGCTCGCCCAGAAGAAGTATAAGCATAGACACGATAGAGTAGCAACGATGATACACTGGGAACTAAGCAAACAAATGGGATTCAACCATGTGGAAAAGTGGTATCAGCACAAGCCAGAGGCAGTTTTGGAGAATGACAACCACAAACTACTCTGGGACTTTGACATCCAAACTGACCACCTCATCCAGGCAAGAAGACCGGGCTTGGTAATAGTAGACAAAAAAAGGAAGGCCTGCCAAATAGTAGACGTTGCTGTACCTGCAGACCATAGAGTAAAAAAGAAGGAGAGTGAAAAACGGGAGAAATACCAGGACCTAGCAAGATAGTTAAGGAAGATGTGGAACATGAAAACCAGGTTAGTACCGGTCATAGTGGGCGCACTAGGAACAGTCCCCAAAACGCTAAGGGTGAGACTGGAGGAGATCGGGATTAGGGGAAGGATTGAGACCGAACAGACTACAGCACTACCGGGAACTGCATGGATACTGAGGAAGGTGCTAGAGATATAAGTACTGCAACGAATTTTAGCCCTGACATGATATGTGAAAGAGAGAGGAGACGTTAGCTGAAGACCTGGGGAGACTTATTGTCACTCAGCCTTCAGTGATAACCCTTGCGTGAAACTGTAAATCGCAGAATTACTGCGACCTATGAGTACTCGGAGAGGAGGGCTAGAGACTTGAGGAGACTTGCTGTCACTCAAACTCCAGCGGTTATATATATATATATATATATATATATATATATATATATATATTCCTTACTTGTCTTTCTTTTTCAAAACTGACTAATGCAGAGTAATAAAAAAAAAATCTCGCGATCAGAAACATTGAGTACATTTTCCTAAGCCTTCTACATAATTTCATTGAAATTCATTGAGATTCCAGTCAAAGGACATTAGAACCAAAATCTGTCTTGTGAAATAAAATGTCTCCAGAATTCAATGTCTGGATGTAAGACAGTCGGGTACCCTAGATCTGTTTTAGCAAAACTTGAAGTTGTTGAAAATTCAAAGATATGGTTGTACAGACGCCAACAATATTACACTTATCAAAATTTCACCTAATTTTTCTCAAAATTCATCTAACAAATTATCATTGAATAAAAAAATACCAGAATTTTGGGAAAACGCTATTAAGTGTAGCTTCACATGAGAAGGGTTCTGTGCTTTATTTTCGAAAATGTATTTCGGTAATCTACTTTTTATTATGATCAGTGTGGTTCTCTTTGTTCTTTGATCGTAACATAAACACTCCGTCTTGAGTTTGCTCACAAAAATATCTCATCCATCATAATAAATCATTAACTATTCCACTGAAACAATTTCTTTAATTTTTTTCTCGAAACAAAATCTAATAGAATTCAAATACAGATATTTTTGGCCTTTCAAAATTCGAGATGCACAGTGACAGAGCATTAACGTTTTAATGATGAAAGAAACACTTGGCTAAAAAATCATGGATGGAGTTTTAATGTTCAGGTGACCATTCTACCAGCCTCTTGCCTAATTAGTGGGATCATAGAAAAAAGGGGGTATATAAATCAAAGGTAATTGCTTTTTCGCTTTATGCCGTTTCGGCCTAAGAATGGTTTTCATAGCAGCGTTCTACTTTTCAGGGATTAGCTAGTTCATGTATCTAATTTTGTTAAATCAATTGCCTACGTAATGTGACTATATTAACCATAGCAATATGAAAATGCAAATGAAATTAATATACCTTTTGTTTGTTTTAGGTTTCTGACAAATGAAGGAGGAGCAATGATTAATGTTATGGTGATGGTGGAGTTCCTTTCGTTCTCATTTGGGGATAAACATCCTCTCCCATTCCCACCTATGTTCATTACAATTCAAAGGTGAATGTAGAGTGAGAAGAATGAATAATAATCAGAAGGTGCACTTAGTGGTGCATATGAACAAGTAGCATAAACGTATTATAGTAGTATTGTCAGTCAGTCAGTAACATCACTTTTGGTCATTGGTAATCATTATTTTTAACTTATTTCAATCATACATGTTTTAAAATGAATTCCTATTGTAAAATTGTTTGCCAAGTCCTCTATAGTAAAATCACTAGAAAAGTACTTACATTATACATTTATACATGTAATGGCACTATTCTGTCAGTATTGTTCGAAAATATTCCCGGACTTTACAATCTCTCATCTTCAATACACGACATAGAGATTGAGTGCTGAAACATGTTAGAACCAAGTTTTGGATAAAAGTAGCAAAATTCGGTATTAAATCATTAATTCTCCCTTCTGATAGGAATATTTGTTTGTTTTTTTTTTGTTTTTTTTCAAATACAGCAAATAACGACATCTAAGCCGGAAAGCAGTAGAGTACCGATAAAGACAGAGGACAAAGACTGGTACGGATAGGTATAAAGGAAGGCCGAAACGTTCCCTTCATAAACGGGATTTCAATGTAATTGTCACTTCCATGCAACCCTGAGAATTGCTTCATTTCCACTGTATCGTCTGCCATTCTGTATGGACTCGAAATTTAAATGTATTTTCTTACCCTCGCCAACCAAGGTTTTTTCATCATTTTTCATACATTTTAGTATACATTCATGTTTTTCAACTCTACGCCTCCGAAAGTTCTCCGTGAATTTCAATGACATTTTGTAGAGGGATGGACAATAAGCGAAATGAGGAGTGATTAAATTTTTAAGCTGATCAGGTATTTCTTTGTAATTATCTCGCTTGCATCGTATATATATATATATATATATATATATATATATATATATATATATATATGAACTGATTTTCATTTTTTATGACGATTGTTTTGACAGAGATATGTGCTTTGTGTGTGTTTTATAGTTTAACAATACGATACCAAGGTTTACATAAACAGCTGTCATCAAATATATTTC
Organism: Thysanoteuthis rhombus; assembly: GCA_963457665.1. NCBI lineage: Eukaryota > Metazoa > Mollusca > Cephalopoda > Oegopsida > Thysanoteuthidae > Thysanoteuthis > Thysanoteuthis major. Next base: position 14,104,047 of record OY735213.1, on the reverse strand, counting down.
ATATTTTCTCAACAGTATCCACCCAACGTGCATAGCTTCTCAACACTATGTGCAATTCTTTGAAAACAAATCTACTGATTCCAAGGGTGCTCTAAGTGGACGATGATCAAAGATTCATACGTATTAACACTTTCAAAGACATTCTTTACCAGATTGTTTATCAATTTCCAAAGTATTTGTTACTTGATTTACTGCTCTTTTTGCTCATCATTTTGTCTTCCTTCAGAAGTTCGATAAGTAGAGTAGGCCAGAAATTAATCATAATTTTGTTTTATTCAGTCAATCTTGCTATTGGATAGCCCTGGGGTCCCCTTACCGAACGCCATGTAACTTTGCTATTTGGGGATGATGATCAAATACCAAGAGAGGATGTTACAGGTATTAAGACAACGCTGTACTTTTCGGTCTTTTTATGCCAGGTGTGTTTGGAAACTGTCCTAAGCTTCATCTTCCCGCTTTTCTCTGCTCCCGGGCAAGGTCCTGGTATTTTCTTAAACATTTGCTTTCTCTCCTTTTCGCTCAGCTGTCAGCCGGCACGGGCACATTTACAATCTTGTATTTTTTTTAAATATCAGAACTATTAGATCCAGCCCTTCTGTCTGGATGATGTGGTTGGTACCAGAGTATTCTATTTTTAAATTTTTCATATGACAGCCTCTTGTTTCATGCTGATACCTTTTGTCTGACCTAAATTATTATCATTTAGGGTGGATCCAGGATTTTGGACGGACGTAGAGTCCGAATGGAAAAACTATTTTTACAAATAAATACATGAAACCAAAAGAAAACTTTTCAAACATAATCGAAGCAAGAATGTAGTATATGATCCAGCAATTTCACTTACATTTGGAGCATAGCTGTGTAATCACTGGAGTTTGCAAACAAGAAATGTGAAAAGATCAGTCGAAGAAATTGATCACGTAAACGATACATAAAAGAAAGGATAAAGAATTATTTATGTTAGATAGAAAATAGAATGTTTTTTTGTGAAGGGAGAATTTATGATTACTTTAGTTTATTTGAGTTTCCTTAATCTACACATCAAAAAGAAATCAAATTGAACTTCAACCGAGTAGGTGAGAGGCCTAACCACTTGCATTACATGAATCTGTGTCTAGGGAATATGTACTGTGATAAACAGCTATTGTCTCCAATTCTCATTGCACTGTTGTTGAGATTTTCACCAATACCGAGATGAAAACTCGAAAGAAAAATAGAAGCATAAATAAGCAAAGAAGCAATAGCGGCCATGATAGAACTTTTTGAACTGGAATCCTCACTGTATCGATGAAACTACGGCTAAACGTGTTCCTCGTGTCTTGGAGTTGTTGTTAGGCCTACGCCGGTGAAAAGTGGGAGATTAGGAAGGGAAGAGGATAACACCAACAGCAGGTGCGTCTCAGATCATCTTACCTTTTAGTCGGTATTCAGTAAGGCTGCTATTTGGCATATTTTCTGGTTTCCTGCAAAATGTAACAAATGCAGACGAAGCTTGGCGTACAATTCAATTAAGTGGCTTCTTTTTCATGTATACTCTTCTGAAAATGTGCATTAAAAAGCTAGCTGATTTAATTAAGCAGACATTAGTCTTGTTCAGTTACTACTGCCTTTGCAGTTAGGTACTTATGGGAAAGTGGTTTACCTGAATGTTCACTCATTCATTTTTTTCTATCGATTATTGTGGTACGTCAACAACAAGACTACTTTTGTCAAGTTGGCAAAGAGACACAGCTTAAGGAGAATGGCTTAATGCATTTCTAATTGTCATCAGTGAAGGCAAGCAGCCTCAACTGGAATTAGAACTTGGTTTACTGATTATATGTTGATAACCTTCTTCGTACCTCAATGCAAAAAACTAATACAGTATCAGATCATTGATCCGGAACCGGATTTCTAGATTTTCCAACTTTCTGGATCAAGGCTTAATATACAGTGAGTGCAATAAGTATCAGATACATTGCAACAAGTCTATTTTAACGCAGTTATACATTTAATAAATTGACAGGATATGGTCCTAAGATTTTTGATTTTTGTAAAAGACTTTTCAATGTTCAATTTTGCTTCCTTTTTTTTTCAAAGATTTGTATTTTTTAATCTTGCTCTAAATTCTGTTAATTTGAAACTGTGTAAGGATGTTAAGATGAACTTTTTAAGAATTTATGCTTTCTGCACTCATTGTAAACTCGGAATATAAGATAAACTACGGAAAGGAAAGAACGAAATCGTATCTAATGGACAGAAATAAATCCATTTTTAAAGCAGGATATTCAGCTGAAGACAATTCAATCCTGGCACCAAAATTAAAACAAATTTCGACCTGAAGGCGAACTGCTATAAAGTTCCCCACCCAATGCACATTGCAGATTAAAAACTAACTCTTTTAAAGAATTGCAGCTTCTCTGGTAATTCCACTTTTCTGGACGATAAAAGCCGCTCGTTAAATCAGATTTAAATGTCATTTTTCATCTTTTTTCAATCTGGTGAAGATTATATTTGTCAGTTATCAACTTTCCAAGCATTTTGTTCTTTTATTGACATCAGTCAACTATTTCCAAAAACTTATAGCAATAGGAAATCTAGATGTCAGCAATTGAAGAAACTTGAAAGATTTAATATTATTTGTAAAAGAACTGATTCGCAGATTATAGAAAAAAGGCAGATAATAAAATAGATTTTTTTAAATAAGATTTCAAAGAAATACTTGACTAAATCTATGAATGTTAAAGTGTTCTGCCACCAGAAAGAATATTGGTGAGAGGATAAACTAAAAATAATTACAAAATTTACTTGAAAAATGTATCTCCACGACCATCTGTATGTTTGTCTTTGCTTATTTTTTCCTCGTCTGTTAGGCCACTGCTAACAGCTGGGGTCGTAGATCTCTATCTATCTTCAGTATTCATGCAGTCCCTCGCAATGCTGTGGTCTGTACAGTCTCAATACCTTAGTTCGCCCAATCTCGTCTTCAGTGTCTCTGGTATGGTTTCGAGTGCACTACTTTTACTGGAACTACCTTTTACCACACTTTCTTCAGTTCTTTTGCCAAATCCTAGTATTTTTATAGTTTTTCACCCTCTTTCCTATTTACTTTGTGGTCTGCAGGCTTAGCAACGTCTATCATTTTGCAGGTTTTTCTCTTCTTGTCCACAATCACTAGGTCTGGTCTTCTCACTTAGATGGAGTGGTCAGTTTGGATGTCAAAGTCCAAAAGTAATTTGTGGTTTCCATTCTTCAGGGCAGTTAAATTTCACTCAGAATTTCAGTTCCCAAGGTAACACTGTTGTTACTCTATCATGTCAGTGTCTGTACTCCTTCTGGGCTAGTTGTCAACCTCCCTAGTTATGTGGTGAACGGTTCCATCCCTTCCCCGACATCGGTGGCAATTGCAGCTTGTCTGTGTTCAGTCGATTTTTGTTTCGATACAATTTGTTCCGATGCATTTGTTTTCGGCTGCCATGATGAGCAGTTCTGTTTTTCTCTTCAAGTTTCCTTTTCGTAGACATTTTCATGATTTCTCGTCTGCAATATCCTATATCCCTTTTTTGATTTCTCCTCGTAGTTTCTTCTGTTCCCATTTTTCTTTCCTTGTTTGCTGTGCCGCTCCATTGTTCTCTACTTTTTGTTGTTCGTTGTGCTACTTCGGGCACTGTTTATGATGTCTTCACTGTTTACTTGCACATACTTTTCTGACCCTCTTGACACAGTCTTCTATGCTGAGCTCTTCTCTGTTCTTAACAAATAGTTTCGAGTCGTCCATGTACTTTTAGTAGTTGACTTATCTCTTTGCTTCGGAGAATCGGTATCCTTTGTTGTTTTTCAGGATTCTGTTGAGTGGTGTCATGGTTTGAACGAATAGTAATAGAGACGGAGAGTTTCCAAATAAAGTTCACTTTTTTATACATTCCTTTACCCTTTTTTTTGCTGTGATTATCAAATCAACTTTTGATTTTTTTCATAGAGTTGTCAGTGTATCTCACCACTGGTTTACTGATCTCGAACAGTCTGAGACATTCGAGTATCCAGCTGTGAGGAGTCATGTCGTATGATTTTTTCTTATAGTCAATCCGTTTCCATTGCAACGTTCTTCTTCTTTTTTTACTTCTTTTAAGTTGATCTCGTCGATGGTAATAATCCTCAATGTTGTGCAGTGTGGTGGATTTGTTTAATCAATATCCGTAAATCCCATCCGGTTCTTGTGCTTTCCAGGTGGCTATTGTTTCAATGTGGTTCCATTCAAAACTAACGGTTCCCCATTGCCTATGTCCTTGAGTTTTCCTCTCATGCTCTGTAACCATTCCAGGGCTTCATGTGTCTTTTTGGGTATCCTCGTATGTTGCTCCAGAAATTCTTTGTCCCTGTTGCATCCGGCTTTACGTTCTGTTTTCTCTCTCCATTCAGGTACGGTAAAACTTCTCGTTGTTTTGGTATGTGAGGTTCTGTTTGTATTAGGCAGTCCTTTTATATCTCTTCAGTCTTGCCTTCTCTGATGTATCTCTTCCACAGCCACGGGATACCTTTTTGTCTTATCTTCTATTTGTCCCATAATCATACACATGGCATGTTCATGTGGTGCATTTCTCCGTAGTTCTTCATCTCTCTGAAATTTTGAGACCTGTCTTTCTAATCTTGCTTCCAAGTTGAAGATTTCCTTCCTATTACCTAGGGTTCTCTTTACTGATGTAAAGAGCTCCATTACCATTTTTTTGCACCAACGTAGATTAGGTAGCAGAGCTGTACGGCTGTTCGTTTTGATATACATATATGAAGGAGGCAGTTGACATTTTTGGTCGCTTCTTTCAATATCTTCCTGTCCTTGTCCCTAAGAGTTGGCGGTGTCTTTTTTCTTCTTACATGATTTCTTTCAGTTTTTTTCCGAGATTTCTCTTCTTCCATTGGGGAATCAGCGTCACTTTCTGGTGTATGGTTTTGTTCAGGGATTTTCTTTTTGCTTGGGTTTGTTTCAATTTTGTCGATTACTATGTTGGTTGTGTTGAGAGAATTCTCTTCAGGATATCCACTTTTTCTATTTCATTGCAGATCTCTTGTAGTTCTATCCCAAAGGGACATTTATTTTTCAGAGTTTGTTCCGATTGATCAGCCAGACGCTAGTTCAATACGTCCACGGTAGATTTCCCCCTCCGTATTTTGAGCATGCGTTCCTTAGAGCACCGCACGGGCGGTTTGCTTTTGAAGTAGCAATACATTACTAACCTATTGTCCTATTCTGTACTTTTTCTCCTCTTGTTCTGGCTAATTACCAATCGGTGACGTTTGTGCCCCTCTTGGTTGTCATTAGTGGAGCATGTGCTGAAGGCCATACTGGTTACACGAGCCAGGGTTTTGGCCAGCAGTCATGGGATGATGTCTGGGGCCCTCTCAGTGGCTAACAAGGGAGCAACGGACGGTTATGACACACAAATCTTAAATTTGTGCCCTTTTGTGGTTGATTGATTTGGTTGAACAGTCATATTTGGTTTTGGGTACTTTCAGGTAGCCCAGGAACTTGGTGGATTGATAAAAACTGATTCGATTCTGGACTGATTTCAGAGCTCTACCAACTCTTAGCGCCCAGGATCAACTCTCACCTGGAGAAAGCCTATTGGTGCGCGCAGGAATTAACAGTAAAGCACAGTGTTTGTGCCTCACCACTTAAAAGGAATAGCACTAAGTTTTGTCTCTTGGTTACTTAAGAACAACCAGTATGATCATAATCATTATCATCATCATCAGTCTTTTAACGTTCGTTGTTGGACATAGACCTTCCCCAGGATTCGCCACACTTCTCTATCATGGGAGTCATAGAGCCAGTACTTTTTGAATTTGTCTAGCTCGTCTCTCCATCTAATACTCTGCTGGCCTCGGTAGCACATGTGATCTTGGGACATCCATGTCATGAGTCGTGATGTCCATCGGTTGTCCACCATTATTGCAACATGGCCAGCCCATTGCCATTTGAGATTTTTAATGGATTCTATGATGTCCTTGACTATTGTCTTTCCCGGGTGTGGTCTCTCCATGTGAGGCAAAGCTTAATTCTTTCATGTGCGCGTTGCATAGCTCTCAATTTGCAGATCTGTCTCTTGGTAAGGTTCCATGTTTCAGCTCCATAAGTGACTATTTTGAAGATACATTGGTTATACACCCTTCTTTTTAGGATTAATGGGATCATCTTTTTTTTAAGGTTATGCTTGCTCTGCCAAAGGCTTGCCATCCTAGTGTGATTCTTCGCTTGATTTCTTCTTTTGAGGGTCTCATGGACATTCGTTGTCCTAAATAGATGTAGTGATCTACTTTCTCCTGTTCTGTCCTCGATTTTGATCTCAGTTTTTATCTCTGATGTGGTTGTTACACATGATCTTCGTCTTGCTGAAGTTCATGCGTAGGCTGACTTTCTTGATTTCTTCATTTAGTTCATCTATAATTAGTCGAAGGTCGTGTAGGTTCTCTGCGAAAAGGGCAATGTCGTCTTCAAATCTGAGGTTGCTCAGATACTCGCTGCCTATTCTAATTCCTTTATTCTCCCAGTCTAGTCTTCTGAAGAGTTTAGGTTAGTTGGTAACACCTTGTCTCCGAGTCTTTATGTAGTATGATAAAGGAGCTGCCGTAATTGTATATATATTTCAGCACTTTAACATATACTGGACCTACACCCTGTCGAGTGATAGCCTCCTCGACCTTTGGGATTTCTACTGAGTCGAACGCCTTTTTGAAGTCGGTTAATGCTCCGTCGAGTGGTAGTTTATATTCTGCTGCTTTTTCTTTCAGCTGATCAATCGAATGCAGGTGGTCCATGGTTGAGTAGCTTCTCCTGATGCCAGTTTGCTCTTGTGGTTGGTTTTCATCGAGTGTTTTTGTGATTCGGTTGGTGATGATTTATGTGAAAAGTTTGTATACGCAGTTGAGTAGGATTTTAGGCCTATAGTTGTTGAGGTCTTTCAGTTTTTTTTTCATTATATAAAAGCATTATGAAAGCAGTGTTCTAGTAATCTATGACTGTTTTGTGTTTTAGACACAAATTAAAAAGGACAGCCAGTTTCCTGGTGATGATTTTACCAATCATCACCAGGAAACTGGCCGTCCTTTTCAATTTCGGAGTTCCTTTCTTCGTCTGTTTAATGGCTTGTTTCACCTCCCACAGGGTTACTTCTGGGAAGTCTTTGAGTTGATTGTTCACGTTGCTTAATCGTTGATGTTGATGTCATCTTGTTCAGTAAGAATTTTAAATCTGTTTTTCAGTTCGAGCTTGAAAGATTGAGCGTGCTCTTTTGGTATGTTTAGGGGCTGCAGTTTTGCACGGAACATTTTCCTGCGTTCTTTATTGGTGTTTATTTGTACTTTACATTGTACCATTCCGAGGTTGCTGCCTGCATTGACTTGATTTAGGACTTGGATGTCCTTGACGATATCGTTTTTGTCCGTTAAGATGTGGTCTATTTCGATCTTTGTTTCGTGATTGGGGCTCATCCAAGTCCATTTCCTATTGGGTCCCTTCTTGAAGAAGGTGTTCATAATTTTGAATCTGTTAGCCGTTGCAAAGTTTACAATATCATCTCCTCTCTCGTTCCGTACATTTTATCCAAATTTGCTGACGCAATCTTCATTTCATTGTACTACCTGTACATTGAAATCTCCCATGCTAACATTGAGATGTTTTCTGGTGTCTTGGAGTAGGTAGTTCAGGTCATCATAGAAGTTGTCTTTTTCCTGTTGGGTTGATTGCGAAATGGGGGCGTAGACTTGGATTATATTGAGTTTGTATCGTTGTATTGTGACGCTAGGTACTCGGTCAGAGAAGGCCTTGAAGCTAGTTACATCATCTTTGAGGTCTTTATTGATGAGGAAGCCTACTCCACTTTGTTTTACTTTCTCTTTTCGGTAGCTGTAAAGATGTCGGCTCCTCAGTTCAATTAGTTCTTTTCTGGGTCTTCTTACCTCGCTAATGCCTATGATGCACCATTTGAGATTTCTGATTTCACTTTCTAGATCGGTTACGTGCGTGTCAGTTGACAGTGTTCTGACGCTGTAGGTACCTATGTGTAATTAGTAGATATTTAAGTTAATAAGGTATAAGATAAGTTGTTACGTTCAAGATCATGATGATCCAAGCTTGTAGATCATTAACGGATAGTCATTGGCTCAATTAATTTTCGCATCAAGAATAATTTCATTTGGTAGAGTAGTTATTTTCAGGCCTCTCCCCCGCTATTCTGGTCATTCTCCAAAATGTGGGTACTTGAGAGCACAACTGCTTGTTGGCACATACGACCTTGACACTTACACTTCATTTTTGTTATTCTTTTTACTTTCTTGTTCTGCCTTGATTTTTTGCTGATATCAATCGTCACATTCCAGGTTTTTATACTATTCCAAGTGTATCACTGTCCCTACCTAGAATTTTCTTTTATATCTTATGATTTATATTTTCAGAAGGTTGGGGTATTATCAATTTTATTTGGATATAATTTATCCCGGTGCATCTGTTCTACACTGCAATGGTAAGAGGTTTTAGTTTATCATTACAGATATCCAATGAGTATGATTTCCTTATATGATAGTTTACCTCCACCAACAGAATTAGAAAAGGAATACGTATTGACTTGTTTTTATCTGCCCTTCTGCACAATGTTAATGATGAATTTCGGTGACATTTTGAAGAGGGGTGAGTGATATGATAAGGAAGAATTGATTGAATTTTCGATCGGATCCAGGAATATTCTAATTTTATTTACATTGATGAATTCCAAGGAAAGTTCAGAAAGGATAGGGCACGTGGTAAGGGAGAATTGATCAACTTTTTGAGCAGAATTAGGAATTTCTCTCGATTGAGAGGGATACCTTTTATTTTATTGATACAAATATTCATCTATCTTAAGAAATGTTCTCAATGAATTTCGATGACAATTTGTAACGGATGATCGATTATTTTGGTGGGTGATATGCAGGATTTTGTTACAGTTATCTTCCCTGCATCGCCAGTATATTTGATTCTCATTCAGTCTTTAGTGGTAAAAGCGTTCGCAGAGGTATGCTTTCAAATTTCTATATGTTCTTGTATTCTGCCCCGATGTCTTTGTCTCTGTTTCATTGTTTGTTATTCTTTCATCGCGACCGATACAAATATTGTCATATTAATGCTTTCACATGTTGTATTAGTTGAGTTTTCAGTTTTTATTGCTATATGGTTCCTGGGAATGTTTCTCGTCTATAATCACTGGCCAATTTTGATGTTAGTTGCGTGATAATTGTTTAGAATCGGTCAATCAAAATGTTATGTCGAGATTTTCAAGAGGCTCTTCTCAGAAGACACGATTAAGCTATTACAAAAAAAAAATGAAAGTAGAAAACTCTGAGAAAGTCGAAAGGTATTTCATTGAATTCAACTAGAAAGGATATAATTTATGTTTAGTCCAAAGGTTAATATTAGGGTTGGGGTAGCAATTAATAGCATAAGAAAATTAAACATTTGTGGCTATTCTTGCATTAAGTACCACCATTTTGAATAGGCTAAAAGTTGCTAGATTTTAAAAAAACATGGCTATTGGGTAGATTTAATTTCCAGGAAATGAAATAACTCCGATAATAATTGGGAAATTAGAAACACTAACCCAAAACCTACTTACTAGCCCTAACCACAAATCTACCAAATAACCCTAATTCCAAACCTTCCAACTAACTCTAATTTCAAGCCGTATTGGCTCTAAAATAAACAGTATTTTAGATCGAAAATAACATTGTTTGATCAATGGTAAAAATCTAGCCGCTTCTAGCCGTTCAAAATAGTCAATTTAAAAAATTGTTTGGGTATAGTTTATCGAGCACCAGCTGAAAAGTGTCTATCCGGGTTATCTCAATTGAAAAACATCGGCATAACGTTTTTATGAACTTATTCCAAATAATTACCTGTTGTGTCATCATGCAATTGCGTTAGCCGGCCAGTACGTAAAGACGAACGGATGAAGAAACGATTTGAATAGTTTCAGCCACAAAATGAGACAGAAAGAATGAAACAGGAAGATTGAAATCAGAAAGCAAAGGGAGACGGAAGGATTTGCAAAAATATAGAAAGCAAACAAAAAAAATGGAAGAAATGTCAGAAAAGTTTTACAAAAAGAAGAGGAGAAAGATTTTTAAGAAAATGGAAAATGAACGTGTTTATCGAACCTTCTGCAACGAAATCACGCTTTTCTATAGATGAACACTTTGAACGGACAGTATAAAAAGACTAGATTTCTCAGTCATTGTAGATTCTTAGCGAATTTCTGATGACAAACAATTTGGAAAAAGTACTGATACATTAATTCTATTTGATTACATGCACTATCACACAAGATACAATAATAAGAATATTTAATCGAAATTAATTTCATGATGTATAAACATAAAGTAATCCACCTGAGAAAATGTTTCATCCAGGATCCCTTGCCATCATATTTCGTTGCTTATAGCATCTCCCAGCACGACAACGTTTCATTGGCATTTCTTTATTTTTACTGCGTTTCTTATTCGTGTCGTCTGAATACAAAAGGAGTTAAATGATAAGGCAAAATTAGAGAAGTGGATAGGAAGTTAAATCACCTCCGGACGAGGATATTTGGAGAATCAAAAGATAGAAATGGGTTGAACATGTTTTTCTCCCCGGTGAAAAGAACCTCCAATTATACGCCATCTTGATTATTTTTCTCTATTCCGTGTGTTTTCTTTTTCGTATCCAATACTAAACATCAATGAACAGACATGTGACTACGCATAGCATAGTTTCAGAGTAAATATATTTAGAAACTATTTTCTGCCGGCATAAAAGTTTGGGGAAAGAAAACTAATATCATTATTAACAAGAGCTTGAAAAACAAATTCTCTTTTTTTTGTTTGCTTTTAATCACAACGTTTTTTTCACATATATCTCTACTAACACAAATGAGTGAGCTGTATGGGTAAGAAATAAAGAATAAACTGTCGTTGAGGTTTTTTATTCCAGATTCATATCGCTCACTAGACGGCCGTAGAATTAATATAAAACGATTTTAGAGTTGCAATTAAAATAAAAAGTAAGTGGATATGAAGTCGATCTTGTGATTGTGAGTAGCAAAACGAAATTCTTATGGAAAGACATGGTTTATCGCAATCAACTGCATACGTCAAATAACGCTCTGCGAGTTTAAAATATATTTTCTGATATTTGATACTACTGCCTTACTGAGTGCATTGAAGGGCATCAAATCTTATGAAAAATGACACAAAATACTCACCTAAATTATTTTCATAGAAATTTAATGAGAATTCACTTCATTTGCATAAAGGCATTCTTTCGTTTTATGTCCATATAAATGTTAAAGATTGTGGGAATCGACCACAGATTTACAAAAGGGAACAGAAGAATTCCAATTGGTCGCTCACACACACTACTTCAACTGAACTTTAACTTAATTAAATAATATCATTTGTAAATTATTAATTAGTTATATATGTTTATGCTTATTCATCATTTAATTGATATTGTCATGGTTACAGCATATAACTGAGTCAAATCCAAAATCTGCATCATTTCTCTTTTTATTGGTGCACCATTTTCAACATCGAGTGAACGAAGGTGTAAGACTTTACGATTGTCAATCAGAATTCCCACTCTGTTTCGATAGAGCTTCTACTGACAACTGCTTTTCACTGGCACTAACATATATTTGCCATTAAGTGCATCCGTAGTCGATTTTAACAATTTTAACAAAAGTTATAATTCCACAACAAGAAAATTATGAAGTCGAGTTTTAAATTCCCTCAAAAAATTGAATCAGTCAGTTTAATGATTAATTGATAGGATTTTGGTAAAATATCAACCATAGACCGTACTTGAGAAAATACATTGTATGTGATTGAATTATAAAAATAATCGAAAAATGTAGAAAAAAGTCATCGGAAAAAGTTCAAAAAAAGAAAATATTTCAGTTTTGTTGAATTTTTAGAATATCATTCCAGGGCTAAAAATAGTCAGCAGTATCGATCAAAACTTAAACTGGCTTGATTTTTCCAGGGGCTCATCTTTATAGCAATGTCAATATTTTTGGTATGCAAAAGACTCTTGGGGTGACTTGGAAGTATCTCAATGAGTTTTTATTGAAGAACTATTCAAAATTGAATACAGGCCAAAAAAATCATTGAAACTGGCCCATTAGTATATTTTTTGCGTGTGAATTGTGCTGAATTTCCCCTAATGCAAATTATCATGTTGCACTAATGTTAACAAGTTTCCAACCGATTATCTCACGATTGTCTCGTAACACAAATAATTTTAGTTGATAATTTCCTGAAATTTTTCTTATTGTTAGTTTTGCATAAAGACGATAAAATTGACAGGTTACACATTTCAGACATTCCAGACGCTTAGAATTCTGGAGTCCTGCAACACATGAATTCTTCGAAAGCATTCTGAACTACATGCAGGAAGTGGTTAAAATACTTGAAAAAGTGTTAGTTGGTCGGAGAAAGGTCTAATAAGCCAGCTGGGTGAGGTGAAGTTTTGTAGCCTACTTCATTCAATTTCTGCAGAGTCAACTTCTTGGTCGATAGATCGGTCCCAGTTATGTTAAACAACTGTATTAGGGAGAAGAGAAAGAAGGAAGAGGTGTGATGTCATTAAAAAAAGTGACGTCATTAAAAGATGTAACATTTATTCCGATCATTATTTACGCGCTGCTCACAGCTAATCCGTCTTTTTGTATTTAAACATGCCAAAAATGACCATTTATGATTTCTATCGAAAATGATGATACCAGAATGTTTCAAATATTCAACAAATATGAGAATCGATTGACTCAGTGAAAAACTATTTGATCTTCTTACAACTACTACTACTACTACTGATAGTGGACGAATCATTGAAATTATGGTCCTCGTTCACTTTTTGCTTGCATATTTGTGGTTTTCATTCCTTTTTTGTCCGTGTGACAAGACGATGGGTGCCTTATAACTGCCTTGGAAATACAATGAAATACAATGCCGGAAACAATTACGATTTGAAGGGTGCACCCAAAACGAAAAACAAAGAATATTACGACGTCTCATCATAAACGAGAAAAGGGAACGTCCATTGTGATCCCATTTGACTAAAATTTTTTTTTTATTCCATCACATGCAGCAACCAAATAACGCAAAGTTTGTTGACGACAAAAACACATACGGTAAGTGCAAAAAGTATCTGATAGCAAATATTCTATTTTTCTGAACAATCGCTCGGGTTTACGGTGCTCGAAAAAATGTTCACCGTTCACTACGATGCAAATACGATTGAAAATTATACTCTTTCTAGCTTGAGATCAATAGCTTCGAAATTGATTGAATTTGGACCAAATGTCTATATTCATACAACAAATACAAAACTAAAAAATGTTTGAACACCGAAAAAGCAATGTGCATTAATCAGAAATCTTTGGTCCAAATTCTATAAATTTTGAAGCTCTGTATGTTAAAATAAACTTTTAGTATCGAATATTCTCACCATTGCAGTTTTTACAATGTTATGGACCATTATACTTGTCGCTAACTTACCGTGTGTTTTTCTAAAAAAAAAAATACCTCCAAACCTAATACTTTGAAATGTATTTAACAATTCCTCTTTCATTATCTATTCTCTCATTTCCAAGCTTTCCTTAAAATTTATGAAAAGAAGTGACTGAGTTGTGAATCTAGAATATCGTACTAATGATACTGTCTTTCCGTTGATATTCACCGGTAGGGTAAGTGTAAACTCACCCGGTACCCGTATTGTAAGAGGAAAAGTAAAAATGTAAACTATCTGATCAAGATGACCTATATATCATCAAACAGCCCACAAAATATCTTGATGAGGTAGGAGAAAGTACAGAGACCTTAATCTTATGTCTATTCTTTATATATATATATATATATATATATATATATATATATATATATATATATATATATATATAAGAATATTTTTAATATTGTCAGGTAGCATGTAACTTATATCTCAGAATTCGTTAATGAAGACAAATTACCGACGGCATCAAAGGCATTCTTGAATTCCTCCTTCGTGTTTCACTTGAATCATTATAATATCTTTTTCTTTGGTGTTTTTTTAAATGACTGCCAAATTCATATATTACACACATGCACAAGAACACGTGCAGTAGAGTTCACAGCTGAAAGTAAAACTAACATTTTTCTTCTATATCAACGATTCTTTGTCAAATATGCAGTTATCCATCCACTTTCTCTCGGAGAGGACGGGATATGACATACGGTTGGTTTTAATGTAGGGGCACATACGCGTGCAGAACAAAACATTGACCAATGCCCACGAACTGGGTCACGGAATCATCATAGCGTTTCCCTCATTTAGTAACGAAACCGACCCCAGACTGAGAATACTTTACTTTTTGGAGGCCACAAAACAAATCATTGGACAGGTAAATCTGCATAATGTCTAATGATAACCGCTTAATAACGGGTGGGATCGTTTTATTTGAATGCAAATAGTTTTCATTTTTCCCTTCCTTTACAACTTCGATTATTTTTCTTAATTTCTTGTTAAGTAGGATCTTTTTCTTCTCTGGTCTTCGGTTTTTTATTATATCTTTAGTTTCTCATCTTATATATTTATATACATATATATATATATACATATATATATATATATGTATATGCATATACATATGTATATAATCGTATATAATCATATATATATATGTTTGTATATGTATGTATGTATATGTATATGTATATATAGGATTAATGAGATTGCTGTCTGTGATGAGCTGTATCATACAATGTTTCTAGTGGCACAGCGTGTACCTGACCGGGTACTTTGTTCATTTAATTAAAAATGCATTAAGGAGATTCAGATGCTATTAGGCACTTTAGGATGACTGGATTTCATATACATTAATGCAAACAGATTTTGTTGGTTTTTTTAACATCCATTTCCAGAATTGCACTTACGAACAAAGCGATTCACAAAACCAAAAATGCTTATATACGCCCCCCTTTCTCTCATTTTCAGCCAAGCACACACACACACACACACACACACACACACACATATATATATATATATATATATATATATATATATATATATATATATATATATACTTACTTACTTACTTACTTACTTACTTACTCAATCAGATACATAGAGGATTGATGAGGCAGCTCAGTGACGAGGAATGTGTCTCCCGTGGCTCAGCGTGTACCTGACCAGATATTTCGTTTATTTAATCAAAAATACATTAAGGAAAAGTAGATACTCCTAAGCTGCACTTACAAAAAAACGTGAATAACGAAACCCCAAATTTTCTAGCATTTGTCGATGTACACACTATGTATCCTCTCCACCATTTCACACTTTCACTCTTCATTTTACATTGAAAAACGTTTACTTCTTGTCTCGCCTGATTTTCGATAGGAACACCCATCAGTTCGCCGGAAAAAAAGTTTATCAACAATTATGGGAATGATACTTTTCAAAATCAAAATTTCCCGTGCTTATACACCGAGTGCAGAAAGTGTCAGATACATGACAAAAGATTAATTTTCACTAATTCATGCAGCTTTAGAATTGACATATTTTCGAACAAAGATTTGTATCTATACAAAGAATGCAAAAAAAACAAGAACCAGTCCGTCTTAGAGCCAATTGATGTAAAATATAGTGATATGGAAATATTCTGAGTCTCATTTTTAGTAAAAATCGTAAATGTCTGATAAGTATTGTGAAAAATTTCGAATATGCCAAACTATTACGTTGTATTATTGCATCGTCGCATTCATGATGCTGGGCCTCAAATGATAGCAAATCTCTTCTTTTTTTCTCATTCCTGTTGTTTAATGCAAATGGGACTGACCGACCGAAAAGCGCCCTATGTGTGGGCACATCTGAAGAGATCAAACATTAAAAAAATCACATGCATAAATCAGGAATCTTTTGGTCAAATTAAGTCAATCTTAAAACTGTACATGTATGCAAAAATGATTGTTTCCTAAATTTTGGATACTGTGTGTTTAATACAATTGTCATGTTTGAGATGCGTAGAGAAACATCTAAAATGGTCAAATGTTTTTGGTTCCATGTAAACAGATTGACAAATATAAATCTGTACTTTCTGATTCCGGTCATCATAAGATAAAATATGGTTTATTTCATGAATTGAACTATAACAAACTATTCATACATTTTAGTAAAAAACTTATTGAAATTATCCCAAGCTAGTATATTGAATTTATTCTATATTTCTTCCGTAAAAATATGTGAAAAAAAAAGCTATTGATGACGTTCAAGTATCTATAGACCATTTTTGTTTGGAGGGTAAAAATTTACAAAATCTGCGAGGGAAATTTTGATAGATAAAATCATAAATAAAAAAGGATTTTCAACGACTCAAAGTATGTGTTACATGGATCTCAGTAAATACTATGTTATTAATATTTCGATTGTCATCATCATTTTTTACGGTATTATCATTTTTAAGCGATAATCTTTATTGCAGGATTTTGAAGAGTTTCTATTTTCTTCAGTATAGTCTGAGTGGTAATGTATCATGATAAAACGATAGAACTTTATGTGCATCTGAATAAGGTGTAGTTTTATGAAGCATTTTATTGAATTGTTTAATTTATGACTCTTTAGAATGAGCGGGGCCATTAATAAATTCATTTAGATATATGCCAAGATATTGGATATAGGCAGTAGTGTATTCTTTGGCCATTAATTTTGATAATATTATTTTCTGGTAAAAGCCTTGACAGTTTCCTTGGGAAGATTAGTACTGCTCTATAAACATTAAAGGACTAATAACCCTGTAGCAGCCCTATTCTTTTAGTTAGGAATTGAATACGAAATTTCTTTTTGCTAGGTATCAAAAACGTCACTTCCTCCGACGACCCCTTTGAAACCCCTGGACGCACATGGTCCAAGGCTTACTAGCTCCAGCACCCTTGGTGGGTTACGCCTCTAGCCCAAGCCTTTGCAGCCAGCCATCCTCTCTCTTCCACTCTCATTTTTTCTCTATTAGATCGTTATCATTTCGCCGACCCACTGGCGAATCCAATCTTAACCATTCTTCCTCCGTGACCAATCTCTGTACTATGCCCATTTCACTTCACCGATATTGAGCCTCACACATATGCACAACTACGCAAATGTGTCTTCACCACGTGCTACAAACGCGTATCACCTCTCACTCTCGTGAATGAATGGCAAAGCTTTTCTACTATCCTATTGTCAGGATATTCTTTCCTGAACTTCTTTACTTCGGGAAACACACATAGATAAAACTCCATGTTCTCTGTCTTTCATGGTCTGTTCGTCGAGAGTCTAACAGCGTCAGAGAATAGCTCCCAAGTTGACTCACTCACATGGCAGTAAGGTCTGCACACTGAACCCGGTTTCCACGTATTATTTTGGAGCAGTCCGACCATACAAAATTCATGCAGTTCAGACAAATTCTGCTTCGATACCGTCGCCAGTACTATCAAGACAAAAAAGCTCCCACCTTTCGCCATCTCTTCTTCTTCTCTTCTTCTAACTTCACTTCTCGCGATCAATCGTATTCATGTTATCCTTACATGTACCTCAACTTAATTCTTTATTCTTCAATTAAATTTACGTCTTTTGTCCGGCCAAAATATTTGTATGTGTTCATTCTACTTTGTTTCTTCAATGCACGTCCAACCTTATACTTGGTGCTCTTTCCATTCTCTTCGTACAGCATCCTTCCTTCCAAATAAACTACACATCAACCCATTAGGAGACCAAATGTCCTCGTCCCAAAAACATTCATCACATTGTTCGGATTTGACTCAATTTGTCATACACTAGAACCCTTCACATGATCAAACTATATTTTTTCTTTGTAGCGAACATACTAGCTGTTTGTTTTATTTCCAAACACCTTGAGAGCTGACTTTATCATCGCATTTAGTCAAAGGTGGATTTGAAGATTTCTCAATTGATGATATGAGAGAGAGAGAGGGGGGGGATAAAGGTAAAAAAGAAGGAGTGATTCCGTGATATCATGCCGTATCAACTCACGTTTCTGAGTTCTCGGTATTTCTTTTGTAAGCATTGAATTTCGACTATGAAATATTTGTTTTTGTATATAATAACAAGAATGTATACTTTGCTCAATTTCCTTTCCGGTGAAAATTACCTTGCTACAAGGGATGTCATTGAAACAGTTGATATAGTAACAGCATCATTAAACAATATAAGTGCATACGAATTAAAGAAAGCAATATATATTTGTCCTTGATTTTGACGTATTCATCCTAAGATATTATTTATAATTACAAATAAATGAGCAATTTTCAGTAGTGTTCTCGTGGTTCATTGGTTTAGGGTGTTCTGCGGGATATCGGTGGATCGAATCCAGCATTTTCCCCCTTGCTCTTGAGTTCAGTGGCGGATTATAGGCTAAATAGGCCTTTTTTTTCTTTTGTCAAACTTACTATTCTTTTGACGTTAATTTCTAATGTAACAATGATGAATGACAATGACCAGAGGAAAAATGAGTGACGTCATGAACGAATAACTGTGACGTATGCAAAAACTGATGACTCCTAAGGCCGAACAGGTTGACTTGTTCTGCTTAACTTAGCACATCCCATTTACTGGAACTAAGAATAAATTGTTGAAATAAGACATGCAGTTATGGAATGATACTGTATGGAGAAATGAATTCTATTTTGTTCACTTTTTTGATTTAAATGAAACAAAGGAGTTTGACTTTAGCGCAACCAAGCTTGTTTGTAACATTTTGATATTGTTTGTCATCGCCGTTTTCAAACTAAATGAAACCTCACAAATTACCTGATCTGAATTTTTTTTCCCATTTTCGTCAGGTGATGTTTCAATTTTTTTTCAGAATGCAGTCGTATCTTTCGCTTATGAATAGGTTGACCAGACCGTTACTTAACGAAAATGACAATAAGTTCAGAACAAGAAATTAGGAAAGATGAAAAATATTGAAGTATTACTTACAACTTCCACTTATTTATTAGATCTCTATGAATTGCAGTATTTAATCTTTGTAAAAGCCATGCTTAGATTTGTGTTTGTTGTTTTTTTTTGTTTTTGATGATTTCCAAATACAAATTTAGTTTGATTCTTGTCGAATTCTCTGATAAATTACTTTCCAACTTGGAACAGCAAAAACCTGCTGAACTTCGGAATAATCCTACTTCTTACATTTTTGATTGCTGGTTCTAAAGGAAAATTCGTAAGTAAACGTACGCCGTCAATCAATCCCCTCAATATAATGGATGAAATTGCCGAATAAATTACGATTAGTCTCTGGGAAAAGAAATTTGGCAAGGAAACGAAAAAAAAATTGGGGATTAAACACATGCCCTCAATTAACTGAAAGGGAAATATGGTAAATAAACGTACACTCTGAATCCAATGAAAAAAAGGACTTTGACGTTTAAAAATACGCCCTCAATCCATGAAGAGAGAAAAATGATGTATAAACGTAAACTCTCAGTCAAATGGGAAAACAAACTCGGTGAGTAAACGTGCGCCCTCAATAAACTAGAAAAGAAATCTGGCGATTAAACATACGCCCTCCATCAACTGGATAGAGAAATTGGGTGTGTAAACGTACACCCTCAATCCATTCAAAAATATAAATCCAGTGACTAAACATACGCCCTGAATCAAGTGGTAAATTTGGTATAAAGGTTGGCAGTCAATCCACTGGAAACGAACATTTAGTGAGTAACCTTATTCCCTTGATCCAATGAAAAGAAAAATGGGGTGATTAAACGTACGAACTCAATTGACTGGAAAAAAGAATTCAACGTTAAAACGTACGCCCTAAATTTCATTGGAGAGAGGAATCTGGTGAGTAAACATACGCCCTCAATCCAATAAGATGAGAATTTTGGTGGGTAAACGTACGTTTTCAATTCATTGAGAAGGGATTAAACGTACGCCCTCCATCTATTAAAAAGAGAAATTTGGTGGGTAAACCTATGGCCTCAATGAAATCGGAATACAAACTGGAGAAATAAACAGTTGCCCTCAATCCACTGGGAAAATAAATTGCTGGGTGGGATTAACTTGACCCTTCAATTCACTCGAAAGAGAAATTTGATCCATGCCGTATCCCCTCAATCAACTGAAAACAGAAAATTGCCGAATAAACGCCCACTTTGATCCACACGGAATTTTAATTGATGGAATGGGATCAACGTATGGCCTCAATCCACTGGACAGAGAGATTTGCTGAGTAAACATAACTTCCATCCGTTGAAAAGAGGGATTTGGGGAGTAAAATTGGTAGGTAATCATACGTCCTCAATTAATCAGGAACATAAGTTGGGGGAATAAAACCACGCCCCCAATCCACTGAAAAAATAAATTGTTGGGTGGAATAAACGTAAACACTCAATCGATTGGAAAGAAAAATTTGGTGAGCAACCGTATTCCATCAATCTATTGAAAATAAAGAACTGGCGAATCATTATACGCCCTTAATACACTGGAAAGAGAAAATAATTGAGCAAAGATACGCTTTCAATCCACTGGGAATAGAAATTGGTGGTGGTGGGATGAATGTATGGCCTCAATCCATTATAAAAAGTGACGTGGTTAGTGAATGTTGGCCTTTGATCCACGGAAAATCTTTTAAAAAGTTCTTTGAATGCACGTCCTCAATCGATTGGAAATAGGAATCTGGGGAGTTGACATAGGTCGTTAATGAACTAAAAAAAAAAAGAAAAATTATGAGAAGAGACCTACGCCTTTAATCAACTGGAAAGAGAAATTAAGTGATCTAATGTATGCCCTCAATCCATTGAAAATAAAAACTTGGTGCATGAAAGTACGCTTCAATAAACTAGGAAGACTAATTGTTAGAATTTGTTGTATAATTTTACGCCCTCATTCCGCCGGAAAGTTGAATTCAATGTATGAATGGACGCCCTAAATCCACTTGAAAATGAAATATCGGACTTAAATGTAGGCTTTGAATTCACCTGAAAGTGGAATTCAGCGTAAAGATGCACGTTGTCAATTGACTAAAAAAATGAAACTAAGTGTATGAATTTACACTCTCAATCTACTGGAAAGTTGTGTTTGGTGTATAAATGCACGATCCTAATCCACTAAAAAATGGAATTTAGTGTATGAATGTATGTTCCCAATTCATTGTAAAGTGGAATTTACTGTATACATGTACGTTCTCAATCAACGAAAAAGTGGAATTTGGCGTTTGAATGTATGCCCTCAATCCACTTAAAAATGGTAATCTGGTGCATGAATGAAAGCTGGAAAGTAGAATTTGATTTATTAATGTATGCACTTTATCCTCTAGAAAGTTGAATTCGATGTATGTATGACCTCAATCATATGGGAAGCAGAATTTTATCTATAAACATACGCTCTCAATCCACTGAAAAGTAGAATATGATGCATAAATGTACGTAATATATCCATTGAAAAGCAGAATTTAGTGCATTAATGCAGCTCTCAATCCACTGGAAAGTAGAATTTGCTGTATAAATGTACAATCTCAATCCAATAAAAAGAGGAATTCAATGTATGATTTTAGTGCATAAATGTACATTCCTAATCCACAGGAAAGTGGTATTTGGTGTATAGATGTCCGTTTTCAATCCACTGAAGAGTGGAATTTGATGTATACATAAACATTCCCCATCCATTTGGAAATTCAATTTGGTGTAAAAATGTATGCATTCAATTCACTGTGAAGTGTTCTCAATCCACAGGAAAGTTGAATTTGATTTATAAATGTACGCTTCTAATCCACTCAAAAATAGAATTTGGTGTACATACGCCCTCAGTCGTGTATAAAATGGATTTAAGTGTAAAAATGTTTTCTCTCAAACCACTGGAAAGTTGAATTCCATGTGAAAATGTGGGCTTTAAAACAACAGGAAAGTCGAATTTGTTATATAGATGTAGGCTCTCAATCAACTGGAGAGTGGCATTTGGTGTACAAATATACGCTCTCAATCCACTCATGAGTGGGATTCAGTGCATAAATGTATGCCTTCGATCCATTAGAAAGAATAATTTGGTGTATAAATGTACGCCTTTAATCCATAAAAAAAGAAATTCGGTGCGTGAATGTACGTTTTCAATCAACTAAAAAATGGAATTTGATACATAAATGTACGCCCTAATTCCACTGGAATGTAGAATTTGGTGCATATACGCCCTCAATCTTCTCGAAAATAGAATTTGGTGTATGATTTTACGCTATCAGTCCACTGGAAAGATGAATTTTGTGTATACATGAACATTTTCAATCCACTATAAGGTGGAATTTAGTGTATAAATGTACGGTCTCAATTCATTGAAAAGTTGAATTCGGTGTATAAATGTACGGTCTCAATTCATTGAAAAGTTGAATTCGGTGTATAAATGTACGGTCTCAATTCATTGAAAAGTTGAATTCGGTGTATAAATGTACGGTCTCAATTCATTGAAAAGTTGAATTCAGTATATAAATATACGGTCTCAATTCATTGAAAAGTTGAATTCGGTGTATAAATGTACGGTCTCAATTCATTGAAAAGTTGAATTCAGTATATAAATGTACGGTCTCAATTCATTGAAAAGTTGAATTCGGTGTATAAATGTACGGTCTCAATTCATTGAAAAGTTGAATTCGGTGTATAAATGTACGGTCTCAATTCATTGAAAAGTTGAATTCGGTGTATAAATGTACGGTCTCAATTCATTGAAAAGTTGAATTCGGTGTATAAATGTACGGTCTCAATTCATTGAAAAGTTGAATTCGGTGTATAAATGTACGGTCTCAATTCATTGAAAAGTTGAATTCGGTGTATAAATGTACGGTCTCAATTCATTGAAAAGTTGAATTCGGTGTATAAATGTACGGTCTCAATTCATTGAAAAGTTGAATTCGGTGTATAAATGTACTGTCTCAATTCATTGAAAAGTTGAATTCGGTGTATAAATGTACGGTCTCAATTCATTGAAAAGTTGAATTCAGTATATAAATGTACGGTCTCAATTCATTGAAAAGTTGAATTCGGTGTATAAATGTACTGTCTCAATTCATTGAAAAGTTGAATTCGGTGTATAAATGTACGGTCTCAATTCATTGAAAAGTTGAATTCGGTGTATAAATGTACGGTCTCAATTCATTGAAAAGTTGAATTCGGTGTATAAATGTACGGTCTCAATTCATTGAAAAGTTGAATTCGGTGTATAAATGTACGGTCTCAATTCATTGAAAAGTTGAATTCGGTGTATAAATGTACGGTCTCAATTCATTAGAGAAAAATAATGTGTATAAATGTATGCTTTCAATCCACTACGAAGTTGAATTTGGTGTATAAAATACGCTCTCAAATCACTACAAAGTTTCTGCTTTCCATAGGAATGAGGGCATACATTCATCTAATTCCACTTTCCAGTGGATGAGTGCATACATTCATACACTAAATACCATATTCCATTTGATTAAAAGTCTATTTTTCTATACCTAATTCCAGTTTCCAGTTGATCGTGAGCATAAATTTCTGCACCGAATTCCACATTCCAGTTGATTAACGGCCTACAATTATACATTGAATTACACTTTCAACCATGTGGTCTGTCCCAACACCAAATATCTTGATAGAATCTGCACTATCCGATGGTAGAGCATCCTTATAAAAAGACTCCCGTTCATTTTAGGGTTCCCAGACTCAGAAATTGTGATGATGGTATATCAGGTCGAGTTGTGTGTAGTGGGAAGTATATGAGATTCAGATGCGTGTTACCTTTATAACAGCTGTCTGCCAAACAAAGATTGAACGCTCTTTTCACTTTTCACTTTTTTCAGTATAAATGGAAAAAATGGCGTGAGGTGAACCATCGAAAACTGGGAGATACCTGCATAACTATAGAGATTTATCTGTTACTTTTTACCTCTCCATACAATCGGACTTCATTTTCATAGGACATTTTACTGATTGGGCGTTTTTGCATTTGGACAATTTAACTTCTAACCTATAAACAATTATCAGAGTGTACGTAAATCCAGGTTTGAGATTATTTTTGTAGATGTCTGGTGAAATTTCATATAATGCATTAAAAACTTATCATTGTTAGGGCGTTGCAGCTTTTTAAAAACGTATTCATGCATCGGAAACTACAGTTCTGCTTTTTCACTTTGTCTAGTCGAGGTTATTGGATTACATATTTTCATTGCGCATTTGGATTCTTTCCATTTCGTTGCTTCATGCTTCACACCTAGACATTCCATTGCTTTTTCAGTCTTTACAAAAGACAGACATTGGCTATTTCTTTGAAAATATTGTCACAACCTCCATTAAGAGAAATAAACAACGATGCTTAAACTAATACACTAGACTTACACTTACCTCTCATGGATTGAAGGGTGCTGCTGGAACGAATTTGGCGTCAGACGGGTGGATTTTAGACGAATTTTATCAATTATGAAAAATTTACAAAAATACAAATGACTTCTCATAACTCTTTCACTCTGTTTGATGTCCCATTTTCCTTTATAATGTTACATTATTCTAAAGGTTTACTAAATTCAGTTCGTAAAATGATGCTCTGATATCTTCAAGGACTGATGCTGCAAACTAATATCCGGCAATAATCTTGCAAGAATATAAAACCAAACGTACCATTTTTGGACACTAACCATTATATGGAATAAGTCATTGCAATCATACCATTATTAACTGATAACCATTATAATTAAGCGATTATAAACTTTGACTAATATGACCCAAACTAGTTTTGACCAATATGTGTGTTGGTTGTTCCATTGATCGCGCAAGGGAAATAACTTTCATGTTTTCATACAAAGTTACTTTCTTCATTCGTCAGGCAATTTTAAAAAAATACGTAATCTTCAATCTTATTTGAAATTACTGTTATATAAGAGTCTGAAATAAACAAAAATTGAACTTTAAGTAACACCGTACCCATATATGTTATACGCACCATCATTTTTGTTATGTGTAACCCTTTTAAATATTCATACAAAAAATGGTGGTGACAATAGGCAATTTGCCAATCTCTACGTAATGCCGAGCGTAAACTAGTATTTCATGATGACCAAATAATCATGGACACGAGGCCATTATAACTGATAAACTATTAGCGACATACTTGTGAAATTATACCGTTATAAGTAAAACACTCTGACCAATGGTACATGATTATCAAATCATTTCGATCAATAAACCATGACTAACAAACAGTAATGACCAGATATTGATGAATATTAAAGACGGGACTGGAGCATTCAAGAGACCAATGTATTTTGGGAGCATACTGTATTCGGGGTAAGTAATTTAGATAGGAAAAGGAAAGATCCATGAATAAGTTATTTGTTTCGTTCTTTATCGGACTGCTGAAAAGTTTTTCAAAAACGATGCTCGGTTGGATGTGTTAAAAACATTTTTTCTGAAAATGAAAGGAGTGAATGAATAAATCTGTAACCTTTTAGTTCCATGGGTGCGGTCCGTACACGTGAGACAATCATAAACAGTCAGTCAGTCAACAAGCATCACTTAAAAACTATAGAAACCCATACTGATCAATGCTGACAGTATTGGTTGATGGTATTTCAATTTGCCCATATGGATCACCTTCTGATCTACTGAGAGCTAAACACAATGTCGAAGTAAACCATACTGACTGTGTCATTATGAACAATATTCGTTTTAACCGATTGAACTATCAATCAATATAATCAATAGTTTAATCAGACCATCGGACTATGATGACCGAATTAAACTTGGTGGTATCAGTGACCAAAGAAAGATATAAACAAACAAGCTTAGTAAACAAAACAAAATTCATTTCTCCATACAATATCAATTCAAAACTACGTGTCTCATCTCAACTCCATTAGAAATGGGAGCGAATTTGTTACTGTTTTTGCGTACTCCACTGTTATTTTTGCATGACGTCATTGCTTTTTGGTCTGTTCATTGTTATAGCTGATACATGCAGTAATGAAGTCAAAACTCAATGGTACAAGGTCGACAAAAAAGAAAGAACAAGAAAGGAATCATAAGTATGGCTTTTTCTGTCTTTGCAGACGATATTAGAGGCGTGTGAGCTTTATGCTGCCGTGGCTGGGCGCTTAACACGGAAGAAGTTTTGTCCCCCATACCGAACACTCCCAAAAGAAAGAAGTTTGGAGATCTGCATGGTTGTAGTCTATGCTACCCAACTGGTTAAGGTATCTATAATTCCCAAACGTAATGACTGGCTCGACGCTGCTCAACTTTGGTGATTGTAATAATTTTGTTAAAAGTTGCAGGAGGACTTCGGACAATACAGCAAGCAATAATATCACTGAATTTGTTTCCCACCGATTTTCTCATCAGAAATATAGTTTCCGAGTGAAAAAAGCAAAATAAGACAAAAATGGAATGTTTATTCATTTTCAATTTTCACTTGATATCGATTAAGAATAAGTGTAAAAATCAATATCACTGAACTTTCTGTAGAAAGATCAATATTACCAATTTTCTGTAGGAAGATTAATATCACCAAATTATCTGTAAAAAGATCAATATTACTTGACTTTCTGTAGAAAGATCAATATTGCTGAACAACCTTGCTTCATTAAATTCTAAAAAGTAAACAAAACAGTATTCATTTCTCCATACAATATTATTTCAACTCTTCTATTTGTAATTCCTGCCTATTTTGTGCTATTTCAAAGTTATTTTGCTACATTCATTTATCATATGGTTCTCAGTGTATTCTGTATCCCCACACTTTGCTTTATTCTGTCCCTCTTTACCTTAATAAAGTTGGTTGTTCTGGTCCTCAATTAATAGGAATTACTTTCTTTCAAGAAGTTTCCTATTCGCCCATGGTATCTTATTAGAGACCCTCAATGAAAACAGTCAACATAGGTTTTTCCGTGTTTTTGACTGGTAGGCCGTCTACGTATATATGTCCTACGTACAGGACAGTGCATTTGAAAATTTACACCTTATCATGTCCAGAAGAAGCTCTCTCTTTTTATCTCTTAAAAATCGCCCCAGCAGATGGCTAGTTCACAATGTTAGTTTATGCTTTATAGGTCCCTTAGTTTTTGTTCAGCAGCATTCATGCTAGCTTTAAAAAAACTCTCAATGATCCATTGAAAGGTGAGAGAAGTTCATCGATCAATACTTTTTCCAATTATTCTATTTATCACCTGCCACACAACATACTTCCAAAAGACGCTGGGCACGTAACAGTCTCTTTTGAGGGACAAAACCTTTTTTTAATTCGTCTTTTGAAATGTCGGTGAAGATGTTTACCGTCACTGTTTTCTTTTGTAACGTTGTTCTCAACAAAACCTGTATTTTCCTCCTGTTTTCGAATGGCAGTGGGCTGCCCATGTTGCACGAATGGCGGACAACCGATGGACATCGTGACTCATGACATGGATCCCCCAAGATCATATGCGGAACTGAGGCCTGCAGAATATTAGATGGAAAGACGAATTAGACCAATTCAGAAACTACTGACTCTGCGACGCCCATGATATCAGTATTAAAGAGCACTCCTCTGTATACTACCCTTATCACATAGAGTCCATCAACGCCATCTCTCGAATATCATCAACAGCCACATGTGGGTGATTCTAAGAACGGTAGAATTTTCTTATTGATACCAGATTTGAATGTGTTAACAGCGTTCGCGAAGAACTGACACGAAGGGAGAAAGAGACAGTAATTGAAGATAGATCGACAGTGTTCCTAACAAAGAAATAAATCTTATTAAGAGGGATAATGAAACTATTTCTTTCTTACACCACACTAAATCATATTCTTAAAAAAACAATTATTGAGATGAAAAGATAGAATACAAAAAAGAAAGAATTAAAGAAGGAGAGATTTCCTTTTACGAAAATGCAATTAATTACAATACATTTCGGACAATATTTTTCATTTTATTTTTGCTGCACTGAACTTTGAGGACGATTCTACAGCAATCACTTGAAAATCGATCAGATACAAATGTTTATTTATATTATTAATATTTCCATAAAAAAATGGTGTCGAAAATGGTATATACAACGTTGCAGGTTTTGAACAGGGTTTTTTCTTTTCTTTTGTTATCACAAGTAATTGAAAAAAGGTGCTAATTTTAAAGTTAAATGCAATGTTGCAAATTCATGTCTTTCATCTAAATCTAGATATTTTTAGCTGCAACTGTATATCCAGAAAATCTTGATTTTTCTCGGACTTTTAAGATGCTTTGTCACAAACGTAGACTTGAAAATAAAGTTGACAATAATGCCCTTGATAAATTTCCACACGAGAAAAGAATAAGCACATCTACGCTCAAACCTCAAGGCTTGTTCTTATTTGCATCTCTGCCATAAGTATTGGTCTACTAACTGCATAATAACCTGTTTGGCGTTCTCGCCTTGCAACAGATGTTGAAAAGACGTTGTAAATGTATCATACAATAAATTCAAATTATATATATCGAGACGAAGAGATAAAATGGATAGAATCACAATCATCTTTTGCTATTCCAAGAGGATTAAACACCAATTATCTGGTGAGCGTTGTTTTAGTGGGTAACCAACCAAAAAGCTGTTTTTTTATCTTTAAAAATTACTTAATATCTAATATTTTCAACGTTGCCTCGTGCCACAAACTGTGTTGGTTCAAAAGAACTATAATGAAATGTAGTCGTACTGTTGAAATACATGAACACTCGTTTCCTCCATGAAAAGAAAATTCATGGATATGCAGCCCCCACCCCCGCTATGCGAAAATAGTAGGGTGAACTTAAAAAAGGCTTTCATGAGTTCAAATGGTTTAAATCGGAAAAACAATTACCACCAATTCATTTGGGCGTTCCCTGACCCTAAATTGTTTAGGATACTATGTCAGGCTCAGTCATCGAAAGTCTTTGTGGTGAGAAATACAGGGAATTGGGATGTAGAATTAAGATGAAGAGCTGTGTGCTGCGTCTACAATGATTTGGTGCAAATCAAAAGGTGAACTTTTGCCGTCAAAGCAAAGAAAAGTGGAGTAAAGCAAACTTCCAAAAAGCCGAAACTACCCGATTTGGGTTCGATACTATTATTGGTTTGAAGAGGAAAAAATAAAGAAATTCCTCTCGGTCAGAGATTTAGAATGTTGGATGGGGGATATTTTGATTTGCATTAGATTTTCATGTGAGTCAAAAATCAGCGGAAACAAACAAAAAAAAAACAAACGAACATATCTTCCAAAATGATCGACATTGAAGAAATGGTTTTCATCGATAAACGTTTTTTTTTTGTTCTCTGTCATTAAACGTGGCCTCTTTTTTTTTAAAGTGAAGAAGGCCGTGTTTAAAGGCAGAGAACAAAAAATCATACTGTTCATTACATAAGTAGATCATGAAACATATGACAGCGAACTGAAAACACGAGCGGAGTGGGACTTCCAGCAATTATTTATGCTCGCCCGTTGGTCAATGTATACCGTGTGGTTTATGCATTCATTTTACGTGACTTGGATCGATTTAAGTGACTTCAGTCTCGTTATTTACTAGTCACATTCCGTGTCCCTAAAACTGCAGCCTTGTATGTTTTTAATGTTAAGTATATTGCTCGGAAATGACTATTCAAAAGAAGCAAGAAATGTAAAGAGTTTTGATTAGCCTTGTCGAGGGATTATACTTCGTATGATTAGCTCTCAAAAGAACATTTTTGTTGGGGTTAATACTGAGATATATGCACGGTCTTTTTGGTAATTCATATTTAGGTTGTGATCCTTCAATAATGCATATTATTTTTCAAAATTAACGTCTGATCACACAAAAGATGGTTTGATGCGTAATGTCCAAATGGTTTTGATCTTACTCTTTCAGTCATACTCTTGACCATTATCAAGAAAGAAAACTTGAAAAAATGAGAACCACCACTATGGCTACTTATCGTCTGTAGATATTTTGGTTCATTTGCAGTATTATAGAAAACTTCTAGCCAGATGGAAAGACAGGGACAAACAGAATCCTAAAAAGCTAAGTAAGAGTATGACTGAAGAGTAAGATCAAAACCATTAGACAAGAAAAAAAACTAGAAAGCACTCAGTGCTGTTATTTGCCAACGCGATAGTTTCTAAAAACTGGATAAAAATCAGTTTATACATGGCTACGATTCAATGGAAGTGACTGCAAAAGTTCTAGATCCACCCTAAATTTCTTACCTTGGCCTATGCCCCTTCCTCACAAAAATGTCATTGAAATTCTTCGAGAAATTTTGGAGATATTGAGTGATTAGTGAATATGTAAATGTATGAAAAATAGAGAAAAATATATTTCAATCAAAAAAAGGTTCTTGGATCCAAAGCAAATTATTTCCTTAGCCATGGACTATTTTTCCACGTAATGTCATTGGAATTTACAGGAAGCTTTCGAGATTTTGTGTAAACTGACAAACAAGCACGATTGAATGCATTTATTTCTTCTAATATCGTTGGTAAGGGTAAAACAAAAAAAGAGATATTGGGTTACGCTTCCTTCATATTTCGGATTTGCTGACATTGCTCAAAACGTAGAGTCTTCAACAGACAGTTGAGGAGACCAGGATTAGTCGGGCAAAAGGGTAGGTTAAATCATTTGCTTTAATTTTCGTTACCACCATTTAATGGCATCACTGCTACCCTGATTTTGATCAGAAAAATTAAGCTATTGTAATATACATTTGAATAATACGTGTGGTAACCACGGAATATTCTGTATGGAAAATATCATTTTCATCCAGATAATGTGAACTTGATTATAGCGTAGTCTATATTCCTGAGAAGTAACAATAAACAGTATATATATATATATATATATATATATATATATATATATATATATATATTACTTCACTTTAAGCATCTTCCATCTTAAGTTTATCTTGGAATAGAATGTAAAGAAAACCGTGTGTTTTGAACTGGTTGGTACATAGTCAGCTGGGCTACTTGGTGCATTGTAGTTGTATGCTATTGAGACAGAGGAAAATCAAAAAGAATGCAAAAGAAGAAAACGAACTTCAAACAAATCGTGTCGTCATTATTTCTCTATTTTTATTATTCCCCTCTTCCACCTTATTAAAATGAAACATCGAGGTCTACTGTCAGGTGATTCCATTTGTCTTATCAGCTAGTCAATATATTTCCCAAGTCATACTTTTTACTAAACATATTCTTCTGCATAGTCTAAAATTTCATACATCACAATCGTAACAATACATTACACAAATATTTACTTCTTAAAAAGAGAACTTACTTACCCAATCAAATTGCACAAACAATGCCTACTGGTGGGTAGGGTTTGTTTTTTTTTACACCTTTTTCTAGATGTTTATATAATATAATAAACTTGATAAACTGAACCCTTTTTCTGCACAGCTAATCGATTGGCCACCGGCCTTTTCCCATGATTTTCAGCGAATTATACAAAGGTAGTAAGTGTTCAGGTAGGCAGGAACGCTACTGGACATAAACTAAGACAAAGAAAAACGTTTCACAGCGTACTAGAATAATAGAATCTGTAAGAATATATTGGACCGCAAGCCAGGTTGGTGGCTCAGTTTTAAATTATAATATACTATAATACTAAATATGCAATCATTTGACCTATTGGGAAGCATACATATTAAATCAATGTTTTTTTTTATATGGTGTTGGGGCTGCAGACGGACAAATATTGGCAGTTTTCTATGTCAATAGGAGATCAGCTCTTCCTAACGGACGATAGCTCTTATGTTCCTCTTGAAGCATAGTAAAACTCACTATAGATGGAGACAAGGTTTTGGTGTTATGATTTCCGAAACGGTAATAACCGCGGCATTTTGGGTTTTATTATTAAGTTTCAACCAATTTCTTGTCTTCTTAAACAATCAGATAAGGAGAAAAATGCTTTTGTATTTGGTCAACGGACTGTTGTAGATATTTAATGATGTGTTTGAAACTCTGGTTATAGTACATTGCAAAACCGGATTTCCCCCTTAGATTTCTTTCCAATTTGTGTATAAAATGTTGAAAAATTTTGCTAAATATCTGGTTGTTCAACGAGGGCTTTGAATATGAAAGTCACTGTAGTACCAAAAGATGCACGCAGAAAATAATTATCTAAAATGATTGATTTTCCAGCATCCGAAATATCAGTTACCACTGTTACCAAGTGATTCAACCTACACCTGAAAACTTTTCTTCAGATTACATATTTTTCGACTTGAATGAGTTAGTAGTCCATCACCCCTCTCCTGTTTACACACACACACACACACACACACACACACGCACACATACATGTATATAAGGGCTGATCAGATATTCTGTAGCCTGACACGTACCTATTATAGTAGTCGGATTTTGATAAGATATTATCGCTGTATAATATTCAATCTACATGATAAATATTCATGTTAATGATTATGCTGAAAAAGAAATATAACGTTTATCTGCTGAGAGACCAGAACATTCAATGCAGAGGGTTCGAAGAAAAAGAATAGGCGAATACCCGATTCTTTAATCAGTCTGATTAGTTAGCTTAGGGTATTCTGAGACGAAGTGAATCAAAGAACCACCCCTCTCGGTAACTTAGTCGACCCAAATAATCTCACTAGTAGCAACACTCGACAGGAAAATACTAAAGCTGCTGCTGCTATCGCTCCTCTTATTATTATCAGAATCATTATTAGCATTATTATAATGAGGATCATCATTATCTTTTTTGTTATTATTTGCATTTTCATACCTGTTACTTCGTGGTCACTGCTGGAAACTGAGTGGCAGTACGTCTCGAGCCTTCCTCTTAACACTCACAGCCAACAGCAGTGCTGTGAATTACCGTTTCGCAACAGTTGCCTGGTAGTTATCGCAGAAGGCTGAGTGACAGCAAGTCTCCTCATTTTACTCAGTTCCCAATGTATCACTGTTTCTTACCCTGTCGTGTCTGTTTATGTACTCTTTTTGACCTAATTGACTACATTCACTGGTTATATGGTTTACAGTCCTATTCCTTTCTCTCATATCGCCCTCACCAGCGCTTTGGTTTGTACCGTCTCCACCATGCCCTTCTTCTGGCTATTAGGCCCTTGCTAACAACTGGGGGTCATGGATCTTGTATTTCCAGTACTTTCCTCAGTATTTATGTGATTCCCACTCGTGCTGTGGTCTGTATAGTGTCAATCTACCCTCTTATCACCATTTCCACCAATCTAGTTTTCCATGTCTTAGGTACGTACAATTACTGGTACGTGGATGTTTCAAACCCTCTTTATTTCCGTTGCCAGATTCTGGTATTTCCTTAGTTTTTCACTCTCTTTTGTATTTAATCTGTGATCTGCTGGCACAGCCACGTCTATCAC
Source organism: Thysanoteuthis rhombus (assembly GCA_963457665.1). Taxonomy (NCBI): domain Eukaryota; kingdom Metazoa; phylum Mollusca; class Cephalopoda; order Oegopsida; family Thysanoteuthidae; genus Thysanoteuthis; species Thysanoteuthis major. Next base: position 14,070,703 of record OY735213.1, on the reverse strand, counting down.
TGGGAAGGTTCTCCTTCATTTGTCCCCGACTACCAGGTTCGGTTCCCTCGCTTGAATGGGATGGACTATTTGGATGACAAAGTTAAGAGTAAATCGTGGCTTCTATTTTCTAGCGTTGTGTCCAGTTTGTGCTGATACCATTTGTCAGCGTGGTCGAATCCAAGTCGTTTGCTCAGTTCTCAGTGTATCAGAGATGCTATCCAGCCGTGCTATTTTTTGTACTCTTTTTTTGGCTACTTGACTACACTCACTGGCAATGTGGTTTACGGTCTCATTCCTTTCTCCATAGAGAAGTTATTTGCAGTTAGTTTGGGTTTTGTCGATTTTCGCCTAGACAGTTTTTTCTGATGTGTTTATTTTGGGCTGCCATGATGAGTGATTCTGTTTTTCTCTTTAGGGTTCCTTTGCGTAGCCATGTCAATGATCTATGACATTTTATATCCGTCTCCTGAATTCCCCGTGTAATTTTCTCTTCTCCTATTTTTTCTAGATTGTTTACTGCGCTGCTCATTCGATTACCACCTTTTTGCTGTTCATTGCACTGATATGGATACTCTTCATAATATCTTCACCATTTGCTTGCACATACTATTCTAGTCGTGTTTTGACCCTTTGGACATTGTCTTTTATGCTGATGAATACTTTATCAACCCCTTTCCTTTTCACATACAGTGTACTTCCTCGATCACCAGTCCATTGATTAGGGTTCTTGCCTCGTCCATTCAAGGGAGGGACCTGTGAATCTTACTACCGATACTGCCAATGTGTTCATTCTTCGTGTGACTTTTCTGCTATTCAGCCTTGCGTGTAATGTTTTCATCTTTTTTAAAATGTTCCCTTTCATTTATTCCCGTTTTGTCATGTCACATTTGAAAACCCCTTGCTATTCATATTACAGCGTGGTTGAGTTTTTTGTTGTCCGATGATTCGTTTCCTTCTGTGAGCCTTTTTTCGTGCATCACCATTAGGGTGCAATTTTTAATTCCAAACTTTATCCCAATGTCATCGCTGAATTCTTTCATTAGGTTGGAATACGTTCCAAACTCTTCCCTATTCTTTGCAAATAGTTTTACGTCGTCAATATACATGCAGTGGTTGAGTTTTGACTTTGTTTAGTATCCTTTGCTGTTTTTCAAGATTTCGTTGAGTGGTATCATAGTTATGACAGATAGTAGTGGGAACAAAGAGTCTCCTTTGAAATCAACATTTTTATACTAACCTCTGCTATGTTTTCTATCGAAGCTGTCAAGTCTATTTTCCAGTTTATCATATAGTTGGCTATAAATCTAACCACAGATCATGAATATCTTGAGGCATTCGAGTATCTAGCAACATGAGATCATATTTCTGTAGTGGTAGGCATGTTATTGGCCTATGATTGTCCACGTGGTTCTTTTTTTTTCAGTGTCTTCTTGAATGAGCATCGTTCTACCTTTGGTCATCAAACTTGGGACATAGCCGTTATCAAAGCAAATTTGGAGTTGAAGGATGAGTCTGTTGTGTGATGTGGTGAATTTTTTAAACCAGTATCCATTGGTCCCTATATGTCGTACCGGAAGTTCTTTGCCTCAATCTATTTGTGGTTCCAACCACTCTCATTTTATCTTGTCACTAAATCTACTGAAGATTTTTGTATTGCCCTTTTGGCGTCTGAAAATGTTCACTTTGTAACTATCTTATCATTGACCAAGTGTGTAAGTATACTTCATGTATATCGGCGTTTTTAACGAAAATTTTATTTCATAATCAAACCAAATGAGTGAGAATCAATACAATATTCAATGATAGAATCCTCACCAACCTCAATATTGTAACATAGTTAATATTACCATTTTCCCCTCTAACTTCCTAATGCCAAGTTTTATTCCATCTCACAAAATTCATAAATGCCAACGCTGATGGGTTGGGTTTAAGAAGAGTGGAGAGGGAAGTTAAATAACTCGATATTTGGAAAGGAAGTTTTAAAAAAAAGCACGTTATTCTACCTTCAAAGTCGGAAAAAGCTAGAGCTTAGAGGTATTACTCATCATCATTATCCTTTCATCAACTGTGACTGGATATATAGACTCTTATCAGGATTCGCAAGATCTCTCAATCATGAGCGTCATGAAACCAGTACTTTCTGATTTGTCTAGCTCATCACACCATGTTACATTTTGTCGGCCACAATGGGGATTCATGTTATGATGTCCAGCAGTTGTCTGACATTCTTGTGATATGTCCAGCCCAATGCCAGTTTAGTTTTCTGATGGATTTTAAATCTCGAACTCCTGTTTTTCTCTAATATACTGTGCTTATGTTCTCTCCATGTGAGCTCCATAGGAGACTATCGAAAGATTGTGTACCCTTCTCTGTATGGCGATTTGGACTTTATTCAAGGGAGTCGAACTTGCTCTACCGAAGGCTTGCTAACCTAGTGTGATTTATTGCTTAAGTTTTTCTCCACCTGAGGATTTCTTGTAGATTCGTTATCTTAGGTACATGTAGTGGTCCACTTTCTTCAGTTCTGAGTTTAGATTTTGACCGCAGTGTTTTTGTCCTCAAGATTTGTTGTATATGACGTTTGTTTTACTGATGTTTGTGTGGGAACCAATTTTTTTTTTCTTCATTTATTCCGTTTAGTGCTATTATGAGATCATGAAAGTTCTTTGAGAAAAGGCCGATGTCGTCAGCAAATCTGGGGTAACTTAGGTATTAGCTGTTCATTCTGATCCTTTTGTGTTCCCAGTCTAGGTTTCAAAAGATCATCTCAAAGCAGATGAGCTGATATTACCCTTACTCATTCCTTTTTCTAATTGAAAGTTTTTATGTAGTTTGATTGGGGAACTGCTATGTCGGTAGATATATTGTAGTACTCTGACATATACGAGGTTTATACTTTGTTGTACTCTTGCATCAATGACTGTGAGGATTTCCTCTGAGTCAAAGGTCTTTTTAAAGACAACTAATGCTACAGCGCGTGGTATTCTATATTTTGCTGATTTCTCTTTTAGTTCGTTTACTGGATGGAGATGATTATTGCGTAAGTAGGTTTTTCTGGAGTCAGCTCGTCATCCTAGTTGACTTTCATCTTCCATTTTGGTTATTCGGTTGGTGATCAAATTGGTGAAGGGTTTGAAGTTGAAGTTGAGTTCTTTTGGGTCTCCTTTTTTATATAATAGCATTATGATTCCAGTGTTCCATTTTTTGAAACTTTACTTTGAGGCATAAACTGAAAAGAATGGCTAGTTTCCCTAGTGATGGCTTTACCAACTTTTTTGAGTAAGCTGATGGAGATGGTTTCGGGTCTAAGAGGCTTTCCCTCTCTTTAATCATTTGATGGCTTATTTCAGCATCATTACTGAGTAACTTCTGGGGAATCCTCGAAATGATCAATCTTGGTTTGTGTTTACTATTCATTTTTCTGTATCTTTTGGTTGGTAGAATAGATAATTTTGTAAAATACCTGGGCATGTTCGACAATTCAATCCCTGTCCGTTGTCAGGTCTTCATTTGCTTCGAGTATACTAGCCTTCTGCCTTGTTTCTGCACGGAGGGATTTTCCAATAATTTTGGACCCCCCATCGCTTTCGATAATGCTCCAAATAATGGTCGTCGTGTATGTCATCGTTTCTTTCGGATTTCTTTTTTAAAATTCTCTCTTATTGGTAATGGTGGTTTGAGATGTTTGCATTTTTTCATTGGATTTTCCTGAGAGTTATAGTTTGTGAGCTCTTTGGCTTGAACATACCGACTTCTTCAATCAGGGTGTTTGCTAAGCTCGTTAATACTTTCTTCTGGTTTAGAGAGGAGTTTTCATTGGTTTTTCTGTTTTAGCTTGAATGGTCAGACAAGTTTTATTTTACACCCCTCGGTTGCAATCTTGTGTGGAACATTTAACTGTGTTCTATTCTGATGTTGATTTGAATTTTACATCTTCTTATTGTGGTCACTTCTTACATTGACTTGATTATCTTTGACGGTGTTGTCTTGTCGGCTAGGATGCAGTCTGTTTCGTTTTTTGTTTTGTAATTGGAGCTCCTCCAAGTCCATTTTCAATTAGCTTCCTTTTTGGAAAATATGTTTATGATTTTGAACCCGTTTGCTGTTGCAAAATTAACAAGATCTTTATCCCCTCTCGTTCCGTATGTTGTATCTGTACTTGCTGACGCATTTATCATTACTTTGTCCGACCTATACTTTGAAGTCTCCCATAATGAAATATTTTCCAGTTCCTTGGAGATGGAAGTTGTCATAGTTGTTTTTCGTCGTCGGTTGACAGTAAAATAAGAGCGTAAACGAATGATGTTCAGTTTGTATCTCTTTAAGAGCTTTACACTGGCTACACTGTCTTTGATGGCTTTGAATCCTACAACATTGTCTTCAAGTTTGTTTGTTTCTTTAATAGAAGCCAACTCTGCTTTTTTTCCTTTCATACTTGTACAGAAAATGTTTGCTGTTTAGTTCGATTAGTTCTTCAATGGATTGTTTCATTTCACTAATACCGATAATACCCCATTTGATACTTGATTTCATTTTCCAGGTCGGTTAGATGCATGTCTGTGGAAAGTGTTATGGCATTGTATGTGCAAATATACAACGTTGATTTCTTGTTGATGTTCTTGGGGTTGTGTAAATAGTAACTTTCACTTAAGTAGATAGAAGGTATTTTTTTCAAGATGTGATTTGAACCACATATCCAATAAGCTCAGGCTGCTATACTGTCCAGTCAATCCTCTGAGGGAGTAGCATACCATAATAATCAAATCTCCTCTTGTTGGAGTGTCTAGGATCTGCAAGTGAAATTGCAGATATCCCACGGATCAATGCATAGTCATAGACAGCCGTACTGTCCTGATTCTCCTTCAAAGTAACAATAGCACTTTATAGCCAGCACAGGCATTTACCAACAACGGGATGTTCTCGCCCTGTTGTTTAACAATATGTTAGTATTATATTTGGAATAATCCCAAAAGGTAGCAGAGCCCCATATCTAGATTACATCTGTCATACTTACTACTCTTGTTGAACACACCTATCAAACCTACGACCTTGGAATCCTGCTCCTATTTAAGCTGCCATAGTGGACCTTAGGAAATAAACCCTTGCCTCAAAGGGTGGGGTTTGCTCTGAGAAAGCTAGCTTTCCCTTAAAACTCAATTAGCTAGGCTGGAAAGTTATTTCACACACAGGCCTAGCCGTCTATGGCCCTATTGCTGAGGAAAAACATTCATATCCGGATAATTTTTTGAATTTTTGTAGTCTCTATTCCTTGTAAATTGAAAATGTTTCGCCAAGGTTTTGGGACCTTTCACTAAGTGGAATTTTATTGAAAGTGTCATTTGCTTTGAAAGGTTAACTTGATTTGGTACAATAATGGTGGTATACTCGATGATTATTGACCTCAGCACGCGCGTGCGCACACACACACTGGAAGGCATTCAAACATTGCCGATTATAATACACCCCTGAGCCAAGTCTAAGTTCATCAAACAGAATTTTTTTGTTCACAAAATTAAAATATACAATCCAAAAGGTACATTGTGTACAAACAATGCTTCATATCAGACATCAGACAATATTCAGGATATTTCATAAAGGGCACCAAAACAATAAAAGGGGAGAATTCATATGCACGTAAATTTATGCTACAATATTAGTCATGTGGCAATGCAATACTCGCCGACAACAGCATTTAGCAGTTGAAATTATTGCATCATTCACCAGCCACATTTGAGCATCCATCTTTTAGTTGGTATAAGCCATGTGGTTTCCCAATGTAAAACCGTTTATGTATAGAAAACAGCACAAACCTGCACCCAAGTTGAAGGAAATCAAATAAAATGTGTGTGTTATTAGCAAATATCTTTGTAATTTGTGTCATTAAAAATACTTTGTAAATTTGAAATGAATTAAATACAAGTTGTCAAAAATAGAGTTGAAACACCCTTTATTATTCCTTCTTCTTTATTTCATCTGAGGAATGATTCGACATAACATCAGCACTTCCATATCTATTGTTTGCCATCTGTTATAAAAGCCCAATGGAGATATATTTGCAAAGCAGCTACCTCTTTAAGCACGATAGAGATACAGTTATCAAACTTTGGCATCTCTCTACAAATATCAAATCTAAATCAGTGGTCACAACTTCCTCTAACCAAACTGCTAGCCAATCAGAGAATAATGTCGGCATGCAGAATGCAACTTCAAACAGGTTAGATCAATATTATCAACTGAAAAACCAACGTGACTCTGTAGCCGTTGATTGGTGATCATCCATTTCGGGCTAGTTACCAATTTCATTTTCCCTTCATTCTTCGTAATATTTTCCATCGACTTGATTGATTGGGGAGGCGTTTGTATGACTGGGTCAAAATGGTGTTAATTTGATTTGATATGCTATTTACGTGACATTCCAGGGCTAGGACGATGAACAGAAGTCGAGATGAAAATATACAGAGAAATATATCTGTAGCTTGCATAACGGAATCACAGTAGCCTGTGTATACCCGAATTAATCATGCAAAAAATTGAATAATGTCAGCCAAAAGATGTGGGTATTGTTGGTCCAAAATGACTCTCGATACAAAACAAATCCCGAGAGAAAACAAAACAATTTAGATAGTACTTAGTAGCGCACACATTAGAATGTGACCTGGGGTGCCCGGAGACAACTCGAACCTACGTACATATGAACACTGAAAGAGAACAAACGACTTTTTTCAGTAATGTACAAAGATTATTGAGAGCAAGAGAAAGAGAGAGAGAGAGAGAGATTATCTCTAACTCAGCAAATAAGTGAATACTTCCCTAATCGCAAGAGAATAGATGACCTATACATATTTAGCGGAATCTAAATAATTGTTATCACTGTATTTCTGTTTGGAAGATGCCAGGGGAAAATTGCAAATAACTAATAAGGAGACGATAACACTATTTTACTCGATGAAAGTTGAGAATATCCAAATTCTAACATGGAGTGTAATTAGAAAGGAAGTTTTCGATTAATAATACAAGAATCAGATTTCCACTTGTGGCAAGGTGGGTGAATTACCAAAACACAGCAAAAACAGCACGATTCAGCGAGATCTCCGTTGGTGCAATACTATTAAAATGTTCCGTGTTAAAACATTGTGTATTTTACCGTCCATTCGGGCCACCAGGTTTCCAGTAATTCTAATCAAGTGTGAATATAGTTCTAACCAAAATATACATCAATTTGAAATCTAATCAAGTATAAATTGACGAGAAATTTTCTATGATGGATAACCCCTAATTTAGTATTTTTTAATTACTCTTATTTTTCCAGTTCTTATTTTTTCCAAAAAGCGATGAGCAAATATAATTGCAGGAATAGGGAGTGACTCAACATCGAACTTACAGGCTGCTAAAAGTTTTTCGAGTGAATCTCTATAAAAATAAGTTCATGAGGCAAGAAGGGTGTCGATATATCCGTTAACACACCAAACAGCATCACTGAGGAATAATCAGACTTATGTGTGCAAAATTTCTTAGTGCTCTTTTTTTTTGAAAGAAGGTGACTGAATACATAATTGACTGATTGTGGCCAAGGAGTGCAGTTCTCGTCAACAGTTTGGTAGATTTTGGGTTCAATCAATGGCTGAGTCATGCCAAAGATTCAATTCTCCTTCTGCTACGCATTCAGCGCAAAAGGTAGGATTGAGGGAGAAAGATTATCGATCTGTCAAACTTTGCCCAAGACATAGCCTTAAAGGTTCCCCAACGATACCTGTATCAACATACAGAACAAAGGACCAAAGACAAAGACATAGTTAAAAGCTGTTTCTGTAGGAACTTTTGCATACACCATGGATTTATCGGGTTGATAAATCATAGAATGAAAGCATATAAGTAATTTACTCTAGATTACGCTTTCATTCTAATAAGGAAACGAACGTTCTGGGGATTTTGCTGTTCGAATTAAATTCTAATATATACCACAGGTTCAGCGATTTAAAATCTAAACCTACATTACAATAGAGGATTTTGCTGTCAGTATACACACCTGTCTAGATTATCTTGGATGTGAGTATATTTTCATATATATATATATATATATATATATATATATATATATATATATGTGTGTTAGGAAATGAATGTATAACCCCACAGAAATAATGCATCATATTAATTGAAATTCTATTTGAAATACCCCTCGTTATTACACGGCAAATGTGACATTAAGCCTGGACAGATTTACTAGAATAAACAATCGATGAAAATGGTAGGTAGCCAACCTAACGTAATATATATATATATATATATATATATATATATATATATATATATATATATATATATATATATAGAGAGAGAGAGAGAGAGAGAGAGAGAGAGAGAGAGAGAGAGAGAGAGAGAGAGAAAAGAGGGGGTAATGGCTTAAGAAACCTTTCATATTGAAATGCCTCTCGGTAAAAATCTTTCAACTCATTATACAGTTAATGCAAAACATATCCAATACATTCCAAAAAGGTTTTTTTCATCATCTTTAATCACGCTCAGGATTGATAGAATTCGGACCAGGGATTTCTTACTTAAGTGCAAAAACTTTCTGAGTTCAATCTTGTATAAATATTTTTTCTTTTTGCATTCTTAATCTTTGGTCCGAATTCTGTCCATTTCAAAGCAGTACAAGGATGTTAAAATGGATTTTCTGATATTTTCCATTCAGTGTGCATATGTATTTATATTTCTCAGAATGTGTGCAGTTCGTTTTCATAGTATTGTTGGCATTAGGATTGGATCATCAATTGTATATGATTTAGAGAAGCCAAAGGACCTCATCTAAAAGTTTTGTGTTGAGAAAAAGTTTATTCCTGTACCTGGTGATGGCCAGGTTTTAAGACTGCCGAATCAAAGATGTTCAAATTATAACATTTCGTCTCAAAAATCCAAACAGAAATTTTTAAAAGCTGATTATTGACTGAATAAATGGATTTCATTATTCGACTTTGAATGAAAAGATCTCTATTTTCAAGTTTATTCATGTTTGACCGACTATATGTCTGGCTGGGAGATGATGTAGGTATGTATAGGTTGCACAATCGGAGCTAGAGGGCTGAAAATTCAAACATTTTCACCCTTGTCCGTTTTTTTCTCCTCAATGTTTCGAGGGGGTTGAATTGCTTTGAATGTTTATGCTAAATTTATCACTTACTTTGTGTTTGTTTGCATTATGTTGGTTCAAATATCTGGTTTCGTCTGCTGTCTGACGCTCTCTTCAAGTCAGAGTTGACCTTATGTAGTAGTGAACTGGTCTTGCAAGCGACTATGTAAATTTTGTACAAGGCATAAATCACTCTGGAGAAAGCAAATTTTTAAGAATGAAGGAACATTTCACGCACACACCCTTGTGAAGGTGTATTGACTATCCACTGAAGTTATGCTGTGTAAAAGAAAGATATTTTGCGTTGTATAGGATTATATTTATCTTGGACGGTTGACGTTTTGAAATGATGTTACATGTTATTTCCTTAATGCATTGATTTTCTTTGAATGTTCATAAAAAATTCTTGCACATGGGTTACACACGCACAAAAAATAATTTGAAAAAAGACGTGTCATTGATAAAATGATGGAAAACATTGAAATACATGTGAAAGGAGCAAACTCATGAAGGAGAGCAGCACAAAGAAGAAATTATTCAACAAACATGAGAAAACTCATGAAAGAAAAATAATTTTGACTCATATTGGAAACAAGAAGACATCTTATTTGATTTTTTTTGCAAATTATGTGCTTATTTTGTTTGGATACAAGAAGAATATGTTTTTATAATAATGTATGAGTTCTGTTTGTTGTCCTTATGCATTTTTCATATGCATCTTCCTGAGGTATTTGGAAATACGGTGATCAGTTTTTTTCTTAGTGTGTACTCTGTTCGTAGAATTAGGAAATGCAGGGAAAACTTTGAAAATTTTGAAGACAATAGTTTACAAAGACAAAAGTTTTAACTTATTTATCGAAAAAATTGATTTGAAAAAGATTGGTCGATGTTGATGAATTTCCTTTTTTAGACACACATGGGAGGTGAACTGCTTTGTGCGTGAACTAATTCTCAGGTGTGCATTCAGGAGGTTGTCCAAAGTTGCAATCAGTTCTACATCCGGGTCACTTTTGATTTTCCAATTTTTACTCTTCCTATCTCTTCTAATTTGAGTCTTTTTTTTTAATGTTTGATGCAATTTTTCGTCTTCGTCCAACGGAAGGAGAGGCATTCGTTCATGTTTGATATGTTTCAGATAGTCAAAGGCTAACATGTTTTTGCCGTCATTTGACCAATGAAATATCTACGTTTTACAAACAGGGAAAAAGAGAGTCGGTCTTTTAAATCAGAAATGAACTATGAAAGAGATTACAGATGTAACAATGTAAGTTGAGAGACGGTCCTTTCAATTAGACGAATCGAAAACATATATGTAACAATGTAGGCTGAGATACAACTCTTTAGTTAAATAAATTCGAAAAATAGTGAATGTAATAATGTAAATTGAATCTGAGGGTATAATGATAGAATGATCACAGGGAAGGGGCACAGAATCCACCATCATCATCATCATCAATCTTTTAACGTTCGTCATTGGACATAGACCATCCCCAGGATCTGCCACATTTCTCCATCATGTGCATCGTGGAGCCAGTATTTTCTGAATTCGTCTAATTCATCTCTTCAATTTGTATTTTGTCGGCCTTGGTTTCGCATGTAATCTCTGGTTATCCATGTTATGATCGTGATGTTTATCGGTTGTCTGTCATTCTTACAACATGACCAGCCCATTGCCATTTGAGTTTTCTAATAGATTCTATGACTTCTTGGACCCCCATTTTCTTCCTGATGTTTTGTGCTGTCTTGTGAAGTTGAAAATCATTCTCTCATGTGCACGTTGTATGGTTCTTAATTCGTGGATCTGTCTCTTGGTTAGGTTCCATGTTCCAGCTCTGTAAGTGACTATTGAAAGGTTGCATTGCTTATACACTTTTCTTTATAGGATTAATAGGATCATTTTGCTTTTGAAGGTTGAGCTTGCTCTGCCAAAGGTTTGCCACCTTAGGGTGATTCTCCGCTTGATTTCTTCTTCTTTTGTGGGTTTCATCGAGATTGGTTTCCTCGGTAAACGTAGTGGTCTACTTCCCCCAGTTTTGCATCTTCAATTTTGATAGTTATGTCCTCATTCTAGATGTGATTGTTGCGCATGACTTTTGTTTCACTGAAGTTCATGTGTAGGCCAAGTTTTTTGCTTTCTCCATTCACTTCATGTAGCATTAATTGGAGGTCGTGTAAATTCTTTGCAAAGAGGACGATGTCGTCTGCAAATCTGAGGTTGCTCAGATAATCGCCATCTATTTTGATTCCTCTATTCTCTAGTAGTTTCTTCTAAATCCAGCTTGTTTCCGTTGTTGGTTTTCATCAAGTGTTTTAGTGATCCAGTAGGTGACGATTTTGTAAACAGTTTACAGATGCAGTTGAGTAGGCTCATAGGCCTGTAGTTGTTGAGGTCCTTGGGGTTTCTTTTTTTATGTGGAAGCTTTATGATTGCAGTGTTCCAGTCTTTTTGGGACTTTAGTCTGTTTTAGATACGGGTTGAACAGATAAGCTATTTTTAAAATGGAAAAAGGGACGTATGTAACATAATAGAATGATTATGGGGAAGGAGCGCTGAATTAATGGATTAAAATCCTTTAGTTTTCTTCCCCCCCCCCTTATAATTATCACGAGGACATTGCTTTCCCAACGAAATAATCAGCCAAGATCCGAAAACAGTCGAGCGTTGGCCCTGACCGAGAGGCCAAAAATCGTTATCTTGGTTCAGATTTCATGTTCTGACATTTTGAAGGGCACAAGAGATTGATATACAGAAGTTCAAGAAATTTTATTACAGGATCTTAGCTAGCCAATAAAAGCGTATTTTCTTTTCATCGAAATTTTTAAAACACCTATAAAAAGTCAGTTGTTCTTTGACTCCAGAGCCAGTAAGACTTTTCCTCAGTCAGTTCGTAGGATCAAGAAGCCATAACTGTTGAACTTATATGTCTCAGCCTTTGCTTGTGCTCTTTTTCCGTTGCCCAAAAATGTCACTGCTGCAATATTTTAATGTTTCACCCACAAAAAATGCACATCCTAAATCTAAAACTATCCAACATCACTGATTCTAGATTTGACGTGCACGTTGTTCCGACCCGAAAGTGTGATGTTGCTTATAGCCGTCTATCAGTATGTTGAATAAATTTTGTCTTTTAAAAAAAATTTTCAATCGTAGCCGTCATTGGGAAATTTATTGTTATTTTTGATTTTTTCGTTCTATGTAAATGTGATTTGATTTATGTTATGGTTTGATATTATAAAAGAGTGTATTAGTATTATCATCATCATTATTATTATTATTGTTATCATCATCATCATCATCATTATTATTATCATTATTATTATTATTATTATTATTATTATTATTATTATTATTTAGAGTGTATATACCCTGCACCCATAAGTAGACATTATAATAGAAATCTTCTATATCGACATTTTGCAACTTATTCATTTTTAATGATCATTCGGGAAGCAAATTATATTGAGTTTTTCTACTCAGCACAACTATTCATCTCCAGTGTTGTTTTAAAAAAATCATTCTTGATAATCGGTGTTTTATCATTCTTCAATATCCAAATCTATTTAGATAGCGTTGTTTTGTTTTTATAGTTTCCTTTGTCAAATGACAATTCAGGATTGTCTAATTGAATTATCAATTTAGATCGGGAATCTCCAAAATAATATTTAGGATCATTTTGGCTCCTTTGTATTGCCTGTAGCTCTATTGATTACATTGACTTGATTATATTTTCATTCTATGGAGTTTCTACATTTGCGATTTTGTGTACTGTTAAATACATGGTTTTTATTTTTCATTATTTCTAATTATGTTGTTATTATGGGTTTTTTGAAATAATTTTTTCCAAGATTTCCATACAGCAATAACCTGATTTGATGGTGTTTTTATTAAGTATTTTATGTAACATTTTGTCATGTAGAAAAGGTTTGTTTGTTAGATTGAAAAAGATTCCCCGAAATTGTTTTTTACTTTTCGGTTGAAAGGTAGATTTAATCATAGGATACACCTTTTGCAATTGCTTCTTTTCCAGTTTTAGGTCTGTATTGTAGTTTATAGTTGAATCCACTAATTTCTGAAGCATTTGGATATTGCTCTCTTGTGTTATTGAAAACTTCTTCGTGGAGTTTTGTGTCAATCGAATTTGAATGCTTATTGAATTTGGTATTTTTCTTCATCATATTAGGTGAATGGTTAAATATGCAGAGTTATGTCATTTATTTTCTATAAGGTGTGCATGTATTGTTGAATAAGTTTAAAGTAACATCTACAGATTGACTGCTTTAAGTTGTTTCTGTATCAATCTTAAGTCCTGTTCATTGAATATTTCAAATAATTCTTTTCTTATATTTTTGTTTTTTGACTAATGTAATTTTTATAGCATCCCTATATAAATCAATGTCTTTTACTCTGTACTATATTATTTGTCAAAAATATTCGGTAGATGCCAACTACCAGTAATACTTTTCAAGAATCGTATGATCTCATCACTCAAAGCAGCTATCATTTTTTTTTTATCAAAACGTCATTATTTTCAAATGATACTGCTTCTCTGAACTGTTCGATAATCTTTGTGCCGTTCTCGTAAATATTTGTGTATTTTCCTGCAAATCCAATAGCTTTGGCTGAGGTATTTTTTATAGATGGGTAATGTTCCTTAATGTCGAATTACATGAATTCAGATTTATTTTTTTATTTGTTTTCTTCAAACTAGTTAAATATATCATTTGTATTCCTCCATGAATTTGTATTTAGTTGTTTTCTTTTCAATTCAAGGTTTATTTTTCCCAGTATTTTTTGCTGATTATCCCGATCTCACTTTTTGTGAGGTTTATGAGTCAGCATTCAGGTTTGCACGTATTGAATGAACCCTTGTGACCCTTAAACGTGATATGTGACTTTTGCATTCTCTTGATTCTGATGTCTATCTTTAGTTTTTTTGTTACATCTATAGCTTCCTTATCTACATCATATTCAATACTCCTGTTGCCTTTTTTGTATACTTTTGTCATGTTTTCTTTTAGTGTTCTTTTTTTAATTTGTCTGGATATATTTAATGTATATTTCTTGTTTTGTCAAGGAACATAAATATCAGATTTGATTCTTTAATTCTTCAATTATTTGTTATGATTTTATTCCGCAAATTATTGTTTTGATCCTTGTTTCTCATCAGGTACATGTCTCGTTGAAAACCGTTTAAAAATCAGTCATGTGATAGAATTCTATCAGTTTTAAAAGATTCTTTTCATATCCTGTGTCATTTTATCTCATTTATTGGCATGCAAGTGTGTCTTCCATCGCATCCTCTTTATAAGGTGTTCAATGTTTCAGTCAGCAATAGAAGACAGTTCTATTGGTTTTGTGTGGGTATGCTTTCAGGGAGTAATTTATGCCAATATATATATATATGTGTGTGTGTGTGTGTGTGTGTGTGTGTGTGTGTGTGTGTGTATATATATATATATTTAAAATTAGAATAAAATTCAAGCTAGTATTCATAAATTACGATCAAAAATGATGGATCTTTCTTCAGACTTTTTGGGAAAGAAAAGCTTGGGCGTCAGAGAAAAGAATTTTACGGGGCGAGAAATTGGAAGAGGTAAACATTCGTGTTTTCTGTCCCCAGTGAGCTAAGCATTGCAAACACACTCAAGTAGGAGATAGAACGAGAACAAAAGATGTCTATTGATTGTATAGAAAGTTCAATTTTAAAATTTGTCGGTTACCAAATAAAACAGAGCGTGTTGAAAGCCGTAGGCCACGACCACTGGAACGTTGTGGTAAATACAACAATGAGGTCATTATTAGGGACATTTCTGTAAATGATGACAAAAAGTTCATCACCTCATATAATACGAAAGGAATTATCAAAATTGTTCATTCGTAATGTTTCATTAGTTACTTGTTATCCTCAAAAATTCACTCAAAGAGTGTTTGTCTTTTTCTAGATCTTGGTAGATGATAACGAGATATGTACATTCAGATCAACTGCTCCACCATAAAAGAATAGCCTGACAACTTTAAAAATCACTTTATCCTCCACAAAGTAAGTAATCTCTACACCATGATATTTAATAAATCATTCATTCTCACGGATCAATTATTATTTCTCATCGTCCAGAAAGCTCAAATTTTGAGACAACTTCAAAACATTCAGAGCTGGGTCTTTAGTTGTATTAGGAGATTCATACTGTATATGAAAATAGGTAGGTGTGCACTGCTTGTAAGGCTTCAAGTCTAATTTGCATCCTCCTGCAATTGAAAACATTCATGTCGATATGTGAAGATATTCATATAAATTTAGTAAAGGGTTTCTTTCATTATATATATATATATATA
>OY735213.1:13677757-14052757 GCA_963457665.1 Thysanoteuthis rhombus | reverse complement strand
CGCTGAAACAGTAATGGCCAAAGTGTGTGTTCATGATATCACTTGCATTTTTCACTGGCGACTCTCCAAAATACTGTACGATAAAACAACTTCTAGGAGCATGTTTTTCACTATCCTGACGTTGTTATTAAAACCTGTCAAAATAAGTCCCCAAATCGTCGAAAAAATGTTTTTCCAAAAATAAAAAGATTAAGAATACTTCAGTAGGAGTCTTGAGTAGCACTGATGCCAATTTTCAAGCAAAATGACAAAATGGTATACAAAAACATATGAACGAACAAACAAACAAACACATGAGGATACGCACATATTAAAGGAAACATGCATAACTCTTCGCCATCTTTGATTGCTATGAAGATTCAACTCCAGACAATCGTAACCTAAAGCGTTGATGCATGGAAGCAACATTTCACTGAGACATCATGAATCACTCTGTCCGTTTAGTGCTGTACTTCATAGTTTCAATACTATTGATCCATAGATGAGGTTTGCAATCTGGATTCTTGTAGAACTGTGTTGATCATACTCAGTACATAGTATTCGCTTACAGATTATCTGCAATCTTATTGAATATGCGAGCTACTTGACAGTTCTATGATAAAACTATCAAGTTATTTCATTATTCTATTTAGAACTTGAGGCACCATGAAATATCTTTACACATTTAGAGCGCCGTTATTCGAAAAGGTTTGGCAACAACTGAGCAAAAACACGTACACGACCTCTAATTAATGCTAGATGATCTAAACAAAGAAAGCAAAAAAGTCAGCCTACACATGAATTTCAGTAAAACGAAAATCATGTGCAATAATCACATTGAGAATAAGAACATAACCGTCCAGATAGAAAATGCAAAACTCGGCAAGATAAGCCACTACATCTACCTAGGACAAAAAATCTCCATGAGACCCTCAAAAGTGGAGGAAATCAAGCGAAGAATCAGTTTGGGATGGTAAGCCTTTGGCAGAGCAAGCTCAACTTTCAAATACCAGATGATCCCAATAATCCTAAAAAGAATTGTATACAACCAATGCATTCTCCCGATAGTCACTTATGGAGCTGAAACGTGGAACCTAACCAAGAGACAGACCTGCAAACTCAGAAGTACGCAACGTCCACATGATAGAATCATGCTCAACCTTAAGTGAAGAGATCACAAGACAGCACAGTGTCTAAGGAAGAAAGCAAGAGTCCGTGACATCATAGAAACCATCAAAAAACCTAAATGGCAATGGGCAGGCCATGTTGCAAGAATGAAAGACAACTGATGGACATGACGTCTCACAACATGGATCCCCAGAGATCACATAAAGAACCGAGGCCGACAGAACACAATGATGATGATGATGATGATGATGATGAACGAAAACAACTGCCTGTGTTCACTTGAGGAATTATTTGTAACACGTGAGTTTATTATCAACAGAGCGTGCTTTTGTGTTTCGAATATAAATCTTGGAAGCTGGCCTTGAGCTTCAACTGTCAAGTATTTGTTATTCTGAAACCTGCATTTGTATTCAGTAGAATTCCGGTCATTTTTATGACGGCCAACACATAGAGAAAACGAATCATATGAAATGAAGGAAGAGAGGGAGGAAGTGGACATAACTTATCCTGTTTTCTTTGGTTTTTCTCATTCTATCAATTGACATTTTCTTCTTTTTCTTCTTCTCCCGATTATTCTTTTTTTTTCTGGCCCAACACATGTCCCTCTTCTCCCCATTCACCCGTGACATACAACTTGGCTGTCACTTTCACTCAAAATTTCTTTATAATAGGTTAGTGGATTGACCAAAAGTGGTCAGCAAAAGTTAAGATAGGTAATCGAAATCATATCGCTTTCAATTCACCTCACGTACTGAATGTAACTGAGGAATGTGCTGAGGAAGCTGATTATTGTGATCGTTTTGGATCAGAATCTTTCAAATAACAATAACCAGCCGATAGCATCATCTGTGATAATTTTAAACGACTTCCACAATATATAAGAAAAGATGGGTTTACACCTAAGAATCGGTTGCTTTTTTTCAAATTCTGGTTTGGCCATTTGTGATGACAGATCGGCGATATTCAATACCGGGAAAAAAAACTATAACCTCCATCTTCTTCATGTAAATAAATTCCGACACCTATTAAAAAGTACATTTATCATGAAGTAATTATCTTGTGTTTTTATGAAACAGAAAGCTTGACTAAAATAATCATCCTCATTGTCAGTCTTTCACCGTCCGTCGTTGGACATAGACCTTGCCCAGGATTCGCCACACTTCTGTATCGTGGGTGTCGTGGAGCCAGTACTTTCTGAATTTGTCTAGCTCGTCTCTACATCCAATACTTTGCCAGCTTCAGTTGCGCAGTGATCTCAGGGGATCCATCTCGTGAGTCGCAATGTCCATCAGTTTCTGCCATTCTTGCAACATGGCCAGCGCACTGCCATTTGAGATTTTTGATGGATTCTATGATGTCCCTGACTCTTGTCTTTTCCCGGATGTACTGTGCTCTCCATGTGAGGTTGATTCTTTTATGCGCACGTCGCATGGTTCTCAATTTGTGGATCTGTCTCTTGATTAGATTCAAAGTTTCAGCTCCGTAAGTGACAATTAGGAAGATATATTGGTTGTATATTTTTCTTTTTCAGATTGATTGGATCTTCTTATTTTTTAAGGTTGAGGTTGCCCCACCGAAAGATGGCTATCCTTATGTGATTTTCCGGTTGATTTCTTCTTCTTTTGAGGGTCTCATGGAGATTTGTTGTCCTAAGTAGATGTAGTGATCTACTCTCTACAGGTCTGTGTCCTCGATTTTGATCTCCGTGTTTTTATCTTCAATGTGGTTGTTGCACATGATTTTCATCTTGCTGAAGTTCATGTGTAGGCCAACTCTTTTACTCTCTTCATTTAGTTCATCTGGCATTAGTTGAAGGTCGTGAAGGTTATCTGCAAAAAGGGCAATGTCGTCTGCAAATCTGAGGTTGCTCATATACTCGCTGTCAATTTTAATTCCTTTATTCTCCCAGTCTAATCTTCTGAAGAACAACTTGAGGCAGGCTGTGAAGAGTTTGGGTGAGCTAGTATCACCCTGTCTTAATCTTTTCTGGAGCTAAAAGGGGTCAAAGTCTTTATGTAGCCTGATAAAGGAGATGCTGTGATTGTATATATGTTTCAGCACTTTGACATATAATGGATCTACACCTTGTCAAGGGATGGCCTCCATGACTTTTGGGATTTCTACTGAGTTCAGCCTTTTTAAAGTCAATAAATGCTACAGCGAGTGGTAGTTTATATTCTGCTGTTTTTTTTCTTTTAGCTGATTTATCGAATGCCGGTGGTCCATGGTCGAATAGGTTTTTCTAAAGCCAGTTTGTTCTCGTGGTTGGTTTTCATCAAGTGTTTTATTGATTCGATTGGTGATGATTTTCGTGAAAAGTTTGTATATGCAGTTGAGTAGGTTTATAGACCAGTAGTTGTTGAGGTCTTTCGGTTTCTTCCATATAAAATCATTATGTTTGCAGTGTTCCAATAATGTGGGACTTTACTGTGTTTTAGACACAAGATCAAAAGGACAGTCAGTTTCTTAGTGATAATTTTACCCGCTTTTTGGAAATGTTGTCTTGTCCGGGTGCTGTTCTTTTCTCCATCTGTTCAATGGCTTGGTTCAACTTCCTCTGGGTTACTTTTGGGAAGTACCCGAGTTGACTCACCTCTTGCATATCTTGTTCATTTTTTTTGTAGTCTTTGTTTGGACGAATAAAGTTTTTAATAAAATATTTTGGCACGTTCGACAATCCTGTGTGTAGTTAGGTTTCCATTTTCCTCGGGTATGCTGGTTATTTGCTCTCGTCTGAAGTTTAAGGCTTTTGTTTATCGCTTTGAAGCCCTTATCTCCTTCAAGAGTAGATTCAATGGCTGCCGTTGTGTATCTTCTTTTGTCTTCTTTTCGTTTTTTCTTGATCAATTCATTAAGTTCAGTCTCTCCAATTTTTTCTCTTGTTGTTGTCGGTGGCTGGATGTTTCTGCGTTTTTCCATGAGATATCTGGTTTAATCTCAGAATTTACTAATGGGTTGTGTGCTCATCAGTTTGAATATAGTGGCGACTTCACTTATAGATACTGTCATTTTGTTGTTTAGTTCGTTGATGTTTGTGTTTAGAGGTTGCAGTCTTTCCTGCATTCTTTGTTGGTGTTTACATGTATTTTACATTGTACCATTCTATGGTCGCTGTCTACATTGACTTGATTCAGAACTTGGATATCGTTCTTTCCGTTGGGATGTAGTCTATTTTGTTCTTTGTTTCTTGATTGGGGCTCTTCCAAGTCCATTTCCCTATTGGGTCCTTTCTTGAAGAGGGTATTCATGATTTTGAATCTGTTAGCCGTTGCAAAGTTCACAAGATCTTCTCCTCTGTTGTTCCATACTTTGTATCCAAATTTGCCGATGCAATCATCATTTCCTTGTCTCTACATGTGCGTTGAAGTATCCCATGATAACATTGAAGTGTTTTCTGGTGTCTTGGAGAAGGGAGTTCAAGTCATCATAGAAGTTGTCTATTTCTTGTTGGGTTGATTGCAAAGTGGGAGCGTAGACTTGGATTATATTGAGTTTATATCTCTTTGAAAGTTGTATGGTGACACTAGCTATTTGGTCAGAGACGGCTTTGAAGCCAGTTACATTGTCTTGGAGGTCCTTATTGACGAGAAAGCCTACTCCACTTTGTTTAACCTTCTCTTTTCTGTAGCTGTAAAGAAGATGTCGGCTCCTCATTTCGATTAGTTCTTCTCTAGGTCTTCTTACCTCGCTAATGCCTATGATGTCCCGTTCGACATTTTTTTTCAATTTTTTAGATCAGTTAGATGCATGTCAGTTGACAGTGTCCTGACGTTTTTTGGTGCCTGTGTATAATGTTGCCCTTTTGGTGACAGTTTTATTCATGCCCTGCCACGCTGGCCCATGACGTGTTGATGGGAGGGGGGGCTGATGTAGTTCAGTGGCCTCAGCTCTTGCAGCTCTTAGCACCTATCCCAACTATTTTTGTAAGTTAGGAATGGGTGTTCGCAGCGTTCATCATAATTCTCCCTTATTTTTCGAAGTTTTTAACTTAGTTTAAAGTCCAAAGGTGAGATTCTCTCTCTCTCCCTCTCTCTCTCTCTCTCTCTTCTACCTGATTAGGTCAGAGAGGCTAGGACTGAAATTCTTTTTTGTTTTTCACTGTGATTTTGAAATAAAACAAAACAACGCACAACAAGGGTAGAGAAAAAAGAGGTAGTACATAAATGCCCCCCCCCCTCTTATTTCCTGAACAGAAAACATTTTAGAGAAAGATATTTAAGGTCAAGCAATAAAAAAAGAAAAGAAAATTCCTTAGACATCCAAGTAAGGTTGAAAAGGAAGCGATAATCCTGGACAAAATAACAAATGGTTGAATTCTACAAACTTCGAACCGTGATTATCATATGGAAAAATCACTCAACTTTCAACCCAAAAGCCTCATCAGACCACAGATAAGAAGGATTTGATCTCGATTTTATTTCAAATTATATTTACAATACTGTGCAAAAATTTTGAATCGAGATTCTCCCCTTACCAGATGAGGTGGGTAAGCTTAGAAATGAATTTCTCAAAAAAACTAACCCTGGGACTTTCAACTAAGTTAAAAACTTCGAAAAAAAAATAAGGAACTAAAATAGTGGACACAAAATCAAAAGGAAAATAACTTTGTATACATGTCCTGTACGTATATTATATGATATATATACATTAGAATTATACTCATATTCATTTCAGATTTGAATAAAGAATGTGTTGAGAAGTGTTGGGAAACTTTTGCATAATTTTTGTTATGTATGTATAAAAACATTATTTTATATTTGTTCAATTTTTATGAATCGAAAAATGTGACATTCGATTGAGTAGTTTTATAAACCAATATAGAGATGTATTTAATTTCAGTAATATACTTAAATGGCATCAAATCTATATATATATATATATATATATATATATATATATATATATATATATATATATATATATATATATGTATATATATATAAGAGCCCAGACACGATAGCTTGTTTGGGGAAGAATTACCCGGATGGTAATGGAGTAGAAAAATTGCTTGGTATAGGTGGAGAAAGTGTGGGTTCTATAGTAGCATATTAAAGGGAAAGGGTTTAATATACATGTTCGGTTCTTGCACCAGTGGATGTCTTTTTCAATATATGAGGTTGTTTTGCAGATAGAAATGAATGTGTTAAGGAGACATTGTTGGTCTGGGAGAAGTTTTAGGTTTCAGAAACAGTTCGTTATTAGTCTGGAATTTATGTAAGGCTTACTGACAATACAACATTAATAATGTATTCTGCAGATACAAGTAATTAATCCATATTGTTGGTAGATTCTCATTCATACTCCATTCGATAAAACGTCAGAAAAAATGATAAACGACAATGACAAAATAGATTTATCACAACTTTTTTATGTTTATTTCACTTAATGTATTTACAGATGTGAAGGATTTGAAAACATAATGACAATGCACGTCAAAGTAAGAGAAATGCCTTTTAATTCTCACCGGGAAAATTTAATGATAAAAAGTTATTTAGATAAAATTCATGCTTCTATTACATATGTAATGCTAGAAAAAAGAATGGAATTCTATTATACCAAACAAATATAAGATTTTCTGAACGAATTGCAGTATCTGTTTAAAGTAACATATCGCAATTTTATTCGCTTTTCAAAAGCTCTTTGCTTTTACAACGTAAAAGTAGAAAAGCAAAAATAGCATTCAGTATTTGTTTTGCTGTGGGCCGTTTCAGTAGCATCGCGTATCCATTTCCCCTCTCTCACCTACTCCATAGTCTCCTGTCCTTACAATCAAGACCTCCGATGACTCATACAAAGATACTATTACAATCAATTTGTGGGATCTTAGAACATCAAACATTTTTCATTTTTTCTTTGTCAGCTAATGGTAATTGCTTCTTTTCCTTTACGCCATTCAGATTTCGAAAGGTTTTTATTTAATCTTTAGAGGGAATATGTATATTTTTTGTATCTATCCATCTATCTATCTGTCTATCTATCTATTAATCAATCTATCTATCTATCTATCTATTTTGTGGTCTGGCCAATCATGGAAGTGCCACAATCGGCAACCATCTTTCTCCATCTTTTACTGTTATTACACTTTCCCAGGGTGTCACTAAACTACATTCCTGTCCATCTCTCCCGGCTTCTCCTTCTCTCTCCTTGCCCAATGCTTTGCAGGATTGTCTTGGCAAGCACAGCTCATCGTTTTTTGTATACACGTGTTTAAAAGTGCATTAGTATGTGGTTGTGTGCCGAAAGCATATAGAATTAGTTGTTGTTATGAGAAAGAGAAAGAGGTAATTTGGAATGGCATCAAGCGAGTGATTCAAACGAAAAGCTCTGGTAAGATTGACATGTTTAGTTTTATTTGCCAAAAATACTTCCAAAGCTTAATGGCGTGAAGTACCAAATGGCATTGTCTAAATGGGGACTGAGTGATTATAGCAATTAGAATTGTGGGATAGAGGGTGTTTGGGAGAAAAGTTTGCAGACACACACATAACCACACACACATCCACACATATATACATACATACAGAGAGAGAAAGAGAGAGAGAGAGAGAGGGACAGACAGACAGACAGACAGACAGACGGACAGAGAGACAGACAGACAGACAGAGAAAGAGGGAGATGTCTAGAGTTACATAAAATCAAATAGCGATTGGGAAATATTTTTCAAATAAATGATAACATCACAGGGTGTGTGACTGAATGACAAAATATATTTTTGATATTAAAACACTATAAATATGAAACAATGGACCAATATATTCGAAAAATAGGAGGGGGAGGAATGAAAACCATCGAGCATATTCTGAACATACAGATCCCTCGTATATATATGTATATATGTATATATATATATATATATATATATATATATATATATATATGTGTGTGTGTGTGTGTGTGTGTGTGTGTGTGTGTGTGTTTGTGTGTGTGTGTGTGTGTGTGTGTGCTTCGACTACTCTGTTATACAGCTACAAGCATCTACTATAGAATTTTTTGTGGCATCTTGGAGCCAAAAACTCAGAATGCATTTATCAATAAACGTACAAATAGGAATCTTGACCACTTTGTGTCCATTACTCAATCGATCTGACTAGTTCTCCCAGATGGAGCAGGCTTTGAAGATTATGCTTATTTAAATCGATAGTGGATTGTACCTTGTAGTTCCTAACATCTCGTATATTTGACGGTTAAAGGCGCAATCGACCATTTCAATCAAGTATCTTATGCATACGCACATCAATTCTCTCTCCCTCTACCTCCCCCCCTCTCTCTCTCTCTCTCTCTCTGAACAGGGCTAGGTGAAAAAGCTGAAAACTAATGAGAATTAAATAAACCTGAATTACCTGAACCGAGAAAAATCTAAAAATAAGTCGGATTAAAAGCAACTTGCACGACATCCGGTCATGGATGATTCAGGACAATATTTAAAAGTTGACTAAGATTTATTTTGATTTTCACAAAATTACAAGATAAAAAGTTTATATGACTCTCTCTATAAACATACTTCTTTTTATTAAGAAGACTAAATACCCAACCTTACAGCTGTCTAAAAAAGTAATAGAAAGATAAATGGAAGATTGCATTTAACTTAATTTGATTTGAATTGATGTAAGACCATGTTTTACACATTAGAAAAAGGCGGGACAATGTTGAAGAAATGGGGTGCTAATGTGAAAGGATGTCCAGCTAAGGGTCGGGCTAATGTAAAAAGTGATGACTGATGTAGTCTGTATAAAAGGGGGTCTGACATTATAAAATGGTGGAAAGTTTATAAGCAGAAAAATATGATATTGACAACGAGGGTTGATAATAAGGGAAGGGGGAGTAAGGTTAAGAAAACGGTACTACTGTTAAAAAGTAAACGAAATCTTCATCTTTGATTATGACCCTTGAAAAAAAATGTCCTGTTGATTCTAACCTTTATTATTCTTCTCCCACGATTCCGACCGCTTAAAAGTAAGAATTATTACCGCTTAACGAAAAAAATGAACGTCCCCCCTTCAATTTTCTAAACAAAAAAAAAAAATCTACCCTCTGGACGTTGACCCTAGAAGTGAAAAAAAAATCCCCATGATTTCGATCCCCTTTTGTAGGGGGAAAATCTTCGATTTTAACACTTAAGAGTGAAACGGAATTCTCTTAAAAGAGGCAAAAAATTCTTCCCCCAAATCTGCCCTCTGAAAGATATGAAGAAAAAAAACTTTAGATTTCATCCCATGAAATTAAAAATAGAAAATTTTTCCTTCGAATATCCCTAAATTCGGAACAAAATTTTCCCTGCTATTTCGCCCTTTCAAACTGAAAAAAAATAGTGATCAACAATAAAAATAATGAAAATACTCCTTTTGATTTCAACCCCTGGAGTGTGAAAAACAATCTTCTGCTCGATTCTGACTTCTAAAAGTGGCCTCTCAGTTTTGAATACTTTAAGTATCTTGACCACTTAAAAGTGAAAAAGAAATCTCTTGTGATTTGACCTCCGATTGTGTGGAGAAAAATTGCCTCACAATTTGGACCCTTATGAGTAGGGGAAAAGAAAGAATCCTTCTTCGATTTTGAAACTTAAAAGTGAAAAAACATATTTTCGCTTTCAGTTTGACTGATATAAGTGGAAAATAGTTACATTAAAAATCATTTAGTAAAAAGTTATATACATGATATAATACTCTTCCGTCATTGGTCACTGAACTCACCTCTGAAAAAATGTACCCTAACCGTACTACATCAAAATATGCACTAATCAAAACACAACTCTTCTAGGTATCCATGAACAACCAATAAACACCGGGATATGAGATAGGTCAAAAATGTTTTTTGCTCCGTCCTCAATAAAGAATGCCTTTTATCTCCCAAGATTAAGTCGGAGAATGATAATGAAAAATATTCTTTCTTTACTTCAAAGTTTTTCTCCGAGAATTGAGTAGAGAAAAAAGAATGAAAAATATTCGTTTCCATCATGTCATCGACGGGTATTTTTTTAGATCTTTGCTGAATAATCCTATAAATAGATCCCACCTGATTTGAACCCCGATAAAAATGATATTTGCAGGGTGGTTTTCAAAAACTAATTGGCCAATTTTATGGATTTATATTTCGTAGTGTTTGAGGTAAGCAAATACATACAGACAAACATACAAACAGACGGATGAATATGTCGCGAATCATAATAAGATAAGCAGGGAACTTAAAAATGAAAAAGCTCCTTTTTTACAATACGAATATTTATTTTTTTAAATCTCCCTTTTTTTAAATGCACTTAAATTCAATGATGTATATTAATCAAGTAGATAGAACATTATACAATGAACGTTTCAGACTAAATTCCTACAAATATCTACGTATAAGTGCAAACACATAGTTGTGCACACACAAATATATACACTTACCAACCATTCAAAAACGGAAACAATAAACTAATACACTTATAAACCTTTTCAATCTACC
This sequence comes from Thysanoteuthis rhombus, assembly GCA_963457665.1. Lineage (NCBI taxonomy): Eukaryota > Metazoa > Mollusca > Cephalopoda > Oegopsida > Thysanoteuthidae > Thysanoteuthis > Thysanoteuthis major. The sequence goes on along the minus strand of OY735213.1, from coordinate 14,042,209 downwards.
CATCTGTAATCATCAAAAAATTCTATCGGCAGCGGATTATCTGACAACTCGTCAAACGGGACAAACTTCAAAGATGCAAAGGAAGAATATGAAAAAGCAATGAAAGCAAGTCAATTCTCTACGACATTAACATCAATCCTATACACAAAAAAACATCAATGGTTTAATCCACCACAGAAAAAAAAAACGTCAAAATAAATATCGGCGGAATATTCCAAATTTGATCGCTAGACTGCTACACTTACTACCAAGAAATAGTCACTGCGTTGGATGGAGTAATCTGGTGTAATCATGATATTCTGGTGACCAATGTTTTCTGGGTACCTACTCTAAACCACTACCTTCGTGATATAATGTGCATATTTTTTTGGTTGATTTCTCTCTTAATATGGCTTTGAAGCAAAATGGGCACTTTATAACAAGAATGTGAATCCATTCTTTCCTCCAAACATTGTGAATAGGAAGACATGCCCTTGTCAACTGACAGATTAACATTATCCAAAATATAAAAAAAACAAAGCAATTCAAAGACGAGTTAGATCGTGATAGCAGACAGGATTTCTTTGTACCAAGAAAGTTATTAAGTACTGACCACTTGATAAGGTGAACAAAATAGAAATGATCCTAGTGTGATTCAAATTTTCTTTATTCTTGAGGATTGTTTTATGAATTGCTTGCTTGCTTGTCTTGGACAAAGCTTATTCCTCTGACCAAATCATATTCATGATTTAAACATTACAATGCAAACCAGATACTGTGAGTGCTGTTCAAGGAGGATTTGGGCTTCTTTTGCATTCATCGTCGACTTGTTAGGATGATACTTCTTTCTAAACGAGCGGGATTCAAATGAAAAAAGTATTTTAAAAGCGTCGTAAATGGAAGATTTGTTTGGATTGTGAAAGCCAGTCACAAAAGAAGCTAAAAGTTTTTACTCGCGAGTAAATAAAGACACTAAGTTTATTTCAGCTTTCACTATGTCAGCAAAAACCTGTAAATATGTAACCCAGTTGAGAAGTTACCTCTTCTACAGTATTTTTGTATCTTAAAGCTAATTCATGATTACTTGGGATTATTCGGGTTTTTTCTTAAAAACAAGATACTTCGTGTGTAATAAAAAAAGCAAATAAGTAAGGATATCTCCTTGGATCTGCACTGACCTGAACAGACAAAATCTAATTGATGTAGATCAGATGATATTTGTGGCTCCATTCTTTCAAGTAAGTATGACTTATACGTCTTTAAAATTATAGTTTCAAGTCTTGGCATTTAGCAAGGCTTGAAAACCAACCACTGGTACCTCTATGAGTTGCTCTAACATGATGCTACAAATATGATCTTTCTCTGCAAAACTAAGACGTTTCATCGGATAGAGTAATACATATCTTTTGGTGCGCAGATGACTGGTCACCTTCAGGAAAACTGACTTTTGACAACGCATACATCCGTGACTCAGTAGGTATTGTGTTCAGATGAAACTAAAATAGAGTCCTTCGGCTATAATTCAAATCGTCCTGCGGGGCGGAAAATTGGCAGAACTCACCATCCTGCAGACATCATTTCCTCTGTCAGGCGAGTGGGAAATTACTTCATAAAAAATAAACTATATTTTCCTTTTGAATTTACCAAGGCATGATAGAATCTATTGTTCCCTTCATTTGGGCAAGTGCTCCTCATGTAGCTTTTTATAAACAAGCCCGAAATACTGCAGAGTCTCCCATGGTTTACAGCATTAACTTGTCAAATATCGCCCCCTAGAGAAGAGACTAATAGCAAGTCTATTACATTTACCGATGCATCATCTAATTTTTGTCTACACATTAAGTATCAAGTATTTTGTTTAAAGTAAATTTGACAGTTAGCAATGATAAACAAAGATCTTCAAAATATACAGTTCTTTTCTATTTCCGTAAAATAACATTAACAAATTGTTACGTATATTACTTGAACAGAAAAACAGAAAATAATATACCTGTCAAGAAGGGTTTTGCATATTGAGTTACTCAGCTGTTAATTGCTTATGTGTGTAAAATCTTCAAAAGATTGCTGGCGATAAAGCAATGATTTTACATCATGCACATTCGACAATGTTAGGTCTTCATGGTTAATCTTAGAAAAAGTGCAATAGAAGCGATGGATTGTAAAATCTTATTGTAATAATGTGGTAGGAGCCAACACGTCCTCGATTCAATTTGCTCCGTTTAAGAGAGGCTAGCGTCCCAGAACAAAAGATGCCCCGGAGCAAGGAGCTGTTTCTATTGAGTGAACAAAAATGGTTTTATTCAGTGAAGACATGAGTATTTTAGATGATATTTCAGTACTCATGAATATATTATAGAATCAACTGATAATTATAATATTAGTTGAGTACATAGTAGGTGATTTTGTGGCATGACCACACTCGTCCACTTGTTTTGTGGTATGATTCCCCCCCCCCTGCAAGGGAAACACTTTCAAGCTATTATATTTATGGAAAGTGATATTCTGACTGAATTGGCTTAGTTCATTAAGTGAGTAGAACTTGTCTTTCAGGATACGATTTTCTGGAGAGTCTAATTCTATAGTTTTGATATTATTATTATCATTATTACAAATTATTTCATCAGGGCATATACTAATTAGTTCTTTTGTCATCATATATATATATATATATATATACATATATATATATATATATATATATATATATATATATATATATATATATATATATATGTGTGTGTGTGTGTGTGTGTGTGTGTGTGTGTGTGTATTATAGTTCCTACGAAAATGTTTCTTTATCATTACATTCCGTCGGACATAAACCTACTGATATACATAATTTCAGTATAGGGAAAACACATATAAGTATATTCATATGCAAATATTCATCCCCATATTGCAAATTAGAGAGATGGGCAACAAAAGTTCGCTTTCTTGGACACCTGAACTTGCTGGAGCATTTGCTCAGATCGTAAGAACAGTATCACATATAGGCTGTTCAGTGCTGTTTATTTTTCTACACGGTCAACACCGGTGCGGGATGAAATATAATTTCTGCTCAAATCTCGTCATAATTATCACATTCTGTTGGATATGTATGTATATATATATATATATATATATATATATATATATATATATATATATATATATGATATGCTGATATATATATATATATATATATATATATATATATATATGTATATTCGTAGATATCCCTCTGTGTCTCTTTCTCTCTCTCTCTCTCTCTCTCTCTCTCTCTCTATATATATATATATATATATATATATATATATATATATTTATATATATATATAATTGTAATGAGAAGTAGTAATGACTATTCTAATCCTACAATCGCATTTTCTTGGTAATGATTGATGATGGTCGGAAGATCTTGAACCACAAACTTCAGAACCTTTAAACAAAAATACCAAAGGTATGAATGGAAGGTTTGTACGCAAATTAGAAAAAATAACCCAAAATTAAATAAACAGAGTTTATCTGTTATCATTAACAATGCATGTTTAAATAAAGGATTGCTGCCTCGCTATACATTTTATATAATGTAAGTAAATATAAATTTAGACTTCTTAAAGCATATCATTGAAATATCTTGCCATTTTAGACATTTTAAAGCCATTCCTCTACTATCGTATTTTAAACCCGTCAAACCAAAGATCATCATCTTCTTTGCAGCCATGTTACGTTTACTACTTACAAACTGAAGTTTTGAAGCCTCTCTTGCAATATCTACATAGTAGCTTTTGTCAACTGACTATTGTCAATACAGATTGCTTACACTTTATTGCTTTCGAGCATTGTTGCTGTTTTTGAAAACGTCTTCCAGATATGACTTAGTGACTAAACAACCATAATGCATACAATTGCAGAAGATCTACAGCCAAAAGAAGGTCTCGATCAAGAACTGTAGCTCTCATGTCCTTTTTTCCTATTTCCAGACTCAATTTGTGAATATTATCCCTCGAATCAGCATTTTACATAACAATAATGGCACAAGCAGACTTGATTCGGAATCAAATATTGTTATTAATATTCTACCAGGACTACCCAGTAAATATTCAATGTAAGACGTTTTCAAGCTACTTTCTTGGTGCCTAAAATATAAAAAAAACAAGAGTTTTTTCACTCATATTTCGGAAATTCAAGCAAATAATGATTCTAGGCAAAATACTATACTTAGAATTAGGAATAAAAGGCAGAGAGTTTAGCACAAAGATGAGTGAGAAGGGAGAGAACAAAAATTGCGTTGCCCTAACCGTTCAAGCATAAAAATCTTGTTGCCATGAATAACAGCATTGAAAATCTTGACAATAACGAGCAATATCTATTTATATCAAATAATTTCAAAATATCAATATTCAAATGAACAGTAACGAAGAGAAAGAGGTGATTGTTGTTGATGGTAGAAGCCACAAGTCAACCCTTTGCTATATTTGAAAAGAAAAGAGTAATTACTTCAAAAACATAATGATTACAATTTTCAAGGGGCATTAAACTTATAGATTAAAAGTAAATTTCATTAAATTCCAGTACATATAAAAGGGACATAAAAGTAGAGGAAGAAATATGTAGTTGATAGGATCCTATTGGTAGATATTTGATTAGCTAAATATATTATGAAACAAGATCAAATAAAGCAAAATTTGAAGTGGATCGATGGTGCTTCACCAATCTTCGTAGCATAGAGGATGCACGCTCGTTTTAATAATCAAAATTTGTTTTTAACCTCAGGCTTGAACACAGACTTTTGACGCTGGGGAGAAATTTGCAGATATAATATTCAGGTCAGTGTTTCATTCTGTTGTTTTTAAACAGAATTTATTTGTCAATTAATTGAAAAATAGCCTTTCATCGTACACTAAACAATCTTAAGACTGATTGGTTACTACTCAGTGTGAGCCGACCCAACGGTATAATTTTTCAGTTGTAAATCATATTGTAATCATTTTTAACTTACTGCATTAGAAGGTTTATCTGAAGCACGTATTTTTGGGAATGAATGATTTGTAAAGAAAATAACGAGAGGTTATTGGAATATTCCTGTGAGAAGGACAAAGAGGATCCAGTGCAGTATTAAAGTAGCATCGGAAACAGAACAGTCACCCAAAACTGCGTGTTTTCGAAAAATGATTTTCTATATCAAGTATAAGTTTCAATGATGAACAGAAAGTGAGGGACCATTTCAGCATGATTGAAACATCCCCAAATTTCGTCTTTTGTAAAAAATGGTATCTCAGTAAAGTAAAAAGTTGATCCGAATATTCCAAAATCGACAGAAAATGAGGGTCCTGTCAAGCAGTATAGTTACATATATAAATATAACTCCCCTTCCCCCAAATTTGTGTCTTTGAAAAATTAATTTCTCAAAGAAATAAAGATAAAAAGCTCAAAAGAGAAAAATCGTGTTAAGAGTAAATCATTCCTCAATGAAATAAAACTGAGTCATCAAAATACTTCACAGCTGGTGTTTTAGAAAGAAGCAGACGATCTCTAATCCCTTCTCACTATAGTGTGTTTTGTGGAAAATGCTTTGTGTCGTCAAAATATGTATGGGAGAAATATTAATAAAATGATTGTTCAGGAAATGAAGTCACGTAAGAATGAATCACTTTCCAAAAATATGGTCGATAGGATAAGTGATGTACAAAAGATGACACGAGAATGACATTACAATGTTCTCATGAAGTTCTCGGGTAATTGAGAGGTGGCGGAGTGATTCAAAATTATAGTCTGTAGATATAAAATTGTACTCTAAGTTGATTTAATGATATGAAATCTCTGAAAATCTCGAGGAAAGAGATTGCCAATGGTTGTGAATTTATACAAGCATTCCAGGCAGAATAGGGTTATATTTATGAGGTAAATGCATCGCTCATGATAGTACAGCAGAAATCCATTGAAAATCAGGAACAGAGAGAGTGTCAATGACCCGAAGATGGTGCTGGCTGATTGAGGGTATCAAGACTATAATATGACTACCATCTTAATGATCATCATCAGCTGTTATGAGCCCACTGCAGGACCAAGGCCTTTTGCATTCCCTCCATGACAAACGCAATTGCACCAATCTGTCATATTTTAAGGTTAATTTTTTTATCCCGTCTCTTCATCGTGTCTGATCTTTTCTTACTGCATTTACTGTCCCACGGACGCCGATCGGTCAGCCTTTTGCCCTGTTGTCACTTTTTCTTGCTATATGCCCTTCCCATCTTGATTTTTGTTTTATTCTTCACCCTAGTCCTCTGTCAGATCCATGTAGATTCTATGGCTAAGAGTTCTTTCTAAAACGTCTCTTCCCATCACCCCATCTGCTATTCTCAGTTGGTGTTGCATCCTTGCAGTATAACTGCTATTATGCATTGATTGGATACTTTATGTTTTAGTTTGTTTTTCACGATGTCTTTAATCATACCAAATGCTTTCCAGTCAATCGCTATGTACTGTCTTATTTCATTTCCATCGTCTTTCTCTAGCTTGACTTAGGTGGACGCCTCCCTCGACTTCTCTTAATAGCCGAATAAGTATTTAATAACCCCTCACAAATTGCAACAAAAATTCAACGGATTTTGTATCCTCAATATGTTTTGAGAAAAAGAGAAAGAGATCCATCAAAATTGTATGGATAGAAGGAAAATCCCAAATTTTAAAATGGCTGCCATTGGGTCAACCATTTTAGAGTAGAATTTGTTTTTCAACTGATATAAGATAATTCAAAGATACTGATTCCAAATATGCTGCTTGAAATTCACCATTTTTTGTTTTTATTAAAGATATTGAAAATCAAAGCCCAAATTATTGTAATTATTATACTATCATATTCATAAAATGAAGAAACGTCAACCAGTATTTGCTGTATTAGACCGTAGAAAAAACAGCGATAGTCTTTACATAACTAAAAAACAAGAGGAAACTGCTGATGACAGCCCAAGAGGTACATAAATGTTTTTGAACACTTCCAAAGATCTTAACAACAATCCACAACGTCGTGGTATCTGCATTAGATAGCTATAAAATACCAAAGAAAAGAAAATTATCAAAAGAAATCAAACATTTTTGCTCATCGTTTGATACAGATTGCCCTGGCACGGAAATATGACTCGTAGGAGCTCTTCCAGTATGATCTATTGGATTGCTTGATTAACAAAGGTTGATGTCAAAACCATAAAAAGATTGCATTGTTAGAAGAGGTAGAAGTATTTCGTTGCAGCACCATCAATGATGAACTGTTTCAGTGTGACGAAAGGACTTGTATTGTGAATGGTATGAATGCATTGCAAAAGATTATCACAAATAAACAAAAAAAACTTCAGATTTGTAGTTTCTGCACATGTTCAGCACATGAGAAAAATGAGGAAGACCAAATTTTGTTTTTAACACTTATCACCGAAACAGCTTTGAAAAATACTGAGTTAGGGTGGGGGCATTGTTATAGATGGCACTACCATCTCTGAAGAGGTCCCATTACCAGTACAACCAGTTTCTGGGGGTCATCAAGGAACAAACTTATCTTACAAGACTGTAAATGCATTAATCCCTCCTTTGACTTGAACACCATGTACTGACAACCACACATCCAGTGCCTTTTCTGCTGATGAAGATGAGATGTCATTCAACGGTACATCTATGCAAAATAGATTGTTTGTCGACTGGTGAAGCTGACTTTAGAATGATGATCCATTCAAAAAATACATTATAACAAAGATTTACTAGAATCTTTCTTGCTAGCGCTGACACTGACAAAATGATCTGGCTTTGTTCCACTTGGCTACTCTTTATCGACTTGGTGTACAAGAAATCTAGAGGCGAACTGGAGTGGGGGATTCCACAAGGCTTTTGTCAGTTGATGAAATTTATCGAAAAGAGGCCAAGACTTATGCTTTTTGCTTCCAGCCATCTACACACTATGTGAGGTAAATTATACAAAGGAGTTTGGTACCCAGAAAGCAGCTCTTAATATTGTATCAAGTGTATAATTGGAAAAGTTCGGGGTGTTTTCTAAAGAACAAATAGAAAAATGAATTCAACCTGCCTAAGTGTACTTGGCGCAGTTATTACGAAAACAGTTATCTTGCAAATCTTTAGATGGTTTAAGATTATTGCTTTACTACCATGAAAAGAATACAGGTATTTAAGGTTCGTCATCTACTAGTACAGATCATACTTCCATACCTAGTTTTAATGTCACTGTACTGATGACACTATTGTTCGCTTAAACCCCTGTGAATTAGGTTTTAGAATAAAAAGAATATGTTTTTGTACCACAAAGCAACCTAAAAAAAGTATCCCAATGACTTTATAGAAGCATTAATTGTGCCCAAACCTCATTCGTTTATAGGGAAAATGAGGTTGTTTCTTGCTCATTTTGCAGGTGTCCAAGTGTTAAGAGATCGTAAGTAAGTCTTGCCTTTTTTGTTTTTATCCAGAAAGCTTTGAAGTTTGTTAACCCGATATATTTACTATATCCTCCTACCAATGCCAAGTCTAGTATTTCATTTCATTCTTTAATTAGATCTTCATGAGGAATTTTGTGTAAAGAGTAGGTTGAGATGTTGAGATAAATTCAGCTCTTCTATGGGTATCTATGATATTCAATTTTCCTTCAACGCATACAGAATTATTTACTACTCAAAGGATATTTAAATCACAATAGAATCTACTTTTATGATGAAATTTCTGGATTTGATTGTATATCAAATTAAAAACTTTCGAAACAACTTTGCTAACAGGTTTAGTAAAACAAATTCTGGAGGCTACAATGACTTAAGTACCTATTGGATGTTCATACATTTTAGGTATCGAATACGTCATCAGAAACTTTTCCATTTTTTTCATCTGTTTTAAGTCCTCGCTTTTCACATAATGCTATGATATAAATATAATAGAATCTGGTTCACAAGTAGATATTTCATACGTGGATTATGGAGTTCCTATGAAACCTATCAGAGAAAATATCCTTTGAATAAAATGTTTTACATGTACATGGTATATTATTCGCCACTCTGTCAATCAGAACAATAACAAATCTATTTTGAAATTCCAAGAAATCTGTTAATGCTTGATATTTCTTTAGTGCCGGACTCATTTTGGAGGGAATTCTAATATATATTGATGCAATTAAACCAAAGTCAACAGAGACTGTTATAAGGAGAGTAGAGGGGGGAGGAAACCACGAAGAGTATAGTCAGCCTATTCAATCTTTCTCCAATCAATTCCTTGCATATTTTTATCGTATCGAGCCAATCTTGGTAATTATCAATTAAAATATCCGTATTTCGCATAAACGAATCACCGTAGCGCATGCATGTACCAGAACTAATCATCTAGATATTATCGAAAAAAAATGATCTTTTATCAAACATTACCTAAAACGAACAGATCATTTATCTAAAATTATCTAAAAATACCTGCACAAGATGTGGCTATTGTTGGTCCAAAATGACCGTAGAGACCCCATAAGCAGTAAAAAAAAAACTGTTGTTGTGTGCTAATGCAGATTCTCAGGGTTGTAGCCCTCAAAATGTAATCGGACATACAGACAGATACAAACACACAGACACAAACACTGAAAGAGAGAAAAATCTGTAGCCCACTTGGCTGGTTGAGTGGGGGTCATTTGTGGGGCCACTATGATTCAGTACGGATTCCTCACGTAAACAATGATTACAATGCTTCCCATTTGCAAGGGTAAGCTTAATTTAGCGATAATCAATTTCAAAACAGCTGGAGGCTTGACATAATTCAAAGAGCAAAGTATTATGATATGATTTGTGTAGATGAGACCCACCGGTTGGAGTGTCTTTTTACTCTAATGATTTACTCACATTGCAAAAAACCATTGATAGAAACCCCTAAAATAATTAATAGCTAACCATTTACAATTTTTTCAAAAAAAGAAAAAAAATGATTTAGGTTTAATGAATAGAGTTGATTTTTTCAATCCCTGGAAAGAAGTTGGAGAGATTATTTTTTCTTCACTTAACCACCCGTGAGGGAATGACGAGATATTTCCCAGAACTATTCATTCTGTTTTTAGTTTCTTTACTCTTTCAGTGAATTGGATTGTCATTCAAGACTGTTGGTGAGGATAAAGACACTGTAGCAATCATTTTGGAGGAACAGTTGACAAGATTTCTCAGGGGGAATATAATTGTTCTAGGTTTTTTTTCTACTCTTGTAGCATAGGGACTCAACACAATTTCTGAAAAGGGATTAAGGCATTGGAAGCCAGTTCTCGTCTTTGAAAGCAATTAAAACATTTTGGCGATATGACATTTAACGAAACAAAACAACTGAATACAGACATTGTAGTCACAAGTTTTCAATGAACATGCCAGCCAACATATTGGTTCATACAGAACTTACGAACGGTCGTTCGTACAAGGCCCAAACTGAATAGAATCTATAGTGGTAGATGGTTAGATAATGAGGAAAACGGGCTTGAATTATTGCCAGGGGAAGCTGGCGTTTATCATTTCCTGGAACTGAGATATTCAATGGGTTCTGTCTTGAATAGCTAATAAATACAATTATAAAGTAAAAATGTTTGATTATATGCATTTTATGAGTAATTACAACGGAGAAGTATCTGATTCGGCTCACGAATTTGATCTATAGGAAAACAGACACACACGATTCATTGCTTTCAATAAAGAAAAAGAAAGAGAGTCAGAAATATATGGGGTGAAATTAAAATATAAACAGGTTTCCCATAATGTTGAGTCGTGCGTTTTGTTTGTACGATTAACACTTTATTTATTTACTCTTCACAAGTTGGTGAGGAATTATCTTCCCGTTTTATGTGTAAATAAACAACTAATCATTGACAAGTCACGATATAAGAACCGGTTCTCATCTTGTCAGTAAAGTTGAGCAGTGGGGAACCTAGTCGATACAAATTCCAGCTGTACTCGTTATCAGAGCGAAACGATATACTCACAGAACCTAACGGGGTCTGCATCGTAGTTTCATCCAACGATGTTGAGCTGAAATTCGGTACTGGAGACTTTTAGAACTAAGCGTCCTTAGGCTAACAACAGTTTCATTCGTTCCTCTTTAAAAAAACAAAACAAACTGATCTCCCACTATTCAAAGTGCAAAAAAATTAAAACAGTCTAAACTGACACTAATTATAAACGTATTGGAATGTATAGATATAATACAAAAAATGTATTCTTGGTGCTAGAAATGGAATGTATGTAGATCTGCTTCTTGTATGAAACTCTGGCTGTTTAATTAAGTGTTTGGTCAATTTATTCAATTGTGTTGGAGATAAAACCTGATTTCCATTGAAAGTATGGCTTGATCACTGATGACGTCAGCTGCGATACTACCACAATAAGATGAAGTTTTGGGTGCTTAATTTACGTTTATTTTAAAGTTTCCTCCTTGCGAAAGTATGATACATTTCTCTTGCAATTCAGTCCCATACAAAGACATCTCTTTGATAGAGGTCTCGTCTGTAGCATACCACAATGTCTAACGGAGAGGAGATTGTGAGAATTTCGACAAGAGGCCAAGCAATCCTTGAGATTATCCGTCTCAAAGTAATTTTTCAACACCCCTTTTTTAGTGCCGAATACATTGTTTATCAACAGTATATATTAGATGCTTTATAAGTCTCGGATTAATTCTGAACAAAGGGCTTCGAAAACGATTTCCAGAATGTTTTTGGACAAATTAGTGTTGCTTTATCACGTTAACTATTACAATAGTAATAATAGTATTTGCATGATTGATCCTAGCAATAACTGTCGATATAATCATATTGATTTTTTGTCAGAATATCTGAGATGAAGAATTATCCTTGTCATATACTGATTCACTTTGATTTGTGTCCTCAGTGTTTTTACTCTAGATATAATGTTCCGGTCACTCACGGGCTTCCTTCAAGTGTTTTGTGTTGCCAATAAGTGCGGGAGTTGGATAAGTGACATCGCAAGGAGGAATTAACTAGGAAAAATTAACCTACAAGAGATGTTCTTTAGAATGGACGGTGGAATTAAAATCTTACCTCGTGGAATGAGTTTGGTTCAAAAAAGTTTACCGACTAAAACAGACACCTGGTGAAGGCAGGAAGGTGAAAAAGTCTAAATGTTGTCACTGTCCGAACCAAGATGGAGACTCTAGTTCGGGTAAATTAGTGTCGGATAATCATGCTTATCGTTAAGTGATACTCAAAAACCTCTGTATTAGTGTTTCGCGGTGGACACGTAATTTGAGACAGCAGATCATTTTTTCACCTTTACCGGAAATCTTCTGTTAACTATGTTAGTGAAATCCAGCATTGTCATCGACATTTTCTGTATACCTATTATGCTTAGTTGGTATATTTCTTTGGTGAGTTCAGATCTAGTCTGTTTATTTTTATTTTTTTGTTTTTTGGCATTTTATTTCTGAATGCCTTACACATTAACCATTGGTAGTTTTCTTTCATTCTGTTGATGTGTCCTTATACTTGTCTGACTGGATTTTGATGCCTTTCATTTTTACATAACTAGTGTTCCTGTCCTGATTAGTTTTTTGATTTTTCACGAACTCATTCGACTGATAACAGGTGGTTATTCCCCATCCAGTCAACCGTACACGTTGAACTTCTTAACCTGGCCTTAAGCAATAGTTTGTTATGATTTTTCGAAGTTTTTGCCCGATTCGAACAGTCTTCTGAATGCACTTACATTGTGCTCAGTAACTGTTATAAGCTGTGTTTAACTTCACTTTGGCCTAACAGCATTATAATTGCTTCTTAAGCTAGAGAGCTCGTTTTGCCCTGCTATTCCATCCATAGTTTTAGGAGTAGAGGAATAGATTCATGCATTTCCCAACGGCATCAATGTGAAGTGAACGCAAACATCCATTACTTGACTTTGAACTTAACTGATTCAATTATCACGGCCGGTAACTCACACATCTGCAATATGTCTTGGAAAAGAATACGTCGGTGCGAGGAAACTTTTATCTTGATTTTCACATAAGCCGGTCAAAAGAATAACAACACCAGAGAAACTGTTAGAGAACACGAATAACAATGGGCTGGACATATAACAAGAATGTCAAACCACCACTGTGATAACAACTCAGAATGTGGATCTCGAGAAATCTTATGCGAAACTGTGTTTAACAGAAGGTAAGATGGTGTGACGAGCTAGATAAATTCAAAAAGTACTGACCCCACAATGTCCATGATAAAGAGGTCTGCTGAATCAGTGACGGTCACTAATAGGATGATGATGATGATGATATATGATCAGAATGATTGTAAATTGCGTTTAATCATTGAAACTCTTGTTTGAAACGATATCCTGTCGTTATTCAGATAACGTATCACTCGAATTAGACAACGTCAATAGAATAAACAATTGAAAAATATTATATATATATATATATATATATATATATATATATATATATATATATATATATATATATATATATATATACAAATGAATGAATGCCTTGGTTTCGTTTACGAATCTCTTGAGAGGTTTTCTGCGCCTATAGGATCATAGAGGGTGTGAATAGAATTGCTTTCCAGTCCGAGCAACTGCAAGGAGTATGAGGCATGTGTGTATATTGTATACCTGCATGTATACACCACATACTCAAACGTCACATGTATACACGTATACCATATACCAACATGCCACACACGCACATGCATACACACAGATTATGTTGCAACATACACATGCAAATATGCTACATATTGTCATGCATTTGAAACGTATACTTATACCTTCACCATGTTCAGACCTGGCAAATATACACACGCATACACACTTACCATCTATGGACATGCATAGATGCCACATACACGTATACTTGATACTTTCATACTCACTTGAACACACTTGCATCATATGTTCACACGTACACCATAGACACACATGTTATGTATGCACACGTATACACGACTCAAAATATGCCCAGACACATACCACATATGCACGCACAAACATATGTGTGCGTACACAGGTTGTACGTGTCTGAATATAGTCTGTGTATGTGAGATGTGTTTATGCAGTAGGCGTATCTATGTTGTGTGTGTGTGTACGTAACATGTGCACATGTGTGCGCATGTAGTATGTGTCCTCATATACTGTGTGCATATGTGTATATGTATGCGTATATGGCATGTATGCATATGTTTATAGTTCGTATGTACACTGCATATGAGTGTAAGTGTACGTCAGCGTGAGAGTAAAATTCGTCATGCATGTGCAGGTGAACGTGTGACATATGCAGGATATGTATGCACATGTGTATATGACTGCCGTATGTATGTATGTATGTATGTATATATGCGTATTGCAAAATGCAAGCAAACATATACAATGTGTAGGTTTATATGTGTGCATATATGGCATCTGCGTATATGATGTATATGTGTGCATATGTAGCATGTGTGTGCACGTGTGCATGAGAATATATCATGTGTGTTTGTAGTTAGTTCGTGAGTGTGAGTGTGCATATGAGTCATGTGTGCAAGTGGTATGTGTGCGTGCATGTATGTATGTGGCACATATTTAGTGTATGTGGTATGTGTGAGCAAGTGTGTATGCGACACATGTGTATATACTTATGCACTATATGTGGCATATAACTATACATAAACACACATTCGATTTAGATGAACAAAGACAAATTCACACCATGGTGGAATTTACGGCCATGGAATTTATCTTGGGTGAAATTTGCGTGGTGGAATTGATTGCAGGAGAATTTATCATGGATGAATTTTCCTGTCACCTTCATCCATACCAGTTCCAGTTTTAAGTTAATTTGTTCTCTCATTGATTATGTTTTATAGTCTTTTAACGAAACCTTTTTAGCAATAAAGAATGCACATCAATCAAAGGAGTGGGATGAGATTTCACTTCATCTTTGCAAAACACTTCAATATCAGACATCCAAGCAAACAAGCAAAAATAGAAAAAGGCTTAAATTGTTGATTTTTGATTACCTATAATCTTTGATCTTAAAATTCGACGATTACAAGGAAAAAATAAATAAAATTAAAGTCATTTTACATCAACATTTGCTAGGTATTCACAAATAAAATCCATTGATTTTTTTATTCGTTTTCAAATTGATCCTTTTTTTCATATCTTTTGCCTGCTGAGTTATAAGTTCTAGGGGAAAAGCATTAATCATTTATAACAGAATGAAAATTTCAAAGTGCTGAAACATTTTTTCTCAAAATTTTTATATTCCCCTTTAAAATATATATAGTATTTAACTAAGCATACCTTAGGCTTGCACAAAGCCATGTGAATCGAGACCCAAAGATGATCGAACTCAATACAATAATAATTGATCATACTACACTCACTTGCTAACGATTACACCACGACTAAAAATACTCCATGAGGCCACAGAATTAGAGTACAAGTCAAACTCTCTACCGTGGTAATAGTCTGTGAAACCCGACTTGATAACCATTACACTACGGCAATCTCCTAAATGATTAAATGTGCAAGTTATATCCATATGATATGCGTATCATAGTTTGGCACAAGGCCATAGATGATGTGCACCCGTACAATCGATCTCATTTTACGCATTGATTGTTCTGTAGGATTGGTTCGCTGGCATCCCACTATAGTTACCTGATTTGTATATGTCAACAAAATTGACAAGAGGTGCAATCTTTTTGATCTTGTCTGTTCGCCTGATTTATTCGTTTATTCATTTGATTATTTACTTGTTCATCTGTCCACATGATATCCCCGAAAGTACAAAATCAATTTCAATTAGATTTTATGGAAGGATTGGTAATCTCGTGAGAAAGATGGAGTGAAAGTTTTGGGCAGATCCGGGAATATCCTTTTGATTCAGAGATGAGTTGTTTTTTTTTTAATTACATTCCTGTTTACGCTTATGATTGTTCACTCGATATCTCAAGATTAATGAATTCTAATGACCTTTAGTGAAAGGTTGAGCAATAGACTACGGAACAAAACGATTCAATTTTGAGCTGATCCATGTACAATTATATTACCTTCGTAGGAGTTATTTATGTGATAGTCATAGTTCAAATTTTAAATTCTCGCACAAAAACAGCTGTAAAGATATAAATATCAATCTATTTATCTCTGTCGCTCTCTCTATCTCTTCCTCTTTCTCGCTAAACATACACGAACACACACACACATATACATATATATATAGTGAGTGATAAAGAAAAAGAAAGATGGATTCCAATGATTCCTGCAAACTGATGGAAGAAAGAAGAAACCTTATTTCCAGAAGAAGACTGATTCAATCTACCATTATTTTGCAGTTGTCTTTTGCTACATGCATTCTCTAGATGTGTCATGAGATCTCTGGTTTCCATATTCAAACACTACATCAATTGTCTTATCTTGTTAATACTTCGCATCAGAGAAGCTGGCCTTTCGAATTCACTTTTTTACGTTGCAAGAAATATATTTATTAGATTTTTATCTCCCAAAAGATGTCTTCATTTGGAGATTTCTCAAATTAATCTATTGTACTAATAGCTGTGTTGTCTCGTTTTTTATGGTGTTGTGGGTCAGCTGAATGATCAGTACAGGAGACACAACAAGATGACAGTGGCCAAGCTGTTTGTAGCATGGACTCGGTGAGCCACGTTCAAATCAAGACAGAGACAAAATATCTCCTCCTGTCCGTTTGTGTCAAAGACAGCTGGAGCTATGACCACCAATCTTTTTTCTGGTCAGTAATGGAACCTCGGAGCATGTTTTTGTGTATCAGTGTTCGAAAATTATTCAAGAATGCTGAGTTTGCGCCAGACTTTCCCCGATAATAATCATCTGGTCCCTCTATTTGATTCTGAAAGACTGAATCTGTGCATCTTTATGACGTGTAAATATCCAAAATAGTGTACCATAGACAGAGGAATTTATTTATGTATTCAAGAGGAAGTTTAGCTTTTCTTAGCGCCGTCTACTGACTTTGTTAATACTTCATCTTTACCACCCACTGCTCCAGTCACTTCCTACACGATCTTTAATGTAATCTCATCACCAGGATCAATGGTCAAAATAATCCTTGAATATTGCTCACAAGCAAACAGTTTTATGTTGTTTCAACGATGAACTTTGAGCAAATCATATCTGTATTTTCTTCGTTTTGATTTAGTATATTTGTTAAAGTATTTTAAAGTCTAAATGACATTGAGAATTGATTTTGTATTGGTTAACAATAAATATACGTACCGTGTATAATCGTGTATAAGTTGAATTTTGAAGACCAACTTTATAGTCAATGGGAATCAGCTAGAACATGAATAATAATTTTGTAAGGTTGAAACCCTTTGCTTTAAAAATGAAATATGTTTAATGGTCACAGACGGAAAATAATGAACATATGCAATATATAAAAATTATCAAAAAAAAGTGCAATTCCATCAATAGATAATATACGGTATGCGTGAGAAGGAGTGAGTGTGTGAGTGTGTGTGTTGATGACTCTGTATATGTGTGTGCATACGTGTAATTCTACTAGCTGCAATTGATTTGTATCCACCAACCTATCCATGGGAATTTTGGAAATAAAACAGATAATAGAATTCCGAGAATATCTTTCCTGAACCTTATAGTTTTATAGTTCAAAGAGAAAAACTAGATTCATATGGTCTAACTATTTTACAGTGCAACCATTAGCTGTGTCTAATCTTGACTGAGTGCCTTCAACTGAGTGCAGGATCATGAAATATTTACATGTGATAAGCAATCACTGAACAAGTGAGTGTTTAGAATTTCATCATGGCCCCAAATGCAATGTTAACCTTCTATCAGATATCTAACATCTCTGGTGAACTCTTGACGCGTTGGCAAGTGGTCTTCTGTCATGGTAACAATCATAAATTCATGTAAAACGCAACAATAACTGTTCGGTGGTTAATTGCAATCTTCACTTCATTCGAACGTAGAATGAACTGAAGAAACTATAAAGTTTCATTATTTTCCATTGCCCAACCAGCTCGAGCAGCGTCGACTTGCAGTGCCCCCCCCCCAACTGCTGATTGCAAATCCTGATTGCTCTTACTGCTGCATTTTCTGGCCGAATCACTGCCTGCTAACGTGTTTTGTCTACTTTTAATCACGACACATTGGCAAATAGAGGGGATGCAGTGAGTGCAAAAGTATCCGATACATTTTGAAGAAATTCTTTAAAATTAACAGAATTTGGGCAAATATTTCTGATTCTTGTACATGATTCTCGATCTTGTTTTGGTATTGTTTATTTTTCTAAAATTTTTTAATCCAAATTCAGTCATTTCCAAAGCTATATAAGAATGTTGAAATTACCTTTCTAAGAATATATTTTATACTTTTTTGCACTCATTGTTATCGTTTTGACCGCACTGGCCACACTCATGTTCACTAAGTATTTCACAATGGCTATTTCTCCCGTGGACACGAAAATTGTTTCTTTATTATTATTATTTCTTTTTTTCAGTTGACTTAACCATTCATGTCAAAGTGAAATCAATCTCTAATCCAATGAGCCTTTTGTGGTTAACTGATAACCCTTTATTGGCCAGATATTGACATTCATAAGAAAATGGATCTCTCAATGTTGAAGTTAGTTTTTTTAAATGAAAAAATAAATACAGGCTGTTATTAGTTTGAGTTTGGGGTGATCCGAACTGTCTTACCATTAAAACACTTTTGTTGCTTCATTCCTCGGAACAAAACATCAGACCTAATTTGAATTCTCTGGAAAACGTGATTTAGTTCTAACCTGTCATCTGATAGTGTTGTAAATCAGTCCCCAAAATCTGCTCTCTTCAATGGCTCATTATTCGTTTGACTTAGTCGTTTATTTACTTAACTTCTTATTCACCTATCTATATATTTACTTTGCTTCCTGTCGTCTTTAATAAAAGCAATCTGAAGTGAATGTTTTCTCTCTTTTTTTGTGCTTGTTAAGAAAAATAGTTGATAAAACATGGACGCCTTTTTTTCTTACAGCTTATGATTGAAGTTGTTTAACGAGCACCTGGCAATCACGCCTTCTTTCTTCCTTCTTTATTATCTTCACAGTGGATTATTGGATTTCTAAACACAGATATAACAATTACAAAAATAATTGAAAATAACTAGGCATTCTTCCCAAACTTTGCACTTGAATGTTGATGATATTTTCGTGTGCTTCTGCGTATAAATTTATCTATGAATACGTTATATATGTGTCAATTCATTTATATATACATATATATATTTTTTTAAGTATCTATACATATATATATATATATATATATATATATATATATATATATATATATACATATATATATATATATATATATATATATATATATATATATATATATATATATATATACATATATATATATATATATATATATATATTGATACTCAGAAAACTTTTCAAATCGGTAGAACGGCACACCTTAATGATTGTCGGGTTCGACAATTAAATCAGAAAAGTCAAGGGACACGATCTGTTAACTTTCGAAAGACTAGGACATGTCCTGTTCTATTTGGTAGCGAAGGAAAGTTAGACAAATGCAGTCTGAAAAGAAAGTGTAGATAAAACTCGACCAAGTTACACATAATTTAATTTGGAATCATTCAGTTACATTCGCTGCAAGAAAAGAATCAACAAAAAGAAAACTACCCATATTCAGTGGCAGGCACCTGTTCAAATCCAACCCATCCTCATCTCTGATCTCTTCTGTGGCATCACTGTCATTAACTAATAGTTCAGTTCAATCTTTTTTTCATTTTATTGGATCGAGTATTGTAATTCATTATCACCTATATTTTGCTACAATTTACCTTCATTTTAATCATTGATGCTTTTTATCGCAACTAAACTCTGACTTCAATAATGAGTAAATAGGTTGACAGGACAGATCGGAATAGATAACAGTTTTCTGGTGAGAAAACGACTTACGACTCTCTATTGTAGAGGGAACTACCACATAACAGAGATAGTTTAAAAGAGATTGGGATTGATGGTGAGTTTAAGGGTTTTATTTGGCCCGAAGATTGACATTGAGTTCCTGGATCTGAAGGGTGGAAATGTTTGCCAGTGAAGCGAACCACCCCGGGCAATCAAGGTCGATTCTCACCCTCAACTTATTCTTTATTCAAATTGGCGCTGTTAGTTCATTCCCTCACTGACAAAGGGATCCCAACATGAGTTTAGTTACGATAAAAAGTAGCAACAAACAAGATGAAGGTAAATAGTGGCAAAAAATGATAATAAATGTGAAGTCAACAAAAATGAATTTATCTGATGAAACTACAAATCATCATCATCATCATCATCATCATCAGTCTTTTAGCGTCCGTCGTTGGACATGGACCTTCCCCAGGATTTGCCAACTTCTCTATCATGGGCGTCACGGAGCCAGTACTTCCTGAACTTGTCTAGCTCGTCTCTCCATCTAACATTTTGCCGGCCTTGGTTGCGCATGTGGTCTCGGGGAATCCATGTTGTGAGTCGTGATGTCCATCGATTGTCAGCCATTCTTGCAACATGGCCAGCCCACCGCCATTTGAGATTTTTTATGGATTCTATGATGTCTCTAACTCTTGTCTTTTCCCGGATGTACTCTGCTGTTTTGTGGTCTCTCCATGTGAGGCCCAGCATTATTCTTTCATGTGCACGTTGCATGGTTCTCAGCTTACGGGTCTGTCTCTTGGTTAAGTTCCATGTTTCAGCTCCATAAGTGACTATTGGGAGGATGCATTGGTTATACACCCTTCTCTTTAGGATTATTGGGATCTTATAATATTTGAAGGTTGAGCTAGCTCTGCCAAAGGCTTGCCATCCTAGTGTGATTCTCCGCTTGATTTCTTCTTCTTTTCAGGGTCTCATGGAGATTCGTTGCCCTAGGTAGATGTAGTGGTCTACTTTCTCGAGTTCTGTGTCCTCGATTTCGATCTTAGTGTTCTTATCTCCAATATGGTTGTTGCACATGATCTCCGTCTTGCTGAAGTTCATGTGTAGGCCGACTTTCTTGCTCTCTTCATTTAGTTCATCTATCATTAGTTGGAGGTCGTGTAGGTTCTCTGCGAAAAGGGCTATGTCGTCTGCAAATCTGAGGTTGCTCAGAATAGTTATTTACTTTCAATAAATTTTAGAATCATCTTCAGAATTTTATCCCTTTTTCTACAAATGAACAGTAATCTTTCAGTATGCATCAAGAATATTTACCTGAAGTTATTGACTTTGATGAAATGTTTTAAAGGGTAGAAAGTGAGTACGATTGAGGGATTGAGTATTTTTTCCTTTTACACTCCAGTTGATGAGAGGAAATATATATAATATATACGTATATATTATTTATGGGAAGGTAGATATTAAAATCGAAGCTTGAGGGAATGTGGTGTTTGATTAACAGTACTGTGGAGCATTGTTGAAATTACTGTTTAGTTTTTAAATTCTCGGAACAGCTACATGGTAGACAACTGGTCTCCACAAGAGTAATATAATGTCTTTAATATCTAATTCTGTGTAAAACACGTAACCCTTTGAAAATTTTACATTGATTACATTAGCGGATATTTTGAACTGATTAACTAAAATCACTTAAATTCAATGTCTAAAGCATTAAAACTTTCTAGATTACATATGTATAATGTAGTTCCTGAAATCAGAAAGATTCTTAGATACTCAGCGTGTGGAGAAAGTATCGGGGTTTTGTATCCAACAAAAGAGCCTGAATGGTGTTTATTGACAGAAGTGATGGCCAAGTGATAATAAATAAAAAGCTATAGTCAGAAATTATCGTCTCTCAACATTTTGCAAACAAAATTAATGAGCAAAAAACTAAGGGGGGAAGGAAGATATCATTTGTATTACGCAGGTGTGAAGAAATAGGAATTACGCACTTTAAAACTCGATATGTAAGCGCTATTTTTTTCAAAAGTGTGAATCAGACCTGGGTTGTAATCTGCACTGACTGCTATTTCTCAGTCTGTTACTCGTAAGGGGGTTGCAGACCTCTGCAGCCAGCTCAGTCATTTGCTCCACGGAGTGCCCACGTTCTGTGGCTGAACTACACATTTGAGCCACACAGTTAGAACACTCCCTTGAATGAGCGGTGGACACCCATAGCCAGCTCAGATATCTGGCAGGAGAAAGAAACTCCTATCAAACCTACAGCCATGGGACATTTTTTCTCAAACTATTGGCCTTATAGATTGCAGCGCCAACAAATTATTAGATTTGATCACAGATCTCTATGATACAACCGTGTTCTTTGCCTTCAATTTTGGTGTAGGTCCTAAAATGAGGATATTAAAAAAGTCCAATTTTTTAAAAACCAGATAAGATTGTACATGTAAGATTTATTTACTGCAGCATAGTTGGTGTTATCTTTATAAATCACAATAAAATCTGTAGATCGAACAAAAAGAACTCTTCGAAGTTATAGACTCTGTATCGACTGTTCTTTTGCTTAACCTTCATAAAAGTGATATTTGCCACGGATCTCCCACAAACAAACTATGGTTATTCGATCAAAACATTTTGTCGTTTCCGATGGGATCACTTCTTCGGACATTATACCGTGTTTGGGATGATCAATTGAAACATTGGGAAAGAGATTGATCAATACATAATTCATTTCTCAAAAAAGTTCGAATTCCTAAAAGTATAGCGTGGCCTTTCATTGTAAATTGAACTCCCTACGAAAATCCTACTCGGGGATTAAAAAGTATTTTTCTAATCATAATGAGGAGCAAATTTTGAAATTTACCGTGACCTGTGCGTGCAACATACATACAACTTCATTGAAAACTCAAACAAACCTATGTTGACAGTTTTTGATTACACTTTTGACATCACAACGCAACAACTTAAAGAACTACAATTCTGGTCGCCTTCCATACTAGAAACATTTGCTCTAATTACTTATCATTAACAAGCTTTTTTCAAAAAAAATATTCATAGTAAAATTCTTAGTAATACAATAAGAAAACTTTTGCTTTTGTAAAATAATTAACAATACATTCACTTTGATTCTCGACGACTTACAATTCCCTTTTCCCTGGTTTTAAATGCTCTACATATAGTTTGGATACCAAAACCAGATAAAACTTTTAAAAATTTGCTCAATCGCTTGCAATATTCAATCTCATAGAACCCCAAAAGGACTAAACATAAGCAGAAAATACACAAAGTCTCCCTAAAAGATGTTGTTTATCTTCTGTAGACAGCAAAAGCAGCTGGCAGGAACACAAGGAGGCACAATGTCTACCAAAGAACCTCTTCTTCTTCAAAAAAAAAAAAGATAGAAAGGAATAGGAAGAAACAAAAAGGCGTTAGAAGGTGGGGGCCTCTCTGAGTCGCCCAACCATTCCCTGCAATCGTTGTGAAAAGTTAGAGAATCCTCTTAAATCTTCATTCATTGAGCCAAACCAAAATTCAAACATTCAAGTGGCAAAAAAGGTAGATATAAATGCACTAGACGCACACAAGTAGACAGAGACTTTCTGTTTATTATTCATGGGATTATACGAATGGTGAGGACATTATGATGCAGTGTGTTGGTTTTTCTCTCTCTATTTTATTCTTAAATCATTTGAATAAGTTAATCGAATTCTTCAAGACAGAAAAAAGGAAAATATTTGAATTTCAAACTTCAACTGTAATATCATCTTTTCAGACATTCCTTGAGGAGTCTCAGTTTGTATCGTTTGCTTTTTTTATTCTTGCTATCCAGGTTCCCTTGATCGTCTTCTAGCGATACCAGAGGACGGGGCAGTCGCTCCCACTTTGAGAATCATTCCATACTTTGAAGGAAAACCATTGATATTGTGAGATGGTGCTGGCTGCCAGAGGATCGTGTTTATGATGATTTGGTCCCCAAACCATGCCTGAACCAAGTGTAATCATCGGATGAATGTGTGTTAGAAGCACACCAACTGTTTTCGCATCATTAGCTGTGTAAATTGCTATGGATGGATGTTGTCATTAATCTCTAATATTATCCTCATCGAAAAAGTCGTTGGCTTAGGTACTCACAGTCAATTGTTAGTAAGGCATACTATTAAAGGATAAAGGTGTAGGTATATTTCCCTACGATTGTACCCTTCTAGCAACACAACGGCAGCCGCACAGGACGGCACGAAAGACACTAGACTCATATTGGGATTCGAAATCAAACCTGAATTTCTCTTCCTCGGCCATCTGAAATTTCATTAATAGTCTTTGTTTGAAGACCAAACAAAATCCTCACTCAGACAGAGAGAGAGAGAGAGAGAGAGAAAAAGAGAGAGTGCTGAGGAGTTTGTCATGAGAGAGGCAGAGAGGGTGGAAATTCAACGTCTTTCTACTGCCAGTATATCTGGTATATCTGCCCCTCTATCTGCCTGGTGACCAATATTTGACAAGGGTCTCTTTTCTTTTGCTATCTATTTCACTGAATCAACCCACTCTCTTCTTTTACCTGATACCGTAACTAAATAATCGTCTACCCTTTTCTCTTCTTTTTTCTTCATGCTTTCTCTCGTTTCTCACACAACTAAACTTACCGTCTATCTTTCTTACTTACACCGATAGATCCGTTATGTACTGTCCCTTTTTTTTAATAATCTGTTCTTGTTTTCTTTCTCCTAATGTCTTTTTAATTAACTGGCAACCACGCTTTATCTTGTAATAAATGTACTCAAGATGTTTTTATTGTCTTTTTGGCGCCTGAAAAGTGTTGTTCTGAAACATCTTATCTTTGACCAAGTATTTAAGTATACTTGAAATATCCAAACGCAAAACGTATATTCAACAAAAAAATCCTATTTAGAATAAAATCAAATATTCAATTAAAGAGTCCCAATCAGCCCTCATATTGTAACACTTCTGGCTTGCCAAACCTGCTTGCTCTGTTCTGCTTATGGCACTGGTTATTCCCCAATGATCATCCATCTAAGTACTAACCAGGCTCGGCATCGCTCAACTTCGATGTCCCTACGGGAACTTGTGTATTTGGTAGTTACTTATTAGCCCCAGGTTCCTCAATCCTAGTTCTTGTACTTATTGAAGAGTCATCAGGCCCTCTTTTAAAGACTCTGCTGTGACACCAAAGAGGAATCGAACCACTGCTTAATGCATCAGAGATAGAGCCTCCTTCCATTAGAGAACGCTGATCGGTTCCGTTGCAGATGAGTTATGCATCTATAATTTGCTTTGTTTTGTCTTGCTAGTTTGTTGTTTATTTTGGGGCAGTCACAACGTGCCACTCTATGAACGCCTCGTTAATTCAGCTTTATTTTGTTATTTCTAATTCTTCTCTGCTTTCATTCTGCTAAGAGGAGGAGAGCAAGCACAAGTCTTGCCTGGAAACATTTTGAATAACAAAAAAACAAAAGAACTGACGAGGGTGTTCTACACTAAAAACAAAATAGACAAAAAATGCCAAGTAAATAACCTGTTTATTTGTGTCATTTAACGATGTTGACAGAGGAAAGTTGCGCGGGAAAAAGGAAAATCTCCTAGACAAACAATAAAGAAGTAAAATACTAAAATGAGCATCATAAGAAAAAAAAACTCTCAGCAGCCACGCAATTGGGAATCTTAGTTAAATAATTTTTCACTGTTTATTCATACACCATTTCTCAATGAGTGAAATGAGTAAGAAATGATATTTTACATTCAAAAGTGAACATTTGGAAAACTGTGTGAATTTACTAAGTTATCATCAGCAACAGCACCCGTCGTTTGACATATACCTTACCTGACGTTCACCAATCCTCTCTATCACAGGAGTTGAAGAGCAATTACTTTTGAACTTGTCTAATTTGTCATGTCATCTTATATTCTGCCGAACATAGTCTTGCATATTATCTCTGAGGATTTACATTATTCGTCATGATGTCAAGCGGTTGCCTGTCATTTATGCAAGATAGTCAGTCCATTGTTATTTGAGTTTTTCAATAGATCCATCATATCTCTGGTAAGCATGAATTAATAAGTAATTATTTAGCAGAAACTTTGTCATATCTATTCAGTTAATATGCACCCATACAGAAACACACAGACACACCGGCACACACACACGCACGTGCGCACGAGAGTGTGTATGTAGGTGCGTGTCTAAGAATATTTTCATTTCTATTTCAATCTCAGGCTCTATCAATCAATCTATCTGGCTGTTCATGTCTAAATATCAGTTTATCTACCATTCTAATTATAGATTCTAGTCTCATCATATCTATCTACTATCTAACTCAGTCAATTCATATCTCTTTATCTATCCATCTATCGATTGATCGATCTAGTATGGTCATATCTATCCCAGTTTATCACAGATCTATCTCTCGATTATAGTCTGATCATATCTATCTATCCTTCTATCAGTCCATATCTCTTTGTACTTGGCCATCTGTAATTTAGTTTTCATTTTTCATTTTTATACCTTTTACTTCATTCGTTCCATTTTCTTTCAACCTGTTTACTTATATAGCCGTACGTCTTTTTTAACTCCTGTTTATTTAATTAGGAAAAACATCTAATGCATCTATTTTGAGACTAAACTGCAGTGTCTCCTTACAGGTGATATCGTATTCTTTTGTGTTACTTAAATTTTTTTTTGTTGATTTCCTTTACTTTTGCCTATATCAATTCCCTGAAACTAAAATGACTACAAATGGGACTTTCTTGTTGCTGAGATAGTATATCCCTCGAGGTCGATGGCAGGTAAAAGACCGGAATTCGAATGCACATTTTAAAGCGAATCCCCTCACTGGTAAACTGGAGCAAAACAACCGTCTTGTCATTTCCCAATATTCAACTTTACATTGTACATAGTAATAATGGCCAGCTAAACTGACTTACTGTATATTAGCTAACGTAGATGGATCCGATTGGTCTGATTATAGGTTTTTGCCCATTTGGACCAATTTTTTCGTAAGACTGCATGTATGCTCCCAGTGAGGATAAAAGTCATTATATAGTAATAATAGCCTGTCAAAATAACTCCTCTGGAAAGGAAGTCAACTTGTCTGTTCATAGTAACTTATTTACTTTGGCTCAATTTAACATCAGGTCACGTGTTTTGAGCTCCAAATGAGGATCTAACTCATTACTCAGTAAGGATAGCCTACTAACCTATATCGCTAAACATTACCCATCGTCGAAGGGTCCGGAACCTGTAAAAGTTATGACAAACGTCTATTCTATCATTAAAACAAAAATTTAGCATGAACAGGCATAAGGCCACTATATTTGGGAATCCACTTTGTTTTACATTGTATTTGTATTAGGATTTTTGGAAAGTAAGTACATGTTCGGGAAATCTGA
Organism: Thysanoteuthis rhombus; assembly: GCA_963457665.1. Lineage (NCBI taxonomy): Eukaryota > Metazoa > Mollusca > Cephalopoda > Oegopsida > Thysanoteuthidae > Thysanoteuthis > Thysanoteuthis major. The sequence continues at coordinate 14,014,945 of OY735213.1, read as the reverse complement.
ATACTATTTATTAATAATGTAATCACCATCATTATAAATAATATCAGCAAAATAAAAATGGTAGATGACATCACAGTAGCAGCGAGCTTTGTTTACAATCTACTATCCAACTGATTATACAAGAATGAAATTGAACCAATACAGACGCAATAGATAAAATGTATACAATCATTCCATGAGATATTGCTTCCTTGTTCGTCTTTTTGTTTGTCTTTGATTGAAGCACCGATAGCCAAGCCATCAACAGCTGGGGAAATGAAATCAGTGAGCCGAGTTTAAACTTTGATTGAGACGATCTGAGTTCACTTCGCCTTAGTATACATTGGGAAGAGCATGAATTCATTCTTTTTTTCCTCTCAGTTATGGGCAAATAGTAATGGAAATGAGTAACACTGATTCAGGTGCTTCTCGCCATCAAGTTTATTTTCACATATTGTGATGCGCTGGCCAGGGAAAGCATCATCATGGCCAGTTGATTTTTTCGAGGGAATAACTGAGAAATTCTGGACGTCCTCCGAGTCTCTGTTCCCATTAATCACTGCTAATTATGCTTTCATGAGAACCTGACCTTCTCCCCGGGGCTAAGGAACCTCCCATAACTACCCATCTCCTCTAGGGCTATGGAACTTTCCCTACATACCCTTTCTACTCAGGGATATAGAGCCTTCCTGGTAAACGCTGGGAATAGCGTTGATATGGAAGAATGCAGGGATAAGAATTTCTTGATTGTCAGATTTATTCTTCTGCTTATGGTTGTTACAATAGATCCATTACTTTTATCTCTAATTTACCAGAATTCATCCCAGGAGAGTTGTATTTTGTTGGAAAAAAAGCATCTAATTATTTGGTCAACGAGTAAAAAAACATATTTTCTTTCGAATCCCTGCATGTAATTATTCATCCCATGTGTTGTAGGGTGACACCATGTCAACAACCCAGGAAACAGAATCAAAGAACTGATTTCGATTTTTTGTCGAGGCCATTCATTCTAATATTTTCATTTTGAGATGTTCTGCTTGCATTATTCTAAATATTTAAATTTTATTTCCATTAGTTTTTTCGTCGATGACCCTCGGGGTTCTAGTGATTGATGAGTTGGTAGCGTGAGGAATTTGGTCTCCACGTGGTTTGGTGTTGATGACGAGGTCACTGTAAGTGTGGAGAGAGAAAAAGGAGATGTACGAATGGAATGCACGCCGAGTTTGAACTTGGTCACGGAGATGAAACAAAATAAAAAGAACACATACAAGGATTTGGGATAGACAAAAGATGTACATTTAATACGAGAACATAAATGACAAAATAAAAAAAACAAATGAAAATGAAATACATATAAGAATAACATAAATCTGATCGATCGTGTAAGGGTGTGAGAAGAGAAGTGATAGCAAAAGGTGGGAGCTTTCTTGTCCTTGATAGTACTTGCATCGGAGTTGGAGCAGAGTTGTCTGAACTGCTTGTGAATCCGTATGGCTTGGATCATACCAAGGCATAAGTTGAAACCGGGTTCAGTGTGCGAGCCAAACTGTCAAGTTGTGTGCATGGAATTGAGGGGTTTTGTTTCACGCTGATAAACACTCGACAGACAGGCCATGAAAGACAGAACGTGGAGTTTCATCCATACGTGTTCCCCAACGTGGAGAAATCTAGGAAAGATCATCGTGATTATCGGACAGTAACGTAAGTGTAAACGTGTTGGTGGAAAATGGTGAAGATTGGATCGGCCGAGAAGTCAGTGAAATGATAACAATTCTAAAAAGAAGCAAAGAGAGAGAAAGAGTAGCAGGCAACAAGTGCAGGCGCGAGAAGCTCAACTAACTAGTGCTGGTGCCAATGAGCATTGGACATTGTGCATCCAGGGGTTTTATAGGGATCGTCGAAGGAAATGACATTTTCGATATCTAACTAAAAGAGGGATTTTGTATTTAATTCCTGACTAAAATATTGAGGATGCTACAGTTTCTTCATCGTTCCGCTTCAATATTCAAGATTTCTCTTGGACACTTTCAGGCATCAATTCAACAACTAGTCCAGTTAATTCAGTGTTATCTCTGAAAAGGTTACAGTGTGTCTCTCTGAACGTATGCAAACTAAATTTCATTCAGTTTTAAATGAGAGAATAGCGTTAGCAGAGGCATGAACCCTCTGATTGCTGTATAGTTTAATCGTCATCTCTAAAGTTATTACTTGAAAAGAAAAATTGAACATAGTCTGCCCAGATTATGCATTCGTAGAGGGGGCAGTTTTTATGAAGACAGTGCAAAATAAGCCAATTATACGAGCATGTTGATGTAAATTTTCGGTAGAAAATAAAACATTCAACTGTTTCTTAGTATATAAAATTCATAGATAGTAACTTGAATAATAAAATACTTTATAGAATTCCAAAAGGAAAAAAAAATAATACAGGCAAATTTCTCACCGGCACAATTGTAAATCTACGCCAATAAGCTGTCGTAAAATGAAGGCAAGGTCCAAAAAAATAGTCAACAACTCTTTAGTTCTCCATAATCTTTAAATTTACGTATTTGATATATCGTTGCTTGTTCAGTACCCTTGTCTCTATCTTCTAGGTAATTTCCCTTGACATTGCGATTCATTGATTCATTTTTCGTTTTTGCAACGACCCCACTCACAATGACCTTTATTCTCCTTATTCTCTTTTACCTATACAAATGCCAGGTTAGGAAACATTGATGCGAGGCGTATTGGATATAAGTTCACTCCACTAGGTAATAAGTAAATAATAATCAATGTGTAAGTTGGATAATGTGACTAATATTTCATCCGGATTCAGTAATGCCCCCTTTCTCTCCATATATCTATATCTGTCAGGGTGTTTAGAAAGGAATGTCATATTTTTGAAGACCAAACAAGATCATTTTGATATGGAAAAAGTTAGATTCGTATTAGTATCATCGTTATTAGCAACTCATGAAATAGCTACTGCTATGCTGATATTATACGTATGGTTGGAGATCATTAAGCACAGGGAAAACTCATGGATGTTGCCTGAAGTACCGACACTTGAACAAAACTTCATCGCACAGAAACTCGAAAGAGAGTTTAATTATACTTTTTTTCACTTTTTCGTGTTTCGTCTTTTCCTGGACAGCTGAGTTCAGCCGTTCCCTGTTCGCAAATCTGTATATTTCCCTCCTTATCTTTTTTTAATCCCTGCTACTCTCACCCTCTGTGCTCTACCCACCTTCTTTTTCCTTCTGATTCCATTCTCAGAAATCCAACCCAACCTAAGTTCCTCCCATACTAAAAATTTCAATTTTCTGGAGGATTTTGCTGATCCGAAAAAAGAAGGCAGTTTTTTTTCCTCCAAGAATATGCTTGCCAAGATTGAGGGTCAGAAATGATCGTGCATTTAATAGAACGGAAATACTGCACATAAAAAATTAAAAAATATGATTAATAGATTAAAATAATCAAAGTATAATCTCATGTAGATATGAAAGACTAAGAGATGATTTGATTACGATTTCAAATCACAATAACATAGACCTCCCCCTAAAACCTTGGAAAAAACCATTTCCTTGTGACTGATAATTCATTTACTCAATTTTGGCGTTCGTAGTTCGCACATCACAGCAGAGCTTCGCATTTCAATTGTGTCCATGTTTTATCATTGTATTTAGGTTGTGGTAACGTTTTGTGGTAATGTTAGTGCATTTCTCTGGGAAAAGCATGTTTTTATTGTTATTTTGGGGTTAAATTCCTTGAAAAGTAGTTTTGACCCTAAATTGACATGCAACGGCCTCCGATGTCAGCCCCCTCGTCATCTATGCTTATCTAAGAGCCAAGATATCATTGTATACAAATTTGAAGCCTGTCCAGTCCAGCTATCTCTCTGAGATTTGTTGTGAGAATGACAGACAACCAATGGACATCATGACTCACAACATGGACCCTCAGAGATCACATGCAAAACTGAGGCCGACAGATGACTAGATGGAGTGATGTACTGGATGAATTGAGGGAATGCTGGCCCTGCGACGCCCAGATCGATGGTGAATCCTGGGGAAGGTCTATGTCCAATGACGAACGTTAAAAGACTGATGGTGATGATGATGATGATGATGATGATGATGATGATGATGATGATGATGATGATGATGATGATGATGATGATGATGATGATGATGATATTTACCTTTGGAGGTCACCGGGAGTCCATGGTATACCATGTTCATTCTCGGACCACATTATCCTTGTAACTAAATACGAAAATGCACAAATTTACGTTACCCTAAATTGATATTCAGGGACTTTCAGAGGTCAGCACCATCTATCCTATCACCGTACTGGGGTCAAGTTAGTGGTGTACCCAAATTTTCAGCTTGTTGGATGCAACCATTCAGGAACCTATAAAATATAAAAACAGAAACAAAGTTAATAATAAACAAACATTCGAATAGAGAGAGAGAGAGAGAGATTCGTTTATTCAGATATATAGGTATTTCCCAGTGCTATCAGTGGCTGATGATCGACCTCAGGTAAAAAAATCTATGTATGTTTATATAATGTAGTTTCCTATTTCCAAACGAACAGAATACGTAATTCCTTTTGCTGGCTTCTGTTAGCAATTATTTGGCTCGTGACTTACTGTCTACTACGTGTACCAGTAAGTTTTCGCCACAAACTTCAAACTTTCTCTGATAACAAAGAATGTCATTCAATTAGCTTACCACTCGAAGGCAAACTGGTCAGCCATATTCAAAGCCGGGTAAACTGCGTATGTAAATAAGAAACTTGGCCCCAGTTTTACTTTTCAGAACATTCTGAACATTTGTGACATCTATTCTCTTTTTCTTTCTTGAATTGATGTCCATTCCTGCTTTAGAAACGTAAATTGGAAAATAAAGGAATCAGAATAGACGGCAATATCTGAGCACCCTTAGATTAGCAGAGAGCCTCCACGACCTCCAACTAATGCTAGATGAACTGAACAAAGAAACCAAGGAAGCCAGCCTTGTTTGAATTAAATGCAAATTCAAAAACGTAAAGCTGGAGAAAATAGACCACTACATGTACCGAGGACAACGAGTCTCAATGATATTCCCAGTTAATCAAAAATTAAAAATCAGCGAAAAATCACCCTAAAATGTCTAGCTTTTGGCAGGGTATGTTCAACATTCAAAAACAAGAAAATAGCATTAGTCCTGAAAAGAAAAGTATACAACCTATGCATCCTCTTGGTAGTCGCCTACAGAGCTGAAGCATGGAACCAATACATGGGACTGGCGCTCAAAGAGAGAGCTATGCAATGTGCACGTGAGAAAATCATGCTCAACATCACATGGGGGGACCACAAGACAGTAGCGTACATTAGAGGAAAAACAGGAGTCTGAAAGATCGTAGAATCCATTCGGTAACTCGAATGGCAATGGGCTGGTCATGTTGCAAGAATGGTAGACAACCGATGGGCATCACGACTCACTACGTGGATCCCGAAAGATCAAATGTCGAGACGGACAGAAGAAGTTCAGAAAATATTGACACTGCGACTCCCACGATGAGGAACGTCTATGTCGAACAACAGATGATGGAAATCTGATGATGATGGTAATTTGATGGACCAACAAGCCCGAATCATATGTTGTTGGTTTATAGATGATTCTAGATAAAAGTTTTTTAGATGGTTTTAGATACTCTTTAGATATTAGTTTTACTATAAATGCGCTCTGCAGTAATTTATTAATGCGACTTACAGATATTTTCATTATAATCACAATCTTTCTAATGAATTTCTATGAACTCAACTTCATCCTTCTCTTTCTTTCTTCCCCTCCCCTTCTATTTCACTCGATATTTCGTAGTGGAAAATTTAATGAATGTGGTCATTTCCAGCTCAGTATGAGACGTCAATATTAAAACTGCATTATTTTTAAAAAAAAGACTTTTCTTGTTCATTGTCAATAAGTGTCATTCTATGATTGATTGTGTTTAAAATGTATGAAACATGTTTTTCATTCCCTCAGAAATTTGCCTTTGTGAACAGGACAGAAATATCTCTGAATTTACTTATTTTCAATTGGACAACGGATAAAATTGCACATTATAATCAAAACATAAAGCAATTAGAAAATAACACTCACCACCCAGTTGCATTGCACGGTGTAATTTTGTTTAATATCTTTAACTGGTATTAATAGCACCAGTCTCTCTCTCTCTCTCTCTCTCTCTCTCTCTATATATATATATATATATATATATATATATATATATATATGTTTGTATGTATATATATATATATATGTGTGTCTTTCCTTCTCCAAATCACTGCACTGTCTTATTCTCTGCCAGCCATAATTTTACTTATGATCAGCGTTGTGAGTCCCAATATCCATTGATTGTCTGATAGTCTTGCCATTTAATCATACTTATGATAAAATACATATACTTTCCTTTTTTCCATCTCTGAAGTCAGAACGATTAGAAGACAAATAAGCAAAAATGTGTATGGGCATATCTGATTATATCAAAGTCATCCTGACAATCATCCGCGTCGAATGGAAGCAAACCCAAGTCAAACTCAGCGATCAAAATTCACGTTGTCCTTCCCCTGTAACAAAGAGAAGAACAAAAACAATCTTTGCCTAATTCAGGGGACTGAACCCGCTGTGGTTTTTCTGCTCCATCACGTTGAATCAAAGAGATTTATAAAATCAACATTTCTTTCCGTAGTTTGAAATCATGGCCTCGTGATTGGTAGGCAAATTTTTTAGCAATTGAGATAAACTGACAAGTCTCACATGTCTATAAAAATTTGTTTAAAATATTTTGTTTATCATGTATACAATATAAAAGTGGCAGTAATTTGAATAGTATCTTCATTTTATCTTGACTCAAATCGTCGATCAAGATGCATTGAAAAAGGCGTTGCTGTGGTAAATAGTAACGTGAGTTCAACTAATGAGTTATAACCGATACGCACTGCTTATTCATTGCCGTAGATTGATGGCCTGAGTTTATTTGTAATTTTAAAAAAAAGAAAGATAACTAAAAATTTAAGATAAAGATAAATTGTAGAAAAAATAATGAGGCCTAGATTTATTTATGAAAGTAAGCTAAACATTATACACGGTGTTTTCTTTTCTCCTTCCGGAAAATGATCAAATGCTGACTGGTCAAAATTCATTTACTCAGCAATTCAAGAAAAAACAAATTTCCTTAGCTATATCTATGTATTGTTCATCTACTTGAACGGAACGAGTGGCAGTAGTTTAAAGACAGAAGCAAAGATTTGCATAAATATTTGTTTCGGCTAACTAAATCTTGTCCGTGATCCAATGAGAGTAGATGAGATAAAAAAAAATGTCTTACACCAATGGAGAGAGACACTATCTGCTTGAAAACTAATATTGGAAATCTTGCCTTTAGATAGGCCCACACTGAATTCACTGACATCATTAAAAATATGTGAACAGAATCATATGAAAGAGGTTTACTAAATAATGTAAGCAGATCTGGTAAGTCACTCATTAAAACAAAAAATCAAAAAATAATTATGTTTCTTCTGAAGAGTAAATGTTTATACTTTCTGCCCTCTAGCTCAATGATAGGTACATTATCAACCGGTCGGATGAAATGGTATGTAGGAGATATCTTCATCAGTAAAATATTATCTCTCATTTATTATGTATTGCGGACAGAGAAACAAAGAAACAAGCAGAAACTGTGACACTGTCAATGATATAAATAGATATGAATTAGATGTGTGATTCCTCGCTTTATTTCTTCACCTTTTGAGAATTACAAGGATATTTGTTGTTCTTGGTAGATGTAGTGGTCTACTTTCTTTAACTCTGCATTTCTGATTGATTTAAAGATCAACATTTTTGGCCCACATTTGACCAAATGATTATATGTAATATATTTCTTAAATTTTAGAATCCAGATGCTTTTATGTGTTTGAAGATTTTCTTTTTTCTCAGTTTTAAATGTATGGTTCAAAATGAAGTAGGCAGCATGGTCATTGATAGATCTTCACTCGAGAAAAGATCTAAGGCATCCATGGTTTGACATTCAGGCTTCTATCTCCCAGAGAAGAAAATATCAAGTTGGTTTTTCGTCTTTTGTTCATCATTCTTTCCGGTCCAAATGTTCCAGTCTTAGTCCTTTTTTGTTAAACCAGTCTTTCTTTTGTTTCGAGACTCGTGATTGCTTTTTCGACTCCGTGGAGCCTTGATGTTAAACTGAATCCAAAATGAACCCCAAGAACTGAGACATATGTCTATACATCTTAAAAACTTCTCAACATGCGAAGTTTTAAATGTCAACCAGTCTCTCTAATAAAAACATCATCTCTCTCTCTTTCTCTCTCTCTCTCTCTCTATATATATATATATATATATATAGAGAGAGAGAGAGAGAGAGAGATAGATAGATAGATAGATATAGATGGATCATGCTATGGTCGATTATTCTTGATATTATGGGTTTAGCAACAGGTTTCTGATTTCTCATAAATAACTAAATTCAGCCTTAGCTTAGTACGGCACCAGTCAAACAAACTAAAATTGTAAAATTTTGTAATATGCTAACCATTAATCTACTGGATTGGTTACAAAAGTTATTGCAGTTTCTCTTATATTAAATGGTTTTTTTTGAATTAACTATAATAAGCAACCTCAGATTTGCTGACAACAATGTAATTCATGCAGAAAACCAACATGACTCCCAACTAATGCAAGACAAAAGAAGTGGAAGAAGCTAGAAAGTTGGCCCTCCTATGAACTTCGGTGAAACAATCAAGCCTTCAGTAGGGCAAGTTTCGCTTCCAAGGAAAAAAATCCCAATAGTCCTAAAAAGAAGTGTTACAACCAATGCATCCTCCTGATAGTCATCTATTGAGCTGAAACATGAAACATAACCAAGAGACTAAACCTCAAACTGAGGACCGTGCAACGTTCACATGAAGGAATCATCTTCACATAGTGAGATCACAAGACAACACAATATAATAAGGGAAAACAAGAGTTTAAGACATCATAGAACCCATTGAAAAATCAAATGGCAATGGACTGTCAAAGAACTTACAGCGCAATATCAGTCTCAAAAACTTCGAAATAGAGACGAGAGTCTCAAAAATCTAGACGTCCCTCTGTGATTGACGACATCAATTATTGAGGCAGACAAACATGAAACAACTCAAGATGTTCCAGAACTAAACGTTCACCATTCAACAGTTTTTTGATATCTGCGCCGAAACAAAAAAGGAAAAAAAACAACAAATATATGAGCCAGCAGAAATCGAATGAACTCAAAAACTCTACCTCGCCCAGATTACTCACCAGATCTCTTCCGAACCGACTACCACTTTTTCAAGCATCTTGACCACTTCCGGCAAAGGAAGCTCCTCAACAATCGAAGCAGTAGCTCGATATGCCTTCGCATAAGTCATTGATTCCAGGACCTTCTAAGCTTCCGAAATAAGTGGATTACTTCTTATTCGGCAAAAATGTGTAGATTCTGAAGGTTCTCATTTCGATTAATAACTTTCTTTTTGTGCTAAGGTATACAGATGATGTTGAAAAACTGCAATCATTTTTGCACTATCTGATATGATGAGGCAACTGTACTGGTAATAAATTTTGGTTCTGTTGCTAACATTCTTCAAAAAAATAGAAAAAAATACTGACTGGATCAGCCAAAACATTTTGATTTCAACAAAACCAATATAAGGAATGACTTCATAGTGAGAACCACTTCTCGGATGATAATGACATCTTTCAATCTCAGAGAGGGTATCATAGCAGTTATTTATACTTAGTAAGATTTTGTGAGGCACAAAGCATCAAATATGAGGTTAGCAGTAGAGTGATTTGAAGGATGGGAAATTCAAGCCCCATCCCAACACAAAGAACTTTTATGAGATTCGCTAACCAGAAAACTGATAAGAGTAAAATGTGTGATTCGTTTGATCAGCGATAAACATTCTATCATATGTCATTTCCATGAATAAAAATATCGATTCATTTGAAATTCTGGAAAGCTGATTCTTTCAAGCTCATTCGATTAAATGTTTATATACTTATACGTATGTTTGTTAATGCAATATGAGTTTGACTGAGAGGTCAATGATTTTAGCTTTCATGGTGGGATCACTAGAATTTTGTGCCACACTAGGTGAGTATACATTATATACAGCGATATATATACTTCCTCCTATTCTTCTTCTTCTCGAAATACTATGAAAATATGTAGCAGTTTTCCTAATAACTTTGAATTATGACACCATATAACCGTTTTCATCCACTGTGCTTTTATGTAACGAACAAATGTTGTGAATGATGCATACAGAATATTGCTTATTGATAAGACTTTATCAACCTATAAGTTTATCTCACAGCTTTTCATTGTGAATAGTGGAACCAAATAACTATTCAGTCGAATCAATTGTGGTTATTATCTGGCTATATATAATCATTTACTCATCTCAATTTGGCACAAAGTTCAAGTAGTGGGGAACAAGTGTCAGATATCACTACAATGGCAGCTGATACAGTGAGAAAAGCTTGATAACTACTGCGATGTTATGGACGCTCCATTAACGTTATATGTATTGGCTTAGGCAAAAAAATATCGCTTTATGTTTGTCGTTTGAAGTCATTAGGAGCATACGCATGCTTCTTTTCCCTTCTGACCACTTAGTACACAAAAAGACAGAAGAAAAACTAGCAAGAGATAGCATTAACTAAATCTATTAAGGATGGGAGATTCTACCGTACAACTAGGATAAAGTGACCAATCGTTGTACAATGGTTGACAAACTCGTCTTGGATATCAATTTTTTAGTGTTTGATCTTAATTTGGTGCCTATGACACTGAGGCTAACACCCGGAAAATTTTTCATGATATACACACATACACACACATTTCTATATATGATGGGTTTATGGGTTTATTTCATAAAGTGCTCGATACATTCAACATTAGACATTAAGTTAATTCAGAGTAGAGCTCGAAATATGATTAAATAAGGATACATGTTTTTGCCTTTTTTGGCTCCTCCAGGCTAAAGATACAGTTTAATTAAGATTCCAATTCAGGACATGTAGGTTGTAGGATCTCCTTTCCATTCTATCTATATATTTTTTTCTTCGTTTTGTAAAAAGGATCTGTTTTTTGTACGATTGCAATCTGGTTTATATATGCTTTTTCAGTTAGTATTATTTCTCAATTAGTTTATTGTTATGTTTTGTTATGAATTTATCAAAATTATCTGTACAACTATTGCTAATTTTCAGTTTCTTCTTGTTGAATATTTTACTCAGGGGATTGCTCGGGGGAGGGAATTCTAATAATTGGATGACCATTTCTCTTGAGTTAGAAATAATATTGTGCATGAATAAAGCATATTGAAGTATTACAAACAGAAACAGATTCCAATTGCATATCAAACGTCTCAAATCAAATATTGTATACCTAGCTGGAATATTAACCCTAGAAAAACCCTTGGAATGTTGAATGTATTGACGACTTTATGAAATATATATATATATATATATATATATATATATATATATATATATTCCTGACCATACATTCCATTACAAAAAGATCACCCCTTTCTAATTTGTCCTCACGAAAACTGAAGTTTAACTCTTCCTTTCCCCATCTCATTCATTCACTGATATGCTGGTGTTTCCATATCATTGAACGTTTTGGTTCCTTTAGGTTCTTGGATTTGGTAATTTGAGAATTAGTTACAATGAAGTGAAATTCTGCAGACCGACGGTTGCTTCTCTTTCGAGTTCGTTGCATCACAATTCGAAAATGCTTTAAGAATCATCTGCTAATGCTTTACAATAGTTTCAGCGTCTTACGAAAAGAATCATTTTCATTCCAATACCGCAGCAAACTACAATTCCCAACTTTTATGGTTTGTCCGTTTTTACTACTGCTACCATCATAACGAGTACACATCCATTAAAAATGGTGGTATTATTTATGCATTGAGTAGCAATAAAGAGCCTAAAGCGATTTTATTTGATAATTTTTTTTATAATTCAAGTATCCTAATTTTAACTTTTTGTTCAAATCTGAACTCATTCAAAGTGTTTTAACGAGTGATCATCGGACATAAAGTTTCAAGCGTCCCTGTTACGTAATATTCATTGCTTTGCCACAGCTTATTTCAAAACCATATGATTATTTCTATCAGCTGTGTTAATCTATGTCATGGACCAATCTATTGTATATTTGAGGTTTAAACAGGGATTATACAAAACAATTGGACAACCAATGATCATAATTATTAAACATTCAAGGATGCAGGCGGTCTCATAGTTATCCGCTTGAAGAATCGAGTTCAAACACAGTTTGTGTTCATTTTTTACCAATGCCCCTGGGAAAGGCATGGATCCGTATCTTCTTCCCCCTGACTAGCTGTGAAAACTGGGATCTCCGTTCTTCATGATTATTTTTCAATCATGATACCTGGGTTATATTTTGAGAACTTCTCGGAACGGCTTGGTGTTTTCTGTTTAGTGCAATGGTACTTGACCTTTTTTTCTCCGCTGCGCTCCTTATCAGATATTGTTGCAAACCGACCCCCACCCTCCGTATTATAATTGCTCAGATAAATTGCAACATGAATTTGATTTCAAAATAATAAGAAGATAAACATATGATATTTTGGAATAAGACTAACAACTGCCGTGAACTTGGTGGGGTGATTATAATTCTGTTACAGGATCAATATTTAAGAGAATTTCAAATCTTCTGATCAGGTTTAAAAGATTACCTGCACGTGAGATAAAAGTTGATTGAATTAAGTCAAAAAAGTCATTTAGGTGTCAAGGTTTGGTGACAATATTAATCTGATGATTATATATATACACACACACACACACATACATATATATATATGTGTATGTATATGTGTGTGTACACACAGAGTACAATTTAAGATGAAGGTAAAATTTAGTGCTGATGATTCAGTCCTTATCCCTCGTCCGTCGAAGATGGGCAGGTGGCCGTCAGCTTGTGTTGCTAAGCTTATATAGTGACCTCTCTCCGCCATAGGATGATTACTGAGATCACAACACGAATCTCTCTTCATGATCTCTTGCTGCTTACAGTTTTTGGTATACCTAAGTGGTCACCCATTAAGATACCGACCAACCTCAACGTTGCTTAACTAGGGTAATCGTAGGGGAACCGATGTGTCTAAAGCGACACTTACATTTCGATATTTAGTGATTCTTAAAACGGCTGTAAATGATGAAAATGAATCAAAGTAAATCATAAAGTTAGATAGATATAATCATACTGAGAAAGCTAGCTGGACAGTCAAATGGGGAGAGCAGTAAGTGCATCTTGATCTAAAAACATTCAAAGAGAGCGAATAGACAGACAGGCAGATATACATACCGAGTAAAAGATGATAACAGAGAATTTGTATAAATATGAATGGATTAAGGGATAAAGAATATATATATATATATATATATATATATATTGATAGATAGATAGATTGATTGATAGATAGAGAGACGAAGAGAGAGAGAAAGACAGACGGACAGACAGACAGAGACAGAGATGGATGGATGCATTGAGGGAGAAAATAATAGAATTTTAAATTAAAATGAAATTAACCACTTACTTTTCATTTTTTGTTGTACGTTACCTATTACGTACGTGCAGAAGTGAACTGTGACAGGAGTTTTCAAAAAAATCCTTTGCTTTTAAACTACTGAATGATTTTAACAGATTTTGCGCATTTCTTGTCTGAAGGGATAAAAAAAATTGTAAATTTAATAAGATTTCGTTTATTTTCGACCAAGTTTTGTGTTGGGAAAATATTTGCCATTTACCATCAGAGTTTCTTATTACAAAGTAAACCATAGAAGATCTGCGACAGCAAATGTTGATTTTGGTAACAAACATATTGGCTTCTCTGAGAATGGGAAAACTTTTGTTACAAAATAAACACAACTCTCCACTGCTAGAGAAAAAACAGCCCAAAACCTCACGATATTGTTGTCAGAATTTATAATGACAACTGTAATCCATCAGTTTCATTCGAAAATTTCAAGCTTTCATTTCTATGGCATGTGCTTTATACTGATAAAATGCAAAACATTTAGCAAAAGGGAGGATAATTGCTAACGGATAATTTTATCATATGAACTTAGTTCCGAGTTTCTCTGAATTTCTGAGATGAGGTATTATTATTATCTTTATTATTGTTCGGACCTTCCTCATCTTGGTTGTTTTCCATACAACGTTTCGACTGCTGTACTCTACGGCCTTCATCAAAGCCGAAGCTAAAATCAAATGATAAAAGTTATCGAATAGCAGTAAGTCTTGCTTCTGCTATTTCTTTAATCACTTTAGCATTCTTGTTTTCCGTACTCACAACTCAACTCACACAAACACACACACACAGACATATATATATATATATATGTATGTGTGTGTGTGTGTGTGCGCGCGTGTGTACACGTGCATACGTTTACAGATGTTTGTACTTAGCTGAACTTGAAATACCTATTCGATAGCTTGACTTAGCGATCGATTATTTGAGAGGTTTTTTTACGTCCTATAGATCCTCAACCGAGTACTTGTATATATTAGTAGTCTGATTTTTATATCAAGGCACCTAATATCTAGTTATACAGTGGACAAGGCACCTAATATCTAGTTATACAGTGGACAAGGCACCTAATATCTAGTTATACAGTGGACAAGGCACCTAATATCTAGTTATACAGTGGACAAGGCACCTAATATCTAGTTATACAGTGGACAAGGCACCTAATATCTAGTTATACAGTGGACAAAATGATACCCAGTTTCCTCTTGAGCTTCTTATTGACTTCAACAGCCGTGTATCTTCATAATGCATCGAGTTTCTTGTTTATTAAAAATCTATTTTGTAATGTATCAATGCTCTTTTCGTATCTGGCCTGACTGTCACTCAGTCGAAACAAATCGAAAGTTAGAAATTTGGCAAATGGAGAGGTTACATTGCAGTTTAGCCATAGTCTGTCAATGAAATGGAATATTTTTACCACTGCGTCTTGCATCTTTGACAGGTTTTCACACTTGGCCTTTTTAGTGACGTCTTTCTTTCTTTCTTTTTTGCGCGAATGTACGACCATCAAGCATGGAAACAAAAAATATCGTATAAATTCAAGTGCTTGAATCGTTGAAAGTATTTGGCTGAAATATCTGAAAATATTTCGTGAAATGAAAACTTTACTCATTTTCTAATTAAAGAGAAAACCATAGAAATTCTATGACAGCAAATGTTGATCTTGGTCTCAAAATTATTTGCTAATTCGATTTTTAAAAATTTTCCTGAGAAAATAAACATAATCCTTTTCCAAAGAAAAGTGAGGAGAAATAAACCTACTATAATGTAGGCCAAATTCATGAAGAAAAGCCTAGTCTGACATAATTGCTTAAACCAAGATTTAAAATTTTGAAAAGAATAATGCTGTTGAAACGCGTAAAATGGCTTCGTGTACTATTACTCTAGAAGCATCGTAATAAAAACAATCTGAAATGAAATGACTTAACAAGACAAACAAAATCAATATAAATGAAATAACTAAAAAAACTACTTAATTCGTCTCTGTTTGCACATGCAACGATATGTATGCATACTTGATGCATATTTGGTTATATTTACGTGCAAAGCTGATATTTTCTCATTAATTTGAGTGTACGTTCACTTGTTCAGTTTTTCCCGTTTGGATGTGTGACAATACGTGAAAATGAGTGTGTATAGGTACAGAACTGGGATTTTCAGTATACAACAGTCCCCAAATTTATCCCTGTCGGATATATTCCAAGACTCTTAGCAGATGCATGAAATTGCATTTAGTACCAACCCCGCTGTGTATTATGTTTTTCCCAATGCATGCGATTATGTTTCATTCATAGATAAGACACAATATGAGAATGAGGATAATAACCAGCAATAACATTTAACAGTTGTGACAATACTGAATACCGTAGCCCAAGCAACCAACCAACCAACCAACCAAGTTGGCTACAGATTATTCTCTCTTTGCGTGTATGTTTGTGTAAACGAATCTGGGCGCTCCTGGTCACATTTTGGGGACTACGACATTTAAAATTTGCATTACTATACCGCTAAGTACTATCTAAAAAGCTTTTTAGAAGGTCATTTTCGACCAACAAATCCAAAATCTTGTGCTGATATACTTTAGATAAAAGATTTTTTTTCCAGATGATTATCTATGTGAATAGTTTTGGCACTGATATATTATAATCGAAGGTATTTGGCGGATAGCAAAGTCGTTCTTATTATAAAACATACCAACTTTGAGAAAAGTTGTTTTTCTTTTCCTTTTATGTCGAGAACTTGCACTTTTTCACTTGAAGGAAATATATCTGAATTGCATTTTGGAACAATTATTACGTAAAACTCCCGGATGATTTATTTCTTGGGTAACGGATGGCACGGATAAGGAAACTGCAGATAAGAGAGTTACACTGTTTACGTGGTACTACAGCTGTGTACCGATAGATGGAAAGGGTTTGTGCCTTTTCAGTTCAGTCTTTGTGGTCAGGAATACGTTCGAAATTAAGGCAAAATAAATTAGAATTGAAATATGGAGAATTAATTTTCAAGGCAAAAAATTAAAAGTGACTAATCATCACGTTTCCCACTCCCTGTCAAATTAAACCAGGATTGATTAAATTTCAATTTTAATTTGAAAGGAAAAAAAAGCAAAAACAAATTACTGGAAAAAAATAATGGACGTGAATAGAATGAATTCTGTATTTTCTTCAAAATTAATGACCGACTAAATCAATCCTAATTATCTAATGTGTGAAATCAGATTTGAGATATTGGAATTTCCGTAAACGCCTGTGATTCATTAGGCTTTGCATTTCTGAAAGAAAAAGAAAAAGCTATCATGAAACAACATACAGTAATCAGTTAAAGAATTATGAGCCCCTGCCTAATGAGGTGAAAGTCTTCCATGAGCTCACAAAACAGTACTTTCCGATTGGGTATGGACTCTACAAGATCTCCGCCTGACCAACCAGCCAAGTCGTATGTGTGTATTTAAGTGTGTCCCCGGGCCCTCCTGGTCACATTTTGGCAGCTATTACTTTGGATATTTGCACGAATACTACACTAGGCATTATATGAATACTTTTTTTTCTTTTTCAAAAAAGTGCATAGATGGATGTCTAATATCAGCGTAAGATTTGGGCATTGTTGGTCCAAAATGACCAACAATGCCCAAATCTTACGCTGATATTTTTGATTTTTTAAAAATCTAATTTGAGTTAATGTTTTACGTAACTGGGCATCAAAAAATTGATACAAGAGTGGTATCTCAGCCGGCGTAATCAATAAGCAAGCCATAATCTTCACTGAATTGAAGACTGGTCGGAAGCACATTTTGTGAAAATAACTAAAACGGGCTTCCACTGTACTTGAAAATAGAATTCCACTCATGGAATGGATGACATAGAATCACTTTTTTGAAGCCACCTATTTACATACAATTTTTCGCCAGTTTTGCGCGTAAGATGCAAACCAGAAGTCTCTATACTCAGCCAATCTTTTATTTTGATAAAAGTACCAGTATTTTCTTGTGAGGAGCAAGTTTACTCTCTTAATTTTCATAAGAAAATGAAAAAAAGGTAGCAGACCTCGAGAAAGAAAAATGATATATCCTTTCCGGGATTTGAATCCAGTTCAAAGCACTAACCACAGCACTACCAAAGTACTAACAGACATCAGCTTACTAATTTTGCCATCAGAAATACAAAAATTTGCAAAGTTTCCAGTAAATTCTTTCAGTAAATGCATACTGAATTAAATACAATCGAATCATGTTTTAACAATGATTTTGTCGGGGAAAAATTGTTGTTAAAGCGGGGTTTTTGAATATTTAGAATGCAATTTACGTCATAAAATCGAAGTCGGCCCCATAAAAATAATAACATAGAATTACCATTTTGAAATTGCTGTTATTCATTCAAACATTTTGCCATCTCTATCTGTAAGATGCCAGCCTGGAGATCTCTAATTTTGGCCTCTTAGCAGGGTTAATGTTCACAACTTTGGCTCCATCTTGTTTTGTTAGATTGCAGCGATTGGAGCTTGCGTAATTATTTTTGCTGATTCTGGTTTTTCGCACTGGCAAATTCTCACGTCATCTGCAGTACTTTTTCTTATTGTAAATATTGGAGGTATAATGCAACTGTCAGGGTAAAAGCACTGAATATGGAGTTTTTATAAAAGAGTTTGGAATTCAGTCAGAAAAAATTGTGTTCACTTCAAATTGATTCCCCCGAGAAAGGCATCAGTTCATCGCCCTCGAGAGCTATGGGCATAACAGCAGGTGAAGTGAGTGACGCTACTTTGGGTGCCCGTAATGTTGGACTATTTTACATATTGCTAACGAGAACTGATATGTTGATAATGTGATAGGTGGAGCCTGGACAGGGACGGCTGCAAGTGTAAGGGCACTTATTCGATAGAAGTTGCACCTTGTTCAAAAGTATCCAGGAGTGTATTTCAATCCAATCCGACCATTTATAAGCCAAATTCGTCGTCGGAAAAAACCCCGAATGGCGCAGACCCACTTTCTAAATTGGGTCCAGGGTTAAATGTTCGCTTCACACCCAATTTTTCTCCAAACAGGTTTTATTCACGACACAATTAACTATAGATCAGGCAATCGGCTTATAATTCCGTTGAGATTACTACTTTTTTGATAAAAGCCTAAAACTTATCATAGCGATACTTTAGAGTGTTTTGAACGCGTTCAGACGTAGAGAGAATCTGAAAGGGACTTCCTGCCACAACGGTTGTTTGGCATTATATTCAACATAGCAATCTACCAATGAATCACAAATTCATTCATCAACTTCGAAATTTGATGATTTTTCTGCATGATATGGCCCATCTTTCTACACAATTTCTCTTAAAGTTCTCAATTTCTTTCGATGATTTTGTTGACAGGTAAGGCACATCGTAAAGAAAGGTAAAAAACTAAGTAAATTTAGGGGACGATCCAGGAATTTGTTTTTGATTGAAAGGAAATGGATTGGAATTTTATGGTGAGTTTGCTTTTGATTAACGGATAATTTTTCATGCTTTTCAAATTTTTTTCGAACATCTCTGCATTCCATAATGTCTCTCCATACAATATCTCAGAGAGTTATCGATGGGATTTCAATGCAATTAAGTGATTAAATTTTGGGATGAATTCGTCTCGATAGTGTGAACTGCAGTATAGAACCATCCATAACTCACGAAGTACATCTGCAATAAGGCGTTTGTATTCACATCTTGAAAATGATTCCTTTTCAGTTGTCAGACTGTGATAGACATTCTGTATATCATTATGAACACCAGATACTACAAAATACTGTTGGGTAATCTTTGAAAATTCAAATAACTGCTTTACACTCTACATGACTTCCTTAGCAACCGTTGTTATAGGAAAACTAAAATGATTAGTACTTATAGAATATTTACACCATACTTCACGTTTTATCACTGACTGAGCAATTTTTGCACCGATTGCCGCTACAACTTGATTAAACAAGCACTTCATTATATAGTAACAATTCGACACATATCACATTTCTTTGATAAAATATATTGATTTGGAATATATTGCCTAGAATCTCAGATTTATATATTTTGAGAAATCTAGATGCTTCTAGATGTTTTGAGACATATTTTTTTGTTAAATGTTAGATGTAAACTTTAAAATAAAATTGGCAACCCTCTTTTTGATTGATTCCCACACAATACTTTTGTTCGGCTGCCCTGTTGATCGTCAGTCTTTTAAAAAAAAGTAATTTTCAAACAGTTATTACATCATTATCTTTATCTTTATGAAGTTTTGTAACCTGTTTATGTTATTGGTTGACTAGTATTTTTATTAAACGTATTGTTCATTATATCACGACTTGAGCACAGCTGCCTGTTAGTACATAATGCATAAAGAATACATTCCAGTTGAGACTGAACTCACATCACTTTTGTCGGAGGAAAGCACGTTTAACACACAAGTCGCTTAGTCATCTAAGCTATGAATGCCACGAATATAAACGTTAAACCTTCGACCTCGAGCTCCCAAGTGTCATGATTTTGTACTTTTAGTACCAGTAAAGCAATCGATTCATTCTTCATGTTTTAAAGAATTATTGAAACCCATTATTTTTTTTAATATTAAATCAGCACATCCCCACAAAAAGGCCTGCTCGACCAACTACCTTAGTAGTCTAAAGATTCTCCTCTCTTTGCTCGTCTGTGTTTATTTGTGAGTGTCTATGTGTGTGTGTGTGTGTGCGTGCGCTTGTGTGTGTGTGCTTCCAGCCGCTCATTTTTGGGTCTACAACCTTGACGATTTGTATGAGTACACCATTAGGTGTCTGCTAGAGTTTGTTTTTTTTTCATTCCAAGTGCCTTTGGGGGACTCTGGGGCAATCTTAACCAACACTGCCTAAAACTAATGCTGATAATTTTTGATATTTTTTCAGATAATTAGTTCTAGTACATCTGCAGCAACGTAAGAGGTCAGGTGTTCAGGTCTCCGGACGAATCCTGAACCCCTTTGACTTGACTACATTGAGCAGCACCACGTCTCATGAGATATAATCCGAATCGACCATGTACTACATATGCACCCGTCTAGTCTAAAACGATCCAATTTATCGGAGTCCCCACAAGAACAGGATGTGAAGATACCACGCGTGTGGATGTGCAGATAGAACCTTCTAAAAATACTCTCTAGTTCTCGTGACTATTACCACTAAGACATAGGAGCATTAGTCGTTACCTCTCCAGACAAATCCTGGGCCCTTTGAACTTGAATACACAGAGCAGTTCACTACTGCATGGGGCCAAATCCCCATCAGCCACAGAACCACGTCTGCACCAGTCTGGTCTTTAATAGTCATGTGAATGATACAAATTCGACTATTTGTCCGACCCTTACGACACAAGGTCAGTTTGATATAGGATACTTAGGGATATGGGATACTCAGTTTACTGACATGTTAGTATATTAACATGTCAGTAAGCTAACAGCCGGAATCCTCTCTAGTCCTTGTATCTATTGTTCCAACGATATAAGAGCACTTGTTTTTAGGTCTCAGTACTGATCGTGAGCTCTTTGGACTTGACTATCTAAAGCAGCAGCATGTCCTATGAGAAAAAAACCTAATAAGCTTTTGTGTCCTTCTGGTCTATAATAGTCCTATTTATTCGAATCTCTACGAAGACAGGATCTGATAGAGGGGTTTCGTGTAGGAATACCACACACATGAGTGCGAGGGAAGGACTTTTATAGTATAATGCATACAAAAGTTATGCCGGGGCCCAAAAGTCACCATTACCGAATTTTAGCACATTCCGACAATTTATAAAGATCCAATCTTGCTTAAGGGTGTGAATTCCGTTTAAAACGTGGGCTTGGTCTACATTTTTCGATTACGCTGTTTAATTGTTGTCGTAGAACTTCCGTCTGATTCAAAGTTGTGATTAGAAAAAAACAGGAAGATTAGGAAGAAAGTAAAAACAAGTCAAAATTAATAAACTCAAAATACTCCATCCAAGAAAGTTTGAGATTAATCAAGGGTCCGAACCTGCACTGTTTTAGACCAGCTGAAACTTTAAAGCTTTGAATGTGTAGCCCAACTGGTATTACGAAAAAAAGATTCGCCCAAAGTGGAGGATCGATTTTCTATTGTTCAAATATTGTTAAGTGATAAACCGATCACCCAATACCACTGAATTTGAAGTGGGGATTTTTTTGTTTTGGCGGGGGGGTATTTGATTTTTCTTAATTAATACAGCCATAAGTATTTCTTTAAAAACATGCCTGTAGACAAGATACAAATTCCATATTCTATATATTAAACATCAAATTACGAGTATATAAAATGGGATGTAAAGAAATACTTTTGCTCTTTTTTTGATTATGCTTGGTGAGAGAAGATATCAAACTCTGTAATTAAAAATCTTCTAAAAATAATGTCGTGTTTGTATTAATGTGTTCTTACCCATATCTCGTGAAAGCATATTTCAATTCACAAGTTTTTATAGAAGAGCTGAATGTTGAATACCAAAAAAGAGAAAACTTGATATCAAAAATGTACAAATATATTTCCAGTATCAAAATATCAACATGCTGTCGGTGATATATATATATATATATATATATATATATATATATATATATATATATATATATATATATATATTTTCTGATTTGGGAATCTTTTTGATGATTTTGTTTGGGTGGTTTGTATAGTCTATGTGAGCTCCCCAGATAACTAGACTATAAAGATATAGAACTGCATCAGGATAATGGTCACCTAATTATAAAAAACATCAACGTGCAAAAAATGTGAAAAAAATTAAAAAGAAATATCAATGTTAGAATTCATGTTTAGATGTCGCTTTCAATTTAAATAATAACATCTACGTTCCATATGGAAGAGAAAATTCTGTGATTAAATATATCAATACTAATTCTAACCACCCAAACAGAATCATTAAAAAGATCCCCAAATCAAAAGAAACTAGACAAATAAATAAGCCCTCAAGTGACACAATATTCAGCAGTGTTCAATATAAATATACTTAAACTCTAGAGAACAGATATTTTACCGAAAGTAGCTTCGAGTATGAAAACAAAAAGTTAAATCCTACAGAGTAAAATAAAACAACAACAAAGAAGTTAAGATAGAAAAATAATATTGTTAACGACACTATTCAACCCATAAATAAAAACAACTTTGGGAAAAGCATTTATCCAACCAATAGAAAAACGATGTCCCTGAGCAACTCACTGAGTAAAATATTTCACAAAAACAAACTGAAAATCAACCATAATTGTACGAATAATTTCATCAAAACTCTCAACAAAACATAACAAAAGATTAGCCAAAGAAAACATTAACAAAAGAAACATTAATAAACTAGATTGTAATAGTACAAGCAAAAAGAGATGAGCTTTTGTTTCAATTTTGTTCAGCTCACGTTTCAGATATTGGCTTTTTTATGCATTTTGAAAGAATGCATAGCACTTATATTGACCCTACAGCGACATATCTGTATGTTTCGATGTCTCTCGGACTTTTATTTGCATAATCATCAGCAAAAGAGCAGCGAGGATATATTGTGCAGTTATATATGAATCATATATATCTATTGCATTGCAATTCATCTGGAAAAAATCTAGATAGTATTTGATTGAGAATGTTTTTGTTTTTTTCTCAAGCCAAGCATCCAGTTTGATCTTTTGAGATTGCTTATTTTTACTCCAATTATATATGGCGTCTATCTAGAGCAGTAGTACCGAACTATTTTCTGACGAAGTGTGGTGGTAACCGGTAACTTTTTTACGTCATATTTATCCCAAAAAGCCCTGAAGCAAAACTCTCGTGACCTTGTTTATGGTTGGGGAGAAAATAGATTTTCATAAATTTTTAGATCACTTTCGAGACACTAATGATTTTTAATGTCATTTTGAAACATTATGAAGCTATTAATGGGATATTGACAAATCTTAAGACACAGCATCCTTCTAGGTTTTTTAGTGTCTCCCAGAGTCTTACTTCCTGAATTTTAGACAGAAGAACAGGCAGTGGTGCATTTTGTATTTAGGGACGTAATAAATAACTGCAAAAAAGAGATGCTTTCTTGAACTTTTTGTGGTCGAGTAGAAATAGATTAGGTGCATTTTGCAAATTATTATTATTATTTGCAATTATTTCTAGAATTATGCAGATTTTTTGCTTGATACCATTTTATCGTTTTTTTGTTTACTCAACTTCTTATAGGGATTCACATTGAGATTGTTGTATTGTTACGGCAACCCCCATGGCATATATCTAGATCGCTATTGTCTAACATCATCCCTCCGATGGCATCTATCTACATAGAAATCATCTGAGAATCTAAAAATCAAATAAATTCTCACACAAACCTGACTATGGTGTCAATCAAGCTCGTTATTCTTCAAACATCACTCCCGATGGCGTCTATACAGATTGATATCTTTTCAAGCCAACACTCTGATGGCATTTATTTAGCATGGTTTTTCCTATGTCACCCCTTGCAATGGCGGCTATCTATATTGTTATCTTTTTGAGCCAACCCTCCAATGGTTTCAACAGAAATCGTTTTTTTTTTCGTGGCAATCTTCTGTTGGCGTTTAATAAAGTTGTTTTTTCTTTCGCCAATCTCTCGATAGCGTCTATCAATGTTTTCTTACTCCAGCCCATGGAGTGCAGCTATCGACATTATTATTTAATGGTGGTCAGCTTTCACTTTTTAAAGGTATTTTGTAGACTTTCCAAATAAAGACTTAAGGTTTCTTTTAGTGTGGTTCGAGGTCACATACGAAGAAAACTTCTGGAGATTGAACAGCTCTTTGTCATTACTCCAACTGTGTAAAGTCAAAAATTGGTACGCCCTGACCCATGAAGTTATATCTGATGGGATCAGTTTATCTTGACCTTAATTTAAAGAATGAAGGTCATTTTGGTGTCCCTTGGAATTTCAGTCACTGTACACCTGAGCAAAAGAACGAGTGGGGGTGACTGTTCAAATGCCAATAATATCGATTGAACAAGAGCAAGCACTAAGCCAAGTGCTATCTCCTATAAAGCAGGCATTTTAGACGAATTCCTTTCACCTGTTGCCTGCTTTTCAAACAATATCCTTGATACATCTTAATTGTTTTTTGGGCACATTTAAGGGAATAGCGAATGCAAAAATAAGCCACATGACTTTTTTTGTTTATAGTTTGTAATAACCCCATTTATTCTATTTAATACTGATAATTTGTTATTTCACCTCTTTCAAGGTTTTTCTTTGACAATCGTTATCTAACATAAATGACTATTCATTCATTTATTGTATAACCATTGCTTACGTTCGTAAGTCTACTGCCCAAGTTTTATGCTTTTCTTGACATTTTGACTGTTTGCCAAATGTGTTCAAGTAAAATTAGCAATGATATACAATTATTCATGAAAATATCTTTATTTTTTCTTTATACATTACTGTTTTGGATAGATTGCCCATACATAACAATAGAGGTCAGTTGTACCTCAAACACGTTGGTCTTGTTGGTCAGTCGATCACATTGGTTGATCTGATCTCGTTAGCTTAGTCAGGGTCGCACTCTCATTTGTACAACGTTCGCTTGTAAAAACATAATTTACACTTTTGATGAAAACAGTAAAGAAGTCAAATGTATTCATCAAAAAAAAATTTTTAGCAAGCACCTAATACTTTATGGCTGCACCTTTTACCCTCAAAATCTGAAGTGCTTCACCTGTCAGCGAGTTTACCAATTCAAAGAGAGTAGCTTGAGAGATCTTCTCTTCCATGCGTCCATGAAAGCCTATTCCAGCTCCCCAAGAATGGAAAATTTGATGTTGGCAGCCTGCACATCTGTACAAAACATTCCCCAAACACTTTCTATGTCGTTACGGTCTGGAGACAAAGGAGGCTGCTTCATTACAAATGGAGAGCGATCGCTGAGGTACAAAACGACTGTCTTTGCAGAATGGCAACTCGTATTGTATTGCTGACGGATTAACTTTTCCCTTTCCACTCTATCTATTGACAGCTTTCGGATCAATCTGTGTTATAGCAAGTAGTTTGATTTTGTATTGTGTCCCCTACGATTTATCATCTAATATGATCGAAAATCTTCATTTTCATCATCATCCAGTTTTTCCCGAAGTAAAAATGCTTTCCCTTCAGACGCAAGCAAGGAACTTCCTATCACTTTCAGAGAATCTTTTACAAAGCTCTTAAGTTTTTAAAGTACAGAAAAGCATCGAATTTACTGGTTTTTTCATTGATGCTGGACACCAAAAAATAGTTCTAGTTACGAAATTAAATGCATGACTTTTAATCAAGAAGCAAAATACTTTGGAAGTACATCTGCAGTTAGCTCACGTATACAATTAGATCTTCTGATTCATCAATAAATCTGACAATTTTGCAGCGTTTTCTGGACTGAGTGTATTTTCTGCTTTGCTATTATGAATAATGAATCATGGCTAACGAGGCAACAACAAAAATGAATTCGGAAATTTTGCTCTTGGAAAAAATATTGAAATTGGTCTTCAATGGAGACCTATCAATGACAACTAATTGCAGGAAATTTTGGGACCTGAGTTCAACAACCGGAGATCATTATGTTAAGTTTAGAGTTCTTCGTATGACTGTTTTTCGAAAAAGAAAGGTTAGGAAATTTGACAAATGGTTTCAATGATTGAAAGAAGAGCAGACACTAAATTGCATTAATAATGGCGAAATCTTAGAAATGAAGATGTATTTTTAAAGCATAATACTAGTTGAGAAAAATCAATGTTTGAAAATTGTAATTTTGATTAGAAAAATGTTATTTTTGTTTAAATACAGTGTTTTGGTTTTCCCTCAACAAATCAGAGAGCTGCTTCGGAACAAACAATTTAACATAGATCTGAAGACGGTTGAACTAGCTGTATGTGTTCTAAGGGTGACCACTAAGTTCAAGCAGACCAATTCCTCGGCCTTTCTCGAATATATATTTCGTAAAGAAGGAGCAGGACTACTTTTTTATATGATGCTTATTCGTCTTTACAAAAGAAAAATGTTAACAGATATACTAATTGGATAAATAAATCTTTGAATAATTATCAAAGTTGCAGAATGTATGTAATATAGAATACGTGCTATGTCATCAATGAAATCATCGTCCAAGCTTCGAATGAATAATTCACAGTGAAAACTTTTTAAGAACTACTGAATGATCAATAAAGATAGAGATGATCATCAAGAATTTCTTATGTCTAAACACAAACTAAGAATATCCAAAAGTATGAGTTGATCATCGATGATTGCTGAAAGAATGGATTCATTTTTGTGTAAATGAATTTGCATAAATGAAATATTTGTTCAGCTAAATGATTGTTATCATTTATTCTTTGCTATACCGTTGTGGCTGGGGTTAACTTTGTGAAG
This sequence comes from Thysanoteuthis rhombus, assembly GCA_963457665.1. Lineage (NCBI taxonomy): Eukaryota > Metazoa > Mollusca > Cephalopoda > Oegopsida > Thysanoteuthidae > Thysanoteuthis > Thysanoteuthis major. The sequence continues at coordinate 13,987,941 of OY735213.1, read as the reverse complement.
ATCTATCAGGTCGCCTGTAAATGAACCATGCTTATTGTATCAATCAGATATGCACTTGGTACCCTGGTACTGTTAGGGAAGACAGTCCTGACTCAATTTTTTTAATTGTCTACATAGGTAATTGTACTAACGTAAAGGTTAAATGTTCATATCGCTGGCAACTGCAGTTAACTTTGATATCCCCCGTGTCACTCTTTTGGTCCTAGTCAAACTAGATCAGATTTACTGGGAGTGCTCTCTAGATAAAGGCACCTCAAATAAGGGGATGCGTAATATTATTGGGAGTGGCTGAATGTTTGAAAATTATTTTTCAATTAATCATGTAAACAATTCATCGGGTGCTTACTATAGAATGACCAAGTGTTACCATCTTTTAATCTTTTAAAAATTTAATCTCTTTTTTTTATACGTTTTTGTAATCGTCCTGTGAATCTTATTAGATTATAGATATGTTACTATATATACATGTGTGTGCTTGTGTGTTACTATCACAAATATCTATAACATAAATTTCTTAATTTTCTTTACTTTTCAAATTGGTCCACCTGGCTGGCTATGGGAGAACAGTATGAGAAAACAAGTATTTGACACTTAAAAATATACCTCCATTTTAGATGTCCATCAAAAAGCTAAAGAAGAAACTTATTCATTGATTGACCCCTTCTCTAATTTCTTATTGATTACCCCAAACACGGCATTCTGCTGGAAGACGTTGGTCACAAGACATTTTCTATTGAGTAACTAACGAAGTCGGTTTTTTGACAGCTATTTGTTCCAATGGTTAGCTACTGTTAGATTACAGCTACAGACTGATTGTATAAATCCTGAATTACTTTTATTACAGAAATTGAAGGGTTGCAAAAAGATTCGTTTCATCACAACGGGGTGTAAAATGACCTTTTTTGCAATTGCTGCTGAGTTATTTTTTCTTTGGTTACAAAATTTGTAATTTTATACTTTAACCTGGATAAATGATCACAAAGAAACCTGTCATTAAATCATCTTTGAAAGCTCATGTCACGGGAAGGCTGAGTCTCTCTGTTGCCATACACCTGCAGACCTGACCTAGATAAAGCTTACTATAGCAGATAAATGCAGGCCCCTTGGAGGACAAGAGTTAACAAACTAATTACATAATCGAGTCAACAATGCAGTGTGTTCAATCCTGAGTACGTGCTATGCAAAAGTTGACCCTTCAAAACAATGGGCTGGGTGTAGATGATATCTTTCTACTTATTTGAGAGTTTGGCTTTTTTCTGATTTTGTATATTTATGTATTGTTTTCCCATTCACCCAATAACATACTTTTTACATCTGCCAACATGTATTTATACATCCACGCGTATTTATTTATGTGCTTTTATTACCTTACAATATCTTCTAAAGTAATCAATGAATCCCATCAAATTTGGAGGAATGATGGGTAATGGGTTACCTGATTAAATTTGGGGGTGTACCCTTAACAAAAAAAGCTAGCTTTCAATTTCGAGGTAAGTCATTCAACATTTGTATATTCAAATTTCTCTCAATTAATTTTTTTTCTATTTTATTTACTTTTTTTTCGACACGAATTAGAAAACACTACCAGAAAGTAGATTAAGGAAAATAAGATATTTCATCGTCATGATGCTTTTCAGATCTTGATCATCTGTTACCTGAATGTAGATGAGAAAAAACTGGAAAAATACCAAGTTATAGTTGACAGATATATTATGGTGCAGGGGTGGGATTGAGGTGTAGATTTCATCTGCAACGACAAGAAGGGGTCAAATGAAGTCGGAAAGGAAGAGTAATAGTCCTTGGTATCAGTTGAATGGAAGGTTGTATGGGGGAGCCAAAATTAAAGAATGGGTCACTGAATCTTAGTAAGCGTGTTACTGAGAAGTAGTGTGTATTTCAGACACATACACATATAATACAGGGATAACAAACTCAACGTAACGCAGTAAACACACAAACACACCATTTTCTCAATAACTCACTCACCAATATATACCCTCCTGTGCACACACACACGACTCACCAAGACATACAAACACATAACACGTGGATCACCGACACAATATCTCATAGTAAAATACAGTGCCTTGAACAACTTCTCTCCTCTGTAACCAAGTACTTTGCCGAATTTCTTTCATATTTTGTTTTGATAACGGATGATCAAGACAATGGAGACTTGTCACAAGAATAAAGTAATTATTTTCTAAAATTTAGTCTCCAGAATTGTCAACTAAATCAATATATATATATAGACATATATATCTATATATCTATCTATCTATCTATCTATATATATATATATATATATATATATATATATATATATATATATATACATACATATATATATATATATATAGATATATTGATATATAGATAGATAGATATATATATCTATATATCTATCTATCTATCTATCTATCTATCTATATATATATATATATATATATATATATATATATATATATATATATATATAATGTGTACTTTAGAGAGTGAGACAGACTCGGGAGTGAAGTTTTTGGTGGTAAGGTTTATTAATCCTTATATATCTATAGTCCATACATGTTTCGGGATTTCTCCCATCATCAGTGGTGAATGTTGTGTGATTATTTTAAATCATTTGATATCATCCCCGTTGTTACACGGAGGATGAGTGACTCGGCCTAGACGGTGTAAATAGAATGTACAAATGAAGAGAAATGCAGGAACTTGCGACCAATAAAGTATGTATGCGTATGTGTGTATCTGTGTATGTGTCAGTTCTTGTGTGTATGTGAATGTATTTTATTTTGTATTCAGCGCTTAGATCAGCTTAGTATTTTTTGTACTTCTTTTCATCTCGCAATATTTTCACCCAAGATATCTATTAAAAATCACGATCAAAGATAGTGTTTGTGGCCAAGAATCAAGGCTAACAATATGAAGTCTTCAGGGCTTCCATAAATGTTATTTTAAAAATCACTGAAATCAGGACGAAATAGATTGTCAGTAGTTGGGAATTATTGTAAAGCGTTACTTAAATATTATGGCTATCATATGCACGTTGTATTGATTTTCCTGTTCTCTGATGCAAAATAGATATGTTATCTTTTATTTCTGTACCTTATTTATGAACCCAACAACGACACCAATTATTCTCGTCTGCTTTTCTCGACAGTATTTCAAAATATTCTTCCACACTTCCTTATCTTCTACATCAGTCTCTCTCCTTTTTCATCTGCGAATGTTTCTATTTTTCGCCTTGTTTGATTTTTTATTTTTGTTTTAATGGAAATCGAAGATCATGGAGAACTTTATGATTTTAACCTTTATTCATGTATTTATTTATTTGCTTTGATTCAGCATTTAAACCTTTCACTTTCCTTTGGGTTATAATCTCGCACTGCAATTAGCTATTGATTTCAATTCCACATTTTTAATTTGCTCGTTTCTTTTGCAAGGTGTCTGGTCATTTACTTTGTACGACATTATTTTAAAATAAATTCCTTCTAACGTATTTTTTAAAACTATTTTTCAAGATCTATAAAATACTAGCTCATTCTTCCATGTATACTTTCTGTAATTAATCGAATACTTTATACTAATTTGTAAACCTTTTTTTTTTCGCTTGTGCATTAATCAAATTTCTTCAATTAGTTTATCTACTTATTTATTTAAAAAGACATTTCAAAAATGTACTTCATTGTTCCAATGCTCCTTATCAATTTCAACTCCCCTTTTTATTTCCTTCCTGATAAAAGTGTATTTTCAAAATGATCTGCTTTTAAGTTAATCATTCGGTTTTCCAAATTTTATTTTTCTTGTGAATATTTTTAGACGTTAGTTGAGTAAAATGACGATCTGTGACGATCAAACTCAGAAATCAATCCTTAGGCACCATGATTTCAGTAATTTTTTAATGTTAGTCTGGTGCAAATCTGCAGAGTTGTGGCATCCATCGAGGATCAAGTTTGCTGCACTCGCAAAATGGTTTGCAAGACGGTTTTACAACCCATTACACTAACACAAATAGTCATTATATGGTCATAGGATGGGATAGGGATCACTAAAATTGTAATGTAAGCTGCCTGCAAAATATTGTACCACGGTAGGCGCCCACAACTGTTATGATTACTCTTGCAGATGGCTACAAGCAAGACATTCTTACAGCATTTATGATTTACGAGACCTGCTTGCTAACCATTGCTCACGGTGAAGGTTCATCCATTTTCTTCTGAAAATTTCCTTCTAAGTTAATTTTTTCTAATTTTGACATATTGTAAATTCCTTGAATCAAATGCAATTGCTTTATTTCAAGTGTTTTCCTCTTTTTTTCCCTGTTACTTTTTAGTTTTATCATCTTTGTAATCAATAATGAGAATGTGATAAAACCTTCGCTACATTAGCATAACTTTTAACATAAGACCAGATGAATTGATTTGATAACATTTTGAGATCCTTTTATATTGGTGGACGACGTTAATATTGAATAAATTCATACAAATGATTTTCATTTTTATTTATACTTTACTTTTATTTATCTCTTCAAAAATTTGAAAGGTCTTCTTCTTCTTCTTCTTTTTCTTCTTCTTCTTCTTCTTCTTCTTCTTCTTCTTCTTCTTCTTCTTCTTCTTCTTCTTCTTCTCCAAAAATAATTTGAAAGATTTCCAGCACCAAAAATGGAAATTATTTATGAGCTGTGAAATACTTTCCTAATGCATCTCATTTTTCTCTCTTCTTTTAAATAGAAAATTAAACATGAACATGCAATCTGATTCATTCTAGAGTCATTCAAATTTGATTTCAATTACGTGAGAATCAATTATAACGATTTTCAATCACTTTCACACTCTGTCTTTTCTTTTTACTGCAATTTTGACAAGAGTCATCAGCAATCAAGTCTGTTGCTCAGACTGCTGGAGTCAATTTTATTGAATCACCAAAGCCAAACAAATAGACCACCTGCAACACATTCTTCTCTCTTTGTGTGTCCGTGTGTGGTTGGGTGTCTTCAGGTGCACCTGATCAGATTCTAGTAGGGTTTGGAAATCCCTATTAGTTCATCTCTAAACACGATCTAAAAACTAGTCTTTCTTTTCTAAAAAATGATTTTTGGGGTCTTTATGGTCATTCTGGACCAACAATGCCCAAATCTTAAGCTGGTACTTTTTTTATATAAAGTAAATTTGTTTTTTCGACTAGAATTTCACAAATTAACATTGATTTCACTTATTGATGTGACAATTACAGAAAAATATAACAACTAGAAAAATAAATAAGTTGAATTCCATGCGATTTCACTTCCCCATGGACAAATCAATGGTGGTTAGGGTGTACAGTTATATCTACTTCTCAATACCGATGATTTTTGTATGTTAAATGTCTACTAATAAAGGTTTTACACTACACTACAGTCCCCAAAACCAAGCTGTGTTGTATACTTGTTTACCAAAATGTATTTTCATCGCTGGTTCTAACCTAGCATTTGAATATCGTTCTCAACACATCACTTGTTTACAATCCTGCATGGTCCTCGGTCATTTATAAAACACTTCCAGTTTATCTTATTTTTAACTATTAAAGATGACATTGTTGACAAAAATGCATACTTAGTTTTCATTGATAGATATTGGTATCCTCCTCACCTAGGGAGCACTCTTGTTTGCTGTGATGACGGTCAGTGAAAGTATCCCTTTATAATATGGGACTGCATAAATCCAAATATCTGCATATTTTTTGTTTCCCACAAACTTTACATGTACTTCCAGCCTTCATTGGTTTCCAGTCCCGCATAATAAAGTTTTCTGTCCACTGTACTGAACCGTTGAGGTGTACCTTGAGCAAAAGTAAGTCTCATGGAGTCCATACATCTCTAGAGTTACGCAATCCTACTCTGTATACTGAATGTTTGGGAGAAAGACAATGAATACCATTTTGAAGTATTTGGTATGATTTGGCTATGGATTGAAATCATGACCTCAAAAGCCGGACACGAGCACTCTACCAGTTAGCTACAGTGATCCATTCTAATCCACCAGAAACGTTCAAAAACTCATGCCACAAATTGGCTTGGTTGCATTTTCAATTCAATTCAATCAATGTTCCTTTCGATCCAAACACCCGCTAGGAAAGAACATGTGTCTCATAAGATTTTGATTATTTGTATCTGTCCTTCATCTTTGGAAACAAAACGATGCTTTTGCCCACTTCTAGAGGCTGTATGAGCTTGCTGAAAGTTTTATGTACTTCCCTTTAAGCTTGTTCTTCACTTCACACCAAAAGGTAGTATGTAATTCTCCCTTTATATAGCACTATTTTCCAGGAAAAAACTCCCAGATCCACGCAAAGATTTGACCAGTTTTTTCTTCTTTTGTTTACTACTCTTCCACAAAAATTCATGGGAATTTAGTGAAAACTTTTGGGGATATTGTGTCGATATATAGCCATGATACAAAAGAGGTAGATGTAAACATATTTGTAGATCTGTTTCAAAGCTTGATCACTTCTTCCGTAGTCCCAACTCATCCCAAAAATGTTATTGAAATTGATTTTAGTGATACTGTTTGGAGTGGATATATAGCTACAATGCAAGATAGAAACATTTAGTTCCATCGCAAAATTTGATCTCCCCTTCTGTTTCCCACGGGTCACCCATTCAACAAATTTACATTGAAATAGATTGAGAACTATTGAAGATATTTTGTGGACAAACAGACGAAAAGACACGAGTGAATATATAAACCTCTTCTAACTCCGCTGGCAGAGTTTTAAAAAAATAGTGATCGTGAAAAAAGATAAAATGCAACAGAAAAGGAAAGAAAGCGTGTCAAAATGAATAATAACGGGTTATAGCACAAACAAATGCGCTGACCTAACCCTAGAGAAATGGGTTTGGCTAAGTCACCCAGTTTTGAAGAATTGTAAAAGATCAATCCAGGATGAAGACGCCGCTGTGGACGAACGGTCTCCCTCCTAATAGAAATGTGCTTACTGTCTAGTCCGAAGTCTAAAGGCACCGAGAAGAATGAGAAGGATCAACATCATTGAATTATTTCCTTTTTTTCATTTCAAATAAAAAAAAATACTTTACTTTGTTTTCTTGAATTAAAACTCCAGCTGACTAAAAGCTTTCTACCGTTAGTAATTTCATCTGTAGCATATAAAGATGAATTGAATTTTTTTCTAATCATTCTCCTGTTTTTATCTTTCAATTCTCTGAACGTAGATAATGAGAAAATATTCTTTAGAAAAAAACAATCAAACATAGTATACATATATAGTATTATTAGAAAATGGACACATAATTCGACATAGATAATTATGAATGCATTATATTACGCTTGGTATTTGTCAAATTCTTGCATAATAAAGTTAGAAAAAGATCATGAGGAAAAACAACGCTATGCATAAGGATCGACTGGAAATCATTTTGTATGAATAGAGACATACCAAGAAAACTTCGCAAATATTTCTAGAGTATAAAGTATACAATGGATGCATGATACTAGCTATTACTTACGGATGCAAAACATCAAAATTTCCCAGGGAACCAGCTTAAAATTGCACAGTGATCCATGGAAAGAACAGTGCTAGGAATAACAGTAAAAAATAGAAAAAATAAACATAGATGAAGGAATGACTAGAGTGAATGATATTGCACAAATAATTGAGTAACAAGAATGTATATGAGCTGGACCCTTAGCAAGAATAGTCGACAACAATAGTCGATGGTTACCTATAAGGCTGTAAACGCTGTTGGAAAAACCTGAGACAAAATTGAGGAAAGAAATAGAATGGTTTGCCAGTACGAAATGGCAACGATTAGTGCAATTGTAGTTATCATGGAAGGAGATGGGAGAGACTTTGTCCAGCAGTGGTCTTATAATGGCTGACAATGATAATATATTGCACACTGTAGTAGTTACTTTTTATATAATGTCCGTCGCTATCACCTCCGTAGTTGAGATATTTAAGGATGATCAATAATTTCTTCATATTTCGCCTATTTCAATGTGTTTTACTATGATGCCGGTTGTGCTATCAGCTGGGTTTCTGAGCCAGCTCTATTTTGATATCGGCTGTACTTTCATCAGACTGTGTATTTTGATTCCCGGTTGTTTTCAGACTCTCAAGTAATTTGGTACTTCTTCTGATTACTCGAACCGTAACTTACTTCACTGATTTGAAACAGACGATTTTCATATCCATTGACACTCATGGATGACTGGCTTCTTCAGTTTACAACTTGGTTCCCCAAGTGCTGCTTCCAGAACGAGGCTCAATCAGTCACTGTTGTTTCTCACTAGGGCGAGATTACACTCACACGGTACTTACTACCCCAACGAAGTGGAAAGTGACGCCCTAGTAGTAGTTCACCCAACAGTGCCTCTCTCATTCAACCTTGGAAAAGTCCTGCCTACCTCAGTATTAATACTGCTTATTTATTCTTCACATTTATTCTATGAATACTGCTTAATCTCCTCAGTAATGTATTTTGTATTTACTTGAGGTATCACGATTGACTTTATTTGCTCCTGTTTTATGGAATCACAATCAAGTACCCCATAGTATTTGTAGCGGTCACTTGCCGTTAACGTCCAGAATGATTTATTATCTAACATTTCAGATCATCGTAGTGTTCGCCCCCGGTTCGGTAGTTCGTATGCTCCATTCATACCAAAGATTTGATACATACAAGGCCCTCAAAAGAAGAAGAAATCAAGCGAAGAATAACACTAAGATGGCAAGCCTTTGGCAGAGCAAGCTTAACCTTCAAAAATAAGAAGATCCCATTAATCTTAAAAATAAGGGTTTATAACTAATGCATCCTCCCAATAGTCACTTGTTGGGCTGAAACATAAAAACTAACCAAGAGACAGGTCTGCAAATTGAGAACCATGCAACGTGCACATGAAAAAAATATGCTGGACCACAAGAGAGCACAGTACATCTGGGAAAAGACAAGAGTCGGGCACACAATGGAATCCATTAAAAATCTCAAATGGCAGTGGGCTGGACATGTTGCAAGAATGGAAGACAACCAATGGACATCGCGGCTCACTATATGGATCCCTCGAGATCAAATGTAGAACTGAGGCTTGAAGAATATTAGATGGAGAGACGAGCTAGATAAATTCAGATAATACTGACTCCGCGACGCCCATGACAGAGAAGTGTGGCGAATCCTGGGGAAGATGTATATCCAATGACGGAGGTTGAAAGACTGATCATGATGATGATGATGATCACTCAGCATAAAATATAGGACTAATACAGCTTGAAGAAGGACGAGCTCCCTTAAGCTATCTCATCAAATACGCGCCCCTGAAAGGTGCCCCATCGAACATGGGAACAGAAAAACCTGCACTCAGTTACAGGATATGTACGTACGCGTGATTCTATTCCTGAACAATTCTGTCCTCCGACCCTTTTAATTACCAGCTGTTTGTATTCGAAACATTGTCGCTGGTATCCTGGCTATAAACATGTTTTAGTATTGCAATGGACATGTTTTACTGTCTGACCACCATCATGCGTCCATAGCAGTAACCTCTGATGTAGTAATGGAGTTGTGCACTAATATCAATGTAAAGCCAAAATAAAATGAATTAGACGTAAACATTCCAATAGTCAATAACTCAATTTTCTACCAATCATTATCTCACATCTTATATGAAGTCGAATTATTGCAGTTCCATTTTTGTTTATATTCTCAAAATCTTTCTTCGTTAAAACTTTGTTCATGCACTGAGTTGAAAACTACCTACGCTCTACTTGATCGAATGCTTTTTCATAATCAACAAGAGCTAAACAATTCTGATTTATTGTGTGTAAAACATATAAAACGTATGAGTTGCAATTATATTAAGTCTTGCTTGTTTTGTCAGCATCGCTACTGATTTTTCTGAAATATTTCCAGCTGAATTTATAATAATGAAAATAGCTTTCATCTCATTTGGGATCATGCAAATTGCTGATTGTAAGATGTTATATAAACAGGGATTAACGGGTTTTCACTTACCGAAATGATAGCTTGGCTCATCGGACCATGCTATAACTAAGCTCAAACGAGACATAAATTCCGTACATTCTACACTTGAATAGCTCTTTTTATTTTTATTCTATTATTTACTTTTTTCCTCTTTTAAAAATCCCAATGTAACGCATGCATCAGAAATATCTCTTTGGGATGCCGTGCTTTGACGAATATGGAAGAACTGAAGTGTATAAGAAAGAATGATATTGGAAAACCAATAACATTGCGAAAGGTGTCAATAAAATGTGTCATTAGAGTAACAGCTGCGCTGGGAGTGATCAAAAAAAAGGTAAAAACTTTTGATGAGCGAAAAAAAAGATGAAATATAAATGAATGATAATATTATTTATGAAAGCCAAAAAGGGGAAAATCGCTTCTACTTCAAACAAATAAATAATGTCGGTTTAGTTTTTTGTTGTTTTTGTTTTTTTTGCTGTTGTTATAGCCGTTTTATTATCCGCCTATATATCAATTATGACAGGTCTATTGATGCCAAAGATCAATTATTTTTTTTATCTGGGAACAGATTGTATTCAAGAGTGGCACTCAACAGGCGTCAGCTGTCCCCATCTGTCTCGGAGAAAAGCTCAACACACACACATACACACAAACACACACGCATATATATATATAAATATATATATATATATATATATATATATATATATATATATATATATATATATATATATATATATATATAACGCTTGCATGTGCGTGATCTCATTAGATTGGTTGATCGTGCCGACAACGCTGTAAATCTTGGACTGAGATTGTAAATCAATAAAATGGAACTAGTGTCAAGAAAATACCACAAAATACAGGATTCTTTGTTTGTCAACACAAGGTACTATTAAAAGATATTAAAAGAAATAAATATTGTTTTTCTTTATAGATAATGCTCAACGCTGTTGAACATTTAACCGATCGGTCAGCGTCTTGTTATGACCATCAATCAGTTAATCCAAATCTTACATCATGCAATTAAGATTTCATTAAACAGGGCTATTGAACGATGGCTGGGAAGTTGTGAATAGGAAAGTAACATTTCTCTTTGTCATTCACATTTGTCGTACATTTGGTACTTTTAACAAAAAGATATTTTTGTTATCACTGCACAGTTCTGAAAACATCAACTAATAAAGAACAATCATATCCGAAGAGAAATCCAATGGCGACCCACTGAAATGTACGCCTTTTTAACATCCATATACATGCGTTAGCTGAGATCAATTTGACATGATATATCCACAGGACAATTGATATATTTCCTTCTTAACCAGTGACTTCAACGAAAGAGTCTTTAATTAACTGCCTTTAGAAAACACCTGGCCATATGACAAAAAGCAGTTATAGCTTCTTAGTGCATCACTAGTGAAGGCATTTGCATGACACTTTTGGCTTTGACTATAGATTACGTTTCAGCAATGTATGTTGTGAATTTGTATCATTTAAGTGTGATATATATATATATATATATATATATATATATATATATATATATTTCAACGTTCTAAAATTCTATCCGTTTTTCAATGTTTCTCGTGAATTTGTATCTGTTGAGAAGGAAGACGTGAAGGTAGGTATTTAGCATCTTATAAAGAAATGCTATTATATGTGTACTTCATACTCCACAGTCTGTAGATTGGGGATTTGATTCTTGATGGAGATACATACATCTCTCTCTCTCTCCCTCTATTTCTCTTTCTTTCTCTCTCTCTCTCTCTCTCTCTCTCAATATATATATATATGTGTGTGTGTGTGTGTGTGAGTTCTACTCTAAAAAGCCTTCATCTTTACAGTCTATCCCAAATCGGAACCAATATTTTTCAACATTTTCTTTCGCTTTTTGCTGTAGTATTCCTGAAATGAAGTCAAAATGTGTTTGAATCCTAATAATGACTATTTTTCTGAATTTCACATATCAGAATTGTATGGAAAAATGTGTTATTGTCTGGGTTAAGGACCGCATGAGGTGTCATATATGATTAAAACCGATTCCCATGAGACATTATTTCAGCTTGGAATCAGGTAAAATCATAAAAGATACAGTTCAAGAAATAAGAAGAAACAGGTGGTGAAAAAAATCCGGAGGAGAGGCTCTTGTGAAGCAACTTTTTCGACTCTGCTTATTATGATATACATACAATGTGAGTAAAAAGTTCAAAAAAGTATCGACACAAAAAAGTGTTTGTAAATTATAATAATAATAGTATTTTGTATCGTCTGGTGATAAATGAAATGATTGTTGTTGCTGGTTTGCTGTCGATTGTTTGAAAAGAAGACACAAACATGTGAGCAACAAGCTTCTTCTTCTTCTTCTTCTTCTTCTTCTTCTTCTTCTTCTTCTTCTTCTTCTTCTTCTTCTTCTTCTTCTTCTTCTTCTTCTTCTTCTTCTACTTCTTCTTCTTCTTCTCGTTTGTTTTTCTTCCTTTCTTTTTTGCTCTTTCGTTTTGCTTCTTGTCTTTGTCTCTGTTTCATTCTATGAAATCATTGAGGTTGTCTTGCTGTCACTTGTTAGCTCGTCAAATCCTGGGTGTTTTGGATTGAGTGTTCGATTAATCATTTAGGTAATGCTTAGAGTCCTGAATGGATGGGGGCTTGAGCAAAAATGTTTCAATAGAGTGTTGAAACGATTGTCTGTGAGTTTACAAGTAAGCATTCCGGATGAAAATCCAATACTTTGGCAGATTTCTCATATCTTGAATATCAATTGATATACGAGTTGTTATTGATCCTTTTTTAAAGCAAAAAGGCGAGAGTTATTTTCGAGAAGCGATCGTACAGAGAATGGGAAAAAATGGATAATCTTTTTCCATATTATCAATTCAAATAAATTTATGATGTAATGCAGGCAATTCATTATAGAAAGTACATCGATACAACGTGATTTGAAGTAACTCCTTATTCTATTCATCGGAGAGATGGGTGTAGACCGAGGAGCTATGTTGATAGATTATCTTTCACAGGTTGAATTGTATCACTTGTACACTGTTGACAACTCAAGTATCTGCTTGATAGTAATATTCTGTTGATGCTACACTGAGCTTCCACACTCAGTACACTGAATAGTTGAGTTCGCCACTCGATCACAATACAGATACTGTCATAATGATACATTTGTTGCTTGATGACACCTTATTGATTTCGTACTATTTTGAATGTCAAATCATAGTATAGTACACGTACTCGATCAAGTAGACCAACAGTGCACGAGATCGCACCCGATCGTCGGATCCTTGCCTTGCATGCTCGGGATTTGTATTGTGAGCTTGCACAGGATTTGACCTGTCACCTATACCAGACTGCCCTAATGTCTTTGTGACATGAGTTGTTGAGACTTCGACTCTTCTGATCTGTGTCTACACGCGAGTGGGATCCCAACATTATCTTGACTATGGCTTTCGACTTTGGATCATATTTGTAGTCGTGGTGAACAGATAAACTCTTACTATGTCGTATTTCCCCTATGGCATGATACACAGTGCACCATATTTATCAAATTTTACGGTTTTATAATGTTTTGATTGTGCAATAATAATGTTGTGGGAAGATAATATTGACTGTGGTTGTATTTGCCGAGTTGTAATCCTGCAACCCAAAAGTTTTTTTCACTCTAATTTTCTCCTGCTCTGACTTACGTTTTTATTTCATTTGCTGTTTTTATTATTTTTCATTTTTTGATGATCACGCCATTCCCTCTCAGTAATTTCCCAATCTCCACCTTTTTTAGGATTTTTTCCTCTTCTCTCTCATATTGTTTACTTTCTCTCTCTCTCACTCCCCCCTCTCTCTCTCTCTCAAACCCTCTCCCTTTAATTTCTTCCTTATTTCCTTTATTTCGATTCTTTGGCCTTTTCTCCTCTCGTCTCTTTATTTATTTCTTCTTTCTCTCTTTCATTTGATTATTTTATTTTCACCCTTTCCTTCTTTTGTCTTTATATTCACTCACCATCTTCTGACTTCACTTTTTTCATTTATCGTACTTTCTTTTTCTTCTACTTATTAATTGTGTTCATGAGTTGTCAGCAATTTCTCTTGCTTTAAAAATAATCCGGTTCACATCAATGACAGCAAGGATGATGACATTATTTTTCCTCCGCATTGCTGTCATTCAAGGATCGTTCTCATACAAGAGAAACGGTGCCTGGGTTCAACTACTTCAATTGATAAGGAATTGTAGAAACCCTGATTTCAAGATTGATTCGCAACTTTCATTACAAAAGGAAACATGAAGCAACACTGTCATAAACACACAGATCCCCTTTATCAGACGGTGCCACTTGTCTTAAACTTCCACCGATAAACATTCCATTCACCTAAAGGTCATTCCTTGATGTTTTGCTTTCCCAATTCTATCTTTGATTTTACTTTTGTGTTAAGCGACACTTTAGGAAAAGACATTTAATAAACATACTTTTACGCAAACAACCTCATATATACACGCACATGCAGACAAATCCACACACACAGAGGCATATACATCTATATGCAACATACACCTTCATGGATTATAACTGGCTTCAGATGTTTCTATCTGCTGTTGCTCAAGTGAAATAAGCTCTTGTGTCAAAACCTATTCAAATAGTGTATATATATATAACCCGAGTACTATAAGAATTACAATGTCAATTCCTGGATTAGCAAAGAATCAGAATCCTCACATTGCCATTGTCTATTTTCCACCTATTTGCCCTCTGGCGTTCAGAACAAATTACTGTAGTCAGGTAGAAAAAAAAACATAAAAACGCCGTGGCCAGGACTCATAATATCTCGGGAATCAGCTATGCCATGAACCACGCCTTAGCCGTTTCAGATACAGATGCCATCGACAACCCCTTGAATGTTTTTTTCATCTTATCTCCACTGTCTTTCTTCCAGCTTTTTCGATGCCATTCCTGTAAACTACTTAGTCTCTGGATCCGTACTTGAACTTCTCTAAGAGAATGTTTTTTTCTTTTTTGTTTTTGTTTTTGTTTTTCATCATTCCCTTCCATCTCACAAAAATCAATTGACACTGCCTTTTGGTACAAAAAACTGCAATATGATGGAAAGGTCGGAGAATATATCCAACCCAACAGGCTGTGGGAAGGTGAGAGAACTTTGTATAGGTTTAGGCAGTGTTCTCTCCCTATCCCGCTATACGGGTCTGCTCCACTCATAAGATCGTTACGCTCTGCGTTCTCATGCCTCTTTCCTTTTGGTACAACACCACTCCTCAAAATAGGAGACAACTTATTTTTGATGATTCTATTGAACAGATATTTAAATTGATCAACCCTTTCAGAGGGAACTCAATTATTTAATTTAGAAAAAGAGGCAAAACCGTCGATATTGGCCAATGAAAGTCGATATCGTCCTCAGTAGTCGAGTGCAGCGTATTCAATTGGTCAATTGTTCATAAGAGTGCTACACTCAAACGATGCACCCGAAAGCCCCCGATGATTTTATTCAACCTAATTGAGCGCATGTAAGCTGGGGAAACAATTCTCCATACACTCATCTCAAAAGGTAATCAATAATAATAAGGAAGATATACTCTGCATTGTCCCTCAGCGAAAGCAGCATTTTAATGAGGATTAATTCACCAGAGTTTAGTAGACTATCTAAAGACACAACTTTAGTTCTTTGATTGAAACACAAATGCATTAAAATACAATTCTAAAGCAATAAGTTTACAAAAAGATAAAACTGAAAACTCGGCTACATACCAACCAAATAAGGCTGGGGCCAGCATCTAGCAGTCTAATCCTTAAGATTTGAGTTCATGAATTCCTTTTCATGTTCCATAGTAGAATTGAGATTTTATGATGTTAACGATTTGTCAGAGAGCATAATAAATGATATGCCGAAATTAAACAAGTGACATGTTGAGTGAATGACCATTGAATAAGCATGGCTCCGTCTAGAATAAGCATGGCTCTATCTAGCATAAAGCCACTGTAGTAAGTTCCCCTAGGAAAGAACAATAGAACAAGCTAGGTGCCCTATATTACTTTCGTCTGTCATTCTATCACGTCTCTATACTAGCGTATGATCTCACACAAGTCTAACTGAATAGCGATCGCTTTACGCCAGACACCCATCATCAACATTAGCAGCAGCAGCGTCCCTTGTTGGACCCTCTGAAGAATTCGCCAGGCATTTTTATTATGGGCGTCGCGGAACAAGTTCTTTCTGAACTAATCAACTTCGTCACAACATCTTATTTTCTGTGGGCCACAGTATCACATACAATTTCTGGGAATCCATGTTGTGAGTCATAATGCCCGGCGGTTGTGTGACAATTTTGCAACATGATTATTGCCATTCGAGTTCTGAATGGTTTTTATATCTGTAACTCCTGCCCCCCCCCCAATATACTGTGCTGTTTTGGGATATTTCCATGTGATGTTGTCCACGATTCTCTCCAATGCATTTAATATTGTTTTCAGTTTGAAGGCTAATCCATCGGTTAGATCCCATGTGGTAGCTCTGCAGGTGACAATCAGGGGATACATTGGTTGTAAACCCTTCTTTTTTGGACTAATGCCTAATGTCTTGTTCTTGAACAATGAGTTTGCTCTACGTAAAGCTTGTCAACCTAGATTGATTTTTCCTTTATTTCTTATTTTTTTTTTGAGGATTTCATGGATAATTTTTGTTCTAGGCAGTTTTTTTGGTCAACTTTCCCAAGTCCAGCTTTTTCGATTTTGTCATTGTGTCTTTGTCTTCAATATGTTTGTTGTACATAACCTTTGTTTCATTGAAGTTCTTGTAGAAATCAATTTTCGTGCTTGTCGTAAAGAATTGTTTGAACATTGAGAAGAACTGAAGTGTCCCGAAGAATAACGCTTCGCTTGGTATAATCACTAATCATTGCCAAATCATCGATGTATTGAGAAAGTAGTTTTAATTATCAAGATGTCGAGGGACGATTATGAGATGTTAAAAATCACTCTCAAGCTTTTTTTCTAGGGTATTGATATTGAAAAGACGTCAACAGTCTTGATTGAAATTGCTCCGTCAGTTCCATTCTGAGAGTCACCATCAACTACATCATTCAGATTTACAATAAGATTGTATCAATATTCTGACGACTGATATCTCAGCAATGCAAAATTTGACTAAGATGACCCCCGACGTCAATGAAAATGGATCGAAGTTTAAACCAAAAATCAATGGAAGCAAATGGATTTATCACTATTTGGAACCTCTTAAGTTATCTAAATCAATCAGATATTCAACGTATGATAACAATAGAAGGTTAAAATTGAGGACCAGGGAACCAGCAGTAGGTTTCTGTTTTGGGTATCAACTAACATGCTTGAATAATAATAATAATAATAATAATAATAATAATAATAATAATAATAATAAAATCCCTTGCTAGCCAACAAGAGGGACCCGGTCGTCATCCTGTGACTACTGGCCAAAACTCCAGCTCGTGTATCCTTAATGGCCTTCAGGAGGGGCACAGTCGTTACCTAGCTAATGTTGGCCAATACTCATATACCACCAACCGCATCAGGAAAGGCACAACCATCACCGTGTGGCTGCTATAAAGAACAAGAGAAAGAGATGGTCAAGAAAAGAGAACACTTTAGTAATGTATTGTTACTTAAAAAGCAAACCTTCAGTGCGATGTTATAGGAAGCGCATGCTCAAAATATGGAAGGGGAAAATCTACTGTGGAGGTATCAAGCCAACGCCTCGCTGACCAAGTAAAACAAATCCTAAAAAAGAAATGGCTCTCCGAGACTGAACTACAAGAAATTCACGATGATGTAGAGAGGGAAGAAGGTGACACGCTCGAAACACGTCCCAGCACAACCAACACAAACGACAAAACTAGAAGAATTTCGTACAAAACCCCTGAAGAAAGTCACACACCAGACAGAGACGACAAAACCCCAACGGAAGAAGAGAAAACCCAGATACAAACTTTGAAAGAAATCATACGAGAAGAGAAAACAACACCCCTTCTCTAAGAGACAAAGACAGAAATAAACTCGGAGAAGTTGCTGAACATGTCAACTGCCTCTTACATCATATTGAAACGAAAAACCTTTTGGAACTCAACAATTTAATTTACGCTGGAGCAAAAATGGTGACACATAACTTCACAACACAAGAAATAACCCTAAATAATAATAGGGAGGAAAAACCCGACTGGGAAAGAGGATAAGAAAAGCAGATCTCTCAGTTCCAGAGAGATGAAGTACTACTGAGAAATGCAACACATACAGATAGACCGCGAGTAAGACTTTGGAATAAATACAAGATTACACAAAAGCCTCCCAACTATAGTGGAAGAGATACATCAGAAGAGATTAGCCAAGGAAGCAAGACTGAAGAGATATAGACTAAGAACTGCCAAATGCGCACAAAACCGTACGTTCCAAAACAACGAGAGAAAGTTTTACCAAGATTTGAACGGAGAAAGAAGACAGAACATGCCACAGAGACCAAAAACTACAGGAACAGCATATGGGGGCACCCAAAAAGACACAACGTAACCCTGCGATGGCTATGAAACATGGAAAAAGAACTCAAAGATATAGACAATGGAGAACCAATATTACTGAATGAAACCACATTGTGACACACTCTTAAGAAAATAGCAAACTGGAAAGCACCAGGTCCCGACGGGATTCATGGATATTGGTTCAAGAAATTCACCACTTTACACGACAGACTCACCCACCTACTCCAAAATTGTATGAACGAAGGCGAGGCACCAGAATGGATGACCAAAGGTAGAACCACCCTCATCCAAAAAGACTCTGAAAAGGGGAATATGGCGAGCAATTATAGACCAATCACGTGCTTACCACTTATGTGGAAAATCCTGACCGGACAAATAGTGTAGAGAATGTATATATCACTGGAAAGAAAGGGACTATTACCTGAAGAACAGAAGGGTTGTAGGAAAGGGACCAAGGGGGCAAATGACTTACTATACATCGACCAGATGATCTTAAAAGAAGTAAGGAAAAGGAAAAAGAACATCGCAATGGAATGGATGGATTACAAAAAAGCGTATGATATGATCCCTCATAGCTGGATACTCGAATGCCTTAGAATGTTCAAGATCAGCGAACCACTGGTTAGATTCATCGGAAACTCTATGAGAAACTGGAATGTAGACTTGACAGCTACAGGAGAAAACTTAGCAGAGGTAAGGATAAAAAGAGGAATCTTCTAAGGAGACTCGCTGTCCCGATTATTATTTGTTCTCACCATGATACCACTCAACAGAATCCTGAAGAACAACAAAGGATACCTTTTTTCCAAAACAAAAGGAAAAGTCAATGTACATGGATGATATAAAATTGTTTGCAAAAGACAGGGGAGAGCTGGAGATGCTGTTCAACAAAGTAAAAGAATACGGTGATGACTTCGGAATGGAATTTGGAAGAGAAAAATGTGTAATCATAGTAATGCACAAAGAAAGGCTCTCAATGGCTGAAGGAATCGAACTCCTGGACGACAGATTAGATCACTGACTGCACAAGACCGATACAAATACCTGGGCGTCCTTGAATGTGACACGATGAAACGGGAAGAGATGAAGGAGAAAATAAAGAGAGAATACTTTAGAAGGATAAGGAAAATATTAGAGATCAAATTAAACAGCAGAAATCTAATAAAAGGAATGAACACCTGGGCTGCAGCAGTAGTGAGATACACAGGACCATTCCTAGGATGGACAAAGGAAGAACTCCAATCAATGGACAGGCAAACAAGGAAACTTATGACGATGCATAAAGCTTTACACCCTAGAGAGGACACAGATAGACTATACGTTAAGAGAAAGGAAGGTGACAGGGGGCTAATCAGCATAGAGGACTGTGTCCAGAGAGCTAAAGCCTATCTAGAAAAGTACGTACAAGCAAACAGTGAAGACATTATAAAGAGTGCACGAAGCAGCGCAACAAACAACAAAGTAGAAAACAATGGAACAGCACAGCAAACTAGAAAGAAAAATGGGAAAAGAAAAAATTGTACGGAGAGTTCAAAAGACAGATACAAGATGTGGCCGACAACAGATCATGGACATGGTTATGGGAAGGAAACCTGAAGAGAGATTTGGAATCGCTCATCATGGCAGCTCAAAACAAAAGCATCAAGACAAACAATATAAAAACAAAAATCGACAGAACACAGACAAACGGCAAGTGCCGCCTACGCGGTGAAAGAGATGAGACTGTAAACCACATAACTAGTGAATGTAGTCAACTCGCCCAAAAGGAGTATAAGCACAGACACGATAGAATAGCAATAATAATACACTGAGAACTGAGTGAAAGAATGGGATTCAACCATGCAGAAAAGTGGTATCAGTACGAACCGGAGGCAGCCCTGGAGAATGGCAACCACAAATTACTCTGGGACTTTGACATCAAAACCGACCACCTCATCCAGGCAAGAAGACCGGACTTGGTTATCGTAGACAAAGAGAGGAAGACTTGCCAAATAGTAGACGTGGCTGTACCTGCAGACCGTAGAGTAAAGAAGAAGGAGAATGAAAAACTGGAAAAATATCAGGATCTAGCGAGAGAACTGAAAAAGATGTGAAACATGAAAGCCAGGGTAGTGCCAATCATAGTTGGCGCACTAGGAACCGTCCCAAAGACACTGAGGGTAAGACTAGAGGAGATTCGGATAGAGGGAAGGATTAAGACTGTACAGACCACAGCACTGCTAGGAACTGCGCAGATACTCAGGAAAGTGCTAGAAATATAAAGACTGCAACTCTAATTGTTAACAGTGAACAAAGAATGGGAAATGAAAGCGAGAATGTGAACCACAGCACTGGCATGATAGGCAAAGGAGAGAAGAGATGTTGGCAGAAGACCTAAGGAGACTTATTGTCACTCAGCCTTCAGCAATGACCACTGGACAACCGGTGTGAAACTGTAAACTGCAGTATTACTGTGGCCTATGAGAACTAGGAGAGAAGGGCTGGAGACTTGAGGAGACTTGTTGTCACTCCACTTCCAGTGGTAACCACCAGGCAACTGGTGTCAGATTGCAAATAAGAGGAGATCGGGATTAGGGGAAGGATAGAGACCGAATAGACCACCGCACTACTGGGTACTGCACGGATACTGAGGAAAGTGCTAGAGATATAAGGACTGCAACGAATTGTAGCCCTGACATGATAGGTGAAAGAGAGAGGAGACGTTAGCTGAATCCCTGAGGAGACTTATTGTCACTCAGCCTTCAGCGATAACCACTGGGCAACCGGTGTGAAACTGTAAATAGCAGAATTACTGCGACCTATGAGTGCTAGGAGAGGAGGGCTGGAGACTTGAGGAGACTTGCTGTCACTCAAACTGCAGCAGTTACCACTAGGCAACTGGTGTGAGATTCCAAATAATAATGATAATAATAATAATGATAATAAAAATAATAATAATAATAATGATGAACTGACTCCTTTCCAATGATTGATTTAAATAAGACTGTTACTTCAAGTCTTCAGAGCAGAAACACATTTCATACTTCGTACATAAAACCCCAATTATGTCTGAATGAAGTGGTATAAACAAATCGTTTTTACGTACTTGAGGAAGGTTTTATAATTTTAGAATATCCGTGTGAGGAGAGGGAAAATTTAAAGGAGGATCAGTTTCCATATAATATATATATATATATATATATATATATATATATATATATATATATATATATATATATATATATATATATATATATATATATATATTAATATATATACTGTGTGTTTATGACAATATTGGGAAAATATTATACTTTCTTTCATATTTTATCTTTAGGGGGCTCCTGGTGTTTAATATCTTTTTCATACGGCGACATGTTGATCTTAAATTTGAGTGTGTTCCTTGCTGTTATGACAACTGTTCAACGTTTTTTGTTTTGTTTTGTTTTATATTGCTCTCTCTCTCTCTCTCTCTCTCTCTCTCTCTCTCTCTCTCTCTCTCCCTCTCTCTCTCCCGCGCGCGCGTGCTTCAGTATTTCAGATTTTCATACTGCTTTCAAAATCTGTTGAAGTGGGATATCAGTTTTCTGTTGTGATGTGTAAATGATCTATGATTATTTCATCCTTGCTAAAGTGGTCCCCCAGAATGAGAGATTGATTTTTGTTTGTATTTGATGAAAAACCGACACTTGAATATCAAGTCTGTAAACCAGAAACACATTTCATATTTTGTATACAAATCACTGCATCATGTGAATGAAACTGCATGAAAAGAAAATTATTTTGATGTATTTCAATTAAATAATCGCACATAAACATTATCGACCAGGCCCCAACACAGCTTCTCAAGCAAAAACTAATTCGTACACTGATAGTTCCACAAAATTCAAAACGGTGGAAGCGAGTAATTTGTATGTCCTAGCACTTATGATGAACTTTGAAGGAAGTTACACTCAAATCATTTATATATTCAACTATTTTAGAGTCTCTGTTCTGTGGGGAGTCAATATGATGGAAGGCAGTTTTCTAATGTTTCTAATAAACCAAATCTTCTAATTAGAACTTAACCCTGTAATTAAAAAATATCCCTGAATCAAAGTGGCCTTCATCTTTATAGGACTCGATGAAAATTGGTCAGTTTGATGATTACTTCACAGGATTTTTTAAACATATATTATTTTTATCTGTTCCTGTTCAATTGTAATGTGCTATAAGCGATGAAACCCTGCTTCAATTCACGATTATAATGAGTCAACTGAATATGGATGCCCAGGTAGAGAGAGAACGTGATATGATCCAAAATGTATAATTATATTCCCAGTACTGAATAAAATACTGTCATATGAAGGATAATGACAATGATGATGATGATGGTGTAAAAGACAGTCTTGGAAATGAGATAAGTGAAACAGAACACATTTACAGAGATACGGAAGATTAATGAAAACACATCACACATAGATCTGCACTTCCTAGAAATTCTTACCAAGATTTGAATGAAGAAAAAATATAGAACATATAAAGAGACGCCATGGACGAAAAGAATGCCTGGGACGACCGAAAGAATTATCAAATGAGGTACCACAAATCACCAAAGTGGTTGGATAATATCTAAAAAGAATTCCAAGAAATGGGTGAAGGTGAATAAACCCACACTAAAAAATCTATTTGGAAATGCCAATTGGAATGTACCGAGAAGTGATGTGGTCCACAGATATTGGCTTAAGGATTCAGGACAGATGTCCACCAAGTTTGAAGAATGAATGATCCGAGTCAGAACAACTCTGATCGACACTGAGTAAGAGAATAAGAAGCATAACTACGGACTGATCACTGCCTACAGGTGTTGTGGAAATTTCCACTGAACAAAGAGTAGAGAGAATATTCATAGAGAAATAGTAGGATTTTTACCAGACGAACGTAAGGGATTCAGAAAAGGAACCAAAGGAGCGATTGAAAAAATCATCTTATTTCAAAAGAATAAGGACAAAAAGGAAAAGTGTTGCAATGGGATGGATTGACTTCAAAAGGTCATACATCACACCGCAGGATAAACAAATGTCCCAGGACATTCAGTACAAGCGAACTAGTGAGATTCATTGCCAACTCTATGAAAAACTGGAAAGTCGATTTGACAGTGCCAAGAAATTTTCAGGTGGACTCTTTGTCTCAACTAATGATACCACTAAACAAATTGTTGGAAAACAGCAAAGGATACCGATTCTCCAAAACGAAGGGAAATGTTAATCACCTCGTGTATATGAAAGACATAAGATAATTTCCAAAGAAAAAATAATTGCTCGAAGTATTGGTCAACAGAGTGAAAGAATAAAGTGGTGATATTCAGATGGGGGTTCAGAATGGAGAAATGCACGCTAATAGCAATGTACTGAGGGAAGATCACAGCTCTAGAAAGAATCGAATTACCAGAAACAAAAGAATCATAGCATTAACCACGAAAGGCGTATGTAAATGCCTAGGTCTTCTTGAATGTGAAGAAATGAAAGAAAGAAAAAAGAAATTTGGGTGGATGAGAAAAATATCAGAAACAAAGCTAAATAGCAGAAATCTATTAAGAGGAATGACCACATGGGTAGTATCGCGAGTAAGATACACAGGGTTTTTTTAATGGACAAAGAGATGGATGAACTGAGAAATGATTGATATTATTGCAATGCACGAGTCTCTACACCCTAGACATGATGCAAATAGATTCTAAAGGAAGAGGAAAAAAGGTGGCAGAGGATTCATCAACATAGAGCACTGTCCAAAAAGCTAAAACTAGATCAGAAACGTATGTGCAAGCAAGCAGTGGCTATATTATACAAAATGCCCGAAGCAATGTAACAAACACAAAAGTAGCAAACTAAGGAGCAGCAGAGCGAACAACAATGAAAGAAAATGGGTGCTGATAAAACTACGAGGGGAATTCAAGAGACTGATAAAAAATATCGCAGACGAAAAATCATGGACATGGCTATACAAAGGAAACCTGGAGAGATGAACTGAATTTCTCACCATGACAGCCATAAAGAAATGCATCGAGAAAAATTATGTCAATAAGATTGAGAAAAACCCAAACGAACAGCGAATGCCGCCTATTTGGAGAAAAAAGAGTCAACTTTTTAAAAAAAAGCTTTGATGGCATCGAGCAGACTTCATCAGGGTCGCCCGATGCTCGGTTAGTTTCGCTCATTCTCTCTTTCCAATTGTAACGAGTGTGTATCAGTGCAGGTTATTAATTGGCAAACGTGAACTAAGGATTTGGCACAAAAAATCCAATCTTTGCTGCAACTATACAACTGAAAATCACAAGACAACAACGAAATCCCGACCAAATGACGATGAAATACAATACACGACACTTAGTGACCTCTCTTCCTTTCACCTCTCATACGATATGGGACATCTCTGGTTCTGAGAATATACAAGGAGTGCATACGTCGAATATACCCAAACAGTTGCCGGAGAGAAGTTCTAAAAGAGCATAATGTTACAAGAGTATGAGAATGGGTGCGATAGGGTAACAATTGTTATACACTAGGATTCGACCACGTAGACAAATGGTACAGCCTCAATCCGGAGACAAGAAAGCAAAAGTGTCAAATACTCAAGGACATCGACAAACAAACCAACCACCAAATTCAAGTGGGAAGATCAGACCTGGTAGTTGTGCGACACGGGAAAGAAAACCAGACAAATGATAGACGTGGCTGTGTCTGCTGTTCTCAGGGTGAAAATGGGAGAGAGCGAAAATATGGAAAAATATCAGGGTTTGGTAAAAGACAAGAGGAAAGCGTGGAACGTATTGGTCAGGGGAACAGTAGGAGCACTGACAACTGTAAAAAAACAATATTGAAGAGGGAAAATTGAAACTATGCAAACCACAGCACAACTGGAGTCAGCGTGAATATTGTGGAAAGCACTGGAAATATGGGACGTGACCTTCAGAAGCCCCATGTAAGTGAAGCTAAAAAAGGTTTTGACAATATAAACCACTGCACTGCTTTGATATGTGGGGAAGATGAGAAGAGGGCTGGAGACCAGAGTAGACTTGCTGTCACTTGGTCTCGTGCAAAGATCATCAGGCACCTGGTGTGCAAATAATTGAGACTCTGTTCAACGAAGTAAGGGAATATAGTGAGGACATAGGAATGGAGTTTGGGATAGAAAAATGCGCAATCATGGTGATGCATAAAGGAAGGCTTTCAATGACTGAGGGAATTGAACTTCCGGACAACAACAAGATTAGGGCATTAACTGCACAAGACCGATACAAGTACCTAGGTGTCCTTGAATGTGACACGATAAAACGGGAAGAGATGAAGGAGAAAATTAAGAGAGAATACCTCAGAAGGATAAGGAAAATATTAGAAACCAAATTAAATAGCAGAAATCTAATAAAAGGAATGAACACCTGGGCTGTGTCAGTAGTTAGGTATACAGGACCATTCCTAGGATGGACAAAGGAAGAGCTCCAATCAATGGATAGGCGAACAAGGAAACTTATGACGATGCATAAAGCATTACATCCTAGGGACGATACAGATAGGCTATACGTTAAGAGAAAAGAAGGTGGTAGGGGGCTCATCAGCATAGAAGATTGTGTCCAGAGAGCTAAAGTAGTCCTAGATAGATATGTGCAAACAAATAGTGAAGAAATCATAAAGAGCGCGAGGGATAGTGCGACAAACAATAAAGTAGAAAACAATGGAACAGTACAGCAAACTAGAAAAGAAAAGTGGGAAGGGAAAAAATTGTACGGCGAGTTTAAAAGACAGATAAAAGATATAGCAGACGAGAAATCATGGACGTGGTTACGAAAGGGAAACCTTAAGAGAGAAACAGAATCGCTCATCATGGCAGCCCAAAACAAAAGCATAAGGACAAACTACATAAAAGCAAAAATCGATAGAACACAGACAAACAGCAAATGCCGCATGTGCGGTGAAAGAGATGAGACAGTAAACCACATAACTAGTGAATGTAGTCAGCTCGCCCAGAAGGAGTATAAGCATAGACACGATAGAGTAGCAACGATGATACACTGGGAACTAAGTAAACAAATGGGATTCAACCATGGGGAAAAGTGGTATCAGCACAAGCCAGAGGCAGTTTTGGAGAATGACAACCACAAACTACTGTGGGACTTTGACATCCAAACTGACCACCTCATCCAGGCAAGAAGGCCGGACTTAGTAATAGTAGACAAAAAAAGGAGGGCCTGCCAAATAGTAGACGTTGCTGTACCTGCAGACCATAGAGTAAAGAAGAAGGAGGGTGAGAAAAGGGAAAAATACCAGGACCTAGCAAGGGAGTTAAAGAAAATGTGGAACATGAAAACCAGGGTAGTACCGGTCATAGTGGGAGCACTAGGAACTGTCCCCAAAACGCTGAGGGAGAGACTGGAGGAGATCGGGATTAGGGGGAGGATAGAGACCGTACAGACCACAGCACTGCTGGGCACTGGACGGATACTGAGGAAGGTGCTAGAGATATAAGGACTGCAACGAATCGTAGCTCTGTCATGATATGCGAAAGAGAGAGGAGACGTTAGCTGAAGACCTGAGGAGACTTATTGTCACTCAGCCTTCAGCGATAACCACTGGGCAACCGGTGCGAAACTGTAAATCGCAAAATTACTGCGATCTATGAGTACGAGGAGAGGAGGGCTGGAGACTTGAGGAGACTTGCTGTCACTCAAACTCCAGCGGTTACCACCAGGCAACTGGTGTGAGATTCATAATAATAATAATAATAATAATGAAGAAGAAGAAAAAGAAGAAGAAGAAGAAGAAGAAGAAGAAGAAGAAAAAGAAAAAGAAGAAACAAGAGAATGAATCGAATTACTGAACCAGAAAGCCATCAGTGCTCAACGAGAAAGAAAATTTCTTGTGTAGAATGGAAGAAGACACGATCAAGCGGAGTGAGGTGATAATATAATAGCAGACTGGATGGACTGTTCTGAATAACGAAATTGTCTCTGGAGCCTTTTATATAATGAGATCAGATTCTTATCAGATCAAATGTAGAATCCAGACTCCATAATTGATTTCAGTCCAAAGCACAAATGTTCAGATTACACTGCAATTCAAATTTAATTCAACTTAATCGAAACAAGGAAGAAAAGTAGAATTCAGATTCCTTTAACAACATGGAAAAACACTCTGAAGAGATAGTATCACAATTAGAAACTAATTGATGAAAGTATTTTTTTTTAAATCAAGTTGAATCAATTTAGGGGATCCATCTAGTGCATCTGTTAATATCATTATCTGTTTCTCGGAACATATTTGATCATTTTTAGTATCATCAGAATAACACTAGGAATACCCATAGACTTTGTTACAGCTTTCATTCTCAGGTTGATCAGGAATCGTGATTCATCATTTCTTTCAACCTGTCTCCTTCGGTCTTCCTCTGACTCGGACGGCCATGAAATATGTCCCAAAGATTTGTCTGTTATTAGTTCAAGTGCCTCTTCTGACTGTATATTTGGATGCTCGAGCAGTAGACTTTATTGCAGTTTCTGCAGGTGTATTCTACACACAACTGAATGGGTGTGGTTTCTACCCTCTGCCATCAGCCAAGTCTCCTCCTCTCGCTTGTCTGAATGCCTACCTTGACTGCAAGCTTTCAGTGAATGTCTATGGTGCAAGAATGTGACTTATATCATGAAATCATACAACGAAGAGTTGAAGTCACGTGTTGATTCAAAATTAGCATCTGCACTGATGAAAAATTGTCTTACTTCCACAACTTCCCAACCAGCCATTCAAAAAGACGCTTACGTATATATGTATATGTGTGTCTGTGTGTGTGTCTGTGTATAATACGTCGAATAGATAAACTCTAGATCAAATTTAAGTACGTATCTATTTGATTTTTGTAAAAACAACCCTATTTACTTGTCCTTTCACAGAAAATAAATGCATGTGTAGTTTTTTATTTGATCAAGAGTTTTTTGATCAAAATAAGAATAAAATAACTGTTTTTAACAAAAAGTTTATATAATCAAACAATAAGTAAATGCTTAGTTTGAATTGCTGATTACGCAATTTTGCCGATTTGGCACTACATTTTGATTTTTCTCTCATCGAATTATTTGAAGCACAGCTTTTCGCATTGATCTTTTGCGATCCAGAGTTTTCCAGTGATTATTTCCAAAATCCATGTTTTATTCCCTTACACCATCGCTGGTATTATACATTCATTATTTCTATATTGTTATTGAAGACTTTCAAAGCAACCGTTATCCGTTATTTCATTTCATTTTTATGATCTTTCTCTAATTTTATCATCCGTCGATATAGTTGTATCCCTGAATCTTCTGCAGTTCTCAGTCCTCTGTTTTCGTGATCAATCTCAAGACGTTACAAGTGAACATACAAAAACATACAAACCATCACACACACACACACACACACACACACACATATATATATATATATATATATATATATATATATATATATGTGTGTGTGTGTGTGTGTGTGTGTGTGTATACGTTGACGAGAGCGAATCAATATGTTGGGTATTACACACGAAGTAACTGGATTTTTGTCTGAATTGTTCCTTGCAAGAAACCCAATCCATCTGATTAATATTATCCTAATCAAGTGAACTAACAATAAAGGAGATTGTGTTGAAAAATAGATATCTCTGGTATAAAACCTTTCCTATCTATAGGCAGCACACACACACACACAAGCATATATATATACCACAAATTATATGTGTGTGTGTGTGTGTGTGTGTGTGTATACAGGTGTGTGTGTGTTTGTGTGTGTGTGTGTGTGTATGTGTGTGTGTACACGCGTGCCTGTGCACGTCATCATCAGCAGCAGCCATTATAAGTCCACTACAGGACTATTCTATGGCTTTCTCATTTCATTCCATGTCTTCGACCATTGTGCTAACCTCTGCCATCTCTTACTGGTAAACCTTTACTCATTATTCCATCTTGTGTTGGGTCGTTTCCTATTGCATTTACCGTCCTTTGGGCATCGGACAGTTAGCATTTCACTCCATCTTTTGTCATATGTTCTTGGCAAGTGTTTCACTCATCTCAAATACGTTACTCACTGCCTGCATTCTCTCTTTTTGATTTCTGTTTACTCAGTAAACGTTCATCAAGTATGCTTTTCTCTCTCTAGCTATCCATATCACTCTCTAATTCTGTCTTTCTATATATATGAAAGAGAGGAAAATGTGTATATCATGAAAGGATTTATGTTTTCAGCATTATGTCTCCATTCTTACGACATGCTTTAAAGTAAGATTTATTTTGGAGATTACAAAGCACAAACTCCAACATGAAACCAGCTTTTCTATTTGCAAAACATCCAGATTTAATTAGTAGATTTCAAAAACACTCTTCGGTCGTATATCTTAGTAGCTGATCGAACAAAAGCAAATCGAACAAAAGCGATGATGTGCCTAAAAAAGAGAATGTTTTGTGCAACAAAAATGTGTTTTGATCAATCTTAACAAAACTGACAATGCCGACTGCTTTTATATTGCTTTGCTTCTTATTTTTTTTGCTTAAGACAGAATTCTGTTTTTTGTGAAAGTTTCGAAAGAAAATCTTTGACTGTCTATGTACATACGCTCTCAGCTTAGTTTTTGTGAAAAGAAAACATGACATTTTGAAAAATGCTTGGTCTAATACATGAGGTGTTAGACATCACATAACATTTCATCCTGGACGAATTTTTCTTCAAATGACCTCAGTAAAATCGCTTCTATTCATTAAAACTTACTCCACCGAGAGGGCGGAGGGACAGAGGGATCCTGGTGAGTTTGTGTACTGCTTCTTCCGTCTTTGTTGGCTGAGCTAGATAAGTACAAATTATTTTATAACAATCTGAAAAAGGGAGGAGATATGCGTAAGTATATCAATAAGTCCATTGATGTAAAATGTATTTATTTCATCCAGCGAATATCTTTCTCATATAATTTCCCACTTTATTCAGAAATTAGTATCTTTCACATAGATTGAACCATTCAGATCGAAAATCTGCAAATGAATAAGAAGCTAATTAGCCTGTAGTTCTTAAAGTTTGGGTTTGTTTTTTGTATAAAAGCATTATGATTGCAGTGTTCCACTCTCCTGGGTCTTTACTTTGTTTGAGGCAAAAGATGGATAGAATTGCAAGTTGCTACTGATGACTTTTGATGATGATGATGTTATCGGGTCCAAGGGCCTTTTCTTCCTTTTTTTTTTGTTTAATGGATTGCTGTACTTCTTGTGGAGTAACTGCTAGAAAATTCTCTGATAAATTACAATCAGCTTGTGTTTTCTGTTCCTTTTTTGCGTTCTCTGTTTGAAGGAATAAAAGTGTCTGTAAAATTTCAGAGTACATTAAACAATTCGGTCCCTATCTGTCGTCAGATCTCTATTTGCTTTGAATTCAATGGTCATTGGCTTTATTCCTGGACTGAGAGATTTTCCAATTGTTTTAATCCCTTACCTTTTTTCAAGAATGCTCCAATGACTGATGTCGTGCATCTTTTGGGTGGTTTTATTCAGCTTTATTACCTCTATCTTTTCTATTGTAGTTCAATGTGGCATGAGGTTCTTGCGTATTTTCATGAGAGTCTTATTTTCTTCAGAGGGTTTACTTATGGTTTGTACGCTCTTTGGCGTGAATATACTGGCAACATCTATTTGAGAGGTAGTTATATTGTTGTTGACCTTGTTAATGTTCTCTTCTGGTTTGGTGAGGAGTTCATATCTATTTTTCAGTTTTAAGCTTGAATGATAGGGTGAATTCTTTTTGAATGCCTAGTGATCATTCTGATCATTCCATGTTCATTCCTTATATTGACATGACTTACGACCTACATATCTTGGACGACGTTGCTTCAGTCCGCTAGGATGTAGTCTATTACGTTTATGGTTTGGTGATTGACCAAAAAAAAAAGAAGAAAAATCAAGAAGCTGTTGTTATGCCTTGTTGTGTAACCGTGAAAATTTTCTAAATTTTAGCCCCCAGAATGCAACCAGGAATGCTTACACACACACACACACACACACACACACACACAAAGATAGACATATAAATATACACAGACACTCAAACAAAGAATAATATCTGGCTCATTTCACTAGTTGGTCGGATCATTTGTATAGCTACGGAGATTTTTTTTTAAATCAAGATTTCAACGGATGGAAATAGCAATTTAATATTCTATCAGTAATTGAACAGTAGAAAAACTAGTCAACATCTTCGATTACGCACCCTTTATTTGTGATGACAGCCTCAGAACATTTCTTTTTGCTAATCTCCAAACTTACACAGGCAATCATTAACAAAGATGACTGACCATTTTCCAGCAATTTGGGGGTTCAGTTTCCAAAGTGGAAATTCATTACCCTGCTCAAATTTTAAATAGGATTTAGGTCAGAAATTGACTAAAACACTGAAATATTTCTTCAATCAATTTTGAGTGTCATTACCTCTTGATATTCAGGCAGGCAGCCTATTAATTTGTCTGTCTTTCTTTCATCTTAACTTGTTCCCATTCTCTATAAGTATAAGTTCTCTTTCATAAATGTGACTTTTTGAAAAATTGATACGTTTCAATTTGTTAGATTTACTTGGATATTTTCAATTACGAAACCAAGGTGAAGCACTTATAGGCTATAACGTACACATAGGAGCAGGATCGATCAAAAGTGTTCGTTGAAATTTTGCTGCGTCAGAAAGAACAAGGGACGACTGAAACAAACAAGGCTAATTATGACATTCAAAATCGATCAAGTTGGAGACCCAAGGAAAGGAAAGTCCGAACAGGTCAGGATGGCAGGATGATGAGAAAAGGTCCAGAAAGGAGGAACGAAAACCTTTCTATAAGTTGTCTTCCGCTATCTACAGTGAGATCATCTCGAATGCACAGACCTCTGTGAATAAATTCTCCCAAAGAAAGGTAAGTAGCGATTGAAAATACTTTTTTTTTAATATACTGGTCGTTGCTTGCTCTCTTACTTGTGCCCCCACTTTTTCCCCCACTTTTCCAACTACCCATTTCCTAACTTTCCCAAACGGCCTGTCACATCCTTTATTTTATTTGACCAAATTTAGACAGGTGACCACAAAAAGCCCACGTGTTATCATAATTGCAGGGATTCCACTTCAAGCAATGCAAACGCTGACTTTACGTTTTTACTTTCATGTAAAACCCTCATGACTGTCAATGCTAAGTACTGTATCTGTACGTTTGATCGCACACAATCCCTTCTAAAATTACCCCCTGAATTCGACCATTTGAATGGGTACATACACAATCAAACATAGATGTGCACATTAACATGTGTATACTAAGAGAAACGGCAACGTCTTGTGGGTCAAGTGACTACTCAGTTCATTGTCTAACGATTTTACAAGGGATTCATCGGTTCATACAGTATGTAAGCTACTCTATTTCACTCTGCCGAGATATTATTTAGCTAATGTTCTTTGTTTATACAGTGACGATTAGATACTTTTCCCTCTCTGAATATTAAAATAATAACGATCTTTTGTCTTGTCCCTTTTCTTTACCGGGTAGAAAGAGATGAAGGGAAACAGTCCTGTTCTGTCCCTTTTTACACTCTTAGCCTGCCTAACTTTCTGTTAAAATTAGCAGCTGGTTTAT
Organism: Thysanoteuthis rhombus; assembly: GCA_963457665.1. Taxonomy (NCBI): domain Eukaryota; kingdom Metazoa; phylum Mollusca; class Cephalopoda; order Oegopsida; family Thysanoteuthidae; genus Thysanoteuthis; species Thysanoteuthis major. The sequence goes on along the minus strand of OY735213.1, from coordinate 13,954,837 downwards.
TTCCCTAACGAATATCCCTTTCAACACTGACATCTCTCTCTCTCTCTCTCTCTCTCTCTCTCTCTCTCTCTCTCTCTCTCTCTCTCTCTCTCTCTCTCTCTTGCATATATATGTATATCATGATATAGGCTTTCTTTTCATGTAAGGACAAAGGACACCCTCACACCGTTGAGCAATGGCTAAATCCCATCATGAAACTATTTTTTGTGCCTCATGAAAGAATTCTAATAATGCCAGAAATGATCTTTTCCTTAGTATTAATGGGAACGATGTGGGTAAGGCTGATATGTAACCAAACAATTTAATTGCCCCCTGAGATTATTTGATGGGGTCATTTATCATGTCGTTCCAAGCATCATCTTCAGAAGCAGCAGCCTTTTAGCACCCGTCGTTGGACATTGACCAAGATTACCAAGACGTCTCTATCATATATGCCGCAAAGTAGGTACTTTCTAAACATATATATTTTCTATCGACCCGTGTTTCGCATATGGGGATCCATCTTGCGAATTATGATGTCCAGTGGTTCTTGCAACATGACCAGCCCATTACCATTGTGGCTTTCTAATGGATTTTATGATATCCCTGACGCCTGTTTTTTTCTCCAGTATATAGTGCTGTCTTGCGATATCTGCATGTGATGTTGAATATGATTCTCTCATGTGCAAATTGCATGGTTTTCAGGGTCGATCTTTTGATAAGTTTCCACGTTTTAGCTCAATGGGCGACTACCGAGGGAATGGATTTTAAAGTAATTAGAATAGACGGCAAATAGATAGTGTACTAATAACGCAGTCAAAGGAGATCATTTCACACCCTATGGCTCCTGTTATCTCGTGTGGTTCAGATTAATCACCTTCAAGAAGGATTAGCAGCTATTTCAACAGGAAGGCTCTCTACATAATGAGGCTTACATTGTTATTCTAATGAATGACGCATTTTCATTGTCCAAATCAGAGAACATTATGTACAAATTCACTCCTCATTCGTTGTTGACAATAGAAATCTATGCTGATTGTCTTGTTTCATTTCAAGAGCTTCATTAGACGAACACCTACAACATTTCACCAACCACTCACCAATACCATGCACGGATAACAATTTGGTTTAGATCCTGCGCTTCTCCTCCTTAGCCCCAGATTTTTTTCAACGTAAACATAAATGAAATCGGGGAAAAATGTCTACACCAGTCAGAGATTTCCTGGATCTTTTTAGTAATAAAGAAAATTCTCTCCTTGACAAGAAATTTCAATTTTTGCTACATCAAGGTTGTTTTTTTTTTCATTCTTTCTCTAGAATTATCACGTTGCTTTCAAAATAAATTCAAACAATCGCCATTTTCCCTTAAAAAAATTATGCAGTTTAGATGTACAAGCAAAAATATGCCATAGAATTTCGGAGAAAATCATCTGCACGATATTTTCTCATCCCCAAGATAATTCATGATTTGTCTGAGTTGCTTTTACATATTCATGATTTTGTTTTTCACTTTGTAGACACATGTAGATTCGAGTATGTGTTATGACTACGTTGATTCCTCTCTGCGTTGGGCATTCAAACAATACGGAGCTGCTGGCATGGTGACATGTTTGCTCAAGTTTGCGACTGTGCATATTATTAGAAACACAAAATATTAAAAAATCCCAAGTTTCTCTCTTTCTTTTCACTGGGTTCATGTAATGCTTAGATAGGCAGAAATTCCATTCTATGAAACTTCTTGCTCACAAAAGGAGAAATATTTCAAACATAAAATAGGGTAATCCATTCACGATTATGATGATTTCTCAAATGGGCTATATTCAGAGTATATGTAGATACAAAGATATAGATGTATATGTGTATATAGATATATATGCGTGCGTACGAGTAGGCTTTAGTTGCTGAGATGTGTGTTTGTGTAAAGATTCTAGATGACTATGTCTGCATACTCCATGAACATATCCATATATGACATTTGCGCCGGTACTGTTGTTTTTCTCTGTCGGTAACATAGATTCTTCCACTTGAAGCTAACGTTTTGTTAATGAAGATATCTCCCACCAACCATTCGAAATATCTAATTCTCCCGCTTAAACTGATTATATAGTCACTTTTGACATGGAAGAACATAATATATTAGAATATAACAGGTTTAACTCTGCAAACAAACTTGGAAAGAGATATATGCATTCAGTTGTGTGCTTCTACCCACAAGATATCACTAGAAGTGTTGAATGAATTTTGGTGAAATTTTGTGGAAGCTTTGGACTGATCCAGGAAATTTCCAACCGACTGAGAGATTTTTCCCAATTGCATTTATGTATACGCTCATGACTATCCACGTGATATCTCAAGAATGTTTGGATGTATGTCAAAGGGAAATTGTGGACGAATCGACATTAGACTACGAGAGAAATTTTGGAGTGGATTCATGTACTATTAACCCCTCCACACACACACACTTTGCAGTCATCTATTCAACCAATGAAATATCAACATAATTCCATGCCAATCCCCACGATATCTCGAAAAGTTCTCATTGAATTTCTATGACATTTTGTTGGAGCGTGGGTATTAGTCTTCAGAAGAAATAAGTAATTTTTAGAGTGAGCCGAAACCATTGATTTCTCCTCCTTTACAATTATATGTCCAAACAACATAATATCACTGAAAACACATGTCTATCTACATATCTCCCAATGTACTGAATTGATTTAAATGAAAAGTGGGAAATAGGGTAAAAAGATGGTAAAAAGATGGTAAAATTACAAAAATTTCTTCTTCTGATTGAGAAATATTTTTGCGGCTTTTGTTTCAATCACATTCATGTATATACTCAGGTCTATCCATCATTGTATGCAAGCAAACGTTTTCCACGCGATATCTCCATAAGTTCTCAAAGAAATTTCAATGATATTTTATAGAAAGATTTGGAAAAAGCTCATGAACAATTACCCCACTCACATGGCAATTGCATCGGTAGATGTATGCACTCTCTGAGTGCTGCGTAGTTTAAAGAAAGTAATCTAGCAAGTAGCAACATCATGTTGAATATAATATTTCCCAGAAGATAAATTGTGAGATCTAAAGTGAAACAAATAGATATAGTAATCGAGAGAAATTAAACGAATCCGGCTGCATTGAGCTAATGTGTTTGTGGCGTGCAGACAAAGAGAGACAATTACAATTTGAAACAATGCGTCTGGGATAAAGAATGAAAATCAATAGAACCACTTTTTGTTATTCAGTGTAAATTACAGATTTCAAAAAAGAAAAACATTATGTACGGATCTTTTATTTAAGTATTGCGTGTAAACTACAAGTACCTTTTAGATTTCAACATAGAGCTTGATAAAACTAGAATTGGATTAAGACAGTCGTTGAATATATCTCTCTCTCACTCCCTCCATCTCTCTGTCTCTCTCTATATATCTATCTATCTATTTATCTCTCTCTCTCTCACTCTCTATCTATCGATCTATCTATCTATCTATCTATATATATATATATATATATATATATATATATATATATATATATATATATATATATTCATTTGATTGTGTGTGCGTGTGTGTGCGTATGCCAATAAACGTATAAATCGACATTTTCTATCAATTCTACGTTTCAGTGAGTTTTCCCAATTTTTTGGATCGTGTCCTTAATATCTGGTTCCAAGGAGTGTTTTTTCCAAATAATCCTAGGACTTTCAGCCATCGCTGGTCTTTTTCAAGCTTCGCTGTTAGTCCCAGTTTCAATTTCATACTATCTATTATCTGGTGTTACATATGTCACTTCCATTTGTTCTGAGTAATAAGTTAGATCCTCATTGAGTGCTTTCTACGTTGGATCTGGTGCCCAAACTAAGATCTATATCTATCTATCTATCGATCTATCTACCTATGTATGTATGTATGTATGTATGTATGTATCTATCTATCTATCTATCCATCTATCCATCCATATTTATATCTATATATATATGTGTGTGTGTGTGTGTGTGTTCGTGTGTGTGTGTGTGTGTGTGTACATATATATATATATATATATATATATATAGAGAGAGAGAGAGAGATAGAGAGAGAGGGGGAAGAGAGAGAAAAAAGAGAGAGTGAGAGAGAGCAATGATATCTTACTTATGAATCAACGAGAGATTTGCGAATATTTGCAGATATTGTAAATAAGGTTTAGAGAGTCAATTTGAATAAGAAAAAATGATAGAAAGAAACAAATGGAAAAAAGTATAAAATAAAAATGAAAAAAATTTGTGTGAGACAAAACAATACAAAGAAAGGGGGGAATGTTGCATGGTGACATTGATCTCATTAATTCTTTAAGCAGGTGCATTTTAGGGTATCTCAGTTCAATAGCTCTTTTAGTATTATCTAGATATTTCTGATTCTAAAATAAAGATAATCCACAGATTTTTATCTAATTCCACATGAAAATTTGGAATATAGTACATCCTCGACTCTGATAAAAAGGAATAAAAATAGATAATCACCGAATATTCAGTTCCTGATTAAATGGAAAACAATTTTCCACGCCCATTTGATTAACAAAATGTTCACCCCATTCAAGACCAAGTTTTTCTTTTACTACGCACTAAAATTTATCTCGTGGAACGATTTGTCAGAAGTTTGCATGAATACATTTGGAATCAGTTCTTCCACAATTCCTGACATTTAATCGTCGTCTCAGGTTTGTTAAAATCACGAAGATTTTACGAATGAGAAATAGAATAATACCGTGGAAAATCAGGTAGTGATCCCAACTGACAAAAGACAGGGTATTTTTACTAGTATTGGATGTTGGGAATTTAGAAAAGCTGAGTGTAAAAGTATTTGTAAACGTAAAGCTTCGATCAGTTCTGCCAGTGTGGAGGGGGGGATTGACTCAAATCCTAGCTGCTTACTGCATGAAGTTTGTAGGAATCTACTGGAAACTTTTCCCCATTAAACCATTTAAATACAATTCTACCAAAGACGATGTTTTTTGTAAAATTCTAGCCAACTTGGAATTTTAAATGTTTTAAGTGTATTTGCCTGAGGTGTACGTGAACTTCTGACTTCATATACATATATGTGGGTGTGCAAGTGTGTGCAAGTGTGTGAGTGAGTGTGCATGTAACTGTAATAATACACCCTGTGTATTCCATTTGTTTTATCTTACGCTAAGGGGTGTAACTTATCCGTATTATCATTAGATAGGTTGTTAAAAGATGACGCAGTAAAACAAAATCGTATATTCTATTCTAATTTGAAGTATGATAAGATCATTAATGAATAATAAAGATTTAAAAAGTAATGACAACAACAAATGATGTAAACTGTGCACAACAAACACTATTGCAGAAGTGAAGGTGTTTCTGTGTAGGTGAGAGTTAAGTTTGGTCCGAAATAAGAACGGTCAGAGGGGATCAGAGGGTATTTGTAAATCTTTGTTGAGATGTCTGAAACATTGTGAAGTCCCAGAAGACTTGAACACGGAAATCATTATACCTTTAAATAGAAAAAGGCACAGAAAGATGTTTTCAGCTATAGACCTATCGGCCTACTTAACTGCATCTACAAACTTTTCACAAAAATCATCACCAACAAGATCACCAAAACATTAGATGAAAATCAACTACGGGAACAAACTAGCTTAAGAAGGGGCTACTTGGACCATCTAACAATAGATCGGATGAAAAGAAAAGCAGCAGAATATAAAATATCTCACTCTGTAGCATTAATAAACTTCAAAAAGACTTTAGACTCTGTTGAAATTCCTATGGTCATGTCTAAAAGGTGTAAACTCTAAAAGGCATAAACCCTGTATACGTCAGAATACTGCACTATATATATATATATATATATATATATATATATATATATATATATATATATATGTAGTCACAGCAGCTCCTTTATCAGGCCACATAAAGACTCTGAGCCTTTCCAGCTCCAAAAAAAAATAAGACAAGATGATACCAGCTCACCCAAAATCTCCACAGCCTACTCTGTGATGATTTTTAGAAACGTAGACTTGGAGTATAGAGGAATCAATATGAACAACGAATTTTTAAGCAACCTTAGATTACAGATGACAGCGCCCTCTTTGGAGAAAAAATTACACGACCTCCAATTAATGACATGTAAAGTAAATGAAGAAAGAAAATCAGCCTTCACATGGACTTTAGCATCATGAAGGTCATGTGCAACAATCATGTCGGAAATAAGAACACTAAAATCAAAATCGAAGACGCAAAACTGAAGAAAGTAGACCACCATATCGATGTATGACCACAGACCTCTATGAAACCAACAAAAGAAGAAGAGTTTGAGCGAAGAATCATTGTAGGATTGCAAGCCTTCAGCAGAGAAAGCTCAACCTTCAAAAACAAAAAGATCCCATCAATCCAAAGAAGATGAATATTCAAGCAATGCATCCTCTCAACAGTCACTCATGAAAGAACTGCTGAGTCTGTATATATGTTACATATGCAGGGACTAAACCTTGTATTATTTCGTCAATGACTTGAGGGATTTTGAGTCGATAGTGATGTTGTCTGGTGTCAGGGGCTTTACTTTGTTTGATGGCTTGCTTCACTTTCTGTGAAGTAACCTTCGGGAAATCGTCGAATTGATTACTGTCGGCTTATATTTTCGGTTCATTTTTCTGCGTTCTTCGTTTGATGAAATACATTCGACGATCCAGTCCCTAACCCTTGCCAGGTTTCCATTTGCTTCAAGCACACTTGTTATCTGCTTTCTCCCTGTTATGAGAGATTTCCCAATAGTTTTGAAGCCCTTATTTTTTTTGAGGATGCTTTCAATGACTACTGTCGTATATTTTCTTTTCGCTTCTTTTGGGAGGTTTTGTTCAGCTCTGTTCCTTCGACTTTTTCAATTGTTGTTGATGGCTTGAAGTGTCTGCACTTTTCCATGAGATTCTTGGTTTCTTCTGAGAGTTTACTTATGGTTTGTATGCTCTTTGGCTTAAACATACTGGCATCTTCAACAAGGGATGTTGTTATTGATCTCATTGATGTTCTCTTTTGGTTCCGTAAGGTGTTCAATCTGTTTTTTACTTCCAGCTTGAATGATCAGGTGAGTTTTTTTATTTAACGTCAAGTGCTTGCAATTTGGGGTGAATCATTCTCCTACGTTTCAAGTTGGTGCTTATTTAAATTTTGCATATTATCATTTTAATGTAACTTCCTGCATTAACTTGATTCAGGGCCTTGATATCTTTGACTGGGTCGCTCTTACCCAACTAGCAGTGGTCTATTTTGTCTTTGGTTTTTTAATTGAGGCTCTTCCAAGTCTACTTTCAATTGGCTCTCTTCCAAATAATTTGTGATTTTTTGGAGTATGAAAATCAAGTCCTGGTAGAAGTTGTGTATCTCCATGGTTGATTATGAAGTGGAAGCGAACACTTAAATGATGTTCAGCTTGTACCTCATTGATCGTTGAACAGTGACAATGCCTACACACTCTCACATGGCTTTGAATCTTACAGCGTTGTTCTTGAGTTTTTTATGGATTAGAAAGTCTACTTCGCTTTGTTTTCCTCTTTTCTTTACCGGAGTTGTATAGAATTTGTAATCTGTCTAATTCGACTAGCTCTTCTCTGCTTCTTCTCATTTCACTAATACCGTTTCGCTATTTCAACTCATCAGACAAACATGTGATTAGACTTGCATATTTTTTTGCAGTTTTCGCTTTTAACGCTCACTCGAGGCTTTTTACAATTTTAGTACACAGATAAATTTGTAATTTGTTGTTCGGTAGGAAGTATCTATTAGATTCTAGAAAATTTTACCAATTTTGATTATGACTATCTTATTAAAGGGGAAGGGGTGAACGAAATTGTATTCCTTATTCAAAGTCTTTTGGTAGAGTTGCTTCTCTTTCGTTTCTTTTTGAGTTCATTATTAAATTCATGCATCTTTTTTTCATCTTTAAACCTTTTTCCCTTTATCAAATTTATTGTTAATCTAGTATTAACTGAATAATGCGTGTTGGATGATCGGAACTTATATTTTTATAAATTAGAGAGTCACTTGGTTTAATATATGGTTAGATAGTTTCGGAACTGAAATTGAAGGTATTAATCCACTGCAGAAATTTGATTTTCATTTTTCTGTTACACACAGACACACCCACGTGTGCGAGCTCACACATACAAACACACACACACACACACACATATATATATATATATATATATATATGTAGAGACAGACAGACAGACTGACTGACAGACAGACAAACGGACAGACAGACAGAGATGTATTTCATGGAATATAAAAAAATGAATCCAATTATCTTTCAAAATCTACCAGAGTTAGCACCAACCACTTCATCAAGACCCACTTTTTCATTCTCCATATATTTTCGTAGATACACCCAATCAACCTCATCAGTTAATATGGCATCCTTTTTCACGGAACCAACTAGACCCATTTTATGATATAAAGTAGTAGAAAACGCCCGTTTGAACCCATTCTCTTCGATCCAACTATCATCCTGGCACTTTCATGTTGTTCTACCATCTTCTCAAATCGGACCAAACGTGAGTTTTGACATTCAATAAGGAATTTGAGATTCACTCAATGACCTCATGGATTTCCTTTTCACATTGACAAAACTTTCCCAATATTTTGTCGGATCAAAATCTAATCTTCACACACAATACACACGCACAAACATACACGCACATGCGCAAACATACATGCACACAGATACACATATATACATATATATATATTGTTTTTAATTTTCTTGAGTCGAGTTATTTGTGCGTAAAGAAAGCTTGACATCGGCGATAGAGGATATAGATATAGGTTTGCAGAGAAAATTCAGTTCTCCGAAATTGCTCTCATTTTCATGCCTGTTGTCATGCCGTCGACTACTCTTGAAAAGGTGCATCCTATATATGAATAACCGGATCTATCTATCTATCTATCTATATATATATATATATATATATATATTTAATATATATATATATATATATATATATATATATATATGTTTCTTGGTATTTCTTTTGGTATACGATGATAATATCGTCTTTATACAAGAAATATAGTTTTTCATATATAAACTTCTATTAATGCGCGTTATCCAATACTATTTCTCAGTTGGTATATATTGATCATTGTAAAGCGAAAATTTCAAATCAAAATTCAGCTAGTAACTGTATCAACCTACCGACTAATTGATCATACACGTGTCTCTATGTTTACATATTCCAATGAGGAAACAACCTAATGTTGAGAAAATACATTCATTCTGCACAACAAAAATTCATTTTCTCAATCTAATTCTCCCTCCATGTTTTCACTAAGTAGAAAAAGGTGTTTGGCAGCAGTGCAGCGTTTGTCTTTGAATACGAAAATTTCGATTTTCTGCTCTGTCAAAAATTTGCTGATCATTCTTTTGGGATGATCGATTAATTCTTATGTTTATGGGGGTAATCAATAAAAATCAAATTGGAAATTACGTCGAAGACCCCTCAGCAATCAGGCTTGTGCTCTTCAAAATCTCCCAAACTCAATTATCGGAACAAGTGAAACAGAAAAGAGAGCAGATTTTTTTTTTGATTGGTCGAATGAAGATATCAACTGGAAAAAATATGTTGAACGCTATCAACTCCACCCATTAGAATATCAAGTAAATGGATCCACAAGACAGTATTTTTGCGTAGGGCAACGAGCAGGGGGAGTTAATAATGTTGAATCAGGAACTTAACGGCAGAAAATGTTTGTAAGTTCGCAATTGATATCATCCCCAGCATCCGTGGAAGTTTGAGTGACTAGAGACTTAAATAGGTCCCTGTAATATACTTGGTATCTGGTATGATATTGGGCTAAAGGTTGACAAAGTTGACATGTGGCTGGCTTTTGTGAATACTTGTCTCTAGAGAAAAAAATCGATGGAAGCTTTAGCTTCCTCACGTTCTCCTTAATCGTGGGATTGTACGGGTATAATATTTCCTTGTGATGCAATGTTTTGCCAACATACCCTACAGTAAATACAATAGTCCTACAGTATGCAAGCGCACTTGATAGTGTCTCACTGCCAACCAAATAACCCCACGTCAAGAGCTAACTTGGCATGGCACGGCTTAAAACTCCTAACGATTTGTAAGACCAAAATTATACCGGCCGTTCCAGCTGGGTCATCAGTCCCAAAAGATTCAGCAACATCACTTGCTTTGGGTTGGCTCCAAGAGCAACGATCCAAACACATCACCAAGAACGTCACCAGGAAAACAACTCTTCTTGCTGGGCTAATGATCCTGAAAAGCCCAGGGTTGGGGTGATATGTCCTAAATGCGTCTACCCAAACACAACCCCAACAACATAGTCGGGAAAAACAACAATCACAACATCAAGACACTCCCGTCCAACCGCCCAGGAAAATGAGATCATGAACATTAAATGGGACATAACCAGTATTAGTGGAATGATAATACCCGGAGTGGGACTAATCAAACTAAATAGAAAACACTTTTTATACAAGAATGGAAAGAAAAGAGGAAAACAAAGCGAAGTAGACTATTTAATCCATAAAAAACTCAAGAACAACGCTGTAAGATTCAAAGCCATGTGAGAGTGTGTAGGCATTGTCACTGTTCAACGATCAATGAGGTACAAGCTGAACATCATTTAAGTGTACGCTTCCACTTCATAATCAACCATGGAGATACACAACTTCTACCAGGACTTGATTTCCATACTTGAAGAAATCACAAAACATTTCAACATCATTGTGGGAGATTACAACGTCCAAGTAGGACAACTTAGTGAAAAATTCGTCGGCAAGTCCGGATACAAATTATAAGCGAGAGAGGTGAACATATTGCAACTGCAAATCGGTGCAGCATCATGAAAACCGTCTTTGAAAAAAACAAACAAACTGTAAACACTTACTGTTAAAAAAATCTCACCGGATCATTCAAACTTGAACTGAAGAACCGATATTAGCTCTTCACTAAAACAGAAGAGAATTTCAACGACATCAGCTCAGAAGATACTCTGCAGGAAGTTAAGCAAGCCATCAAACAGAATGGAAAGACCCAGGGCCCAATTACATCAGTGTAGGCCAACTAAAAAAACTGAAAAAGTAATCACAAGAAAACTAGTCATATTATTCATCTGATTAAAGCAAAGTGAAGTCAAAGAAAAGTGAAACATTGCATTCAAAATGTTGTCAAACTAAAAAAGGAAACCCGAAAGACCTGAACAACAGGTCAATCAGCCAACTAAACTGTATCTACAAACTCTCCACATAAGTTATCACCAACCGAATCACCAAAACACTTGATGAGAAATAACCACAGGAACAAGCTGGCTTCGGAAAAAAGATATTCAACCAACGACTGTCTCCATTCAGTAAACCAACTAAAAGATAAAGCAGCAGGATATCAAATGCTACTAACTGTAGCATTTATTGTTTTTAAAAAAAACTTTTGATTCGGTGGAAATCCTAAGAATCATGAACACAATACAACAAGGTGTTAACCCTGCATATGTCAGATTATTGCTAGATATATACCGACACAGCAGTTCTTATATATGGCTACGTGAAGAAACTGAGCCCATTCAACGAGAAAAAAAGGAGTGAGACAAGGTGATACAAGCTGACCCCAACTTTTCACATTCTGCCTTGCGATGATCTTTCAAAATTTAGAATAGGAACACAAAGGGATCAGGATAGACGGAGAATACCTTTGTGACTTAAGATTTGCTGACATCATCGTCTTCTTCGCTAAGAACCTTCTCTAATTTAAGAAAGCAAGAAAGTTGACCTCCGCATGAACTTCAACAAAATAAATGTCATGTGAAACACACATGTTGGGGACGAATATACAATGATTGAAATCAAGACCGCAGAGCTAGAGAAAGTTGACCATTACATCTACCTAGGACAGTGAATCTATATGAAGTCATCAAAAGAAGAAGAAATCAAGCGAAGAATCACACTGGGCTTGCAAGCTCTCGGTAGATCAAGCTGAACTTTTGAGAACAAGGAAATCCCGATAGTCTTAAGAAGGGTGTATAACCAATGTATCCTACCGATGGTCACATAAGGAGCTGAAACATGGAACTTAATCAAAATATTGATATTTGAACTGAGGACCATGCAACGTGCACATGAGAAAATCATGCTCAACCTCACGTGAAGAAATCATATGACACTACAGTGTGTTAGAGAAAAGACAAGAATGTGGGATATCATATGAATTGTTAGAAAACTCAAATGGCAACAGATTTGACATGTAGCAACAATGGCAGATAATTGCTGGACATCACAACTGACAACTTGGATCCCCAAAGATCACGTGTGAGGCTGTGGCTGCCAGAGAGTGACTTGGTGTGACAAGCTAGATGAATTTAGAAAGTTCTAACTCCCTGATGTCCATGATAGAGAGGTCTGGCGAATCTTGAGAAAGGTCTATGTCCAACATCTAACACTAACAGACTGATGATGATGACAGGAGAAGAGAAACAAGCATCAGATGGGGAAGGGAAATAGAATTACGAAGAGGGGAGAAAAAAGATGACATGAAAAAGGAAGAGTGGGGAAGTGAAAAAAAAAAAGATTTGGGATAAGCCAGAATTAGAAGCAATGAAGTATAGACTTACGTAACAAAAGGAAAAAAACAAAAGGAAGTAAGAAAAGAGAGAAATAAATGTAACATTGATAAAAAACCGAATGATTTTGAGATGAATAATAGAAATAAAACAAGATAATTTATGAAGAAATAAGACGTGCAGGGAAGGCCTGATAAAGACAGCGGCTCAGTTACAGTGTTTCTATATTATCTACTTGCTTTTATTACCACAACCTTCAGGCAGAAGCTGGTCTCAAATCAATACCAAGAAACCTTGTTATCTCCAGAATATTTCCACTTATCTGCCAGAAGTTCACTGGACATCTGGCGTTTGTATACAGGAAGTGTTTAGATTTAAAATTTCTGCATTCTTTTGCAAACACATCAGGAAAGATGATAACACGAATTTCTTTGATACTTGGTCTGTTTTTAGTTTTGCATTTTTAGTCTGCAATCCTGTTCGTGGTCGTTGGGGGCATCACAGATTATTTCATTATGGGTCTGCCAAGGGCAAGATTGCCTGACAGTGCGAATCTCTTTTCCGGCTGATTTGAAACCAGAGCACTCCGTCTACAAAACTGGTTGCTAACCAAAGATAGATAACCCAGTCTACCTTACTGCTTCATCTATAGCTATAAAGAAAAGAATAGATTCATGTCTATCTCAAGGGATTCAGAAAACTCAAAAATGTACCAGTCTGAGTAAGCATTAATCATTCTGAGGTGGACATGAGCCAATTTTTCTCGGCTTTCGTATATCAAGATAAATGTTTACAAAGGAAAATTGTCAGTAAGATTTGTTTAACCAAATATGTCAAGATTTTAATCGGTTGTATATTTTTCTAACGACTTATTCAACCTTGATATTTGTGTTTATCATTTGCCTGCAAATGAATCAAAGTTTCAAAGTCAATTGCGCTTTTATCTTTTTCTTAAAGCAGCAGCAACTGGTTCTTGTTTCTTATCCGATCCATTACAAAATGGGGCACAGATGCTCACAAGCAATTTTGGCTTGAAGTCTTTGGAGATATAAAAGTAGGTAGAGTGAACATTTGCAAAGCTGGTAATGCATGCATCGTTCCAATTTTTCAAATGGAGAGATTATACTTTATAAAATCAGCGTTCTAAATCCGTGATATTGCATGGACTCGATCTCTGGTATGTGGTTCAGTTGTTATAAATATTTAAAGTAAGACTTGATCCGGTTGATTGATGTTCAGGAAAATATCGACATTAGGGATAGAGCAGCTATGTCACATTCTCCTCGCTCTGTAGACTAATAGGGATTCTTACAGACTGAAACCTTCTCAAACAGTGTGTGAAAACTCTGCTGGGAATTTCAAGATTGAAATGAAATGCTCCCAACTTGACGGAAAAATAATTTAGTATATCAACTAGAGATCATCCCTACCAACGCCATACACTGAGTACGAACTGAATGAAAGCCTATTCATATATAGGGGACTTTACGATTCTGTAAGTTTGTAATCATTGTCTTAATATAGTATATCCCTCACAAAAGAATCCTGGATCCACCCCAAAGTTTGATTAATTCTTTTGTTAGCCTATGATTCACCCTTCCACAAAATACCGATCAAACCCATCCAAAAGATTCGGAGATATTGCATGAAAAATTAGATGAACATCAATGCATACATATAGATGTATGAAAACAAATCTTTCAATCTGAGGAAATTACTTGATGCGCCTCAAATTGAAATCAATTCTTTCTCAGCATATGCTCCTCCTTCCGACAAACCTTTATGTCTTTTGTAGAAAATCATATGTACCAATAAACCCACACGAGTGAATACATCTACCTCTTCTAACTTCGGCGGCAGAGATGAATGAACGAATACATTAACTCCTTTCATATTCGATAAGAGTTCACTTGATCTGAGAAAACAGCAGCAAAAAAACTGTTTCTCTTTGACTTTCTGAACTAGCTTCAGATCCATTTTTTTTAAATGCTATCATTTAATTATTCATGTTTCGTTTTTTATGAACTTATTTTGGTTTAGTGGTCTTATCATTCCTTTCTATTCCCTATCTTATGAGCACTCTTCCCAACAGGCCTCCCTTTCTTATCGGCATAAATATCCCTTCATATTGTTCAAAAGAATGTTTCTTGATATGAATGAAGCATATAATTTTTTTTTGTCGCTGTTTGGCTATTTCCATACCGACTTTCGTTCTTTTATTTTTCAACTACCATGAATTACTTTTCTAACAAAAATATTTCCATTTTTATATATTTCACTCAAACGTTTTTCACTCAAACATTTTTCACTCAAAGTATTTTTTACGGTTCTATTACTGCTTGGTATCACAAAGGTTATCCGAAACCGAAACACTTTTCGTACATTGAGTGATGCCCAAAGGATTATGAAATCTGAATTGCTGAGGCAAACCAAAGGTAGTACTGAATTTTGCCGCTATCCTTCATGTGCCCTTTGGCTCACAAGGGTAATAATGTGGAGAAGATGAAAGGGACTTTGATTGGATAAGGACATCTCTATGGTAAAAACTATAATTGATCAGCGTAGCCCAGTGGTAGAATGCTTGCATCCACTTCATACACAAGATCATAAAATTGTACTCAATTCCTCAATACATAGCTTTCAGCAAAAGGACTTCCTTCAAAGCTAAGAAGTTATGATCAAATCACATCGATTCTTGTAAAATCATCTAGATCTTCCGTAAAATCAATGTCGAGATACCTTGATAGGTGACCATTCCGAAGTAAAACAAAGCTTCAACAGGACTGACGAGCCGGGAGTTAGACTTACTATGATTGCATGTGTGTACCTGATCCCCACCATAACCTAAGGTATAAGCAGGGAAAGATGATGCAAATTCTTTGGACTTTTGGATCATATTTTGTGAAATATTTTTTGTGGGTGCCTTTAATATCTAAGGAGACCTATTGCAGAGTAGACCAAATACAAAGTGAACGAACTTTACTTATGAAAAGGACTTACGGTCCTGCTTCCTCTAGTAGTGACTGACACAGTTGTTTTTAAGTTATCATATGTGGACTATTAGAGGTGATGTGTGCTGCAGGTGGAATTACATAGTGAGAGAAATTGGAACCGGTGGAATGTGGAAAGGAATAAGCTGAAGGGTCATACAAAAAAGACAGAAATCTTACAGGTCCGTCTCCAAAGATCCGGTTGGTTGAGAGAATGGACATCAGGATCTCGATTTGGTTCAAAGTCGAAAGCCAACAATGTAAATTATCTGAAGTTCTGGATCAGATATTGCCAATAATGGAAGTGAAAGTTCCTGTGAATAAGTATGTAAGTTACCTCTGCTGACATGAATATATTCGTATGTACATTCAAACCATGTATCCCGACTATATATATATTCAGCTCCCTCAACTTCTTGCTTTCCTTCAAAGAAATTTTAGACTGTGGACAAAATTTTTTAAAAATCTTGGCAAAGTACTTTATGGCTATTCCAAAAGAGAATTTTAAGAATTATACGCTGACATGTGTTCAAAGCACGAAGGAGACTATTTTCAGTGGTGCTAAGGTAAATTGACCTATGTACGCTATGTTGGGTTAATATCGACTGGATACTTTCTGGCGAGATCTTTTATATCGTCTGTCAGCCACTGGAATATACTCTATAAATAGCAGCCGTTTTTAGTGTTGTAAAGTTGTTCAACTCCAGAAAGTTTCTTGGATACAATTTCATCCAAATAAGATAGCATATTCTGTGAAAGCAGAAAAGGAAAAGGAAAAAGGACAACCCTTAAGTTAGGTAAAACTCTATTGTATGTTGTTTTTAAGGATTTTGTGTTTTTTCTATCAAACACTATTTGATACAGCTTATTGAGGTACAGTGGGGACATCCTTTTCAAATGTCTTCATTACTGCTGAAAACACCAGTTTGCAAAACCACAATCTTCAAAGTCTGAAAGGAGTGCCAAATAACTCTGACAGTTGATCTTTCCTCCAACGTCAGTGTTCAAAGAAATGAAGCAAGCTTTACTGACAGAATAGAATACGTATAATATAAATGTTAATATTTTTGCTATGGAGAATGAATGTAAATTATAGTACAATGGAAATTCATTAACGTTTACAATTACTAATCAATTATTCTACACAGAAATGCATTGAAATCAGAAATCAAGATGGTGTTAATGTTCAGCAATTGATGAAAGTATCAATGACAGTATTTTGCAATTGAATGATTCTTATTATAGGAAATGATTGCAATTAAGTTTTCATTGGGAATGACTGCTTATGAATTTACATTTTTGCTTTGATTTTTGATATTTTTATTTATTAGTTGAATGTAATTGTATACGGTTTTGGCAATGTTACTATGGCTGTTTAATGTCTGTTGTTCCTAGGCGATAGTCATTTTTATCTGACCAATTTGAAATTCTCGTTGGTATAAAAGAGCATTTTCAACTTTCAACGATGGACATATTCGCAGGCAAAAACTAGGGGTCCATGCACCTTTACACTCAAGCACGGACAATAATCCAAAGACAAAACAAACTCATTTAAACATGTACACACATAGATGGACTTATGTGTGAATGTGTGTGCGTCTGTGAGTGTGTGTAAGTGTAGTTATGTGTTTATGCGTTCATATATTTGTATCAGTGTTTAATTTGTGTATCTAAGTATCTATCTTTTCAGCAATTTGCGTGTACGTATATGAGTGTGCATGTGTGTGTGTGTGTGTTCATATGATTGCATCAGTATGGAATTTGTCTATGCTAGAATCTATCTTATCTGCATTATTAGTGCACGGATATGTGTGTGAACTTATGTGTGGTTATGTATTTGCATCAGTGTGTTATTTTGTATGCTACTCTATGATGCCTACATTGTGTGTGTACATGTATATGCGTATGTGTGTAAATATGAGGCTTTGAGTTCAAGACATCCAGGTCATTAATCAAGTCAATGTAAGAAGCGATCATAGAATGATGACGTGTATAATTTAAATTAATCCCAAGAATGAACATGGGGAAATGTTCTGCAAAAAACTACCGAGCCTTTAAGCTCAAACTAAAAACTAGACATGAACTTCTCACCTAACCAGAAGAGAACACCAATGAGCTCAACAAAAAAATAATAAACCCTCTGATGCACGTGCATCTGTGAGTGTGTTTAAACGGAAGAGCGAACAAACAATCAGTAAACTTTCTGAAGAAATCAAGAATCTCAAGCCACCGACAACAAAAAGAAAAGATTGAATCAACCAAATAGGACAAAACCATCCAAAAGATATGTGACAGCAGTCATCCAAGGTGTTCTTAAAAATATATAAGCGTTTGAACTATCAAAAATCTCTACACGAAGAACACAAGTATCCAGTATGTTTGAAGGAACTTAAAAACGAAAAAAAAAAACTACACTCCTACAAGCAAGGGACACAAGACAATAAACTGTAATGAGTAACCAGTCCGAAGCCTTCCCGGAACTTACACCATGGGAGGTGAAGCAAACCATCAGAAAAAAAGGGGAAGGTCCCTGGAATAGATAAAATCACCATAGATCTACTCAAAAAAGTTAGTAACGTCATTGCCCGGATACTAACCATTCAATCCGAAGTGTGCCCAAAATTGAATGTAATCCCAAAAGATTGGAACACTGCAATCCAAATACGTGTGCATAAGAAAAGAAATCCAACAGATCTATATAAATACAGATAAATGAGTCTCTTTATCAGGCCCCATAAAGACTCTGAGTTGTTTGAGCTCGAAAAAGAAGTAAGACAAGGTGATAACTGCTCACATAAACTCTGCTTCGAGGTGTTCAAAAAACTTGGACTGGGAGAAAAAAGGAATCAGAATATGTGGTGAATACTTGGGTAACCCCAGTTTGACTGACAACATTGTCTTTTTCTGTATATTAAGAAAGTTGGTCTTCACATGAAAATCAAAAAAACGATTCCATGTACAACAAGCCTGTTGAGGACAGAGACACAGCAATCAAAATTACATCAAGACCATCACATCAAACTTGGACATCTAAGTCCCATGGAGTCCTTGGAAGAAAAAGAAATGAAGCAAAGAATCACACTGGGTTCACAAGTTGTGCAGTAGAGAAACTTTCAAGAACGAGGAAATCCAACCAGTCCCCAAGAGAAGAGTATACAATGCATCCTCCTGATACTCCTGAATGGAGCTGGAATATGAAATTAGACTAAAGGATCGACCCTCAAACAGAGAACCAAACAGCGGGCATAGGATAGGATCATACTCAATCTCACTTGGAGGGATCACAAGACAGCATAGTATATTAGAGATAAACAGAATACAGATATAGAATATAAGATGGCATAAGCAGTAGACAAGTTAAGATGATATTGGCTCCACAACGCCAACAATAGAGAGGTCAGTCCAATCCTTGTGAAAGTCAATGTCCACCGATGGACACTGATATGATGCTGCTACTGATGTTTTGTGTGATTTGTCAGCATTGCGTTTGCATATGTGTGTGTGTGTGTGTGTGTGTGTGTGTGATCCGTGGGTATTTGTGTGTTCATATGTTTACATCATTCATATGTATGAGTCTCCGTTGACTGCATTGTGTGTGCATATATGTAATTATGTGTTTATAGTTTCATATTTTTGCATCGATGTGTGATTTGCAGATGCATTTGTCTGCACTGTTTGTGTATGAACATACACATGTTAATGCATGATAATGCATTTGCAACGTCCTGTGTTTGCGTCAGTGCGTGATATATACGTGTGTTACAACGCAAGTTGGTTTCACTGTGTGCATGTGTTTGTATGTGTGTTCCAGCTGCTGTCACTCCTGGCAATGATACTGAATTTCAAAGAACAATCACCAAGACATTGGCTTTTTGCACCAATGTTATTCGATTAGAAACCGATCTTGACAATGCAATCAAAAAATAAACAAGATAAGAATGATTTGCCCGGAAAAAAATAAAGTAATGAAGTCCATCATCGAGACAGTGGAAATTTTAGCCAGAGGAAGTTGATAGGATCTTTTCATTGAATTAAATGAAAGGAAAAGAAATCATTATAAGTTCTTTTCATTTTCCTTTTGATTCAAACGCACGTATACGTACAAATACACAAATACATGCGTGGATGTACATTTGTACACACTCAAACACACACACAAACACACAAGCACACACACACACACACACACACACACACACACACACATATATATATATATATATATATATATATATATGAAAAAAAGAGAGTGAGAGGAAACGGAAGAGGAAGACGTATAGTAAACAGGTGCCATCCTTTTACATAGGGTTGATATATCCGTAAAATTACTCAAATTGTGATGCAAGACAGATGAATACATACTTGTACGCATATGTACAAGGATATATAAGAAAAAAGAACAGGATAGATGAGACTTGGAACTATTGCAAATTTTACATGTGCACAAATATGTAGGGTGATCTTAGACTGCAAAGAATAATACAGTCTGCATATCAGAAGGTTTTTTCTGCTCATGCCGTTGGCTACTTTTCAAGGTTAGATAAAAGCTAGGTCTTGTCCCCCGTTTTTCCGAATACAAGAAGTCCCAGACTTTTAATTCAATAATTAAGAGTGGAAAAGCAAGAAGAAAAAGCGCTGCAAGTTTAACTCAACAGAAAATATCCATGATTGTCTCTTCTGATTTAATCAGTGTAATTAATTGCATTATGAATAGAGCAAAAGAAATAATTTTTTTTAATATCCATCATCAAATTATCAATACGAACAGCGAATGCATTTAATTGGGAGTCACATGGTGTATTTAAACACTGGTTAGATGAATCATTGCAATTAGATTGATCAGTTGTTTGGCGAACCAGTATGAATGGCTATACATCCTGATTTGTAAAACTAATTTTAAACAAACCAGATCCAAGGGAAAGAAACAAAAAACAACAATTTCCCCATCGTCATAAGATCCTGTTTCTCTTAGAAACCCCGCCCCCAAACAAAAAAGCCTTCAAAGTTCATCCTTGGACTGAGGGTGAATATTAATTTGTATTATCCACGACCATCATCACTATATTGAATTTAATCCCAAATATTTCTAGGATTGTGCCGTGCAGATTTTCATAATTATCATTATGCCGTGCGATAATTTGAGTATCTTAGTCACTAAACGAGTTAATTTTGGTCTGAGAGGCGAGCTTGCTAACTGACTGATGCCAAGCAAGGTGTAAAAATGAAATAAATAGAAGATAAAAAAATTTCAGGCAAATTTTGCAGACCATAATACAACTAAGGAAATCTTTGGTATGTATTGATCAAATGTTGATATAAGAAACAAAAACCGGGACGATTGTGAAAAATAGTGTACGATCGTTTTCCATGTATACACTTAACAAGGGTGTTAAGGGTTAAGTACACATGTCCAACTGTTAGTAAGGCAACTTCAGGTTGACCAAGCCTGTCGAAGCTTTGTTTTGCTTAGAGCACCTGGTCTCCAATCTTGGCACTGACTTCGCTCGATCTTGCTTGATTTTGGTGATTTTACTAGAAGCAGTCTATCAAAAGGTGATTTAGCCAGAAAAGTTCCTGGATCCTATTCCTTGTGCTGAGTGCTTGGGGGGGAGGCATTGATCACCATTTCAAAATATTACAGTCATCGGAAGCAGCAGAAACAGCAGCTAATTAGCAACTTTTGTTAGACTCATAACTTGTCCAAGATTCCTTTAACATGGGTGTCGTGGAACCATTTCATTTACAACTTGTCTAGTTCGTCAAGCCATCTTATTTTCTGCTGGACACAGATTTGCATATGATCCCTGGGGATCCACATTGTGCAATGTCCACCAGTTGTCTGATATTTTTGCAACATTGCCAGTTCATTGCTATTTGACCCTTATTTATACACGTCTCCCTCACATCCTCTAATACTCTTCCCATCGCTCAATTATCTCTACTCTTCTCTCCACTGCTCTCAGCCCTTTCCCCCACTTCCCCATCATCTACCCATCTCTCTCCCTTCCTCTCCCATCTTCTATCTCTCTATTCCCCACTCTTCTTTCTTTCTCTCTCTCTCTCTCTCTCTCTCTCTCTCTCTCTTCGATCCACCTTACCCTTCTCTTTACTCTTTTCTTATCATCTATTTCTCTAAAACATCTCTTATCACTTTCACCACGGAAAGGATCTCAAGGGAAGTTGCTGCATACTAATCTGAGTGCAGCCATTTGTTCAGTGACAAGACACCAGTGATCTGAATAGTCAGTGACTCGAAAGTGTTTTATTTTTCTTTTCAATCAGGCTACTGATTTGAAGGAAAACTACATTTGAGCCGTCGAACATGCTATGAGAGATTATTTGATCCAAGTTCTTTCTTCACACATAGTGATACACAACCAATTTAAGCAATGAAAGATGATTTCGCGATGCTAATCGTACGAATGCTGAAGAGCAGGCTGTATTTAAATTAGCATTGGACATCTGACCTTTCATATGAGTTCTAAATTCCAACCGAGACTACCGTTGGAAATATGCAAACAAGTATCAAAAGTTCAGAAAATCTGAACTGAGTATATGAAGCAAACATACGACTAATCTTACTTTGCTCTAAAGGAAGTAATTTGAAAGATCAATACAATAATAAGAATATTCGAAAAACATATGTTAGTGCAAGTGAAAATGTATGTACGTATCCGTCTATAAATGTGTGAAAATATTGTTGTATCCATGAGGGAAAACATGTGTGGGCATGTTCTTTTAAACCAAGATGAAACGACTTATATATATATATATTATATATATATATATATATATATATATATATATATATATATATGTGTGTGTGTGTGTGTGTGTGTGTGCGTGTGTGTGTGTGCGCGTGTGTGTGCGTGTGTGTGCGTGCATGCGTGCGTGCGTACATGCGTGCATGTGAGTGGTGTCATATATATGTGTGTGTGTATCGTCGATGGGTGCAAGTGGATATATACCTGTGTGTTTGAGTGTAAATCTGGGGCTATTTAGAAAAAAAAACATTCATACTTTCGCCGATTAGTATTTGTCGAACCATAACCCTCAACCGTGTATGGTAAATAAAGGCCAGATTCTTGAAAAAAAATGTTCCAAAGCGTGAGAAACTGGGAGAAATCAAAATTGTTGGCTGATGAAGAAAAGAAAGGGGGAGAAGACACAATTAAATGTGAGCGGAAAATAGAGAGACAAGCATTAAATGTTTGTAAGAGAAGAAGGAGAATATGACAAATTCGGGACAGATGTTGACACTCAGTGAATGATCCCTTCAACTCTATTGAAATATTTTCCAAATTGCTTTGACAGCCAAAAAATATACTTAAGATTGCTGAATGAAAAATATGATCTTCAAAGAATTGCACGACTGAAGTTGACAAATTTATCGAAAATGAGGTGAGTAATATTACTGAAAAAATCAAAACAAATTCTGATGTTGAGTCGTTGAAAAACGTACATGTTCACAATCTTCAAATGTAATTGGCCCATATTCTATTTATGTAACCTTTTGCATTTCTTATTTGCTCATTAATGACCTTCCAGTATTTTGCTTTTCTGAAAAATGAATCTCATCAGGGGTTGAGGATAGGAGTTCGTACCCAAAATTTAGTTGCGCAGATGGTTTCATTCATTCATTTTTTTTTCAACGTTGCTTGAAAGTTTGAGTTTATTGATGATCATCTTCAGTAATTAAAGGACTTTTTAAAGTACGTAGCAACATTCAACAAATTGGAGAGAAAGGAAGAAATTGCTCTCTGTATTTATACAAATAATGCTTGTGTCATGAGACTCCAATTTGAAAATGACTTTACCTTTGGTAATGAAGTTTGATGAGGTATATAAATTCCCTCGTACCTTTTTATCTGTCTGTCTGTTTGCATATCTACAAATATTTTACAAGCATTCAATTCAAACTTCTGGAAGAGTACACCATGAAGGTATTGAAAACTGGTTGAATGGGGGGGGGTCAGATATTTTTTTCGATTGAAGAGAGTTTTCAAATATTGTCTGAATACTGGAAAATCGAAACTTACAGTTACCTTCCCTTCAGTGTATGAACTGATTTTCATTCAGTTTTTAGTTACAATGATGTTGGTAGATGTAGCAGATGCTTTCTATCATTAGATGATAATAATTCCTGGAGGTTGACATGTCACTCGTCGACATTGCATGAAACTACATATTCCCAGTGACAAAATACACGGATAGACAGCTTTTTCCCATGCTATCTGAAAGTAAAACATTCCTATAACAGCCTTGCATCGGGCGAAATGGCACCAAAAAAAAAAAAAAGAAATAATAACCATTCGTTTCTATAGAATTTTTTAGCGTTCCCATGTCAAAAAAAAAAAAAGGTTAAGATAATATGTCATGCAGAGGTTGTGATGGTTATAGGTACAAGAGACTAGGGTGCATAAGAAAGAGGAAGATGTGCACCGCTTTTATAATGACAAAACAAAAGCTGAACACTATTCCATCTTTCTGTCTATTTTCTAAAAAGCTGAAAAATGGTGTGAAGTGGATTTGCATCAGCAAAGACAACCTGTATTTGAAATTTAATGGAGAATTTTTCATTTAGAAAAAGAACTAAAAAAACTAATTCTGGTAGAAGAGTCCATCGACTTAAAAAGTGAAGAGGATATATCTTTATTGTCATACAGATTGTTAACTTCAAGCCGAAGAGTCCATTGTTGTAGGCAGAGAACCGAGAAAATCACACGGACCATTACATAAGTTGGAGATTCTTTTTTTCCCAACCGAATAAACAATAGCTACTGGCGTGGTGGGCCAAATTATCTAAACGAAACCTCTTTTGTTCACCACATTTTCAACTTCATCTTTACTCTTTCTTTGTTAATCGCAAGGGTTTTGGCTGCTATATTCTCAATGTGTCAAGATACGTTTCATTATGTTGCTGTGGCCTGCGTAAAACTTTCACCACCATTCCAATCGTAATGTTATCCTGAATTTGAATTAGATGAAGTATTGTCATCCATAATTACTTTTCAAGAATATTCTTTTTAAACTTAATTCTAGTTGCTTTTCAACGAGACTAAAGCTTCATTCAAATAAAGTAAGGAAAACAATCACACCTGAATACCTCTCTCCCAGACACAAGAGCAACTAGACATGATATAGTGGAATACATAACATCCACACTCTCAGGTGAACAATACAACTCATCACTTTTTATTTTGACCTGTCAATCTCTTTTAGCTCATCATTTTTTCATCAAAAATAATCTTGAAGGCTATTCTAAAGGATATTCTAGAGGCTATACTCAGACATTTGCATTGAAATACAATTAGTGTTGACTAGAACTGCCTTTCGAATGAAATACATGCAAGTCAATATTTTTTTACATCAATTCTTTTATTTTGTCACCAGAAGATGTTGAAAAGAATATTTGAATAGATTTCATTAAAAAGTAACCTTCTGTAGATTTGGGATTCTGTGTACAAGCCTTTTCCACTCGAAATGATTGAAAATGATATTATGTTTACACATCAAACAGATGATGAAGCCTAACAAGTCATCAACACCAAAGCAGTTTGAAAAATTTCGTTGGAAAATATATAAGAACGTGTTTCATGAAAAAATAACTGATAGAGTTTTGACTCAAAACTGTTGGCACCTGAAGAAATTACTCATTATTCCAGACAGCTACCCTCATCGTCTGAAATTCAGAAAACATGAGAATCACTGTATTCAACCCTTCTAGATGACCCTCGTAATCGTTGATGATTTATTTAATGCCTTATAACTATCCAGTCAGCTTACTTAGAGTTAATGACTTTTTTTCACAAGTGAGTGATTATTTCATACTGTATAGTACAGATTATTACAGCGTAGTCTTTTATGGGGAAAATAGTATATATATATATATATATATATGTATATATATATATATATATATATATATATATATATATATATATATATATATATATATATATATATATTGCATATGTTCTGACGAAAAAAAACTTTCATGCAGAACCTTTCGTACTTACAACACCTATGCATTGCATATATATATATATATATATATATATATATATATATATATATATATATATAGATACTACATCTCAAGCAACTATTTCTTGGAATCGAATGAAAAAAAGCCATGGGTTAGGGCCTGGCTGGTACATTGTAAGCTGACAATTTGGTACGCTACAATTTATTCAACTGAAGCAGAGGAAAAACATAAAAATGTAAAATAACAAGCAAATCTTTGATATTTTCATTCTCCTCTTATTGGTCTTTTTCAACCTTCAACCTTCAACCTTATCATAAGTCACCCTTGAGATGAAATCTCATAACATTCTGCTTCTCCCATGAGGTGATCATTATGTTTTTTAAGTCTAACTTTCTACTCAAAAACTTTTCCGTCTTGTATGGCATAATATCAAGCGATTTTTCCCAAACTAGCAAGAAAACTAACTTGCCCGATTAGATAATAACAGTTATTTTCACTTGACGGCTAGATTTCAATACTTTGTTTCAAATGTAATAATAAAATTGACAAATGTTTAAGATTTAAACGACCCATTCTAAGGAAGTCCCTTTTCCATAGTAATGTTTTGTCATATTTGAGTGTTAATGAATTATTTTCACAGAAAAAATATATCAACCAGTCCTGATCTCTCATAAATATATATATATATATATATATATATGTATCACAAAAATCATCATAGACGGCAAATATCTGAGAAACCTCAGGTTTGCAAAGAACGTACACGTCCTCCAACTAATGCTGGATGAACTAAATAAGAAAGCAAAAGGTCAGTCAACACGTGAACTTCAGTAAAACAAAAATCATGTGCAGCAATAACATTGAGAATAAGGACATAACTATCGAGATAGAAGATGCAAAACTGGGGAAATTGGAGCACTACATCTACCTAGGACGGCAAATCTTCATGAGATTCTCAAAAAAAGAGGATATTAAGCGGAGAATCACTCAAGGATGGCAAGCCTTCGGCAGAGCAAGCTCAACTTTCAAAAACCAGATGATGGAAACAATCCTAAAAAAGAAGAGTATACAACCAATGCATTCTCCAAATAGTCTTTTATGCAGCTGAAACATGGAATCTAACAGTCCTGCAAACTGAGAAGCATGCAACACTCACAGAAGAGAATCATGCTGAACTTTAAATGGAGAAAGCTCAAGACAGCACAATATTTCAGGGAGAAAACGGGAGTCCAAGACATCATAGAATCTATAAGAAAACTTAAATGGCATGTCATATTGCAAAAATGGCAGACAACCGATGGGCATCACAACTCACAATATAGATCCCAAAGGATCACATGCAAAACTGTGGTCGAGAGAATACAAGATGGAGAGATGGACTAGACAAATTCAGAAGATATTGACTCTGTGATGCCCATGATAGAGAATGTTGGCGAACATATATTTGTGTGTGGGTATATATGTATATAAAATTTGATCGATAGATTTATGAATATCAATGTTTTCATCATTAATTTTAAGTAATTTCAGGATATAAATTTTTCTGTCAAGTAAATGGAGACATTTCTCTCTAGCAACTTTCGGCTTCTTATTACACTTCCCAAATTGCATTTTATAATTCTTACAGTACAACTTGATTCGCATTTTATAAACGTAAAACCACGGAAGGGAAAATAGAGAAAAATTGTCGAATGTACTTTTTTCAAGATGGTGGGGTCGAATTTCACTCCGTCACCTAAAGTTTTTAATCGAATCCACATTGATTTTGGAAGAAAACGTTTTTTTTACTTTCGTCCCATTCTGGTAAATATGAACGAAGATCGTTACGGTATAAATCATGATCTGATATTTCGCGACGGTCTATATTGATTTTGATTTAGACTTCTTACAATAAAATGTCTAAAACAACTTGAAAAAAATCTCTCAATTTATTTGAGAAAAAAATCATTCATTTGAGAATAACTTATACTATGCCATTCTCTATTGCAAATTAATTCTCAAAATAATAACCCCTCCGAATAGTGTCAAACAGAAATAATGATTTATGGTGCTATTTTGATTAGAATATTTCTTTAATTTTTTTCTGCTTTTGATGTATCTATTTTATGATATGATTATTTTGTTCACAGAGAAATGTTAGAAGGATAGAAATCGCTCCTGGGCTTTGACTGGGCTTCAAGATTCCTTTTTGATACATTTGCTGTTTAATACTTTCAAATATGCACGCTTGAACAGACGGTAACGCTACTATCGGTGGTGTCTGAACCCAAATAAACTAGATAGAACCATGTGTCCATTAAAAATCACTTTGAGTAGGTCTTTTATTACGTTTTCGTTGCTTGTAAATTTCTTATGCATTTTATTTAGATATAAGATTATTTTATGAGGGATACCTATATTTCTACATTTTGCTTCTACTCAATGTCTCTAATTTCTCAAAGAAATTCCATTGTCACCTGTGGATCAGAAACGTTGAACCCTCCTATTCACTCTCTTAAAGCAAGGCTGCAGGTTGCAGTTACACCCCAGTATCTGGGTGGTTATTGCTGTTGGCTGAGTGACAATAAGTCTTTTCAACCCTCCTCTCATGTCATCCGCATCCTTGGCAGCAGTGCTGTGACTTGTACTGTCTCCACCACGCCTATTTCTTTGTTGTTTGCTATTGCTACCACCTACAGGTCGTAGGTCTTATATTAAGTGCGTTCGGTCCCCAGTAGCGCTATGGTCTGTAGAGTCTCAATCCTTCCATCATCACAAATTCGTTCAATCTTGTTTTCAGTATCATTGGTACGATTCTGTGTGCACCTACTAATACTGGTACAACCCTGACTTTGATGTGTCACACTTTCTTCAGTTTCTTCGCCAGGTCCTAGTATTTCTCAAGTTTTTTTATTTTCTTTCGAATTTATTCTGTGATCTGCAGGCACAACTACGTCTATTATTTAGTAGGTTCTCCTTCCTTTGTCCAAAATGACCAGTTTTGTCTCCAGTTTGTGCTGATATCATTTGCTCAATTCCCAGTGTATTATTGTTGCTAACCTGTCGTATCTGTATATGTGCTCTTTTGGGGCTAGTTGACTACATTCATAGGTTATGTGGTTTACGGTCTCATCTCTTCCTCTACATAAGCGGCATTTACCGTTCGCTTGGGTGCTATCGATCTTTGCTTTGATATAGTTTGTGTTGATGCATATGATTTGGGATGCCATGATTCTGTTCTTCTCTTCAGGTTATCTTCGCGTAGCTATGTCCATTATCTTTCTTTGGTGACAGTTGGTATCTGTCATTAAAATTATCCGTGTAGCCTTGTCTATTCTCATTTTTCTTTCCTTTTATTATTTTCATTATTTTCATTTTGAATTTTGATACTGGAGACTTGAAACAAGGCACAAGTTTTGTATGCATCAACTATAAAAAGCACTCTTACGTTGGCTACGTCATCAGCTGTTCCTATGTAGAAAACTGATCCTCATCATTCTAAGTGCAGAGAATTATGAGCAGTCTGCACTAAGGTATTGGAATGCATATTGAGAATTTCAAAATATTTCCTTTAGAATTAATTCGCTCTTATGTCCTTACGACAATAGTAGTGAGGACTAAAGAGAATTTTTGTGGCAAACTACCGACCTAATCTAGTGCAGTATGCCTAAATTGTTCAAATAGGATGATTACTAAAGACCAGATGGGGCACTTTTGGTACCATAACCGGTTGGGTTTTTAACTCATGAGGCGTTGCATTGATCTGTGCAGACAAGGGCTTAGGAATCGTCCTGAGGCCTAAAGACCAGCACTTTTGTGTCCAGGCGACTATAGTTGCGAGAACTGAAGAGAATTATCAAATCATCCTACCCATGCATTATCGTGTGTGATATCCCTCATTAAACCAACCTTGTGTCAAAGTCTGTTCTAGTGAAGGATCGGACAAATAGGTAATTGTAATACTTTGACGATTTATACAACATCAAACAGCCCATTAAGCGCTCCTTACCATAAGTCTATAGCATTCTGTTCCAAGACACAACAATATTGGGAAGCTGTGTATGCATTACGTAAATGAAAACTAAATTGGAAATTGATGGCTGCTCCAACGATTTGATAGTGACAACTTCCTACAGAGTAACCCTGAGAAAATCTTTAAAAAATTTTCAGGTGGAAAGTTGATCGTGAGAATTTTTTAAAATTTAAATTTTTTTAAATCAGGAAATGTTTGAATCCCAACACATTACGTCAAAAGAATTTTTTAAAAGACACTCAATCATGAATTTAGTGACTTCAGTTTCCACATCTCTTACCTTCTTGAAAGTCTACATACAAGACATATTTTAAGAGAAATATTTTTTTTTCGCAGAGGGAATCTTCTGTATTGTTTTTGTTTCGTTATTTGTCAACGTTTAAGTGGGGAAAAGATTTTGAAATGTGGTGACTATATACATGTTCTTTTATATCTGTGTACGTATACAGGTATGCGGGTTAGTAGATAAATAAAACATATCTTTCTTCATATTCATATAGATGAAGTATCCTTTGTTCTGCGACGGATAAACTGTCTATGAAGGATTAAAATCGCTGAATTGATAATTCTACTGGAAGATTTTATTCCACAAATATTCAAATGGTTTTGAAAAGATGTAAGATTCGCCACCATAGACAGTAATTGAACAACAGTAGCATCGAAATTTTGGATTGTATCAAATCAATTCCATCGAAAAAGAACAATTCTACTCTATTTATGATATCACTCGCGTTTTCCGCTGGAAAATATCCGAAATACAGAAGAGAAAATCTTGACGCAAAAAAACAAAACCTTTCGTCTTAAAAAAAAACAACAACAACATACGTTTAGAAGGAGGTCAGTGGAAAATCAATCCTAATTTCAAGTCTGTAGACGAAACAGTATGAGCAGGAGCCCTGGAACACACAAACACTTCGGCTATCTATGGTGGCTACGATTGTTCCATAATCCTGTACCACCTTTCGTAGTTGGGGTTGTTCAGTATTCCCCATTTACTCTAACATTTTCTTTCTCAATAGCTTGATACATATTTTAAAAGTAAGATAAATGTGCATTTCCAGATGTTTGGGTTTTTTTTACACCCTGAGGAAAGCTAAATCAGGGGTGAAAGAATGTTCATTTTCTGGTTTGATTTTTTAAATCATCCACTGTTTCTGATATTAATCCGATGTCATCTCATGACCTTAAAGGGTAAAAATATTCCCATCTATGTTTAATCCTATGTTTTTTGGTGCAACAGCCTTTGGTCATCCGTTTGACTCTGACTGAGTTGCATATTGCTTAACTTCAGCAATGGAGTGAACATTTGTACAATCGGTGTTTTGGTAATATTTTACAGTGAGTTCTCCCAGTTGAGTTGACTAGCTATTTTATCCTTCCTGTCACCAAAAAATAAAAGTACTAACAGCCACTGATGAGATTTCAGAGTTTAATGCAGCGGAGATAAAAGTGTTACAAAATGAAGAATAACCGGCAAAATGTGGAAGAGTCCGGATTATAGATATAGAATGCCGTTGGATACCGAGAAAAATCAACAGAAATCCTACCATCCATAAACATGTCGGCTGAGTATGTCAAACAAGTGAGAAATTCAACTTGCTGTAATTTCCACTACTCAACAAGGATGATGCTGAGAAATCCAGGCCCAACAAAGAAAGGAATCGACGTGATGAGCATTGCTACCATTGGTTGGGGAGAATTCTGGTTTACCGCCATGACTTTCAGATAGTCCATTTGATGACGCTTATAGAATGACGTTGAGGTAACAACATGAAAAAAAAGTATAGATAAAAATATTTTGAATATGACTGATGGTTCATCCAGACACCCGAAAAAAAAGTTATAAATCCCCAGAAATCATTCGAACTAATGATTCGTTGAGAGTTGAGTTTATTATCACTATTAGAAAAATTTCAGAAGGATTTATTGAGAAGGGAGTTAAAAATAAAGAAAAATTAAATGATGTGTCAAAATCCATTGCAATTGGTCGAAGAGGAAGTTCATCGTTGTTCATTCAATGAATACGTTTTATTTTGTTTTTATTCGAATAATCTGCTGTTTAGTTTTTAGCTTTTGTTTGGTCTGAACTTATCATATTTTGTTTTTACCTTGTTTTGATGTTCACTTTGGTGAAAACTACTGTGCCACTAAATATCATAAAAACAGTTCGTAAGAAACTCAAAATATCATTTATAACCACGAATAAGTTAGAATTTCCATTAGCCCACGCGTAGGTCAGTGCTTATTGGCGCTGAGATTTCAACCAGTTGATATTAGGATTAAAAACTTTTTCCTTTTTCTTTGCTTTCGAAGTTACTGGTGGATTAATCATTAGGCTGAGTAAGCTTTCATAAATCCGTTGTTTGCTTTCGATGCCAGTTGCAGATTAACCATTAAGCCGATTACTATTTTCCTGTCTTTCTCCCTTTCTTTTTTCCGAGGTTAAGGGCGGAATAAACATTAGGCTAAATAGATGTCACTTTCTTTTTGCAGACTCTTATTGATTTTTGACTTAATTTTTGTATATACCAACAAAATAATGGATGGCAGATAACAATGATTAAAAATTACCAATGCCATGCACGAAACACAGTGACACAATGACATGCAAAAACCGGTGATAGATTCATTCTCACTTCTTAAGCCCTTCCAAGGTGGAATCGGTCTGCTGAAGCCCCTCATCATCATCAGTCATTTAGCGTCAGTTGTTGGATATAAACCTCCCCCAAGATTCACCAGACATCTATATCATAGGTGTTACGGAATAAGTCTAGTTTGTCTCTCCATATTGTATTCTGTCGGCCATTCTTGTAACATGACCAGCCCATTACCATTTGTGTTTTCAAGTGTATTTTCTGATATTCCAGGCTTTAGCTTTTTCCCTGATATATTCTGTCATTTTATGATATTTCCATACGATTATTTCAAGTTAACAGTGCATGCTTCTCAGGTCACTCTCTCGATTAGGTTCCATGTTACACCTCTATGGGCGACTATTCAATGGTTATATTCCATTCTTTTTAGGACTCATGGGTTCTTCTTGTTCTTGGAGATTGAGCTTGCCCTGCCGAAGACTTGCCCTCCTATAGTGAATATTCGCAGATTTCTTATTCATTCGAGGGTTTTATGGAGTTACATTGTCTTAAGTAGATGTAGCAGTCTATTTTCTTAAGTTCTGCGTTTTCGATTTTGATAGTTTTGTGTTTATATCCGATGTGATTGTTGCACATGAACTTTGTTTTGCTGGAGTTCATGTGATGGACAACTATCTCGCTTTCTTCATTCATTTCATTTAGCAGTGTTGGTTGGTCGTGTTGGTTCTCTGCAAAAAAAGGCAAGGTCGTCTGCAAATCTGAGGTTGCTCAGATATTCGCTGTCTATTATGATTGTTATATTCTACCGATCTAGTTTTCAGAAAATCATCTCGAGGCAGGATGAGAAGAGTTTTTACAGTCAAGTATTTCCTTACCTTACCTTACCTTTTTAGGAGCTGGGGGCTTGGAGTCTTTATATATCCAAATAAATGAACTGTTATGACATGTATGTTTCAGTAGTCTTACGTATACAGGTCGAGGGAAATTTTCACCGGGTCGAAGGCCTCCTTGAAGTTGATATATGCTACAGCGAGTGGCATTTTGTATTCTGCTGTTTTCTCTCTTTTAGCTGATTAATTGAATGGAAACGGTCCATGGTCGATTAACTTCTTTTAAAATCAGCTACTTCTGTGGTTGGTTTTCATAGAGCACTTTTGTGATTCAGTTGGTGATTTTTACAAAAAGTTTGTAGATGCAGTTGAGTTGACTACTTGGTGTGTATTTGTTGAGGTCCTTCGGGTTCCTTTCTTTATTTAAAAGCATAATGATTGTAGTATTCAAATCTTTCGGGACTTGATTTTGTTTTAGGTATAAGTTGAATGGAACAGCTAGTTTCCTAGTGATGATCTTACCAGTTTTTTAGTACGTTGGTGAAGTATCTGGTCCAGGGGCCTTTCATTTCTTTGTTCGTTTGGTGGCTTGTTTCATCTCACATGGTAGAACTCCTAGGAATTCCTCTTAATGATTGCTACTCTCTTGCATATCACGTTTGTTATTTTGTAGCCCTTGTTTGGGGGAGTTCTGGTAACATTTTTTAGAACGTTTGACAATCCTGTCTCTGTCTGTGTATATTATTTTACCTCGAGAATATCAGTTATTTGTTTTCATCCTGTACTGGGGCTTCGTTTATAGCTTTAAAGTCCTGACTTTTCCCGACAAATTCTTCAATGATTACTGTTCTGTATTGTCTTTTGTCTTCCAAGAACGAAATAGACAATATTCTATCGGACAAAGGCGACACCGTCAAAGACATTCAAGTCCTAAATCAAGTTATCGTAGGAAGTGACCACAGAATGGTAAAATGCAAATCAATACCAACAAAGAACATAGAAAAATGTTTTACACCAAACCACAAAATGTACCGAAAGGGCTTGCAAACTTGTACTGAAAAACAGACATAAAATCTTTACCGAACCAGAGGAGAACGACGCCAACATTAACAAATTCAACACCAGAAGAACAAATTGAAGCTGCCACGATGTTTAAACTGAATAGAACACAAACCATTAGTTAGTTCTAAGATGAAACCAAGAATTCCATGGAAAAACACGGAACCTTCAAGCCACTGACAACAACAGGAGATTAAAATTGATGCGACCAAATTGCTAAAGTTAGCTAATGCCATTTACAGGAACTATTAATAA
Organism: Thysanoteuthis rhombus; assembly: GCA_963457665.1. Classification (NCBI taxonomy): domain Eukaryota; kingdom Metazoa; phylum Mollusca; class Cephalopoda; order Oegopsida; family Thysanoteuthidae; genus Thysanoteuthis; species Thysanoteuthis major. The sequence continues at coordinate 13,920,541 of OY735213.1, read as the reverse complement.
AGGAGTTAAATTAGTCACGCACTTTTGGAACAATGTTCCCAGGAAAAATGAATTCTGTTTTCTTGACCTTTTAGATTTTAATGACTTTAATGAGGCAAAGTAATTTGATCACAGTGCAGCCAATCTTGATTTATCTTTTTGTTTTTACTACAATGTTTGTGGAATTCAAGTTGAAAAAATATTTCACTTTTGCTTTTCATGAATGTATTCACCACAACGTTTTGGATGTTTTATTTTTTTGCCTTCCTCTGGTGTATAAATATATATAATCTGTAATTTTGTGATGAGTCATTATCATTTCAAGTGTTCTACGAATTCAATCGATTTTTCTGTGTTTAAACAGCCATACGATTATATAGTGTTTCATTGGTATGCAATGCGCATCTTTTAATTTGTTCAACGTATTTTCTAATTCTTATGTCGTGTTTTCTTACATTCCCTGCTTTATTTTAAAACTTTCTTGCTGTATTTCTTTGAGTTGCTTGCTGTGTTTCCAACTTAGATTGTTGCATTTCTTGCTTTGCTCCTTGCATTCTCTGATTCGCTTTGTGTATTTCCTATTTTGCTTGTTGCATTTCCTACTTTACTTGCTGTATTTCTCCCTTTGCTTGCTGTATTTCATAATTTGCTTACAGGATTTTCACACTTTGACGTTTTGGGGGGCAATAAACAATTATCGAACTATGTTTATGTAATATAATATTTCAAACCATGTATTTCATTGTATTTATATCAATCAAAAGTTGTCTACACTCTATCTATTATGGTTCATCTGAGACTATCAAAAAAGGGAATCCCATTTATTCTGTTCTATGAATTCAAAATGAGGCGTAACGCAACGAAACTGCTCTTAATATCAACCAAGTACATGGCTCGAAGACCGTCAATGAATTTCTCAACCTTGGTTCCAAAAGATTTGATCCTCGAATCGTGGTACTCCTTTTATGATTGACGATATCCTTTTGAGAATCATCATTAAGACTGACTCACACAAAGCATCCGGAGAGATTGCAGAAGTAAAGGGTAAACATTCGACAGTTGTTCGATATTTGCAACAAACTGGAAAAGCAAAAAAGCTAAAGACGTCGTTGAATGACCCAGATGGAAAAAAAAGTTGGCATATCGCACATATGAGTTTGCATAAATTGAATGAACTAGGCTAAGAAACTCTACCTCACTCAGCTTTCTCACCAGATCTCTCCGATTGAGTACTACATTTTCAAGCAATTCAATCACTTCCTGCAAAGGAAGGTCTCCAACAGCCAAACAGCAACTCAAAACGCCTTCAAAAAATTCATCAATTTCAAGGACAAAGCTAAAATTCCATGCTTCCGGAATAAATGGTCTTGTTTTTAGATGGGAAAAATTTATATATCCTGCAGGTTCTTTTTTCGAATCATAACTTTTATTCCGGCTGAGATATTCTTCTTCAAGCATTACTGATGGGGGAAAATAACAATTATTTTTGCATCAACCTAATAATGAAAACTAAGTCTGAATATACGTCTTATCCTTTACAATAATAATCTATTTAGGTGAAATAGGATGAATTTGAAACATCTGTTATGTTGGCATCATTGCATGATTTCATTCAAAATGCTTGATTTTAGTAAATGTTTTTCTCACATTCAAATTTCTTAAAATCATTTGTGGTGATTTTTACGGTTTATTTTTTTCAGATCTATCTTTTACCTTTTTCATTGTATTATTACAGAAGCAGCTAAAAAATCATACATGAAATGCTTGGAGGCGTTTTTCGCGAAGCAGTTGATCACTTTGAGATACATATTTGTTTTTTTTCGGCAAACGTACTGCTTTATTTAATTTCTATGTCAACTCATAATTAGCAAATATTTACCTTTGGAAATGAAAAAAAACACGAAACAATACCTTATGTCCATCCCTTAAAGTCTTTTAGTATATTGACCTTTATTTCATACATGTCTTCTCCACCTCTGATTGATTGATGATAGAGTTGATGATGTACAGAGCTTTTCTTCAACCCTAAAAGGCAAGTGGTAGAGACCAAAATGATATTCGGTCTGAACAAAAGAAAATCCATGTAAGGAATTATGAACCTTGCTAAAATATTCGTGCTAACAAGTTGTTTCGTTTTTTTTTTTCCAGTATAGAAGTGTTGTTTCTGGTCAACTTTTTTCTGCTCTTTACTCTGGCTATATTTCAACTTATTTCAAATAAATTGCCAATATTTACCGTTAAGAATGCAAAAAAAATCAAAACAGAACCAAACGGCCCCTTGAAGTCCTTTAACATAATGACCCTAGGAATATACACCCAATCCACATCTAACTGAATTATGGTCTTCTTAGCCATGTATTCTTGCCTGAGCAAGAGATGATGATGTACTGAGCTTTTCATTAATTCTAAAGGCAAGCAGGGGAGATCAAAAAAGTTATTGGAGCAAAACAAAAGAACACCCAATGAAATATATGAACCTTGCTAGATTATATTTGTCAAGCAGGGAAATCCAGAAATTCGCTCTAGTTATATTCTTATAAAAATCATATCATAGGTCAGTATGACCAAATATTCCCCATAGTTTGGTATATACTCAGTTCCAAAAGGCCCAGCTGGGGGTGATGTGCTCAAAGGGTGACCATCCAAAACAAAACCCCTAAACGATCATCAAGAAAACAACAGTATACATTGCCATCTACAATGTCAGAGAAATCTCATCAGACATGCATATAACCAAATGAAATTGGGAAAATCAAATGGGACATTATCGGTATAATTAAGATGAGTAGACCCGGAGAATAACTAATCCGACTAAAAAGCCGACATATTCTATAAAGCTGTGGAAAAGAGAAAGAAAAAGAAAGCAGGGTTGGTTTCTTCATCCATAACAACTGAAAGGAAAATGCTAAAATATTCAAAGCCATCTCAAAATTCATAGCCAGATTTGTCGTACAACTCACCAAGTGGTACACACTGAATTTCATTCAAATCTACGCTTCCAATTCATATGAATTAAATACATTGTCTGATTTGGTTTAAGCCTCAACGTTATGAGAAACAACTAAAAAATATTGATGATAACATAAACATAACCTTCATGATCGAAAGCCAGCTACGGAAACAGACATCTTCCCGTAAAAACATTAATTTACTTTCATACCGCGTGCAGCTTTTCCTGAAATTAAATGAGATTTTAAACTAATATTTTTTGTTTTGCTTTTTTAGTGATCCTTATTAACTGTTTACAAATGAACTCAGGTTATCATATACTCATGAAACGGAACACAATCACTTGAATATGCACCGGATATAATAATTTTGGTTACTCTTTGAATTACATTCATATCATTAAATAACTAGGTATCCCTCTTGAAGAGATTATATATATTTGGATTTCAATAAGATGATTTTTTTGAGAGAAGAATCCAACAAACAAACACGTGCACAAATGCATGAATATACGCACACACACATAATTCTCACCGATTCTCTCTCTCTCTCTTTCTCTCTCTCTCGCTCTCTCTCTCTCTCTCTCTCTATATATATATATATATATATATATATATATAGTTCCTTGCAGTGTTTTACCTCTGTATATCAGTCAACATCACGTAAATTAGACATAAACTAGAATACTCATATACATATACTCATTTCATAATCTTCACTGTTGCAAGGCCACAGTCGCAAGCACCAAAAGGAGAACAAACACACTATATTAGAGAATAATCTACAATCCAAGTTTGATTTCAATTGATTCCTTTATAACGCTCTCTGTTGTGGAGTCGTAAAAAGTATTCTTTAATCAGAATATCGTGTTTAGTGTTGATTTCATTTTTGTTCTTACTTGTTATATACTAATTAATTTAGCACACTAAAAAGCTGAACCAATGAAAATGGGAGTAGGAAGATTCTGACTTTTAGATCAACCAGAGATCACGGTAAATATGCAGCCTTTTCAGAGAGGAGACAGTCCTAGGGATATTTGTACATGTACATAGGTTGCAGGTTCGATTTCTGCGACAGCCCTATTTTCTTTTATTGTTTATCATATTTACATTGTCTTGGACGAGTGATATATTAAGCGAGTAATGATAGGAGATCATTTCGTAAAAGAGTTTCTATAAAATATAATGCATTTTATAATAATTCTATTGGAGCATACATATCCATTTTCTTAAAACATTGGTATGTATGAGAACATGTAGGTACGTGCGTATTTATGTGTATGCATATTTATATAAGCTTATATGTTTGAATGTATGTACTTACATATATATGTATATATACATATGTATTGGAGCATGTATATGTGCAAGTATATACGTATGAATAAATCTGGCCACATACCTATCTATGTATTTTTCCTTGCTTTCACAAGAAAAACCGTTTGTGTAAATAAAAGATTTTTCAAACAATAATATATACACAAGCAAGAATCAAATCAGTAAATGGATTATTGGTCTCATTAAATCTTATTTCTATTGATGAGACTCAACTGTTTATTCTATATTGCAAGCAAACATTGGAAGAAACGCACCGTTGTATACGTATCGCTAAAAATATAATCATACAACATTAATGTGTAAGACGTTAAAACATTCAACAATCTGTGTGGGTCTGATGTTTGAATCAGAGTCTACCCAGTATCTCTAATTATCAGGTTCAGTTTATTACACACTTGTATGCACACACACACACACACACACACACACACACACACACATATATATATATATATATATATATATATATATATATATATATATATATATATATATGCACACACACACACACATACACACGTCGGCATATCAATAATAGCTAGACAGAGCAGAATTTCGATCAGAAATTCACACTGTATATTATTTGATGTATGCGATCAATGGATAATCATTGGTTCATTTACATTGACTGTCCTTGTACCCAGCTAAAATTTTGACTATGGGTGACCTCTACTGACCTTCAGCATCACATTGCCTATAATTTTCGCCCAAAGATGCACCCCTATGAAAAGTTTCCGCATAGATGTGCAATATTGAGACCAACAACTTGGAAAATCCGCTTCAAATGACCATATGACAAGAAATGACCCCAGGTGACATCAAATAATTTCTGGGGTCATTTAAATAACGTAAGCTGTAAAAAGTTATACATCAATTTTCAACCTTGACAGAGTATATATATATATATATATATATATATGTGTGTGTGTGTGTGTGTGCGTGCGTGTGTGTGTGTGTGTGTGTGTGTGTGTGTGTGTGTGTGTGTGTCTAAAATTTTGAATAAATACGATTAGTAATTTGATACAGAAGTTGAGAAATGCAAATATACGCCAATAAAAGATGTTCAAAGAGATCTAAGCTTCGAGATCATGATATTCCGGAGAATAAACAGATATATAGATATAAATAGAATTGGATACACCATTTGCATATGTATGTATATATATGCACTTGCATTTGTGCTTGTGTGCTTGCACGCGAGTTCGAGCGTCTATGTGTGTGTGTGTGCGTGTGTGTGTGTGAGAGAGAGAGTATTATTCAAGATCACATATTTATCATGCACCAGATATCCAGATATAATATTTCCATTCACATTCGAACCAAAACAATTACTATCCCCAAAACATGAGTAAATATCAGGCCCAAATTCTAATACTTATTAATACTTATAGGAAAAATAATGCAAACGTGAATAGGAACTTTGTCAAAACAAAAATTTGCACTTTAGTTAGATTTGAATAGAAGCTAATTGAAACCGTTCGTGAAAACATTTCTAAAACTGTTTTTATCTCTGTTCGTTATTGATTTGGTGGAAATGCTCAGAGGAAAATATTGTAGAGTCATGGAGGGAGGGCCAGAAGCTTTGTATATTTGTGGAAAAATTAGAAAATAATCATTGAAAGTCTTACAACTAGATTGCTTTGGTTGCCCTGGTTCTTTAATCACCGCAGATGAGCAACGTTGAGCCTGGAAAATTGGGCAATCAACTGAGTATACAAGGTTCTGAATCCAGCTGGAGATCATGTGAAGAGCTTATCAGGATGATTCTCTTAATCCTCCTGGGGGAATAAATCTGTCCATTACGATATACAAACGCTAGTCAAAGTACAGTTTACATCCATGGCTTCCAACCTCAACGCGATCACAGATGAATGAATGACTGAGAGTTATCAAAATTAGATTACTTTCTTTTCGTTTTGAAATTTATGGTCAAACTAACTATCGTCATTGACTTTTGTATATTCATTTGTATTGTACATGAATATATATATATATATATTAGGTTGATAGGGATGTTTCCAAAATATTTCTTATAAATCCTTTCATTTATATCAATTGATAATATCATCATTCAGTCATCGAAGTATTTTCTGTGACGTTCAATCAACGGATACAATAATAGGATTGATATCATCCAGTAGTAAGATCACTCGTCAACTCCCTCAACAAGTAAATCCCCGTTCGTATTGCGAAGTTGGAAGCTGCTCTACATTCAACAACCACAATCCTAAAATCCTGAAATGATTTTTCTGCGTTGAGCGAGTGGAGAAAGACAAATATTCAAACGTTAATCGCGATTCCTTTCTGTAATTTCACAAAGAACCCATTTTTCTGGTTCCTGAATTTTTCATGAGGCGAATTATCGACTTTTCAAACGGAAGATTATTGAACGATAAATAGGATCAGCCATGGATAAAGATAAAATCAATGCAATGACATTCTGAAATTTACAATGACTGAAGACATTTACAACCGATAATCTTTGGTCTTACTAATGTAAAATCTGGTAGTTACAAGGCTCCGAAAAGTATAATCATACAACGCGTTGATAAGATATTAATGCAATAATGAAATTGAAAGATATCAGTTTGCTCTCTATCAGTATATTGCGCATTAGAAATTCATTTATGACAAAAACATTGCATCTGAAATGCCAAAGTGTCGTCTTCATTTCTTTTTCATGCACATCTGGATACTATTGATATTTTAGCTATCTGATTAAGAACAAATTGATGGCTTTAACTCCAGTATTGTGTTTATACCTGATCCACTCATTGTATAATAATACTTTCTAAAGCCTTTGTATGAATTTTGAAGTCTATTTATGCTATGTTTAACCACCATATTTTCGTTGGGTCCAAGGATTACCCCACTACCAGATACAACATAGCCTTACTCAAGTATTCTAAAAAGAACTTATATACAAGCACAATATCAACAAAAAAAATCAGCAACATCTACTAAGTGAAAATCTCCTTACCGCACGCACATGAACTAATTAACTAATGAATTATGTACTTCCATAAGCAAGGTCCCATCATCTACACACTAACTCAAACAATGAAAAGATCAAAATAAAAATGCTGTATCACCCGATTCTATGATTACAAACCAAAATTAGAGTACATCCTAAACAATGCAATTCACTCAAAGTATAAGGGGTAAAAGCCGATCACATGACCGTGCAAAAAATTCTAGTTTATTCATCAAATTAAACGAAGGGGCTAAAGAACTCCGCTATATATATATGAGTACATGATATTCGGAAATGGTGACACATTCAGTACATATATATATATCATCTTAAATAGTCAGGACTATAATTCTCAACTACAAACAATACTTGATGATCATACTGAGTCTTATAAACTCAGAAAAAATATCATAAATCTCTTAAAAGACAGGTCAATATGATTATTATTGCCAACAATGACAAAATTGGCTCCATAGAATCGAAAAAACACATCGGAGATCACTAACTAAATTCTCTTCCATAATATTTTCTAGTTTGTACTGTATAAGTACCCTTCTACGATCTCAATGCCAGCATCTGTACACGGACTGATGGTATGGCTATGCACTTACCTCATGGACCAACATTTTCGGACTATCACATGAGTTATCAAGAAAATACAGTTTTAAATCACTCCGTTAAGCCCACAATATATTTCAGAAGTAGCGATAATATTACTTTTCACGAGCAAAAAACTTTGTTTATATAATGAAATTCAAAAAGCTCGGAGCAGATTTTCAAAAAAAAATCCGTTCTCAATTTTAACTATGAACTCAACACTGTAACCAGCATCCATTTTCTAGACTTATTCATAAATAGCTAAACTTGACTTTGTGAATATCTTGGTTTAGTGAATGAACGTATTAGATGTATTTACTCAATTAAAGTACAACTTTGGTTCTGTCAAACGATAAGAAAATCTTACAACATAACCATTCACATTCAAAATTATTTCTTTCAAATGTCCACCATAGTCAACTTCACAAATTCTTGCTCTTTTAATAACATTCCTTTGAGGAATATTTGCTCCTTTAGATACGTTCACAATTTTCAGCGTTCTGAACCTAACGTTGTCTCCCTGTTTGTGGATGATCACTAATGAAGCTCAATTATCGAGCACATTCAAACAAACAACGAATCATGAACTATGATGACAGTGTCCGTACGTTCATATAACGAGGATATGCTCTCCTGGTTAAACGGTGAAGATATTCAAAGTAAAATTCTTTTATTTCAGTTCGTTGTGTACTTTCACATGATGAAGTCTGAAAAGTTTATCAACACGTTAGAGAGGAAGAAAAACTCGGAAAATACTAAAATATATCAAGTTATTATTATTTTATATCCTTCACGACTGTAAGTATAAGTATATTTAGGTTTGAAGAATATAAACAGTTTTGTCAAAACTGATTGGAGTATTTAGTCATTTCAACAGCAAAATATTGAATCATAGTTTGATGCTACAAGCTGAAGACTCGTCAGTCTGGTGAAATACTTGAGGAGTAATTTTTTCCTTTCATTCAGAAGTTTAGCTAGATATTCGGGAACAAAGGCGGCTTGATTCATTATTAGTCTCCCTCAAACATTTGATAAGAGTTGTTATTATTTAATGTTGGTGAACTTCTACTTATAATTTTCATTGGGGTCCTTATCTTTGGGGTCCAGGGGTTGAAAGACGCCACGCCTCTTCCCAAGCTGTGCCTCTGCGTTCACTTCCAACCCTTCAATGGAGAATGTTATCCTTCACTTCTGACTCTTAAAGGAGGGGAAAAGCTCATTTGGCTTTCAAACTCTTAGGGGAAGGGGTGATCTCTAATCATTACTGACCCCTCAAAGGAGGAAAAGTTTCCGTTCACTAATGACCCCTTGAAGAATTGGAAAATAAGTCTGCTGTTCAATTTACCCCCTATTAGAGGGAAATTCTCCTTTCACTTCTAACTCCTTGAAGAGGAGAAAAGTCTCCCTTTTCTCTTTTGATTTCTTTAAAGATGGAAAAGTCTCCATACACTTTCGACACTTTGAACGAATGACAGATAATCAGACACATCTTATTTATACATATGAGATGATTATGCCTCGGGGTTGCCAGTCTCTCTTTTCAGTTACAAAACCTGCGCAGCAGATACTTTGAGCATTCAAATAGATTGTGGCTGATTCGTTTATTTCGTTTCAGATAGTTCATGCCCTCTTTAAATTTGTCAACTTCTTAGGACAACACACCTTGTCAGCATTTTGTTCCGTATATAGGTCACATCGATGTGATTGTTACCCAGAGACTGGAGGACATCTGTCCGATGAGAAATCCGAACATAAATACATGTTTCAAATAAAATTTGAAAGTGTCACAGGCAGTAATGGTGATATGATTGCTGTAGGATGGACTAAATGTTAGGTTAAGATTGATTTAATCGATACACAAGTCATGCAAAGAACACGAATGAACGTTTAACAAAACTCAAAAGTATCAAGTTCAACTTTGTTTCTCCTCTTTCTCTTTCTATCCCTGTCTCTGTCTGTCTGTCTATCTGTATGTCTATCTCTCTCCCCCCCTCTCTCTCTCTCTGTCCATATATATATATATATATATTGCTATCTATTGATAGAAATATATTAGCAGGTGTAGTCGACATTGCCCCAGGTAAAATAATTTCAGATATAAGGAACCAAATAATATCCCTAATATCAAATGGTGGTTTGAAAATATCGGCAGCAGTATTGTTACCTTTAAGTGGAAAGCCCTATTGAACTGAAACAGAAACCACACTGTTCATTACACATGTAGATTACACAAGCTATTCAGACTTTCATCGACCCTTTTTGTTTTTATCCCAATATTTCGACCAAAGGATATAAAATATACGGGTATTCACAAAGTTCAGTTTAATTTCGGTACAAGGTCACATCTTTGAGGCACCTGGTGAATAACGTAGTCACTACAGTAATAATGGTGTGTGAGACTTGCATGATAAAAATAACATCACAGCAGTGCTTTAAAAGAAGGTGAATGAGTGTCAGGGTGCTTGCGCGCGAAGGTGTGAGGGCTTTTCATCTAATTCATAAGAGTAGTTGCCACGTCCATTACAGCGCCTGAAAACAGATTCAACTTAAACAAGTGAACATAGACACAGGCATCAAAAACCTCAAAGACTCAAGAAATTTCAAGTCGCTTGATGTACCATTTGAGGCCAGAAACAACGACAATGTAATTGTCGATGCTTCATGTTTTCCATGCCACTCAACAGGATCACTTTGAAGTTGAATGAAATTCAAACTGATTTTCTCGTGAAAGTGGAAGAAGATAAAGAAAGAATAACATTTTGAGAAGGGCATTTGATACGGCATTAACCAGAAGGAGGAGAAAAATTCTGAGAAAGCTGCAGAAGCTCTTAAAACAAATGGAGCAGTTCTCGATTGACGATGTACACAGGCTTCCAAATGCGAGGAATATAAATGGGACTGGAGGAAAAAGACCTTGTCCAATGATAGTAGCAAGTGTTCGTCGAATAGACGAGAATGCTTTAAACACTAATTAAGTCTTTGAATTGAAAAGTGCAAATGACTGCATCAAATCTAATCTAGTCACAGCTACAACGAAGAATCTTTGGGTAGCGTTGAAGGTTAAGAGCAGAAAATCCTGCTCTCTATTACAGTCCGATATTACCGAGAGAAGACGGGATTATTGGATTTACAATTAGGATAAAATGACGAGAATCCAACGTTTCCAATGCGAACTTCATTATAGAAATTGATTTCTTGATCATTGTTCGGTCTCCAATTTCTGCTTCTTGATCTCCTCTGGGTTTTCCGGTGTGGATGGTTGGGTGAGTCAACGTCGTCTCAACTCCTGTTATATATGTCTTCCGCGGTTACAAGCTGAATAAACAAAATACTAAAAATCACTATTTCCAGGTTCTATTTGATTTCATTTTGTTTTACTCTTACTTGGTGTGCAAGTATACAGAATGTGGAGGATGAAAAATGGATTCATTGTGAAGTTCAAAAACGAGGGGAGTCGTAGGCTAAATACAGGAAAGCCATCAACATGTGAAACAGATTTACGGTTAAAAAGTTACACTGAGCAAATAGCTGGTTTTAAACGGAGCAGTGAAACAGAGAAGACACTCTTCCTACCATGAAAGCTGAACAGCTATTTTGCCGTATGACAACGCCCATGTTTTTTTGTTTTTGTTTTGTTTTGTTTTTTTGCAAATGCAGCAAACGAAAGATGAATTGGGATCGAGAGTTCTTTCATATATATCTTAATACCTTTATTTGACACTTTCAAACTTGTTTCATTCAATCCAACACTCTTTGTTTGGTTAGCGCTTATAAAAACTTGAGATATCGTGAAAGTTTCCGATGGCTTCACTGGATCAAACCGGAAATGCTTCTTTCATCCTGGTATACACAATTCAATTTGGACAGCATAAAGTCCTACGGTGCAAGGAAAATACCTTGGTAACGGAATGTTTATGCTATGAATGTATACTAACAGAAGATTTTTTCAAAAATACTGTAAACATTTCTATATTCTTGGATAACTGAGAGAAAAAGAATCATTCAGCTAGTGAGTGAGTTAGACAGAGTCTAATTTATTGAATGAGTGAAAGAGTGAGGCTCTCTTTTCTTAAAGTTATTTTTGTAATTACATAAGCTTCCATATAATGTCCTCTCTTCCTACCAAACGATATCAGTAGTGCATATCTTGTCTTATGTGCTAAGTTGCGACTTTTAAAAAACTTAAAATTCGAATATCAAAATATTCCAGAATGAATTAGCTTTATGATTTTTAGTGTTGATCCATACGTAAATAACCTCGTTATTTTGGTGATCACTTGCTGATACACACACACACACACACACACACACATATGTATATATATATATGTGTGTGTGTGTGTGTGTGTGTGTGTGTGTGTTTGTTTGTGTGTGTATGTCTCTGTGTGTGTTTGTGTGTGTCTGTGTGTCTGTGTGTGTGTGTCTGTCTGTCTGTGCATGTTTGTTTGTGAATATAAGGTTGATGGATTGTTCGCGTGTGTTTGTATAAACAATACGTGCAGTACCTGGCGTATACTAATATCCTTCAGCGTAGATATTATTAGTTTTCACGACCAAAAACCAAAACAACAATAGCATCAACGACGGCAACAGCAAAGTACAACTATGTAATTCCAGTGCTCGACTCTTGTAGACGACCAACATGAAACAAACGAGCAAATCCCAACTCACCTGAAAGTGAGAGTAATTGTTTGATTGTTTAGATTTTGGGATGAGAAATAATTTAAAAGAAAAGGCTGGTTCCAAAGAATCAACTGAAAAGAGACAGCCATGATGTAGAAACGAGAGTGTAATGGCGGACATTTTGATGTTACATAGATAAAGACAAGACAAGACAAGCGGAAAAATTAATCAGGGTTTGCTTTTTGTCTTATGATTGGTCAGCAGGAATAAATCAGTTGGTGTAATTCGCTTCTATTCGTTTGATTTTCTGACCTAAACTTTGGGAAGATCTGCAAAGCTGATCATGAAAGTTGCAGGTCGAAGTCGAATCTAAAAGAATCAAAACAAACAATGGAAGAAGATCCTTCATTTCTTTTTTTTGTGTTTAAACAACAAAACAGTCATAGAATATAAAAACATGGTCTGTTACGACAAAAAGTAGCGAAAATAAGATAAAAGAAAATGTAGTCACTCGTGGATATCGGTAATACTTTAACAAAGAATTTTGGACGAATTGAAAGTACGAGTTCGACTTCTACTAGGTCTATCTAAACAATATGGTAGGGAAAATCAAATACGGAAGAATGTAGCGTCATGGCTGAATTTGAATTTCTTCTGATATATATATATATATATATATATATATATATATATATATATATATATATATATATATATATATGTATATATCGTATTGCATTTCATTGCATTCATACACACATCTGCTGTAGCAGAGGAAGAAACGAGAGACGCTAGACTCATGAGGGGATCCAAAATTGAACTTTTTTTTTGCACAAAATATCGTAAAATACATTGAGAGCTTTGGAAATATGAGTGCACAAACGGACAGACTTGAGTGAATAATTACACCTCTAGAGCATCATACACACACACACACCCATACATATTTTGAATGTATGATATCACTTTCAAATACCGTCTTCATACCTCACATGCAACTATTACTCAACATAAGAGAAATTTCCCCAACGATTCTGAACCCTTAAGTGGGAAAATATATCAACAGCAATTCTGATCTCGAGAAGTACAACAGATTTACTCTTAGATTCTGACCCCTAAGAGTGGAAAAAGGAATTCTCCTGCAATTCTTACCCATAGAAATGGAAAGTAGAATTATCTCTCATCTCTGAGCCCTAAAAGTAGAAGAGAGAACTCCTTTTCATCTCTTTGATAATTTACCCTAGATTTGACCCCCCACCCTATGGAAAAGAGAATTCCCGCTTGATTATTACTCCCAAAAGTGGAAACAAGAATTACCCATTGAATTTGACCTCTGAAAGAGGAGAGAAAAATTCCCATTTAGACCCCAAAAGGAATTCACCATCAATACTGACACATAAAGTGGAAAGAAAAATCGTTGAAAAAATGAAATCCATTCCAATGAGCAAATTTGAATGCAATAATTCTCCGTCGGAATAATTAACACGTTATAATTGTTTCTTTCTTCATTTTCTGCACTTGAGTGACACTAAATTTGATAGTTTATTCGTAGCAGGAGTTAGAGGGAATGCCTTGTGAGACAGCGACAGTTTTATTAGTATGTCAGCCTGTCAATGACGTTGATTACTCCAAAAATGCATTTATACAATCTATTTATTGTTTCTTTTTATCATTATTATCATTTAGACAATACAAAAGTTACTGTTGAAGGTGAAGTGGAGGTTGATCATGTAGCAACCGGGCTTGTCTCCTTTCAACTCTCAGTATCCGATAAAGCCGGTAGCATTTTGCTACTTGAAAAGTTTTCTGTACTTTTACACAAAAACTGGAGCTAGAAAAATCTCGAACAGACCAATTGATGTCTTAGAGTTATTTTCTGATCATTTATTCGTAAAATATCAGTTTCAAAAAGAATTTATAATTCATAGAATCATTAGAGACGCTTTTGTTGTGGAAGAATTTCTGTCAATGTCTCTTTGAAATTTAGTTATTTTGTTATTCGTATTTGTTTCCATTTGTTCGGTTCTGTTTTAATCATTTTATGATATTTAAATTCCTGGGAAACGGTGTGCAGTCTGAATTAGCATTGCTGGAAGTGAAATGTACGGGAAACCACAAAAAACAGAAAGCATATACTCCTGAGAATGCCATTTGCACATTGAAAATTGGATGAAAATATCACATGGAAGAACTTTGAATGTGCATATGTTGGGTTACTTACTGCACAATGTAGATATAACATTTCTTCCTGCAAAATGACAGGAATATCTCTCAATGTGAAAAGGATTCTCGCATACTTTCATTGCCCATGACCCAAACTTTCACTATATTTCATTGAAAACTTTTGGGAACGGGCACAACTGAATGCACAGACAACTTCCAAATTTATTGGCAGGAGGGAAAAAAACAAGAAGCTTGAAAAAACGCAGGGGTACAAAGTGGAAACAGGCAAAGAAACGTCACAGCAGGTGGAACAGGGAAGAAATTATATTGCAGAAGATAGTTGCTTCAAAAAAAAAAGAGAGAAAAATAAGACGATATTTATTGAAACAAAAAGTTAGATACAAATGATGTATCTGAGTTGGTTCTCGAAAATATGATTTCAAATATTTATGTTAAGAATTGGAGACTAACATAAGGTTAATCAAACATACTTGACGTATTTGATCTTTATAAACACAAATTATCGATGCAACTATCTCCAACAATCTATTTGAAATGATGGAAGTAAACAATTTAGATTGAGAATAGCAAAAATTCTCTCCTCAATCACAAATACGGCTACATCATTTCAAAACTAAAGAAGAGTACGTCGAGACACTATTATCTTTCTTGTTCAGTCACTCAATACAACGCCCAGGGGTTACCCTGGCCCTGGATTTGGAAAGATATGATATTCAAAAGGAATGCACGCTCGAAGAAATATTTGAGAGGAAATTGCAACAGGCACATGGGATGGTTAGAGAGTGTGAATGAGATTCACTAGGGATTGTAAATCGTGTTCTGACTGGACAATCGCTTACTGGGGGAACCAGTTGATTGATCTCCTCTGAAAGTTTTCGATGAAAATAGCTCTAGAGAAGTGCCAGACTTACTACATCACGCCATAGAAAAGTAGTTGGAGGGATAATAATAGCTCATCACCAATTAATCCACACACTACATTCTGCACCCTGCTAGATAATACTAACTGAGTCTGTCCAGATATACGAGCAATATTCCAGTTTAGGTCGTATCTGACCCTCGTACATTTTTATGTGTTCACAAAACAGTCATTCTAGGTCGTTGTGAAAAACTAACTAAGTTGAATCCAATGCAAAAACTGCTTTCTAGAGTTAGAGTTTACACAGTTGTATTCGAAGCCCAACGTTACTCGACTGATTTTCTCCAGAAAGTCTCTACCCGAATGTACGCTGACTATTGAGTGAGAATCAACGACTTGGTACCTCTGTAAAACAGCTTTCTTTATGCCTAATATTCTCATGTTATTACCCAAGGTATATGTCGATGTTTCCTTTGAAGTATTAACTTTCACAGCACTTTTCAAATTTTTATCAATAAATACAGTTGCCCTAAAGTCTAACGTAATGTTACGAGATACAGCTTTCAGTTTAGCCTGTATAATAACAGTTGATGTTTTATTTTAGTTGTACCCTATCATACATACAGTCATTGGTAATTTGGGCAATTTTTATTTCAAGTGTCGTAGCCTCAAGCACCAAGGGACTGGGAAAATCCTTTTAACCAGTTGCGAAACAAGTGTTTGGCACTTTGATATATTCTACCACGCACCTGATGAGGTTCAGTTTTCCTTTCTGAAAAGATACACAGCCATATCCTGGGGCTCCGAAATGAACTTCAAAACCGAAGCCGCAATTTCTGGCAGAAAAATAGATTTCAGAGCGTGAACCCCCATTTTCAGCACATTTTGAAATGTTAAGTGATTCCCCAAGTACGTTTTCAAGTGATTTTAAAATGATTTGCATACCTTGGTGTAGCTCCTTAACAAAATAATCCAACAAACAATCTCTTAAATTGAAGGTGTCAAATGTTGAGTAGGTTAAACCAGTTCCTGTGATTTGTGAACATGATTTTGTGTCGACTCTCTTCCCTTCCCAAGACTATTCACTCAGTACCTCTGAACAGTTTCATTTTTCGTTTTCAAATTCTTTTTTAAGGCCAGTTTTCAATTTTTCTGGTCCTTCCTTTCCAAACATCAAACACTGGTCCGTTGGGATTACTTGTCAAGTTCTGGTCCAGCTTTTCTTCGAAGTAACTTTTAAGTACAACTTGGATTTCTATTTCAGTCGAAATGACTCGAATGTCACCATTTTCACTCAAAACATTACATTTCAATGCATCTACATAGATCTGGTCATAGTAATGTTCCATAATAATAGCTAAATAAAACAACTCCTGATTGACGTTTTCACTGCTGTAAACTGTTACTGTACGAATGAACGATATAACATGACTTCATAAGAATACATAGGGACACACAATTTACGTAGGTAGGGAAGAACTAGCCTGACAATGGTTGATGTATATATCCTGGTGTGCCAAAATCAAGATGGGCCATCGAATCCTAGTAGTGGTGGTGACCAATCTATACAACTAAAAGTGAATCATTAACAAATGTCTTTTTGCCAGTTGCCGGTGTGTCTCTCACATGATCAAACACGGAACCGTCTCTTTCCTCGGATAGAGAAAATGACTGATATTTGAATTTTGCTCCATCATTTGTTTTATATGCAAGATGGAAATTGTTGCATTTTACTCTTCAAACCATAACTCACTGTCTGTTAACGTAGGACTGATAATGTATACATACTTACACACAAGCATACATAGACATATAAATATAGTTGGAGATAAAAAGAGACTGGTACCTCGCATAAATGGATCATTGTAGGAAAATTATCCGAAACTTTCTGAAAGGAATATATCTTTTATCTGAAAGTATATTCACAAAAAATAACAAAAAATGCCAGCACAATATTAAGGGCTTGGTTCAAAATGACCATAGAGAGCGGAAAAGCACTTATTAGAAAAAATTAAGACACTATTTTTACTACTGAGTGGAGTAATCATGCAAAATTTTCACACTGTACACCAAAAACGTTGTACGCCTGGACACACACTCAGACAAACAAAGAGAGAAAAATCCGTAGCCCTTTTGCCTGGCTGGTCAGGCAGTTAGTTTGTGGGTCTATATTGATTGGATAGATAGATAGAAGCGTGGAGGATTGTTTGTAATTAAAAGCTGAGCCATTGCTCATGGATTTTTCGAGATTTTTTTCATTTCGGTTATTTGTCAGGTTAATTCTGAATGTCTCTGAACCAATAATAGTAGACATTCATTATTTCATGCAAAACAAAAACAAACGACTAATTCAATATTGATTTCTTACAAACTTGTGTTATCTTTATTATCAATGCCTGAAAATTGTCAGCAGACATGTAAATACGTTACCCACAAAGTGATAACGATTCATCACTGAAATATTCGCATTGCTAAGAAAAAAAAAAGATATGCTAGACTAACTAACCAGAATTTTACAAAGAGCTCGTTAATTATCCTTTGATACCTCACTTCCTGACAAAGATGCATAAAAATAATCCCATAGGTGAAAAAAATATCAAAATATACTTAAATCAACATTCAAGAAACTTGCAAGTTTCAACCTACTTCCAAAAATCTTTTGAGTTGATAACCCAAAGTTGACAAGTCATTTCCCCCACTAACTGCCACACTGCCATACTATCGAAATATGTAGACCAATACACCTAACCCTAATTAAGGCAAATTAAATCCTACATACATGATACCACTTACTTCTTAAACAAAGTCTAAACTATCAGAACAATTCCAGAAAAAGCATTTCTAGTCTCTATGGACGTCAAATCCTTATATTCTAAATTAAATATGAAGTCAGTCAAACACCCAAAGAAGCCCTTAATAAAAGAACGACAAAAATTCCTCATATTCAACACATACTCACCCTCAAAAGATTCAATATTTATAGTACACATTTCCTCCAGATGAAAGTGTGTGCTATAGCACAGTTGAAGCTCCTTTCATGCCAACATCACTACAGATAAATTTGAAGAGACTTACATCAACCCAGAGATTTACAAAGATTGCATCTTCTAGATTAGGTATATTGATATTTTCTTCATATATATATATATAGTTGAAGCCAAAATACAAAAATCTTTTGGACTCATAAACTCTATAATCAATTAAATTTGACTATAATAAACTCATTGACTCCATAGTCTTCTCAAAAACCTGCATACACATAGATAACAATAGAAACCATCAGACAAACCTCTATACTAAGCATACTAACATCGAAAACTACCTTCATTCTAAATTGGGCAAACCCAAACATTCAAAATATCTACCAATTTTACAATTACGTAGAATTGGAAGAATTTGCTCTGCAGATAGTGAACTTAACAAACACAACTATAACTTGCTACAACATTTCAAAAAACGTGGATATATTCACAAGGATATATCAAAAGCCAAATAAAAAAAAAGGCCGCTACAACATTCAGAGAAGAAACCCCCAAACTCCCTGACAAAAAATTATCGTATACTGCTCGTAACCACCTTCTATATCACACTTCGACCTCTGTCACATATAATCAATAAAAACGGAATAAGTTTACATTTAAATCAGAATTTAAAGAAGTATTCAAAAAAACCATGTGTCATTACCTACCACAGGCCATAAAATCTTAAACATATGGTAGGCAGCAATACCATTATAAAATAACAAGTTCTCCTGCAATAGGAATTGTGTATGTTCAGCATACTAAAACATTCAATTGTTATGCTACTAACAAGACTATAACTACCATAATTTCAATTGCAGAAGAAAAAATGTCTTCCCTTTTCTAGAATATATCAAATTCAAATTGCATTATATAAGTGAATCAGAGAGGCTATTCAAATTAAACTTAATAATTACCGACACAGAATCAAATCATCCGATAATCCCAACCTATGCAAAGTAGAACTATTCCGAACCCTGGCCACAATTTAGCACAGATAGTTGATTTACTATAATCGAAAAAATAGAAGAAAATATGCCTCTTGATACGACTAAAATTCTGGAACTTCTGTAAGATATGGATTAATAAACTTGAAACGAACTCAACACTCAATAACCCTAACCTCACCGAGCTGTAGCCCCATAAGCCCTCAACTCCTAATTACTCTATTCTTCCAAACTGATCATTTTTATATACCTACCTTTATACCTAAACTATAACACACCTTAATGTACATTTATTCTCTTATTTTCCACAATTGTCCCACCCATACAATCTGGACAATCTTAAAGCTACCGTTGTCTAACTCTCATTTCATGTACATCAAACTCAAGAACGTCACACATAGTTACCGAGACCCTAATCTATAGACACCCATGCATGTTTTATTTTACTTGTACTATTCAAACCAATACCTCATACATGGACATACTATTGATACACATATAGTTCTCAATGATGATGATACACTTTATACATACTTTCATCCCAACCCACAGACACACTCTCAATATTCTATATCTATATTTAACCCCACCCAAGTATTTCCTACGTGTATACAATACTTACCCAGACAGAAGTCCACGAAATAGAATCCACTGGTTTTATATCCCCCATTACATTTTTCTGCATGATATAAGATTGCATACTGCTCCATATTATGTTTGTTGATGTATGTATATGGGGTGATGATTAATTAGGTGTATGTATTTGCATATATATAAGCTCATGTGTATGTACACTATATGTGTGTGCGTACGTATTGTCCTCTGAGTATGGTTTGGTGTATTTGTAAGGTTATGCATGTATGCACCTATGGGCAATATAGCATACAAACATATATATGTGAGGAATGTATATCGCCATATTAAGTGCCCAAGTAGCTTGGCACCGGACCATAACCAAGATTCCTAATAACCATGACAAGCAGATCTCAACAATACCCATCCCTTGATCAAAAAACCAATAAAATATTCACAACTACTGCTGTTATCTCAACCAAAAGATCCAAACAGACAACCATATATTCCTTCACATACAGTCTCAGCTCACCACCGTTGTTTACCATGGCTTTTTATTTTTATTTCAAACCAAAATATTTGAAGCTAAGCTTTCCATGAAAACAAACCTTCCCTGAAACGTTCACACATGCTACTGAAGATAGGTACCCTTCTCAAGACATGTATAGCCTACTAAATAATTTGTCAGTTAACTGAAAAGGCTCTTTTTACACTTACTCCTGAGTTCATTTATGGTCGGACAGTAAATAAATCGACCATCCAGTATCACGAGGTAGGATTGAAAATTTCGCTTCAGGCCCAGAGGTTGGCATCTTACCTCTGTCCTTGGCAGAACTGGGCGGTCAGTTAGGTTGAATTTAAACGATTTATTCACTCACTCATCATTCCTCATCCACCAGAGTGCACTATTCTTAAGTTGCATTAGCATATTTACGTTACCTCATTTGAAGAGTGCTCAATCCTGAATAAGGGAGCTTTTTGTGTGTGTGTGTGTGTGTGTGGTTGTGTGTGTGTTTTTTTCATGTTTCTACCCTTTGGGGGCTTTTTTTTTTTCAGGTGAATGATTAGATTTATTTGGATCCCTTTCCAGAGCGTCTGTGGTTGTGAGTCAATTTTTCGGGTAAGGAATTGTAAAGAAGCCCCGAAAAGGCAGAAACATAAAAAAACATTGTACGGCAAATACGGATATTGAATTACCAATTTATGCTTTGATATATATATATATATATATATATATATATATATATATATATATATATATATATATATATATATATATATATATATATATATATATATATATATATATAAGTTGCATACATAAGGTGTATACATACTTGACGTGTGTGTGTGCGTGTGTTTGTGTTTTCAATATTTTAATCACAAAAAATCATGCAGAAAATACCTCTACTTTTTAGCAGCATAAATCCAGATCTAGATCATGAAGAGGGGCTAAAATAACAAACTTTTCATTTCATTTTATTTATCTTATATATCTATCTATTTTTTTGTTATCTTAGAGAAATAAGAAAAAATTACACTTATCACTGGGTGCAGTTTTGGTAATCGTTTGGAATAGGTTCCTTAAAAGCTTTCGTCGATATTTTGCAAAGGTAATAATTCCTCAGCAGGTGCAAACAGCTGTTGCCGTAGTTTTACTGTTACGGGAAAAATGAAAGCAAAAATCTCTAAACATTTGAATCTGTATTTTATCAAATCCAACAAAAAAGGATATGAGATAAGATTGGCGTTTAGTATTAGGGTAATTATTCATTTAAGTCTGTGTTGAACATTTTAAACGACGACCATAAAAAAGCACAATACGTAGGAGAAAAACGGGTGTTCGAGAAAGTCAATTCCATGTCAATGAGCAGGCAGTTTGCGAGAATGCCAGCCAACCAGTGGATATTATGACTCCCAAAGTAGATCACTGTAGATCATGAATGAAATTGTAGCCAGCAAAAAGTAAAAGGAGTCAAGATGCGTACAAGTTAAGAATGTTTGTGAACTGTGACGCTCAGAAGTGAAAAACTATAAGACCATTGGGGAGTACTATGTCAAACAACAGACTCTTAATGGCTGCTGCTGATGATGATGATGATAATGATGATGATGGAAATAACAGAAAAATGTTCATAATTCAAAATCCATTTAACTATGTAACTGATGAGGTGCTTTGAACTAACCCTCAGCTGAAAGTGATTCATCTTCAACGTAATTACCCGCTAAAAATCTAATGGAATCCCAAAAAAAAGATTTCTATGCTCAATTAAAATCATATGCACATCGATTAATCAAAGTTTTTGGCACTACATCTATGCATGGGAAGACATTTCAACGAATGGAATACGTCAAAATCTCACTATACTCAGGCGTTAAAGAATTAATATTTAAAATCGATATGGAAGACAGCATTCGATTCCCTGTCTTTGAAATGTTATTTCCACCAAAATAAAGTCTTATCAGTAGATCTATATTTCTAAAAAATGTACTCTATCATTATTGTATTTTGAATTTCGTCAATGTCCAATTTGAGGTTATAGAAATTATTTCCAATTTTCTTGCAAAGAAATTATGTTATCAGTTCGTTTACTGACAAATATTCGACTATTCCTATTAGTTTGGTCGATGAGAGACTAGCATCCATCGTGTAGGATATGAGTTCGAATCCCATCCAAAGCAACTCAGGTTATCCTTGGAATAGGTACATCAAAACGTTACGTAGATATTATTCAAAGGAGGTTTGCAGCAGATGTCATTACCTGCCGCTCTTGAGGTACTACAATTCTCCTCCACTTTTCGGGATCAAAATCAAAGTAAAAAATTCTATTTTCAATTTCAGAGCTCAATAATGCATCAAAATCGGGGTGGGGTGTTTTCTTATAAGTCAATATTTGGGGACCCCTTTTCTTACACTATTCTCTTTCTTTGAATATTAGTTTTTTTCTGGACATTAGCCTCGCTTTTTTAAATATTAATCCTCCTAAATTAAATATTTGCCTCATTCTTTCAACATTAACTCCTTTCTTTAGCTTTACTTTCTTTTGTTACCTTTCTACACCAGTTACCGCTTTCATTCACGTTAAACCCACTCTCTTTTTCGAGATTTGCCATACTATACTTTAATATCAATACAACTTTCTCAATTTTAGCCACCCCTTATGCCCCTTCTTTTTAATATTCACAATCTTCCCCTTTTTTTATATTTGCCCCCTTTTCCCACCCCTCTTCTCCTAGCCGGGAGGAAGAATGATAATATTTTGGTGTTGTATATTTTGTGTGCTTTTCTCTTGGCATTATGTAGAAAGTGGTGGGAGTAGTAGAGGTCCCTGAATATTTGTTCGATATATATTCCTTCATCTCTCAATCAACTAACTGGCACATACACCCGTTAAAACTTATGCACCCATCAGCATTCCACCGTAAAAACGATTTCTATTCACACATAAAACTTTGACACCGAATCAATTAAAATCTCTCCATCCACTTGAGACGTTTTTCAGATTACATCATCATACTACATATGTTAACAAATCTGACAAGACTCTCTGTACATATCAACTTCAGCTTTCCAACTTTTTATATCTAATGGCATAGATTCTTCATAAATACCAATGCATGCACCTAGTCACAGAATAAAAGGATTTATCACTGCTGATCAACTATGCATTCCTCCCGGCAAAAACTTTCGAGCCTACAACAACATTACTCCCTTCACGCTAGATGAAATAAAGAAATCACCATCCCAGTTTATTTGGATCACTTATAAACCATTACTTTTAATGTGGTCAGTACCATCCTACGTCAAGTATATCACACAAACAATTGGCCTGGGATCTATGAATAGTTATCATTCTGTATATTTGTGCATTTTCATGTTAGTTTGGATTGAAACAACATGTTAGAATGATTAAAGAAATCACTTTTGTAACATCAACTTCGGCTGTCCGAATTGTGTCTTTATTGATATATATATATATATATATATATATATATATATATATATATATATATATATATATATGTGTGTGTGTGTGTGTGTGTGTGTGTGTGTGTGTGTGTATGTGTGTTTATGGGAAGTCTCAATCGAGTTGTAGAAAATAGCAACGCACAAAAATGCAGGAAAAAGATACATCGTGAAAGAAATGAAAAAAAAAATTAAGATAATAGTTCGAATCTAAATAACATCCATTAACAACATGGAAAAGGAAATCCTAAAATTACATATATTAATACAAGATCCGACCACCAAAACAAGATCATTAAAAAAATCCCCAAATCAATGGAAACTAGGCTGATATACAAATTTTAAAATCAACATTTTTTAATCTTGGAATCAATATTTAAGAATATTAAAAAATGAATATACTAAAGCCTTAAAGGAGTTTAGATATGATGGAAAAGTAAAATTCAAAAGAGTAAAATAGCAACAACAAAAAAGTGGAGATAAGAAGATCATCTAGTATACACCACCATTCAACCTATCAGTACAAACCAACATAAGGAAAATATTCCTCCAATTGATAGAAAAACACTTCCCCTAAGGAACCCACTGTATGAAATATTAAACAATTTCGATAAGTTCAAAACAAAACATAGCAACTAAGTAATTAGAAATAATACTAATGGAGAAAAGATAAATAAACCAAATTGCAATCGTGAAGACAAAAACGAATGCCCTTTGCACAGCAAATGTCTCAAATCAAATATTGTACACCAAGCTGAAATATCAACCCAAAAGAAAACCTCAGAAATAAAATACTATATAGGAATATCTAAAACGACCTTTAAACTTAGATTAGATAAACAAGTGTCATCACTTACAAACGAAAGATACAAAGCAGTACATCACTGTCAACATATCATTGTTGACTAACTAATAGCAACTTCACATCCACATTAAAAATGGAAAACATTAAAACAAACACATATGCTAGAACATTGAAACCCTTTGTTACCTATGCCTGAATGAGAGATTTGAAATCCCAATATCCACAAATAGATCAACAAAAGAAAAGGAAGAACTATAAAGAAGAAAAAAAAAGTAGCCTTAAAATGGCGACACAGATCTTAATTTTTTATGAATATTTTAGCACCCCATGTACAGGTATACAAAAATTAACTGCCATAGATATCTTATTCCCTTATTTGGTTAATGTAGACATCAGGCTTATAGCTTTGTAAGTGGCATGGGGGCTAAAGTCTAAAATGGGTGTTGTGTTCAAAGAAAAAAAATGATGGGTGATTTTCAAGAACAGAATGCACTAATGTAAAAGAAAAGGGGTGTATTAAGAAAAACGGGAAAAGTATAATGTTGAAATTTGGGGAGTTAATGTTAAGAAAAAAGGACTTATGTTAAGAAACGAGTATTGATGTTAAATCGAGGGGTTTAATGTTGAAAAATAGGACAAATAATATAAAAAAAGGTTTAGGGGAGTGACGATGTTAAAAAGGTTGGGCTAATGGCCGATGAAAGGGGACCAATGTTCAAAAAAGTGGGTTTACGTTCAAAAAGAAGGAATTTTAAAAGGAGGAAAATTCACCTTTGACTCTGTCGAATAAAAGAGGCAATCATTGATTTTGACCGATTGAAATAGATTTTTTTTTAAATTCATTCTCCTTTTGGGCCCTAAAAGTGAAAAAAAATTATTTACCGATGTTAACTGCCTAAAGTGAGAATTTATTCCCCCTTAGATTTTGTAAAAGAGAAGTTCCTATCATATTGTGACCCCAAATGAACGTTCCTTCTCGATTTTGATCCTTTGAAATGAAAAAGAATCCCCTTGAACTTTAGCCTTAAATGTAAAAATAAAAAGTCCCCCATGGATTTTGACACCAAAAAGTCAAAATACACCCTCAATTTTGTACCCCCTCACAGAAAAAATGTCTTTCTCGATTTTGACTCCGAAATTGAATTTAAAAAAAATGCCCACCCTCAGTTTGATCCCAAATATCGTGAAAAAGAAAAAGAAAAGCTTACCCATTCATTTTGACCTCTAATATTGTTAAAAAAATCTCCTTCCTTGACTTTGATCGGCAAAAGTGAGAAAAAAGTTCCCCTTGATTATGAACCAGAAAATTGAACAAAAATCTTTCGCTCGATTTTGATCCTTTAAAGTGAAAGAAAAATCATCTCTTCATTCTGACCCCTGAAAATGAATAAAAAGATTACTCTTCGAATTTAAAACTTGGAAGTGAAACTGCTGCCCTTCGATTTAGACCCCTGAAACTGAAAAGAATTTTCCCCTTGATTTAAACCCCTAGAAGAGAAAGAAAGTTTTCTTCTTGATTTTGACCCCATAAGTGGAAGAAACTTTTTTTCTCGATTTTGACCCCTGAAAGTGGAAGAAAAAATCCGTCGATTTCAACCGCTGAAAGTGGAAATAAGCTGCATGTAGAATTTGATTAAAAAAAATGAAAAACAATTTCGACCCTGAAAAGTGGAAGATGAAAATTCATTATCAAAGTTCCCACCACATAATCTAGACAATCTCATCCCCCTAAATTTTTTGTTTTTGAAGAATGTACCTTAACTGCGCTTCATTAAAATACGTACCCATAAAAACGTATTCATGTATAACACCACAATATGAGATATCCTGAAAGATTTCCTAACCCAAGTAAAGAACGCCGCCTCACGTTAGATTTTCATTTTGAGAATTGATTTGAAACTTATAACAAAAGTTCTTTTATTACGACGTCATAAATAAGAAATATTCTCGGCGAGATGGCTTATCACATAAAACGACTTCCCTGAATCTGACCCATCAAAAACTAAGTTGCTGGAAATATTTCAAATTCGTACCCACAGAAATTATCATGGGTTTATGTCCAGTAATTTTGGTGGTAGGCGAGTTCTTTTGGACGGACAGACTTTTGGCGAATTATGATAACATCAAAGTGAAAGTGATCGATCTCACGTGGGAAGAATGATACGATGGAATATTGGCGTGATCTCCTGAATGAATACTAGACGACAAAATCTGATATTTCACAAAGATTACACGTCTGGGGAAAAAACTTGAAATGGTCCTTGTTTATTGCATAGTGTGATTTAATCAAATTTCTCGTCAGATAATGTCCACCCTCTTCATTCTGAGTCAGTTAAGGGGGCAGAGAGTGGTAAAAAGCGTTCTCACATAAGATTTGGAGAATATTTTCAACAAATGGAAGATCATTTTGCAAAAAATGAGAAGTTAAAAGAAAATGCGTTTTAAAACCCATTGTCACGTCAGATAAAAACAAAATATTTCCGAGAAATGACTGTGTATTACTCTGGGTACTCATGAAAATTGAAATATTGTCTTCTATCTAGATGTTTCTCGTTGCTAATTATTACGTCAGCGATTTTTGGTCGCTTATGACGAAGTCAGTGCCATCTGTACGCCATTGTATATAGTTATATATTGAATTATTATGGATATAATTATAAGTCGATCTTATTTTGATTAAATTTTATAGCCACGTCGTCAGCTGTTATGTTTCATGAGTTGGTCTACCCTCGAATCCAAATGATGTATGTATCAAATCTTTAGTGTACTGGATTGTGATAATAGCCATAGCATTTGTAATTATTGTAGGATAGTCACTTATGGAGCTGAAACATGGAACCATACCAAGAGACAGACCTGCAAATTGAGAACCATGCAACGTTAACATGAAAAAAATTATGCTGATCCTCACAGGGAGAACCACAAGACAAAACAGTACATTTAGGAAAAGACAAAAGCCAGGGACATCATAGAATCCATTAAAAATTTCAAATGGCAGTGGGATGGCCATGTTGCAAGAATAGCGGACAACCGATAGACATCACGACTCATGACATGGATCCCTTTAGAAACTGAGGCCGGAAGAGTATTAGATGGAGAGAAGAGCTAGACAAATTCAGAAAGTACTGGCTCTGCGATGCCCATGATATAGAAGTGTGGCGAATCTTAGGGAAGGTTTATGCCCAACGACGGACATTAAAAGACTGATGATGATGATGATGATGATGATGATGATGATGATGATGATGATGATGATGATGAATCATCCAACTATCCAACAAATGTGAAAGTACTATTAAAAGTACTATTAAGCCATGTAAAAAAATCACAGCTGTAGAGTTTTTCAAAGTTATTCGAAAGTTTTGTGATCCTATAAATGCCTTTCTCAGGCAGAAATGGCTAATAAGCAATTACCTTCAATTTATATGGAGGAACCCACAGCAGAATAAAGGACAGGGAGGCTGGAATAAGAAATTACTTGATAGTTGGTCGAAACTGTGTGTTGTTCAGTGAAACTGAAAAATGTGTCGTCTGTGTAACCCAATATATCACTCTCTCTCTCTCTCTCTCTCTCTCTCTCTCTCTCTCTCTCTCTCTCTCTCTCTCTCTCTCTCTCTTTCTCTCTCGGTGCATAATCTATATTCATTGTTTGGTTGAATCCTGTCCGGATCATTCTCTAATTAGTTCTTGTAGGATTTGTCTGTGTTGCAATTGATAATGATTCAGTTTCTACTTTCAGATTACCTCTCGCAACTTTATTCATTGCATTTAATCTTATTTGCAATTACTTTTTGATCGTCTTTTGGAATCTCCATAAAGGTGGCCAAGGGTCCTACTCTATCAGGTGCGTTTGTTTCTGTGTCCCAAACTCTCTTGACCATACCGTTCTGTCTACAAACTTGGAAATTGCAACCTCTACTCCTCTACACCCTTCCTAAAAATGTCTTTTTTTTAACATTTTTGGAAAAGAGCTCTTTAACCTTGGGGTGCTTATTCTGACAGGTTGGATAATAACACATAGATTCTGGAGAATGTAGATGTTTCCAAATGTTTTTCTCTATTTTAGATGTTTTCCAGTGGAAAGCGCCAGCGATGTCATAAATAAAATTAATTCTGCCATATTTATTCATCGATGAAATTTTTTTCCATGGCTTCAAATTCTATGGATTTTCAATAATCGACTGTAACGGCGAGTTTTACTTTTTTCAAATAGAAGAAAGTGCCGAATAGAGGATGAAGTCTAAAATGTTTTTTAAACCACGGTTCCAAGTACGGCAGCACTGTGTTTGTCACGTGGTGGTACGAGTACCTCTGGAAATACTTTGTTTTACTGCAGGAGCTATAGGAGATATCATACCTATCATGTATGCATGATTCGTAAGATGATTATATTAAAACAAGTTTCATATGGGAAAGTTTGATCACTGCTGTTTTATTCCCTCCTGCTGAGAATGATAAAAATCCCCGGCTAGGCTCAAGCACAGGTTCCTAACTAAATTGTAAATAAGACTTATCAAAAAGCATGACGACCGAAAATAGCTAGTGATGAATTCAATAATGGATTTGAAATGCAGAATTTAAGTGTTACAATGTACTTTTGTAAATCACACATTCTAAAACTAAAAAACGATTTTTTGCTTTTTTTTTCCAAAATAGTGTATCTTTGGGTCATTGTGAAAATTTTGTTTTATTAACAATGCCCTAATCTTGTGTTTTTACTTTTTAGATAAAATGTCTATTTCTTTCAAATAATCAGATATAAGATCTTTTTTTCAGAATAGTTAATCACAACAACCCACAATAGACCAGTTAGTCACTGTTGCTGGGTTTAGGTTATTTCTGTGTTCTAACATCTATTTGACCATCTATCCATCTGGACTTGACCTAGCCCTAACCGTTCGTAAGAGAAATTTGACATTTTGTACACAGACACACACACACAGACACACACACACACACACACACACACACACACACACACACACACACACACACACACACATACTCCCCTCAATGAGTAGGGTATTTTTTTTAACCTTCCCCCCCCCTAAATAGGTTTTTAATTGGGAGGGTTCAATTTACAATGATTTCTTTTGTTAAATTGGTCCCATAGTCTGTTTTTTAATCACGAATTTATTATTCAAACCCTACGGGTAGTATTTCCATCAAGATCACTACCCCTGTTTAATTTACGAAGTGAAAAACAACATATATAAGTGACACTGCAGGATTCAAATCATTTGTTCATTGATTATTTATCTTTAATTAGTTGTGGTGCATGTATTGGCTATGGTGATTCATTTATGCAGGTTAGACATATTGTTTTTCTTGTTCCCTAAAAAGTATTGTGTTGCACAAGAGGTTTTCGGCTAAAAAGAAATTTCCTCAAAAGTTTAAAGACCACTAAGATTGTGCTTATGTTCACTTAACGCTATGAAATTGGTTTATCAATCAAGTTATGTTTGCTTAATGTATTTGTAACATTCATCCTCACACACGATGAGGATCTTGAAGCCCTGAAAAATAATACCAATTTTCATACTTTTTTAATATCTTTTAGTCTGATACGATGCATTGTCACTCTATTGCCTTTGTTATATGAAGTGCTTCATTTGTAAGTGAAGGTTGATGAATTCTGTCAGGCAAATAAATTGACCTCTAAGAGCCGAAATTGTTTCATTTGATCGCAGATTCCCGGATTTATATATTATCAAGGTTCATGTTGAACCTTAAGAAATGATAGTTACAAGTGTATGTTGAACCAACTCTGATGAAGTGAGCTATTCTTTGATCTAATGTTGTCGTTTTGCATCTTTCTAGGTATTACTTTTATTCATACTTGAAGTTTTTATTCAACTTCTTTTCTATCCCTCTCTTATTGCTTATTTTAAAATGATTTACACCTATATTTATCTATTCACTTCTCTCTGTCCCTCGATGTATTAGATTTTACATCTATAACAATAGCAAATCTTTTCTGCATTTGTCCTTATGACGAATTATGATATCTTATATAAGATTTGAGGGATGTATTCAATGTATTTCAGATGTTTTTCTTTTACCTTCAATCTTAACGTTTATTACAATCGTATTGCCGACGTTTGTGACTGGTTACAATATTAACCAGAAAGAATTTGCTTTTGCGAATGAAAAAGTGTTTTCTTACACATAAAAAAAGCCCACACAAAAGAGAATACGGTGGAATGTTATGATTCGAGAGGAAAACAACGAAAATAAAGATAGAGAGGAAGATTGGGGGGGGAACACTTTTTTCTGCTGCTTTTTTTTTTTTTTTTGCTTGCCATCTCTTCTGAACTTTGTTTTTTTCACGTGCTGTCTCTCCCGGATTTTGCAGAGCATCTCGAATGAAATGCTATCATTAATGTTTAATCATCGAGCGACATATGTTCTATTCAGGGCTTCCCTGCAAAACGGATTAGACTGAAAAAAAGCAGAAGCAAAAGGAATGTATATGTAAATAGGTGAAGAATCATTCACAATGGATTATTGCTCATCATCATCATCATCATCATCATCATCATCGCTTGGCTCGGCGAAGATTTCAGAGGGTTTACCATGCCTGGTACGACCAAATCGCATTGGCTCACTTTCGTAGGCTTACTGATGTTAAGCAATATTCAGTCTGGTTGGTACCAAGATCGATGACCGTCTGGGAATATCATGTGCAAGAGAGGCATCGTCTACAGCCACGCTGATCACAAATGTATTGAACACTTTTTTCCTTATGAATACTTCAACATGGTCAAGAGCAGCACGCGCAAATGACTGACCTCACCCATTGAGCAAAGAGTCATCGTACTTTATTTTTCTTTACTTGGTGACAAGCCGACTACAGGGGCCTATCAACCTTCCAATTGGAACAAAAAAAAGAATAATAAACATAATGAAAAAATTCTACAAATAGTTACAGAAAAAGGCTGTTGTAAATCGTTCTCATTCTTCTTCGTTTGTTAACCATTGCTCAAATGCAAGTGTCTAAATTTCAAATATAGTAATCAAAACTAACTAACCAGACCTCTAAAGCAAAAGCCTGTTAGGCTTTTGCTGATCTGAATCCATTCAGAAACAGTTTCAATAATGCTGCACCCAGTTATGATCAATCTATCAGAGTGATTGAGAAGTTATTATGCATTTCACTGCTATGAATTATAAGCAAACCAACTAAGGCAAGGCAGATGTTGAACTGTAAGAAACTACGGTTGGATTTCGTAAATCGTCTCTCCAATCAAGCACTATGCCGTCTATAGCGTATAGTTTAACCCCATTTCGTTTGGCTGCTGTGACTGATAATAATGACAATTACATTACATTATTATTAAATAATGTTTAATCGAACCCCATTGGCATTTGTTGCATGCTTTTATTGAAAATACGTAATTCTCAGAATATGAAAAAACGTAATTACTTTCTTGACACAAAATATGTAATTTCTGTCCAAACATCCTATTATATACAATCAGCGATCAGAGAGATGAGGTTATTAGACTTTGTTGTATGATAGCTCCCAAAGCTACGATTTTAAGCATAATTATGACTGACAAATATGCACACTGAAGTTCTACAGCAGGTATCCTCCGAAACGAAGGACGCAAAAAGTTAAACAGGAAATACGAGCCGAGAGAAATCAATTCGAGGATTTCCAAGAAGTTACTCTGCAGAAAGTGAAGCAAGCCATCAAGCAAAGAAATTAAATGACCCCTGAACTCTATAACATCACTATCGACATACTGAAAAAAGCTTGAAAAATCATCACTACAAAAACTATTCATCCTTTTTAACATGCCTCAAATAAAGTAAAGTTGCAGAAGCGTGGAACTCTACAATCATAATGATGTTATACAAAAAAAGAACTCGGAAGACCTAAATATCTACTGTCCAATAAGCAAACTAATTTGAATCTACGAGCTTTTCACCAAAGTGATCACCATCTGAATCAGCAAAGCACTGGATGAAAACCAAACTCAGGAACAAGCTGGTTTCAGGAAAAGCCACTCAACCATCGATCATTTCTATTCAGTAAACTAACTGAAAGAGGAAGAAGCAGGATATAGAATTCCACTAGCTGTAGCACGTGTTGACTTTAAAAAGGCTTCCTATTTAGTGAAAATCCCCAAAGTCATTGATGCAATAATACAACCAGGTGTAGACTCCGTATTTGTCAGAGTACTGCAACATATCTACCGACACAGCAGTTCTTTCATCAGGCCACATGAAGATTCCGAGCCCTTTCAACAAGAAAAAGGAGTGAGACAAGGAGATATTCTCCACAACTTGCTTTGAGATGATCTTCCAAAACTTGGAATGGGGACACAAAGAAATCAGGATAGATGGAGAATACCTGTGTAACCTGAGATTTGCTGACAACATCGTTTTCTTTGCTCTAAATGTTCGATGAAGCATGAAAGAAAGTTGGCCTTAACATGAACTTCAACAAAACAAATGCCACGTACAACAATCATTTTCGGGACAAAGACACAGTGATCAGAATCGAAAATGCAGAGCAAGAGATAGCAGACCACTACACCTACCTAGGACAGAGAATATACACGGAAAAAGAAATATAGGGGAGAATCACGTTAGGTTTGCAAGCTTTCGGTAGAGCAAGCTCAACTTTTGAGAGGAGGAAAATTTCACTAGTCCCAAAAAGAAGGGCATACAACCAATGTATCCTACCGATGGAGCTAAACATGGAACCTAACCAAAAGATTTAACCTCAAATTGAGAACCATGCAACGAGCATGCGTGAGAATCATACTCAACATGGAGAGATCATAAGAGAGCACAGTAGATCAGAGGAAAAACAGGACTCTGGGACACCACAGAAACTGTTAGAAAACTCAAATAGCAATGGGCTGGACATGTTGCCAGAATGGTAGATAACTGCTGGACATCACGACTCACAACGTTGATCCCCAGAGATCAGGTGCAAGGCTGTGTCCGATAGAAACTGAGATGGCGTGACAAGCCAGATAAATTCAAAATTTGCCTGTTTTGTATCTAAATTGAATCATTTTAATCAAATAATTGTGTAGTGTGTTTAGTATGAAAACATTATTTCTTAAGAATGAAGAAAAACATTCAAGAAAACCATTGAAATACAAATAAATTTACTTTTTGTCGTTTTGATAAATTAAATTAAGTTCAATTGAAATCCATACTTGTTATTGTTGTTGTTGCTGTTGTTGTTATTTGCATTTTCACACCATTAGGCTGGTTGCTACCACTGGAGCCTGAATGTCAGTGAGTCGCCTCAAGTCTCCAACCTTCCTATTCTCACTCGAAGAGTGCTGTGGATTACAGTTTCACACCAGTTGTCTGTCGATTATCATTGTATGCTGAGTGACAATAAGTTTCCTCGGGTCTCTAGCCCTCAACTCATATTGTCAAAGCAGCCTCCACCATTCCTTGTTCATAGCTGTTAGAGCATTGCTACCAACAGAGGTTTATAGAACATAATCCTAGGACTTCCCTCAGTATTTGTGCGGTTCCCAGTAGTTTTATGGTCTGCATAGTTTTAATGCTTCCTCTTGTCGCCAGATCCTTCAATCTCGTTTTCGGTTTCGTCATCATGGTCCCACCCATTACTGGTACTACCCTGATTTCCATGCTCCACATTTTCTTTAGTTTCCTTGCCAAGTCCTGATATTTCCCCAGTTTTTCATTTTCTTTCATCCACAGACACAGCCACGTCTATCTTTGACAGGTTCTCCTCTCTTTGTCCACGATTACCAGTCCGGTAATCTTGCTTTGATTGGGAGGCCAGTTAGAATGTCAAAGTACTAGAATGATTTATGACTTCTACTTTCCTGGGCTGACTCCGCTTCGTGGTAGCACCACTTTTCTGCATAGTTGAATTCCATACGTTTGCTCAATTACCAGTGTATTACTCTTGCTACCCAAACTTGTCTGTTTTTATGCTCTTTGTGGGCTAGTTTACTACATTCACTGGTTATGTGGTTTACATCCTCATCTCTTTCTCTAAATAGGCGGTATTTGCAGTTTGCTTAGGTTCTGTAGATTTTCGTCTCGACAAAATTTGCCCTGATGCATTTGTTTTGGGCTGCCATGATGAGTGATTCTTTTCCTGTTCATGTTCTGTTAGTGCAGATATGTCTATGATCTCTCGTCCGAAACATTTTGTATCTGTCTTTTGAATTTCCGTTCTTCTTGCATTATTCATCTTCTTTCCATCGATATGTATAAATTTCTCTGCTATCTGGTCGATCAAGTTTTTCATAGGACTGGTTGGCACGTGATTGGTCAATAATTGCTCGCCTTGTTCGCGTTAGAAGTGCTTTTTGGATGAGGGTTGTTCTGCTTTGGTCATCTATTCTGGGACTTCGTCTCCATCTGAGAGTTGGTGGGTGAGTCCGTCGTTTAATGTGGTGAATTCTTCAAACCAATATAAATGGATCCCATCAGATCCTGTTGCTTTACAGTTGGCTATTTTCAACGTTTTGTTTCAATGTGATTTCCATCAATACGATTTGTTCACCAACATCTATGTCTTAAATTCTCTCCAAATGTTATCAAACCATTATGGAACTTCGTTGCGTCTTTTCAATTGTCCCCATATGTCATTCCAGAAATCTGGTTTTCCGTGTTCTGTTTTCTTTTTCTGTTTAGGTCATTGTTATGGAAAGAGTGGTTTTGTGTGTATTGGGCAATTGTCTTGTTTGGTGTATCTCATCTACAGCCGCGAACACGCCTTTTGTCTTATCTGGTATGTGTATCATAGTCTTGAACGTGGTCTGTTTGTGTATGGTGAATTCTTCAATACTCCTCCATCTTTATGTAGTTGGGAGATATATTTTTTTAATTTTATTTCCCAGGTGGGCTTTCGGTCCCTATTACTTGAGGAGTTTTTTGTAAAGAGTTGTGAAGAGGTCCGTTATCATTTTTGTGCCAGCATAGATCAGTTTGTTAAGCTCTGCTACGTCATTTGTTTCGATATGCTATAGGAGGTACTTGATATGTTCGGTACACCCTTCTAGTTTCTTCTTGTCCTTGCCCTTAAGAAATGGCAGCGTCTTCTCTTCTTGCATAAATTTTCTTATGGTTTGTATTTGTCCTTTTTCTTTTTCTGTTGGTGTGTCAACGTCTTCTTTTGTGTGTTTACCTTTGGTCAGGGTTTTTCCTTTTGTTTGAATTTGTTTCCGTTTCGTTGTTTATTATGTTGGTTGTGTTCATGGGTTTTTCTTTAGATAAGCCACTTTCTTCTTTTTCTATTTCATTGCACAATTCCCACAGTTTTATTTCCGAGGGCTATTTATTTTACTGGGTTTGTTTCACTTGATTAGCCAGGTACTGATTTGATGCCTCCATGGTGGATTCCTTCCTCCATATTTTGTGCATGCATTCTTTATAATACCACAGATGGTTTGCTTTTAAAAATAACAATACATTACTTGTTTGTTGTCCTCTTTCGTTCTTCTCATTCTGGCTAACAGCTGCTCCATGATGGTTGTTTCCCTGCTGGTTGTCATTATTATTATTATTATTATTATTATTATTATTATTATTATTATTATTATTATTATTATTGTTATTATTATTATTACTTCTAACACTACTAATACTAATTCTACTACTACTGCAAAACTTTTTTATCATTGTGAGGAGATCATCAATTGTTCAGCAGTCGAGGTGGAGCATGAGGCAAAAATGTCTTCATCTTTTTAGGGTTCTATGTTGCAACTTGTCGTCCAAATAGCTCTGTGACCGTTTCCGCTGAATCTGTAACGGTCTACGCCTCTACACAAAAAAAATTGAAGACAGACAGAGAACTAACCAGGTGTCAGAGGTTTAGGATCACTACTTCATACTCCGAAATATAACATTGTGGCCAAATATGTTTTGTCCAAGTTATTTTATAACCGAGTTGATTAGTGAAGTTACGGGAAAAAAATATCGAAAAATTTCTGTACCTGAGATAATCCATGGAGGGTTGACTGTGTTCTACAAAATGACCTGATCTATGCCACAGAACATTCAGAAATATATTACATCATTCAATTTCTCCACAAGGAAATATATCTTAGCTACTATACAGGAAGCACTTAAATATTGTTCCGTTTGTTACACGTAATTTGGTGTCACATGATTCTAAAGATCATGAGAATTCAATATCAATTTTAAACATACTAAAATCACCAGTAGAATTCCCCACTTGCATCCACTTACATTACTGCTATAACAAAGTGAAATTCATGAAGAAGGAAACACGAGAAAGAAGAGAATGAATGAATGAATAAAAACATGAATAATACGAATTCGTTTATCGAAGAAAGAAAGAAAGAAAGAAGAAAAAAGATCAATAGATCGAAGAGGAGGATGAATAATTGATGAATCAGCTTCAAAATTTGTTTGTCGAAAAGAAACGTTAAAAGAAATACTGAAGAAAAGAGAGGAAATAGATAGACGATGAGTCAGTTTGAAAAGCACAAAACAAACAAAGAGAAAGAGACAAGAAGAAAAAAAAACTAGACATTTTCAAATCTTTCGAAATCGACTGATGAAAAGATTAGGGGGACATTCTGAAAAGTATGAAAAACAATCTATAAATGTTAAGTGAAAAGAAATTCAATACAAAGTCAACATAACCATTGCCTGTTGACATGAAATTAAATCAATGGATTCTGCTCAAAATTCAATTCATTTTATATCACAGTTACAGGGCAAACAACAGGAGAAAATTCATACATTGTATCATAATAATAAAGTATAGGGCAAACATGGAGAAAAAATACCAAACATATTCACATAAAATGCATTGACGGATATTGAAAAATAGGTGACTGAAAAAACACAAAAAATCCTTTAAAAAGTTTTTTTTAATGTTTAAAGTTTAAATCTGCAAAGCTTTCAGCTCTCTCTCTCTCTTTCTCTCTCTCTCTCTCTCTCTCTCTCTCTCTCTATATATATATATATATATATATATATATATATATATGTATGTGTGTGTGTGTGTGTGTGTGTGTGTGTGTGTGTGTGTGTTTTAGAGGGAGAAAAAGAGAGAGTCAAATTTTGCGCTCCAAGATAAGAATATTTACTCTGGAAAATTTCTTTCAGATGACTGAAACTTAGCGAAATGTGTCTAAAATAGTCAGTGTCTTGGTCATATTTGGAGGTTTATACTAGATGTTATGCGCAAAATGTTAGATGGAGAGACGAGCTAGACAAGTTCAGGAAGTACTGGCTCCGTAACGCCCATGATAGAGAAGTGTGGCAAATCCTGGGGAAGGTTTATGTCCAACGACGGACGCTAAAAGACTGATGAGGATGATGATGATGATGATGAACTACTCAACTGCGCATATGTGGCAACAATAGACATTTATATGTCTATTGCTCTTATCTTTGGTGCAGTGAACTGTGAAGATGATATTTTATAATCTGGGCATCTCAACGATAATTAATGACCTCAGTAATGCAGGGAAAATATTGTAAAATTGTTAGAAATAGGCAATACATGAGATGCAATAGTTTTTTAATTTCTTCGGTGTAACATTCTCAATCTCATTATTATTCACAAAATGTCCGTCCGTCATTGCATTATCCAAGGACAGCTTGAGATATGGCTTACAATAGTATGTGGTGCATGTTCGAGCAATTCATGGACAATACTAAATTTGGCCTTTTGTGTCCGTCAGGTTCGTTGAAACGAATCTTTATCATTTTTTTTATGTGTATAAAGGTAGAAATCTACCTGAATCCACCATCTTACGGTTGAATTTTCAGCTTGTATTATGAATTTCCCATGAGTATTTCTTTGACTGTCTAATAACGATCGTAGAATTTGGGATTTGCGATAGAACGAAGGGAAATTCAGATGAAAAAAAAAAGACGGACACAACGCTTAAAATTGGAAATATAGAGTAGAAGAAAGTTGAACACTTCATCTACTTGGAATCAGGAATCTCTCTGACATCCTCAAAAGGAGGGGGAATCAAGCAAAGAATCATTACAAGTTGACAAGCTTCCGTACAGCAAGTTCAACCTTCAAAAACGAATACAACCCATTAGTTCAAAAATGAAGAGTCTATAACCGATGTATCCTCCCGATAGTCACATATGGAGCTAAAACATGGATCCTAACCAAAAGATTACCCTTCAAACTGAGAACCATATACCGCACTCATAAGCATAGTCATACTCAGCATCAAATGGAGGGATAATAAAACAGCGCTGTATATTAGGGA
Organism: Thysanoteuthis rhombus; assembly: GCA_963457665.1. Classification (NCBI taxonomy): domain Eukaryota; kingdom Metazoa; phylum Mollusca; class Cephalopoda; order Oegopsida; family Thysanoteuthidae; genus Thysanoteuthis; species Thysanoteuthis major. The sequence continues at coordinate 13,881,505 of OY735213.1, read as the reverse complement.
AATCAGGAATCCGAAATATCATAGAAATTATTAGAAAACTGAAATGGCAACGGGCCAGTCATTTTTCGGGAATGTTTGACAACTGCTAGATATCATGATAAAAAACATGGTTCTTCAGAGATCATCCATGTGACGAATTAGAGAAGTTCAGAAAAGACAGTTCCTGATGATGAATTGATGTTTGTACGGGAAGGCAGACTCAAAAAGATCAGTAGAGTGAATTTGAATTAGGCAAAAAGCCTTTTTTTTTTAATTTGCGATGCTTACCGGCGATTTAGGATTTGTGACGAAAAGCAATTGAAATAAAATGAAATAATGATATTTGTAAAAACCGAGTGTCCAAACACGACCGTTGAGACAAAGAACATAAGCGTGAAAGTAAAATGAGATGGAATTTCCATATCAAGGTATAAAGTAAACAAAACAACTAGTATTCCACTAGTTTTATCAAATTTCTACTCGTTTCAATTCCGTTCAATTGGTTGAGTCACTGATCATATATGAATATATATATTAAGTACGTTGAAGCAACTACCTTACTAGTTGCAGGTTCGATTCCTGTTACAGCCCAATTCTTTATTGTTTATTCTATTTAGAATGTATAGTCCAAATGTTACATTTGCTGTTGAATAATGGGGGATTATTTCAAATAAGAGTTTCGCTGTAATGTAATAGAATTTATAATCACTCTGTCCAATCAAATAGACATTTTCTAATAGCATACTTGTCGCGTTGAAAGAAAAAGAATAGAGTAAATATAGACCGATAATAAACAAAATGTGAATTTGGACTTAACACATACCGATATATGGATGTATACTTAATTTTCAGCGGCGGCTAAGCTCAATGGTAAGAGCAATAGGTTGCATGTTCAATTTCTGCAGCAGCCCAGTCTTCTTTAATTGTCTATTCTATTCACATTGCCTTGGTCAAATGATACATTCACCGTGTATCATTTCAAACTGAGTTTCAAAAAAATATAACACATTTTATAATTATTTATATCGAATCATGTATCCATTTCTTGATTATAAAATTGTCTGCAATGAAAGAAACAAATGGAGCAGATATAGACAATAAATGAACAATATGAAAATTTGGAGCTGAAGCAGTTATCGGGGCCTTAGCATCACTGGCACCTGTTAAACTCAATGGTAAGAGTAATGCTACGTTGAAGCAGTTACTCTATCGGTTGCAGGTTCGATTCCTGTAGCAGTGAAATCTCTTTAATTGTTTCATTCTATTCATGCTGTTTATACCAAATACATTTGCCAGGTAATAACGCAAGATAAGTATTTCAATATAATATAATGCAATTTATACTCATATATATATATATATATATATATATATATACATATATATATATATATATATATATATATATATATATATATATATATATATATATATATATATATAACACATACGGAACGATATATAAAGACGCATAAACTTTTCAAAAAATAGAAATCCACTTATAAAGAGCACATTTAAAACTATAAAAGCATAATCAACAAGAAAACAAACAGGCTCGATAGCGCTAGGGTGAAACTTTCTCGCTTCATTACAATCTAAGAGGTAAACAAAACGGTGTTAATCTCTCCTTACAACATTATTCCAAAACTATGTGTCCAATATCAATTCTTTTATTAGTTATCCCTGTAAGTGGGATTTGCAAAATGTAGCAAAACTAGTCGACCTGATTCGGATTTTAGAAGTCAGAATGAATTCATCATCAGTTTTTGCATGTCATGATGCAATTGTAGGATTTTGACAAAAGAAAGAAGATACAGAAAAGGTGTAATCAGATTGTGACCCAAAGATCTACAGGTTACAATCCGAACGCTTATAACCATTGAAACTTATAACTTATTTGTGGTTAAAAATGATATGGTTTGGTTTTGATTTATTATAATGACATATTCCGTGGTTTCCGTCGAATAGAAAGATGAAATATTTATATACTCCATTATTATTATTATTATTTACTACTATTTGCATTCATCTTGATTGTTGTTTTCGAAAATAATTTAAGTTGTTACTTTGGGAATGGTTATTTGAATTGATATACAAATATAGTTGAACAGAGAAATATTTCATATTTCATTCAGCATTATTGATGCATTTAAAGTGGAGATATTGACTTTTAAAATATTTTGTTAAATCTTAATTGAAACAAAAAGAATACTTGTAGTTGTATATTATAACAAAATATTTTCTTCCAATAAACTGAACCTTTGCTTATTACTATTTGGTTGTATACAGGGACTAATTTATCTTAAAACTAATCTTATCTTAAATAGAAAATACCAAACAAGTGTAAATGAGGTAGAGGACTGTTTAGAAATCTTCTAAAATCAAACGAAAGTTTTCACCTATCCTGTTTAAATTCAATGTTAAAATCAAAAATCATGAGAGTAATTAACCTATATCTGAAGCCAATATATAGGAAGTAACATTTAAAAGCTGCAATGAGAAATACATAGAAGACTTTTCAAAAACTTTAAACAAAACAATTCATGAACATAAATGAGACTCTAAGGATAATGACCCACTAAATGGAATCTTGGTCCATTGCATTAGGGGGGGGGCATAATTTCAACTTTTAAAAAATGCCAAAAAATGAAGAAAGAATCAAATCGTGTTTTCAATGTTGACGAAGCTGACTTTGAAACAAAATAGAGTAACTATGAAAATCGACAAGACAAAGAATACACGCTTAGAATCCTTAATATTCGAAACTAAAAAAAAAAAAAAATATATCCATAAAATAACCATCAACAACTGTCGTATACATCTCCCAGAACACGGTGATGTTCCAGCACCAATTCTAAATTATCACTTAATTCTAATTTGAGAAAATTGCTGTCCAACGAGGCATCTAATTGGAAATAAAATATAATATGAAATAATACCTGAGACACCAGGCATTGCCCAGTAAAAAATATGTAAACATGACAACACTGGGCAAATGATATTTTAAGGGGATCTTTTTTAAAATATCGATCTTTCTTGAAACCTTGAATATAATTTTTTGAAATCTGACAATTTATTCGATCACTTTTGGCGTTAGTAGTTCGCATGTCAAAGCTGATTGTGGGATTTAAATTGTATCCATTCGTTATTGTTATGTTTGGATTAGGTTATGGTTAGATTAGAGTTATAGTTTTTGCTCTGAGGAAAAATTCTTGAGATATTTCTGCAAAACTGGTATTAGCCCTAATAAATAGAGAAATTCCTGTTCATGGTCACCTAGGATGAATGTAGAGTCTGGGTGCAGTTTTGTATCTATATAAATATTGTAAATAAAATCACCTTTTACGACACCTTCAAAAATATATTTCCTCAAAATCAACAGACTCTCGGAAATCGGAAGGTCTGATGAATTGAAAGTACATGAAAGAAAATAGTGAAATTTTCTGCAACGGGTCCGCCAATTGTATTCACTGCGTTTCTAAAATTATTTTTCATGTGAGCACAAACAAGCTTCCCCCTGAAAATCAACAGGTAGGTAATTTGTGTTCTACTGATTTCGGATATGCCTGTGTTATTCCTAGCATATATTCCAGGATCCATCATCAAACTTTCCTGGCTAAACGTGCAAAGGCCAGCGTACAACATTGGACGAAACTTGGAGAAAGATGAATTTTCATAGATCTAACTCAAATAGATTTTGAGAAAATTTTAGATGGAAAAAGTCACAAAAAATATTTTCGACCAACTTTCTGAGAGTGCGAACGCAGACCCTATGGATATCAACGGAGTTATTTTTGTAAAATTCAACCTGTAGGTAAATTGTAGCCTACTGATTTCAGCCATGCCAAAAGTGGAGGCCAAAATCAGCACTACTTTACTTTTGTAAATAGATACCCGCGAAGAGAAATTATTTCAACGAAACAGACACATTTTTCCGAGGTTCGAAGGTCAAATGATTTAAATGAATGTAAAATTGAACGAAACCAAAAATGTTCGGGATTGAACTTTCTATTCGATTTTCAAAAGGTGTAATCACTCAGCTATTGACCCTCCACTTAACGTGCAGTAATTATGTGAGGGTCATGTGAAATAAGGAAAAGAGTGAGACAAATGAACACAATATCTGATAACAATCCTCACTGAACCTTGAAATTGTCTGACGTGAAAGTGACTGGGGAGAAATGGGAATAAACATAGACAGATAATATTTGAACCAGTTGAGATGACGTTTCTATGACGTCATAAACCTAAGGAGAATTATAAAACATGCTGACTGATCTAAATGGGAAAATTAAAGCACGATTCATGTTGAACAGAACAAAGGCAGGAGTAACGTTCAACGATAAAATCCGAAGAGAAAACTCAAAGAATAGAGGTGGGTTCAGAAGTGATTGACGAATTCGCTTACCAGGGACAGATAATACTGCTAGAAGGAGACCATCACAGCAAAATAAAACGATGCATAACGATTAGCTGGACAGCATTTAGTATGAATAAAAGAACCAATTGCCAATTTGCTCAGAGCTTAAAGTATACAGTAAATAATAATAGGACTAACGGATACGAAACGTTGAAATTAATGAAACGAATAAAGAAAGAGCTAAAAATAGCACGAAGAGATAGAAATATATCAACATAGAGGCAGGCATTTAATAAGAAGGAATGACAACGGACCAAAGTTAATTGATTAGTACCAATGAGATAGTAAAAGCAGTAGGAAAATACAAGGCACAAAGCAAAAGTTCAAACTCTCTTAAAGATTTCAGCAGATTCCAAAAATGTCTTTGTTGGTTAAAAGTTTTTAAAACTATGGATTTTTTAAAAACTCATTTCACTTTTTCAATCTTTATTGAGTAAAAGTAATTTATTCGAAAATCTATTATTCTCTTAGAGAAAAATATCCAACTGTTTAGTAGATTTAGTTTTTGATATCTGTCAATAGATTTCACGTTCGAGGAAATATAGTAAATAATGATGTATCATATTCAGAAAAAATGTAGCTGGAAATATATATATATATATATATATATATATATATATATATGCACTGAAATTATCAAAAAAGATCTTGTGAGGTGTAAGCAACAGCCAAGTCGCTTCAGTGCGATCAAACCGTTCTCATCATTCTGGACAATACTGATTCACTGATTTTTAAAACTGTCCCTTCCTCATTCTCTACTCTGCGGTATACTGTCATTTTTGTGTTCTTATGTTTTTGGAAGTGTGATTCAGCGTTATTGACTTTTTTCTGTTTTTCCACTCGTTCAGAAAATACAGCCATATCTATGGCTGAAGATGACACAGTCTAAAAGGCAATTTTTACTCTTGTGAGGTCGTTCCTCAGTTGTTGTTAAACACTTGCGGTCTTGTGTCGTTCTAAGCTAGGCGTTGTAAATGCAGGTCTAGTGAGTCACTCAATAGAAACTTTAATGTGATCAAATGCAGTTTTGCAATGTGCCGTGTTAGGAGTGATCAATTGAACAATAGATGGAGAGACGAGCTGGAAAAATTCAGGAAGTACTGGCTCTACAACGCCCATAATAGAGAAGTGTGGCGAATCCTGGGGAAAGTCCATGTCGAACGACAGATGTTGAAAGACTGATGATGATGATGATGATGATGATGATGATGATGATGATGATGATGAAATCAAACATTCAGAGACACACTCACACACGAAAGGCAAGAATCATAATTCTCACCCACTCACATACACCAACATCTTTGCAGTTCATCGATTTACAGCTAAATGTCGGACCATCCAAATATGAATGTGCTTATTGTTCACAAACAAATGATCAACTGACAACAAATTCAGTGTCGCTTTGCCAAAAAAAAAAAACTGCGTAAAAGATGAAGTAAATGTCAATAAAACGTAATCATCACATAAAGCGTAAAAAGTTAAAGAGCAACGACTGCTTTTGATTATATCGGAATGAAATATCAAGGGTGACTGCCTTTTATCAAATAAAACCAATTCAATATGAAAAGTTGTATTCTGCAGATTTTATAGTAGCAAGAAATTGGCTATTATCTTATAATGGTCAGTTACAATCATAATCCTTTTTATGCCTACAACTTTATACATACACACACACACACACACACCTATACATACACACACATATATATATTTATATATATATATATTTATATATATGTGTGTGTGTGTGTGCGTGTGTGTGTGTGTGATGTAATCTAATGTCGATTTGAACGTATGAAGGCTCAACAGTCTCTCTCCATATATATATATATATGATCATAAATTGCATTTTAATATGTAGACACTTATTTAAAAGGATCTCTCGTCATTACATGGTTGATATATCACTGAACGAAGACAACGTAAATAGAATAAACAATTAAAGAAAATAAGCCACTGAATGCAATTTATAATCATTCTGTCGGATCCCATATGCCCATTTCTCAATACATAACTGTCGTGTTGAAAGGAGCAAATGAGTTGAAAGCAGTTATTTACGTTTTTGCATTACCAGTGGCTGTATAGCTCAATGGTAAGAACATCACTACGTTCAGATCATCTGTAGTGATGTTTTACGCATATGTATTTACACATTCGTTTATCTGTGACAGTGTGTATGAACATGTTGACATAAACTAAAACAGTCCTGCATAGGTTGAATAGATCGATGGATTTTACGTCGATCAATGTCTACAGATTAGTGTGTGTGTGTGTGTGTGTGCGTGTGTGTGTGTGTGTGTATAAATTCACAATTAAGATCAAGACAACAGCAGTATACCATGTTTAAGGAACTCCATCGTCAGCGGCCATATGTCACCATCGTAGGAGGTGCAATCACAGCTATACGCAGTTTATTCCGATATCAAGGTCTTGTAAATGATATGTGTATCATTCCTAGTGAGTTACTGATTATCAACCGGTCATTGTTTTCTAAGAATCAGGGACGTAAACTGTAGATAAGCATAGAAACCAATCTCTGTCCTGCTCAGATCTCACAATATATAATTATAGGTCATTCTAGAGTGTGCGTGTAAGAGCATTAGGTGGGGCGAAGGAATCGAATGTGTTTAAGAAAGGTTGATAAAATCAAAGGGAATATACACTCTACGATTTTGAAACTTCAAAACACCTCTGAAAACCTTTGAAGTTTTACTTGGAAACTGAAAGTCTATTGCAATATGTATTGGTGTTTTTATCATGCAGATTTGTAGTATGTGATAGTAAAATATCAAAATCAGTTGGTTGAATTGACATTGTGTGATCTTTCATTTTTTCTAAAGATTTATGTTTGTATTGGTTTGAATGAATTGGGATGTTATCAGGGCAGTGTTCTAGAATATTTGCAAGAGTTCTTTGTTTTTAGGGTTATTTACATTGATATTTTATTTTATCATTAATTTGCGTTGTTTAGTTTGCTGTTAAGTCAATTTGATGAGAGTGTTCGAGGCATCTCATCCACATACCTATGGGATTTAAGAATCTTAGTGACCTTGTTTGGTATATTCTTCTCTGTCTTTTCGATAACAAATTTTACATTAGTGCTGAAATTGTGTTCAGGTAGGCGGAAGTGTTGTTCTATTGGGAATAAATTGTTGTAGTTGGATAATTTTACGTGTCTGTAATTGTTAAGACTGATGTTGAACAGCCATTCCGATTGGTATATGTTCTGTATTTCACATTATGTGCACTCAAAGGGGTAGATGATATTGTTACTTTTGCAGTTCGAACAATGGTAAAACGTCTTTTTGGTTATGGAGCAGGGTATGGAGTATGTTTAAATTGGTTGGAGCATGGGCTATTTTTTACTGTTGTATGATTGTACGAATTGGATTGTTTCGGGGATGAGGGTTCCAGTTGAATGATTCATCGTCAATTATGATGCTTATCATATCTTTGATGTTCTTGGGTCTACGACAGGGAAGAATGCTAGGGTCGTGGAAAATTTCTTCAAATCCCAGTTTCAGTATCAGAATACCTTTAAGTCCTTATCTTCAGAGCAGATTCTCGTAATTCTAAGCATTTGGGAGGAAGTTAAGTTCGCCTTAAGGTGTTTTAATGTACTGATTTGAAATGTAAGTAATTGTGGGTATCGATTGGTTGAGTGAATGAAATTGTTTTGTTATATATGTATGCAAGTGCGTTTGAGAAGGCAACAGATTCATTGTCAAATATTTCAGAGTTGTGTCTGGAAAGAAGGTGTTTTAGGGAGCTATCAAGTTTAGCTTCTTCACCAGTCTAAATTGATCAGACATCATCAATATATGTAATGTATGATAGGTAGTCATGGTCGATCTCAGGATATATATGGTTCCCAAAATTTTCACACAAAAATATTTGCAAATAAAGGTAATGCGACTGTACCCATTGCATAGCTTTCAATTTGGAGGATATGTAAATTATTGAAATTAAAGCTATTGAGGATAGGCACATGGTGCATCAAGGTAGTAATGCTTTCTGTTCTACGTTTTCTTATGGTTCTACAATCTGGGCTCCCTCTTAAGGCAAAAATTCCTTCATAATGATGAAATTTAGAGTATTGGGATTTAATGATCATCGTAGCTACAATAGTATAATTTGGTATTTTTAAAATAAAGTCTGTAGTGTCTCTAATATAGAATTTTACTTGCATAGCAAAGGGTTGAATGTAGTGGTCAGCACATTTTTATATTTTTTTGTTGTGTGGCAGTTGAATGAAGAAATGGATTGTCTAGCTGGTTTATTTAAGTTATATATTTGGGGGAGTAAGTACAATCCTTCAGGTTTCGTACTTGTAGGTTTGAGAGTTACAGATATTTTTCGTCGATGAGATTGTTTCGGTGCATTTCCTCTGGGGAGGTAGTTATGGTATTAGGTAATTAGGGAGTTCTTTATAAACGTATATATATATATATATATATATATATATTCCTTTTTTTATATTCATTATTGCAAATTATATTAGTACTCATTATCTTTGTAAGTGGTGATAATTCGAGAGTATAATTCATATAATTTCAATTTCTGGATTGAAGCCATTTGCAAATGACATCAAATCCAAATTACATGACATGAAGTTCATTTGTATGTGTGTAGGGGGTTAGTGTGTGGTGTGTGGGGGTTAGTGTGTGGTGTGTGTGTGTGTGTGTGTGTGTGTGTGTGTGTGTGTGTGTGTGTGCATGAATATTCATGTCTATGAATAGACAGGTGAGAAATATGAGTGCACTCTCTTGGACTCCTAATCTTGCTGGAGAGTCGTAAGCTCAGATGTTAAGAACAGAGCAGCGTTTACACTACTTGTGGACACAGATTCGATTTGCTGCTCGATTAATACTTCATAATTGTCACACACACACACACACACACACACACATATCAATATACATGCATGTGTGTTTATCCGTGTGTGTGTATATATGAATGAGCAACTTTGCTTTTGGGAGGGATTTGTGCGATTATGGGATCCTTAGACAGCCGATGCCTTTCACACGAAATAACCCTTGAGCTCTTGCAATGAAGTTTTGAAGTAAAGTGTGTCGTAGGCACAGCTGATCACACCCTTTAAATGTTTGTATTCTATGGTCCACTGAGCTTGCCCAGATAGGAAAGAGACCCCAAGATCGTTGATTTGACATTAGTTTCTTTCATCAGACAGATGCCAGAGCTCGTAGTAAGAGTTTCCTTCCCCCTTTTTCCCCTTCGGAGAAACACGATAGAACCTGATATACATAAAAGTTGGGCCTTGGTCAAAAGGTTGAAAAGTCTCCAGTAACATAATTCAACTCAATCTGACAACGTATAAGGCAACTCTTTCGGAAGAGACTGCAGGTGGTGCACTCTCCATTGCCAAATGGGTTCAGCGAGTAGATTTCTGCTCTTCTTAGATGTTTAGACCTGATTGGATTTCATCATAAAAATATTTGGATTCAAGAAATTCAGTCTAATATTTGTAGGGAAGTTCACCGTGAACAACGTGCAATATTCTGTTTGTTATAAAGAACTGAAAAAAAAACAACTTGTGAGACAAAATGGCGTTTGTTTTAACTTTTTGAAGAGTATTTTCTTTTAGACTTATTCAATGCTTCGAGATTTGACCTTTGGAGCAAGATTTCAATTAATCTAATGTGATTAGTGAGACTGAAACCATCACATCTTTAGCACTTACTGGGATATCCGTTTCGATTGCATGCCGACTTTATTAATCAGAAATAGAATTCGGACACGTTGATTAAATTCGTATAAATTGGAAACATTAGCAATATAAAGAAATTATTCCACCTACCCATACATAGATACTCTTGCATCCCTCTCTCTCTCTCTTTCTCTCTCTCTCTCTCTCTCTCTCTCTCTCTCTCTCTTGCATATACAAATGCAAACACGCACGTATGCATATACACATACGTATATGCATAATTGATAAGCCAAGATATTATGGCTGGGGACATGTAGCGAGAATGACAGTGTATGTCAGGATCAGATGTATATGAGTAAAGAAGAGAAGGATCTGAGTGACTATGATAAGCCAAATTGTTATGGCAAGAAAACTTGGTCGGATTAGGGTGTTGTTTTTTTCAGTTGTGATGAGTAAGTATCGATCGCAATCCGGGAAGGGAAGATCACCAACTGTTGACAAGGCATTGGGCAGCCTTATAGATACAAGAAGTAACTGGGGGCCTTTCTGACAAATATGAGCCAAAAGATTAGCAACTTTGGAACAAGATACAAGTAGGTCTAATCAAAATGGGTGGAGGAAGACGTCACATCACACAGTACATCAATCCTTGCGGCGTATGTGGCAGTGTAGTAGAATGCCACTTAGAATACTCCAGCCAAAGTCAATCATTTGAAGCGTCTTCACTGGCAACACAATCACCAAAACTGGATTTGTACTGATGGAACAAAGTCGCTTAGTATGATTTCTCCTGAATGAGATGGATACCGGAGTACGTATGTGTTGCAATTTCTATTGATATTCGGACTATCCTCATTTTGGTTGTTTTACATACAACGTTTCGGCCGTTGCACTCTACGGCCTGGTAGATATGGGGAAGTAACGAACCGAACCCTTTATTTATCTGACGGGGGTATATTGACCGTATTCCCTCTTAGCATTAGAAGTATTTTTATACTGTCTCACACTAGGATCGAACTTAGAACCATCAGATTACTTTACAGTAATTTGTCTGATGATGTAACCACTGCGCTATGAGTCCATAATTGATAACCCCTTCCTGTCATCCATGTTCATAGGAAGGCTGTGAAGTGCCGCGGTCCAAACGCTGTGCTCAAAAAACAAATATGATAAAAACAATTGACTGGAAATATTTACATAAATTGATAATTTGTCACCCCAAAATTTACTCTGGAATCAGTCATTCTATTTGAAAGCTATCAAGTTTGTCAGAAAGTAGAAATGCTTTGGAATTTTTTTTTTTTTTTTTAAATTTCGGGCCAATGCATTTGGAGCAACTTTTTTGTTGATTATCATATTTTTTTCTACATGATGCTAATGGTTCAAAAGAAATATATCTTGTGTTTGGAGGATTTTTTACTTCCCCCCTCATTTATCTTGCTTAAGTTTGTCGATTTGAGATGCAAAGTCGTCTGCAATTTGATAGCCTTATAAAAGAGTAATGTTGATTGATGTCATTTTATCTAGTGGTTTTCTCCATTGTTTCAAGATTTTCATTCCTTTTTTTCATGTTTTCTCCCTTACTTGAAGTCTTCAACTTATGTGTGCTTCTTTTTTTCTATTTTTTCCGTACATTTATTTGTGTTTGCTTTTTCTGTGTCTCCTAATTTATCATTATACATAGAAAATTATCAGGAGGGCTCGATGGAAACTATTGGAATGTCATATAAGAGAGGACAAACATCATAGCAAACTAAAACCTTCGAATATTTCTTCAAACATGCCAGATAAGGGGAGATGCACAGGAAGGCCAAGAACAACTAAAAACTGAAAAGTGATCAAAGTGAACTGGTTATTTCCAACCCACTAACAATTACCAATCTAATCTTATTTATTTCTCTATCACGATTTAAGAAATGAGGTAAGGCGAAATTCACCACGATACACAATGACGAAACAATAATATATTCGGACAATTTTGTTAAAAAGAATGGTAGAGACTTCTATCGACTGTTATATATTTTAAAGGAAATGTTTTCATCAATATGCATTGGAATACTCATGAATTAACTTCTAATGTCACTTCTGAATAATATAGCCCAAAACTATCATTAAGGAAAATATTAGATACTTATTTAAAGTCATAGTGTGGTAATCGAAAGAGCGACTTCATGGAGTGTTGCCAATCTACTTGTTTTCATTTGAATTTAGATGTTTTTGGATGCGTTTAGATGTCAGGGGTTGATATGTAGATGGTTGTTGATAGAATAAGAAATATTCTTATTCAATTTATAGCTATAAAATAATTCAGTCGCGATTATCTCTTTCTTCATTAATTAACGATTAGTTCTTTCTTCCTTCTTTCACGATTCTTCCTTTCTATCTTTATTCACGATTCTCCCTTCTCTTCTTCATTCACTATTTTCTCTTTTTCTTTTTTCATTCACAATTCTCCTTTTATTTCAAGATTTAAAATTTTCTGTTTTTTTTTTCATTCATGCTGTCTTTTATTCTTCATTTGCGATTCTTCCGTTCTCCATTCACGATTCTCCATGAATTTCTTTATTCAAGATTCTCTTTTCCTTTCTTCATTTAGATTTTCGTCTCTCTTTTCTTTCATGGTGCGTCATTTTCTCTTTATTCACGATTTTCCCCCTTATTTTTTTCATTTATAATTCCCCTGTTTTTTCATCCACGATTATCTTTTTTTTGTCATCAATAGTTATTCCTTTCTCTTTTCATCCACGATTCTTCCTTTCTTTCTTCATTTAAAAGTTTTCATCACTTCCTTCATTCATGATTATCCTTTACTTCACTCGCAATTTTCTTGTCTTTTTCCATTCACAATTTTTCCTCCCTTCTTTCATTCACGATACTTCCTTCTTTTTTCCATTCACAATTCTTCTTTTCTTTCTTCGTTCATATCTTTTTCTCTGTTCCATCATTCACAATTCGCTCATCTTTTTTTCATTAATGATTCTTCCTTGCTTCCTCCATCCAAACATTTTCGTTCCTCCGAAATATTTCCTTTCTTTATCCATTCACAATTTTCCTTTACTTTTTCATCGCAATTCCTTTTTTCAATTCATCATCTGTCCTTTATTTCTTCTATCACGTTTCGTCCATTTTTCCGTTCATTTTAGAAAGCCTCAATCTAAATTGTCTACATCATTATTGGTTTCACTAGTTTCAACGTGTGTCTCACAGATTTGATTGCTATCAATGTGTTACTTGTTCAGATCGCACCAATGGAGCTGAAAATTCAAACATTTACTTATGTCTACAAGGAAGGTTCTTTTAACTCACTCTCAAATAAGGAAAATGGGAATTGTTCAATTTACATTGTAAGTTTATGCTAAACCAGTCTTTTAGTTTATGCACTGCTGTGCTGTTTTTCTTTTTTTATGCGAACGTATTTTTATGATCCTGGCACAGTGACAGACGATAGGAGTATTCTTTTTCTAATCGATCACTCCCAACAAAGCATAATTACTAAAAGACATTGATTATATGAATGTTCCTATCGATTGACTGACAAAAATTGTCTCATATTTTCCTTTAATTCTCTCTCAACTTTTTCCATTCGTTCATTTTTTAGATAAATGCACCCTCGCGCTGGCATCAGCAATAGTCGCCCCCGTCTTAATCTTAGTTGGAGTTTGAACTTGGCTCGCCCAATCCATTTTCCACATTGTCAACTGCTCGGCCACTGATACTTCTCATTTTCAAATTATTTCTTTAAATTTCCTTTTCTTAGTCGTTCCACTTCGCTTTATTCAAATTCCTCCTTTTGTATGTCTTATATCGTTCCTCCTATTCCTGAGATCAGTTTTTTTCATTCCTTATTCATTTCCTTTGATTATTTTCCTTCTCTCTTCTGTTTCATAGCAAAGCCAAAATATAAATCTCGACAAACAGTCGATTATGGAAGATATCCACATCAGTGAACAAAATACATTCAGTGATTCGTACATAATTTAACTGAAAAAATTCCAAAGTTTGGATAATTTCGCTACGCCTACGCCAAAGTAAATACTCAGGCGAATTACAAGCAATCACACAACATAGAATAAGCAAAAAAGAAAGGCAACCAAATCAGATTTGACTCAGTTCCGTACTGAGGGGCAGTAAGCCGTGAATGACACCATCAAAGGGGGTAATGTGATGACTGCCTGAATTTTTATCTTTTAATTGATATGATAAATTCTAATTGCCTTAGTTGAGTCAACTCAGTAGTGATGTTCAATAATTGATTTGGTCCCCAATCCTGCAGACCCTGAATTTAAGGTTCCTTGGGGTTTTTTACGAGGCTATATTGCTACTGTGTCCTTCTAATGGTCAATATGATAGTCAACAGAAGCCCTAATGATAAAATGGAACACACGTAGACGTGGGAGGCGCTCGGTAAATAAGAAGTGATGTCCTTCTTAACAAACATCGTTTAGTAAATCCAACAGCATCTCGCTCTATTTTCTATCTAACCAAACATCGTTTGGTAAATAATTATGAAAAAGTTCTTGACACTATCTTAGTTTCATTGTCCAGCCTTTTGCGGTATTCATTGCAAGAACAAAGAGTAATAAATGAATAAACGACAACGATACATGATATTAACTTGTCTTTTTCAACTTCGAGAGTTTTTATAGTTGTGTTTCAATTATTTGTTCGTTTGTTTTTTGGCGGGGGGTTGACAAGAATGGAAAATCCTCATATGGTTGTATTTTCATCGTTGAAATTTTTCTACGATATTATAAAATCATAAGAGTGTTCGTTAGAGTCCTTGTGTTCGTCAAAAGTGAACTTTGTTATATTGAGGTTTCTCATAGCGATGGTTCATTGTATATGTATCTCAAAAAGCATAGTCCCTCAAAAGATACAAATACACTTATTGGTCTGTAAGTTTTCACAAATAACATTAAGTCAAAGACAGATTGTCTTATCCACAATGTTTATCTCTGAAAACTTCTAACGATTGCATTTCTTGATATTCTGTCGCAACAAAGACGAAAAATGTTAATTTTTCGATGGGCAATAAGACTTCTTTGTTTCATGTAACTGCTCCTAAAATTTGTGAACAAGGATTTAAGTACACGTTTTGTATTTTAAGAGATCAACATCTCGCCCTTGCTGCTTTAAACAGAAAATATGCACAGAACCAAAACATTCACAGAAATCCAATGCTAAACAGATATCAAAAGGTGCAGTCTTCATATCTTTTGAGGTGTGCAGAAAAAAAAGATCATAACTGTTATAACAAAAAGCCTTTTTTATTTATAACATATTTAGTTCTTGTGCGGTAATTTACGTGTTGTAATGAAAAACAAAAAAACAAAAATATTCGGGCTGAAGGAGTTATAATTTTTTCCTTAATTTAGGGTCGAAAATGACTCTGTTTTTTAGTAATATACTAGAAAAAAAAACTATTGTCAACTATTCCTAAAACTATGATTCCGGGGCTTATAACAACTAAACCCTCGGGAAAGACATTTAAAAAGGAGTATGGATGACGAAAACATTCCTCAGATTCATGCAGAAAAGAAACTTTGTATGTCTTTTGAGGTAAGTATACCTGTAGTAAAATCACTAAAACTCTTGATATCCTGAGAAGAGGTGACATCCTGAGTTACTGGCCTAGGTGACACAAAACCAAGGAACGCCATTGATCTGACATGTATTTTTGATATCGTGGTAAAAAAGGAAATGCGTTTAAGTAGTTCCTTTTTGTATTCTTCTATTCTTCCCCCGTCAAACGTTTAGAGTTATGCAATAAAAAAAGTATTTCCATTCAGAAAAAATGAACAAATGAGTATTTGACAAATTCGGAATTTCCAAGCTTTTTGAATTGTACAAACAAATTGGGAAACAACTTCTGGTAACTGCAAATTAAGCATAAAGAATGGACTTTAGAGTCCAAATAAGTCTTGCATTGAAAATGACTTCTTTGTTTTTTTTACAAAATTATTGAAGATTGCAATGTATTTGAACCAAACAATATTTAGCCATCGACAAGCTAATATACCTTTTATTTTCAAAGCCTAGCCATTGAAATATTGGAGAGTTGATTGGATTCTAGCAGAGAAAGGAAGCAAAAATTTATAGAATATTTCCTGTTCAGATGATAACCTCAATTAAAACCTATCATTATTATAAAATTCTCAATCAATAAAACTTCAAAAAATAGACCATTCAGAATTATTGTAAGTGATTTTGAAAACTAATTCTTGCCTCAAACAAAAGATTGTTTACCTATTTCTATTAAGATACTTTCTAGTTGCTTTTCAAATTCTCTGCAGGGATTTCTCTTTTTGCTTAGTTCCTCATTGTTTTCTCATTTGGAATCTTATTATCACTTGCTCTACAGTTCCCTGCTCTTTTCTGCGTATTCACGAAATTCCATTATACTCGATCGAACACAGACTTCAATGCTAATTAGCCTGTTTCCATCCAGAATTTCCCTCTCTACAGTCTGTCCAGCGTAGAGGCTTGTGCATCATCATTAATTTCATGGCCTGTCATTTCATTCATTAAAGCCTCACTCTCTCTCTGTCTCTCTCTTTCTGTTCTAGGCTTGGAGATGGTGAATATCTCATTACTTATAATACCCAGGTGAATTACAGAGTAACGGATACTGACTTATATACAAGGTGTCACAAAAGTTAAGCCCGATTTTCCAATTTTGAGGGGGAGTAACTACCTATACTGTATGTTTCAAAAACATTTGATACTTGTTCATGAATACCTAGGTACTTCAAATAGAACTGATATCACTTTTTGACACAATGCATATATATATATATATATATATAATATATATATATATATATGCTCCTCTATTCAGGGTTGAGCACTCTTTAAGTGAGGTAACTCATCCACTGTAAGCTTATGCAATGCTCTTCTACAGGAATTGAGCACTCTGTGTAATTCAAATATAACGCTTAAATTCAGCCTGCCAGTTCCGTAGTCCAGAGGTAGGATATCGGCCTACAGGTCTGAAGTGAAGATTTCAATTCGGCCTCGCTGTACTGAATGGTCAATAGCTACACTGTAGAGATGTAATACATCGAAATAGCTGTGTGTGGATGACACAATGATAAAATTTATATATATATATATATATATATATATATATATATGTTCCCACCGACTCTAGCTTTACTTTCATTGAAAAAATAGAAATAATCCTCCCATCGACATAACCAAAGTTCTAGAAAGACTTGAGGATATGTGGATCAACAAACTCAAAACTGTATCCTAATGGATTTAGTACCAAATTTGACAACCCTAATCACACAAATCTCAAAATCATAAACCTCTTATTAACAGTAACATCACATCCAAATCTACCCCCCCCCCCCAGATACATCCAATACTGGGAACTTCAAAGTCACTCAGACCCATAGCAAGCTCCACCATAGTCAGTCATATCACTCACAAATCAGAGCCAACATTTGAAAAAAAATTATCCAGATCAGCGGTCTGGCTACGGCGTTATCCGGCATAAAATGGTTGGTTATTTGGTTGCAAGATGGCTGCAGAGAAGAAATAGCGTGATACTTGACTAAGTTTAGATAGGCATGCTAATTGACAGTCTCATTGATTCTCACAATTGGTCAAACACTTTTGGAGGAGAACATTCCATCTACCATAACACTCTCCCGTCTTCACTCTGCAGAATTTTTGGCGCATTTTGGTTCAAGTATGTCGCCTGTACAATGTACAAAGTGTCTGCTGTCAGATCCAACTAGAATGAATTTACTTTCATTACTGAAATGAACTTTAAACCAATTCTCACCTTTCCAAAAAAACTTGTTCTTATGCATATCAAAGTGAAACCTTCTTATCCTTTTTACTTCTGATATGTTTAGTAGCTGGAAAACAAGCTTTCAATTCAAATTCATTCAATCGTATAGATAATGTACGGCAACTCACCTTCTTGTTGAAATCAGCTTCGATTCACCTTGATAATCCTGCTGTAGAGTGTAAGGGGTCATTCGTGGCATGTCTTTCAATTACTGTCATCGTATACGAAGTCAACTGGTTAGTTTTGGTGATATTAAAGATTTTGTTTCATAATTCAATTTTTTTAAAAATCATGGAAATACACCATTAGACCGGTGCAGCTGCCTTGAAACTGCAGTGAGAGACTGCCATCAGTCTTTATCTTGAACTTTTGTTATCGAAGGGTTGCAGTCAGTTTGACGTGTTGCGGCATGTCTGGCCGCTGATAAAATGTTAGAAGTATGATGATTATCATTTAGTGAGGCCCATATTGGCACTTGCCAAAATCTTTATACTGTGGGAAAAAACAAAACCGTCCTGTCATTTTGTCCTGGGCATTTCTTTTCAAATGAAGGTCTTTCTTGAAAATCTTTTTTTCCAAAACAACTCCCGATATTAGTTTTTTTTTTAAATACATGAAATCTATACTAAGAGCAGGATTCCTATGAATTTCAGGATTCTATGAAATTTACTACCAATAATAATAACTAAACTTGATTGCTACAGTTCGTGTGAACTATAACTAACATCTATGGCAGTGATTGACGTCACTGACTAGCATAGGAAAATCACATACCTTGGTCAGTGTGCACAATTTTGATGTCTTTCATCTTAGGCTACACCTATTTGTTACACCTAGACAATATCTACCATAATAACTAATATTTTTATCTATTGTTATAAAGTGAATTACATTTCGATTGAATAAATGTTGAAGATCGGAGTCACATAAATTTATTTATGATATGCCACACGTTTTCTACTTTATAGATGAATATCTGCAGAATCTAAATGTTTCTCGGTGTTTTGTGACTTTTTTCTCGACTTTAAGGCTTGTTGAAAATTTTTTTAAAAATCTATGAAATATCACAATTCGTCAGAAATATGAATCATTGAATCCTAGTTTTGGGGATTTAAGTAGCTTTTTCGTTATAACGCCATTTGTAATTCATTCTGTCGGACCAAATAATGTCCGTTTCTTAAATACATATTGTTGCATTAAGAGAGGCAAAAAAAGACGTTGAATTTGGGTTATAAACAATTATGTGACCTTTGTCTTATCGGTAGATTATTTTGCACAGTGGTAAGTGCATTGCTACGTTGAAGTGGCTAACTATCGGTGGCAGGTTCAATTCATTCAGCCGCCCCATTTTCTTTAGTCGCTTATTACGCTGTATGAATTGAATAATATATTTACCGTCTGACGACGGCAAATAGTTTCCTACATAATGTAACCTAATTCATAATTCATTCTGTCGAACCAAATAATGTCCATTCCTTATTTTTATATTTATATATTTATATATATATATATATATATATATATATATATATATATACATATATATATTATATATATATATATATATATATATATATATATATATATATATATATATATATATATATATATATATATATATATATATATATATATACAAATGTATGATGCTGAACCAAATTTGAGAAATCTTTGCTGTCGGTTTGTCTTATAAATATTTGCTAAGTAAATTTCCACATACAACATATCAAAACAACAAAAGTGAGGTAATCCATTTGGATCGAACTCACTAGATAAGAAAATCATCATGGAATCTATTCCAACAGCTGTTTTTTTCTTAATCATCATCACCATCATCATCATCATCATCATCAATTTTTAGCGTCCGTCGTTCCCCAAGGCTTGCCAAACCTTGCTACCTTCACAGATGATCCCAGGGGATTCATGTTGCAAGTCGGGATATTCAGCAGTTCTCTGACATTCTTGCTATATGTCCAGCCCATTACTATTTGAGTTCTTGGAAAGAAGCATTCACGATCCTAGAATTTAAAAGGGATTGAATACCGACACTAACAAGAGTGAAAATGCACGATAACCAGATTATTTGCTTTATACCACTTTACGATGAAAGGTAAAAGGCGAAAATAGCGCTCTGTATTTTTCATTAAGTCAGCAAACTGCTCTCTCTCTCTCTCTCTCTCTCTCTCTCTTTCTCTCTCGCTTTCTTTCTTAATCCCCTGTGTCCTTTACCTTCCAACAAATGTGTCTCTGACGACTCAGCATAACAAACCATCATCTCTATTTTGAGGGTCTGGAAAAGTTCAATTCTCTTTCTTCGAACAATTTATGGTGATTGCCTTTCCTTTTCCAAGCCTAGATTGGTTTGATACAAGGTCAAACGTGGATTAGGGAACATGTTTCACCAATAGTACAGATTAGGAATGGGTAACTTCCACTGAAAATCAGCATCTGAAACGTAATATTGGGTTTTACAGATCTCGATCGACAAAAACTGCCACTGAAACGCAACTAATTTAACTGTCAAGTAGGATACTTGTCTACACTTCTGAACAAATTGATCACAAACTGCCATTTCCAACTTTAGATGTAGATGAGCAAAAGATTACTTGGCCAAAAAACAATTTTCTCTAAATATTATATGAAATTTCCCATCTATTATCAGAACTCTTATACATAAGAGGAAGAAAAAAAGTGGAAAACTAGATGACACTGCATTACTCAGCCAATGATACACATAAACTAAAAATCAAATGAGGATCACTTGCTATACAGCTTTGATATATCAATTTATTATTATAAAAATATCTCTCAAAGAAAATTCCTGGATTTGCACAAAAATTCAATCAATTTAATCAATTCTTCTTCAGTCGACATTAAAAATGTCACGTAGACCAAGTTCAAAAAATCACTTTCAAGTTGTTACACATAATTTTTTTATTAATCGAGTAAATATACTTCGAAATAAATTCAGGTGTAACGAATTAGGGTATATCTTTCAAGAGGGTCTTCACAATATTCACAAGATTGACTGTCGTTACATCGCATCTGAGTTTTGCTGTAGCGGGAAATACGTTTATCATTTATTCACTGGAGACTTGATTTAAATTATTTATTTGAAAATTTTGCCCAAAGTCGGAAGCGAATCAACTTTGATCAGTATTTATTCCATTCGTTATCAAGTTTTTTTTTCTGAAGCTAAGAGTGAAGAGACGCAATAGAAAAATGCCTACGGTTGTCATTTCCATCTATTTGTTCATACATCATTGAACAGACTGTGCTATTTATCATTACAATTGTCTCTTTCATCGCCTCTCGTCATCCTATAGGTAGTGGGGATCAGAAAATGATTTCGATGAGCAGGGATTATTGAATAAACTTTAAGCATTTTTCAGACAGTTCCTTGGGGCCAAGGTTCAATTGAGGAAGGTCGACTTCCTGTGGAATCTCTGGAACGCGTCAAGTTCCAACATTACCTGTCTCTGATTTTGGCAATTGAGCGTCCTTTTTTTTCCTGAAACTTATTTTGTTTTATCGTGTTTTCAAGACCTGTTCACTTGCCACTTTGACACACACACACGTGCGCACGCATGCCAGCATACAAATAAATAAATACATACATACATTCCACC
The DNA here is from genome assembly GCA_963457665.1 of Thysanoteuthis rhombus. NCBI lineage: Eukaryota > Metazoa > Mollusca > Cephalopoda > Oegopsida > Thysanoteuthidae > Thysanoteuthis > Thysanoteuthis major. Next base: position 13,860,005 of record OY735213.1, on the reverse strand, counting down.
TCCCTATGTAAATCATTAACGAGCAAGTTAACTCCTGTGTCAGCTATATCCCTAGTCATTCAACTCTTTCTATTCCAGTCTGTTTCGATTTAGTCTTCAATCAATATTCTTCTGTTTTTCTTGTCCTTCAGTTTGTCCTATGATTGTTTTAACAGCATATATATATATATATATATATATATATATATATATATATATATATATATCAGAATGGAGTGTATGATTCCAGTTTTTCTGCACGAAATCTTTTATTTACATGAAATCATTATTCAATCGTCAGAACATTCTCCCTAAATTCCTTTAAACCATTTAAAATTTCGATAATAATTTAACAAAGGAAAACCAAACATATTTTCGTTTTAGGTTTTAGGCACAGGTATTTCGATGAGCCTGGAGCTTGGGTATTTGATAGATCTAGAGGTTAGGTATTTCAATGACCCTGAAGGTTTGGTATTTCTATAAGCTTACAGCTAAGGTATTTCAATCAGCCTGAAACTTTGATATTTTGATAAGCCTCAAGCTTAGGTATTTTTAAAAGCCTGAAGCTTAGGTAATTCAATAAGCCTGAATTTTTTGGTATTTTAATAAGCCTGGAGCTTAGTTATTTTAATAAGCAGTTTCAAAAAAATTTCAAAACCCATTTGCGGAATTCCAACATGCCAATTATGATAGTATCAGGTCACTTGGATAAATCATTTATATTGATAGGGGTTTGCCCTTGTTTTCAAATTTTATATATATATATATATATATATATATATATATATATATGCGTGTGTGTGTGTGTGTATGTGTGTGTGTGTGTGTGTGTGTGTGCGTGTGCGTGTGTTGAAAAAATAAATACATAAAGCATTATATTATTCTGAAACTCTATTCGAAATGATCTGTTATTCTCTTATTCCACGATGAAAGTATAATTTGGCGTAGACAACGTGAATAGAATGAACAATTAAAGAAAATGGGGTTGCCGTAGGGATCGAACCAGCAACCAATAGGACAGTTGATACAACGGAGTGTGACTCTTACAATTGACTTTGGATTTAAAGCAGTTATTTGGGCATTTGCATTACTGACAGCTGTTTAACTTTCTCAACATACATGCAAACATATATGTTGAGTGTCGTTAAGGTATTCCCTCATTCATATATCATCAAAGATAAATGTAAATGAAAGAAAATTCAGCATGTGTGATTACAGGAATGCTGAAGCTTAACATATCTTGCATCTCCTTGCAAACCATGGTTAAGACTTTCCTCAAATTTACTGAACACAATCAGCGGTGGTTCTTTAGTTACATTTGTTATTCTAAACTTTTAGGTACACTCTTTTTTATTCCACCTTGAACTATTCTGCCGTCTATTGATCAACCTGGGTACCAATTGGTGGAACAAAATATAAGCCTCCTCATTCATCTGAATAAATGTTAGTTAGTTTATGTAGGGCATTTTGTGTCTTGTATATTGATATTATTTTATAGTTCATATCATTCATTTTTTAAACATCTCTTTTGGTTACCGAATTCTCTTAATATCAATGAAAATCTATTCATTTCTATATACTCTATTAATTCATTCTATGTGTATACTCTCGTGAACGTATGCTTTAATTTTCGTTATTATTTCACAATGGTCAAGCTAATAAGTCTTGAAGGGCTAAGAATGACTACTCATGATTTTATCAAATTGTTTAATAGACTGATCAATCCCACTGCCTTGATTGACCATTCTTACAACTAAAAGAATATTTTTTGGAATAAAATCGATAAATCTAAGTTGTTTTCGCGATTCTCAAATATTCTGATAATATTGTTGCGTAAAATATATACGATGGTAGACTACTTTTCCTGAAAGACTTTCTCACTATATATAGCGGAAACAGAGACAGACGGACAAAAATAGTATCATTCGGTTGGCATATATATATATATATATATATATATATATATATATATATATATATATATATATGTGTGTGTGTGTGTGTGTGTGTGTGTGTGTGTGTGTGTGTGTGTGTGTGCAAAAGTGAACCCTGTTTCAGAATAATGATTGTGTAGCATGGAATCATAGCATCCATGTACGATACATAATGTTAATACCGTATATGAAATAACAAACTACATGCCATGTTATTATAAGTGTTCTGTTTTTATAATTCCCTAAACGATTACATAGTAAACAACTGATGGCCCCAACAAGAAAAAAATAATACATAGTACCGTAATAACAAAGATCACTGACTCACATTACTTGAATTACATTAACAAGTATTGCAAAACAGTGACTTAAGAGGCCAGAAAAAATGAATACTTTTTTCAATCATATTATGTATTGGTTAACGCTGTAAAACTTTCTAGACTATATATATATATATATATATATATATATATATATATATATATATATATATATATATATATATATATATATATATATATATATAAATATATATATATATATATATATATACATATATATATACATATATGTATACATATATATATATATATATATATATATATATATACATACATAATTATATACATATATATACATATATGATTATATATATATATTCATATAAAATTATATATATAAACATATATATATACATATATAATTATATATAAACATATATATATATACATATATATATACATGTACATATATATATACATATATATATATACACATACATGTACATATACATATATATATACATATATATATATATATATACATATATATGTATACATATACCTATATATATATACATATATATATATACATATATATATATCCATATATATGTATATATACATATGCCTATATATATCTACATATATATATATATATATATATACCTACATATATAAATATGCATATGTATATATATATATATATATATATACAAATAATTGTGCTTGGGAAGTGAACATAAGAGGGACTTTTTGTGCGTATACGAAGTTGAATCTAGAAATAGAAAATTGAGATATATTGTATGTATGTATGCAGCGTATGTAAGTGTGTGATGTTAAGGATGTGTTGCTGAGGAAGAAGAGAGTATACATTGGTATTTGCTGTGTGAATATGTGTGGAAGTATTCTACGATTTTTGAAAAATGTTCGTAGTGTATTTTTAGGGAAGTACAGAAATAAAATTATCAAACCGACGTATCTTAAATAAATGAATTCTCCCTCTCCTTGTTATTGGCATTTTTTTTTTTCATTTTCCTCATGATAACGAGAGAAAGCAGTCTCTTCAAACGAATTTTGGACAGAAATACGATTCTGTTCACCCAAACGACCATGTTAACCTTTCGTCTATTACATTCACTATAATATCAGATAGTCCTATCTATCTATATATCTCTATCCATATATCTCTATCTATATATCTCTATCTATATATATATCTATATATACATATATATATATAAAATTTTTTGTGTCTATTTTGTATCCTCCATACCTCCTCTCGTTATCTCTCTCTCTATATATATGTATATATGTATATTCGTGTATCATCCACCGACAGCTGTATTACATCTCTCCAGTATGGTTATTGACTTTCCATTTACCAATCCTGTACCGCGAAGCAGTATTGAAACCTTCACTTCAGACCTGCCGGCCGATATCCTACCTCTAGACTAGAGAACTGGACTGTCAGTAAGGCTGAATTTAAGCGATATATTCATTTACACAGAAATCCCTCATCCACCAGAGTGTTCTATTCCTATGGAAGAGCATTGCATGTATATATATATCCATATATACACAGTATATGAGGTACAAATCAGGCTAGCAGTATAACATAATATGATAATATATCAATGATATAAAGCCACTTCTGAAATGTGATGGATCTATTTCATAGAGTGCTCGATACATACAACTTTTTATTCATGAAGTTGTTTTAGAGTAGAGCTGGAAATAAATTCTTAGACAATCTATACATGTTAAAATTTAGAAAAATTCTTGTAATCTCCGCCTTAATGAAAAATTTGAGATTTTAAAATTTACTAGAATCACAAAAAAACCCAAGTAACATCTACTGAATAGAAAGAACGAGACCATAATACAGTGCAGGCACTGCTCAAAATTTCTTTCAATCAACTTGAAACAACACCAATAAATCAAAAAGTGAAGTAGACGATCTGTCCCCATGTCCATCATCCCCAAAACTTCCCATTTCCATCTGTTTCCTTCAAACATGCCCAAACACATTATAAATTAAACATCAAGGTTAATACTCTCCACTAGAGCTACAGAAGATACCAACAGAGGCAATAAAACCCAATGCCAAGATACCTAGGTCAAGACAGAAAATACTCCCCGACAACTGCTAAGCATCTTTGCAGAGATGACCTCTATATGGAGTTCATACCCCTCGACAAATATCCCTTGAATATCTCCATGTTACCCACTACCACAGTCAGAACATTTTAACCAAATTCCCAATAAATAGACCCCAAACACCATAGACAATCATTCTCCTGATGAGGCCCGAAGAGGGCAGAAACATGAGCTAGTTTGTGTAGCTTTCTACTATTTATATACATATATATACACACACACACGCACACACACACATATACATATAGTGTGTGTGTATGTGTGTATGTGTATGTGTGTATTTATGTATGTTCATATTAGTTCATACCTGTGAAAAGAATTCATCAATATATTTGAGTTTCTATGAAACAATTGTTCTGGAAAAGAAACTACTGGCCTCATTTGAATGAAAGCGTTAATTTTTCCAGATATACATATTCAGATATACGTACATACAAAGTTTTACCCCAACGTTCGAGGGATTTGAGAAAATTGCTCAACTCCACTTGTCTTGTCGAACACTGGTTTTTCAGTGATGGAATTACAACGTCATTAGAAAAAAAGAAGCTAAATTTTCCACCACTTTCATCATCATGGAGCTGGATTTGGTTTCTTTTGAACTCATCTATGGAAGCCTTCAATGATCCATCTACCACCATTCACTGATGCTGTAGTGACAATGAGGCCGACACGTTCATGTTGCACACAGTTATTATACTTCTTCTGGCCATCCAGTGTCAGCCCAACGCTATGTCATCAAAATTGGCTCCAAACCCGAAATCTCTTTAATAGTCCAGGATGAGTACCCTTGATCTTACTGGGTACATGTCGATTTGCTTGAGGGGCATCGAGCCGTATCCAATGTTGAAGACAAGCCAAATCACAACTTCCCCCTCCCTTATAAGCTGGGTGACCCCAGTGTGTTTCAGGTGCGTTAAGACTCCAGGGACACAACATTATGGATAAAACACTAGAGAAAATGTCCCTCTACTTGCTGAGGAAAGAGATGGGTACAGCCTGCTCCAGCCTGATTGTTTTCTTCTCCTTGGGTATCGAGACATCCCCCGCTTGCATCCACTGGTTGTACACTTTTCAGGGTACACTAGTGGGTCCCAGGATACAGCTACCTTTGGCTGCAGCAACAACCTGCTTGACTTTCTTTCAAGTGGATATTCTGCTTTCGGACTCTACGATGGATGATGATATGTGAATGGGTTCTCTGTGGAGTCGTTCTAACTCCTTGTCAGAGTCACTCAGTGTTGTGATAGAAGTTGCCTACTTCTTTGGAGTAGGCAGGATGGTTGCAGCCTTTTTGTCCTAGCAATTGCTTTGCAGATCCCAGCAGATCTGCTACAAAGGGAACTTCCTCTTCTTTGTCTCCTTTGCCATTAAGTTCTACATTGGGCCATAAACTTATTCAGCCCCCTCAGTTGCAACTCTCAACTGTATTGTTGGAGTTCGAAGCTCCTGCCACAGATGGTGAATCATAGTCATGTTGTAATTAGAGCTGATCGATATTTTTTTCATATACAATACAAATGTTGCAGTATCCATTTTCGGTCTGTATTGAAGTGGAAATGGAGTTTAAACTTGCAGCAGCCAGGCTTGTTCTCAATGATACCCTTTAACTCGAATCACTGAGTTGAATTCTACTCATTATTTTATCTTATAAGTATTATCCATTATCAACCAGATGTTGGTTGTAATTTGGTTTACAACGCTATCTGAACAGAAGACGCATATACCAATCGATGGATTATTGATCTGTTTTCTTGGCCACATATGGTGTGAGTGTCCAGTTTATTCACTCTCCCGCCAGAGAAAAATGTGACACAAGGTCTAGGCTCCACGTGGGGAAAATAGGAGCAACCCATCAAAAATAGCTCCAGCCGACGCGACTTTGGTTGCCAAGCAATTGTAGTTGCCAAAGCAACTGCAGTCATGAAAGCGTCAGCCTGACCTGTCCCTTCAAATGCAATGTGACAGTGCTGCCCCGGGGCAATGATTCCCTGCAGCTTGGCCCAGTGATAGTGGGAGAGCCTTAGGACAAATCCAAAGGCTCTCAATGCGCGTAGAAATGTGCAGCCTCGCACAATCTCTGGCTCATTCAGCAGGTAACTGTCAGTACCGACACCTCGGTCTATGCTGGGAAACAGATACTACACTTTAATCCTTGCCAAAAAGGCCAGAAAATGGGTGGGGGGCGTGTGCCAGTTTCAAATATAGCAGTTGCATGCTAAAGTATTAAAGAAAAAAATAAGCTGATACACCGGCTGATTCAATAGCCAATTCTTTGATTGGTTTACTCTATAGATTAAGAGTGCACTAGATCACCCGACCAGCTAAATTTAATTATATTGGATAACGACAAAAGATTATGCAAATGAATTATTATTATTATTATTATTATTATTATTATTATTATTATTATTATTATTATTATTATCATCATCATCATCAATAATTTTAATAATAATAATGATAATTTCATTTTTACACAAACTGCTTGCCAGTCACCGCCGGAGACTGCGTGACAGCAAGTCTTTTCATGTCTCGAGTCCTCATTTACGTTCTCACATTCCACAACAGTGCTGTGAATTACAATTCCCGCTGTAGATTTTTTTGTTTTCATTATTTCTCCACTATTTGTTTGCACATACTTTTTTAATCTTGTTTTGGCCTTTTGGATACAGTTTTCTATGCTGATGAGACCTCTAGCACCTTTTTATCTCTTCATATACACTCTAAGTGTGTCATCTCTGGGATGCAAGGCTTTTTTCATTGTCATAAGCTTTTTTCGTTTTCCAGTCCATTGGTTGAAGTTCTTCCTTTGTGAATCCAAGGAATGGACCAATACTGCCAAGGTATTCATTCCCGTTATCAGATTTTTGCTATTCATTTGGTGTTATTTTTCAATATGTTTCTCATCTTCCTCAAGTGTCATTTTCTTATTTTCTCTTTTATTTCTTACTGTTTTATTGCATCATTCTCGGGAAGTCCTTGCTATTTATATCGGTCGTGTGTGGTAAATGCTGATCTTATTGTTGTCTGGCAATTCGATCTCTTTCTGCTGCTGTAAGCCATTCTGTTGTTCATTACCATCTGAGTGCATTTTCCTATCCCAAACTCCATCCCACTGCCTGCTGGTTGACTTTTCTTTTTGTTTTAGAGAATTGATATCTTTTGCTAAGTGTTATCATGGTTAGTACAAATAGTAATGGGGACAGTCCCCCTTAAAAAGTCCCTTTATCCTGTGGCTGAGTCCAGTTTTTCATTAAGTTGCCCGTGAATCTCACCACTGGTTCGCTGATCTTGAGTATCCAGCAGTGATTATATTAAATGCTTTTTTTATAGTCGATCCATTCCATTGTAACGATTTCTTACGACTTTTAAGTCAATGACGAGCAAGTCATTCACCACTTTGTTTCCTGTCCTACACCCTGTCACACACATATATATATATATATATATATATATACACACACATATATATATATATATATATATATATATATATATATATATATATATATATATATATATAGAGAGAGAGAGAGAGAGAGAGAGAGAGAGAGAAATGGATATATATGATCAGACAGGATGATTATAAACTGCGTTATGCCATGAAGAAACTCTCATTTGAAATGATATCTGTCATTACACGGTTGATATATCACTAGGCCGAGACAATGTAACTAGAATAGACAATTGAAGACTGCTACAGGAGCAGAACCTGCCGTTGACAGGGTAGCTACTCCAACGTAGCGTTGCGCTTCCCATTGAGCTGAACAGCTGCCAGTAATGCATAAGCCCAAATAACTGTTTTCACTCTAAGTTTATTCTCCGATCTTTAAATGCTCTATTCGTTTCTTTCAACGTGACGGATATGTATTGAGAAATGGATATATATGTTTCAACAAAATGATTATAAATTGCTTTAGGTTATATAGAAACTCTCAATGAAATTATCTCTCGTTATTACGCGATTAATGTATCTCTCGACCAAGACAACTTAAATAGAATTAAAAAAAACAAGAAAGAAAGTAAGGCTGCTACAGTGGTCAAACCTACAACCGATAGGGGACCCGCTTTAATGTGGCGTTGCTTTTTACCATTGGAGAAAACGGCCGTTTGGGTGTGTGTCTACTATTATATTATTTAATGCATAGGCGAAAAATTTCCAGATATATATATATATATATATATATATATATATATATATATATATATATATATATATATATATATATATATATATATATATATATATATATATATATATAGTACATATCAGGGATGCCAAATGATATGATATAATGCAATATCCGATGTATGATGCGTTTATATCCCAAGGTGCTCGATGCATTCAACCTCAAATATCAAGTTGGTTTAGAATATAGCTAAAAATATAATATAAAACCCAGAATAGTGGACACACATCCAAAGAGAAATCTAAAATGTACCGAATCATTAGCTCGGAGAAGTCCATACAGGGCAGAAGCATAAACATGTTTGTGTAGCAAACCCTTACTCCAAATATATACATACACATGTGCATATATAAATGTGTATGTGTGTGTGTGTGTGTGTGTGTAAGTGTGTGTAAGTGTGTGTAATTTCTTCTGTTCAAAAAGATTCCGTAGAAATTCATATATATTGGTGGATTTTCCCGTGAGAATAACATGTTGTAAATATTCTTTTGAAATTTTTTTCTCGTCAGATTTGACCTTTTCTTTCGTGAAGAATTTAAATCACCGACAGACTTCTCTAAGTTTCATTTGCTACTCTTGCTTCGAAGTCTCAAAAATTTATTCATTTCCCTCTAAGAAAATATCTTTTTACTGAAAAAAAAATATTTTCTCTTTATGTACACTGATGAGGTAAAACTTATGAACATCTACCAAATGAGATGTACATCATCCAGAAACTACAAAGTAGTTCTCACCAGATCAAGAATCAACTCCTTAAAACCTCGAAAGGTTTCCGTCTCAATTGATAAGATGGATCGAGATGGCACTAGGAAAAGGAGCAAAGAATGACTTCATTGGTGGAAATAAGTTATCGGACCCAATGAATAAAAAGATATCAAGCTTTACAACAATAAAACAATATAATATTACTGACAGTTTTTCCAATCCATGACAATTTTGCATTAATATTATCGATACAACTTTATTTCAGGGGTGACTGCATTAGTTTTTCCGGCTTGGTAAATAATCTCGATAAACGTCTAAAGTTGGAAATGCATGTTAAAAATGTTGTCTTCTACAGTTATCATTAATCAGCGATCCCTGTGGAATTCGAAACTCATTTTCCAACAATGAAACTATGCAGCAAGTTCACTCAACTATTACCTGTTGATTAGATAATTATAATTCACTTTTCTTTGGCTTCAATAAATCGTAAATTATCTACAAAAATTTCAAAGTGCTGCTGTTTGGTTAATTCTGAAAAATCGAAAAAGCAGGTCAGTTAGCAATGGTATTATCATTCTCCAGAGGCTCAGCATAAAATAAAGGATAGTGTTTGATCACAACATTCAAATGTTTACATATGTGCCACTATGAATTCCCGGATAAAATGAGTTCAACTTTAGAATTTGCTTTTTTTATGAATACGACTCATGGGTGCAGGAGTTTCAGCTCCCTGTTTCAATTACTTATTTACATCCATTACACGATACCAGCATTAAAAAATGTGAATCTCCACAATATGTTGATATAATTGTAAAAACTTTGAAACACTGATTAATAATAGTTCAAGAATAATAGACGAAAAAATTTTAATGCAGTGGCAAAATTAAATAATGTATTTCATAAAGTTAAATTAAGTGTGAGTACATTCCACGTTAAATAGCTATTTTGTGCCCTTGCATAATATTTGTTGGTCTAATTTCCGAAAGTTTTCTCAAATAGACAAGAATATATTAATGCGTTGAAAAAATCACACTTTGTATAAAAAAAGAGAATTGCATCAATATATTTTCGTCTATTCTTTTTCAAGAAATTCTAAAAAGTATCCAAATATCAGACAGAGTCTAATGCAATAGTATTGTGGATAGGAAACCGAACAGCTGATCTCTATAGTTACGAGGTAGGGATTAGAAGACGAATAAATGCTCTTACAAACATGTGTTATTGACTAACAAATATGGTGATTTGATTTGATATTAATAATTTTGAATTTATATAAGTATTTACAACACAGAAAATAATAGATTTCATGATACCTGAAGAAGTAATTATCAAAGGAAATGATTAAACCATTTATACCTTGCATAAGTATTATCGTATCCATTTTTTCAAGAATTCGTTCTTCATTTCCAACAAGCAAGGTCATTTTTTCTAATACAGTACAGTTTATTTATTGACGTGATTGATGGGCAGGTTCAAACTGAAGAGTGGTTTCGGGGGACTGCACCTTTCTCTTGATCAAAACTTTTAAAGTTTCTTATTCATTATTTACACGAAAATGAAACAGTAGCGTCGATTAACGCTCATACTGAGGCGTCCATACTCAGCTTTCAGACTGGATAAAACTTTGAGGAAAACATTATCATCAAGTTTTTATTCACCAACAATCCCTATTTTCATTATAGATTCTCTTCAATATATCACGTTCAAACCTTTATTTGAACCTTTTACGGCGAAATACGTTGGTTATGATAATTATCTTCACAATGGAAATGAAAAATTGAGTTGTATGTTTTTCTAACTTTTTGAATCTCAACATCACATCCATCTTGTCAGATTTTCCTTTGTCCACATAACACACACATACACATACACACATACACACATATATACATATATGTGTGTGTGTGTGTGTGTGAGAGAGAGAGAGAGAGAGTGAGAGAACAAGATTGAGTTCGAACTCTATTCATATCACTTGTGTGTAAGTACATTCATGCGATGTTTGCTGATATCTATAAACACTCAAATGTTAAAAAAGATTAGATTTTGCGTGAAATTGTCCTCAGAATTTATAAGGTCAACTTTTCGACAATACATGAGGGAGATTTTATCAAATTGGTCAGACATTTGTCAATCATTAAGGGTTTCACTCCACTGATCCCAGCAATTTACGAATTCTATTCCATTAATTTCCTTTCCATGAACAATATTCATGAATGACTCATTTCCCTCTGATTAATCTCTAGTCGGCTGTCAGATAGGGCGTCTCTCAATCAGGAATAAAATCCTAGATCTGTCCAAAAATTTTACTAGCTTTGTATCACCCTATTGTCACCCTCTCACTAAATTTCATTGAAATTCATTAAGTACCTCCGGAAATATGTTTGGACAGACGAACCAACAAACGAACAAATACATCAATCAACAAATTAACCAGCCAACAGATACGATCAAATACACATAACTCTTGTTAGCAGGGTTAAAAAAAATATTGGAAACAACATAGATACCATTTGATCGACGAATGTTGAGAATCACATTTGCAGAACATGTGAAAAATTGAAAAAAATTTATGAAAGTAAAACTACAAAGAAACTGTTGCTTCAAATATGATTACCAACGTCTTGACAGAACATGACATGAAAAGTTATTCATCAAGATTAGTTTGATATGGCAAAATGATTGCTAAGCATCACCCCAAAAGTGCCAGTGTCTGTGATTATTGACTAGGATTTGCTTAATCTGTCACACAAACATCTCTATTTCTCACAGTACCAGCTGTTCATAAGTGGTCTCCCATCGAAGTACTGAGCTGGGTCAATAGGTGCTATTGCTCCATGTATCTCTTTCAACGAAAGTGTTCTGTTTGTTTTTTTCAGGATGTTTATACGTTCGCATGTACTTATTTAGATACCAACCTTTGTGTGTATATATATATGTATGCATATAAGTTATTCCTCTATAGATAGGTATATATGTACGTGCAATTTGATACACATAGCCAAAGCCATTGAAAAAATGGAAATTGCAAAATCGTTCAGATTGTTGTTCAAGCATGAAATTTTGCATTTGATTCACGTCTAGGCTTGATATCATGAATATCCAAAATGGTCGCCATTTTTCAAGATGACAACTGGATACGATTAAATTTATTAATCAAATCAAATCCAATATTAGCAATTGGGAGATAAATCCTATATTTTTTAACGATTTTTGACGATTCTGTTTTCTCAGCATATATGATTGTAAAATGGATTTATCCATTATTTTCAAAAAGGTCTGATTCATTTTACGTCACAGTTGTTTGATATTTTACTTGGTGGTTATGCATCTGGATGCATTATTGTGTATTTATGGGGCCTTGAAACTGGCATACACAGATACCAAGTGAATTGCAGCTCAGACCGAACTGATACGTGCATCTTCCACAGCATTCTTTCTTACATCTGCATCTTGTCAGCCGTTGGCAACACTTCGTAATAGGTTGGAGAATCGTCCAGCAAATCCTACATCATTCGTCATACTTCGCCCACCCCAGTCACTAGGATTCAAGTACTGTGCAGTACATGCAGTTCCATGACACTAAACGCATCCTACCTCAATGATTGATGGATGTTAGCTAAGTTTCGTGAAGACGACTGTAGCCTGAACATACACATTCTATGTGTCCAAAGCGGACTTTTCCATTTGCTTTGAAATGCTGACATTACATCCCAACCACTAAAATCACTGGAAAAAAGGATTCGTCTTGTTTTTCTAGTCCAAATCAGAGCAGATCTCATGAATGGGTATCCATTTCAGGCAACATCCTTGACCAAAAGCTTTTACAAGCTCTTTAAGAGAGAGAATACAACAGTGCAAATATGATCACACCAGAGTCACTTGCTTTAATCATCGATACCTTGTTGCCATTCGAGATGGATATTCTACATCTACAAATATTCGTGTATCTGCCACTTCATGATTACAGGGAAATACAGTGCGTTAGTGTTGTTGCTGTTATTGGGTGTTTTGATGAAGTCTGTCACTATCCCTCCCTCGCTTTGTCCTTGTCCCAGCCTTCAGATTAGATGGAAAGTAAACATCACACATAATATCTGCTTCCATATACTTTTCAATATAGGCCTTTACTTTACAGAAATAACATCTTGCATAAAATACTGAAGGTTTATGGTATTCGCAGTGTCATGTTATTAACTAATACTTAACCATTTATGACAATAGTATCTGCCTCTGGTTAAATTTTTGGCATCTTGACTTTGGATCCAATGATCTTAGCCATTTGAGATTTGTTGATTATTGTCACTCAGAGAGGCAGGGCTGTGCTGTTTTCTTGCTGAAAGAATTCTATACAGTCATATTCTTTTGTCTGTTCCTGGCTTGGTCTTTTGCCAAAGTCGTGAACAGTCTGATTGATTCGTGGACAACATCACTCTTTTGCCCCATCTGGTTGTTTATTTACACATGATAACATATCTATGAGGTATCTAAAAACCCCAAGAGTATCGCTGTTGGCAGTGAAATAAGGTATCATCTCTGATGAGCCTTCTTTCAGTGATATAAAGCTGCAAAACAATCAGACTCATACGGAACTACAATATTGAAATTTGCCAACAGTCTTTATCACCCAGCTTCCATGTAAACCCATTCATTTCATCATTCAGTTGCATTGCCATGGCTTTGAAACAAGTTCCTGTTTCTTGAAAAGAAACATTCTGAAATATTTTATTTAGTTTTCGACACTACACACTCGCATACATGCACACACACACACACACACACACACACACGTGCGCGCGCGCACACACACGCACACGCACGCACACATACATGCATTCCCATTATTAAGTCCCTGGGCTAAATTTGGTGCTTGTAAATGAAATTAACGATTCTGCAAAATATTTGCAGGTAGAAGTCCCGCTACATCATTAATTCTCAAGACTAAACAAAATATTCATTTTAATGGACAGCTTGAATTCATGTCCCGAAAAAAGGATAGAAAGATACATTGAGAGAAAACAGTTAGCATTTAATTTGTTGTGTAAATTAATTTGATACCACTTTTTACACTGTTAGAAAAAAAGCGGGGCTCAAGTTTAAGAAATATGGTCAAATAGTAATAACGATGTAAAATGCAAGTAAATACCAACGAAGAACGTTCCACACCAAAGAGCAACGACTAAACATACCAAAAGAGCACATTGGATCCTTCAAACACCTTCAAACCACGAGAGCAATCTGTGTTTAGAAGAAACTTCTCGACCATGGACCACCTGCATTCGATAAATCAGCTGAAAGAAAAAGCAGCCGTATAAACTACCACTCGCCGTAGCATTTATTGACTTCAAAAAACCCTTCGACTCAGTGGAAATCCCTAAGGTCATGGGGGACATCACTCGACAAGGTGCTGAAACATATATACAATCACAGCAACTCCTTTATCGGGCTACATAAAGACTGAGTTCTTTTAGCTCCAAAAAGAGGTAAGAAAAAGTGATACCTGCTCACCCAAACTCTTCATAGCCTGCCAAGAGATGATCTTCAGAGGACTAGACTAAATCGCATGGAGAGACCACAATAGAACAAAATACATCCGAAAGGGGACTGGAGTCAGGGACATCATAAAACCCATTGAAAATCTCAAATGGCAATGGGCTGGCCGTGTTGCAAGAATGGTAGACAATGATGGACATTGTAACTCACCACATGGATCACATGTACAAACGTGACCAATAGAATATTACATTGAGAGACAAGCAGAACAAATTCAGAAAGCACTGAAGTGTGGTGAATCTTGGGGGAGGTCTATGTCCAACAACGGACCTTGAAAGACTGATGATGATGATAATAGTGCTATCAACAGATGGGAATGATTTTAAGAATAGTTACAATGTTAATTACATCTGCAAACATTTAAGGCTGTAGATAGTGTGCTATTTTGATTGTTATGACGTGTTATTGTGTATTCAATTTATAAACTTTTTTCACACTAAAAAAAACTTCTAAATGGATATTTGTCTTCCATGAAATTGGTCTTTAACTAACAGCAACCCCTGTCCATGTATGATATCTGTAAAGATCGAAGTAAATTTGGAAAAGTCCTCCTTTTAATCGATTGATAAGTGGTTGTTTTAATTTGGTCAGAGCTCCAACCATCCCTTCTTAATCCCCACCTATCATCTTACTGCTTACACAGCCCCAGTTTGTAATATGTGAATTAGAGATAAAGGTGAAAAGCACTCATACAATTCAACCAGTGCTCTTTTCCCGACATTTAGGTGGAGAGACGGATTCATGCCTTTATCAAGCCAGTGTTTGATTGTGACTCATCATGCCCCAAACCTCCTTATTGTTAAATTGTTTAACTACAATTTGGGCGGGAGATAAAGAGATATCTACTTTCCTTACACGACTTTCTAGTCATTCCAACTCTACGAATAGTCAATCCAAAATGTAACCCTGAGCAAATATTATTGATTTGAGGTCAAATATTTCGGTTTCAGCCCTACCCAATTGATATGCAAAATGACAATGAACAATTAGCCAGTCTGGAGTCTGATATTAAAGTATTCACCTCTGGGATATGTTTAGTTCCTTTTAAAGATGGCACGAAATCAGATAGAACTTAGTCTTAATGAGTGGCTATCGAAGTAAGAAGAATCGTCTATTGCCTGAATACAGGATATCTCAAAAGTAAACATCTATTGTTGTGAATAGTGGACTTTAGATGTGTTATGTTAATATCATTGTGCGCATACTTTCAAGCTTTCTGAGCATATGAATTATTTAAAACACGTTTGTGATGATTTTTAAACTTCACGATATTTTAGTTTTTAAAGCGTACTTTTGAGTTCCTTCGTAATCGTATTAGATGCAGTTTAAAAATCATTCCTGAAATTCTTGAAATGTATTCCACAAAACAATCTTAGATGCATGTATTCGAATATTCATGTATTTTTTCAATATATATATATATATATATATATATATATATATATATATATATATATATATATAGAATAATACAGGCCCCCCTCTATACTAAGCCCTCGGACACTCATAACTACCTTCACTCTAAATCGTCTTCCTAAAAAACCTGAACAAAATTTTCAAAAGCACCGAGAATTTGGAGAATTTGCTCTACAAATAGTGAACTTAAAAAATACAAGTATAACTTACAACAATATTCCACTAAACGACGATATTCGCTGGAAGATACAAATAACCAAATAAAAAAGACCAACACAATATCCAGAGATGGAACCCTAACAATATTTAACACATATGAATCTGACCGCACACAACTCATAACCACTTTAGCACACTCATACCTCTGTCACAAAAAATCAATGAGAAATGGAATATACTCACACACAAAACAGACCCAAAAAATAATCCTAAAACCATGTGTCATTGCTGCAGACTCCAAAATATCAAATACATGATAATCAATAACAACCAAGTCTCACATAACACCATCCTTAAAACCATTAAATTCCTCCAAACCTGCAAGTCTATGCTGCAATCACCTCAAGCATACCAACACCTTCATTATCCTTACCACTAACTTCCGAAGTGTACTGAAATTTTCAATACGGAAGTAAAAATCATCTACCTCCTAGAATGTAATAAATGCAAACTTCAACTTGTACGTGAGTCTAAATGGCCATCCAACGTTAGATTTAATAACAATATATACTTAATTAAATCACCCAATTATCCAAACTTACTCTCAGTAGAACTACACTTCCATATTCAGTCATAATTTTGGCACAGACGCGAAATTAACAAACATCTGAAAAAATACACTTCGTGACACAACTAAAATTCTAGAAGTACATCAAGATATGTGGATAAACAAACTTAAAACTGTCTTCCCGAACGGATTCAAACCCTGAACTTAATAACCCCAACCGCATCGATATCTACACCATAATTCTATCGCTCCTAATTACTCTATACTCAACAACTCACTATTCTTCAGTCTATACTTTTACCTAGGACCCCAAATCCTTTAATATTCATATACTCTCAATCCCCACAATAACCCAACATTTAAAACTTGGATTCCTACCCACATATAATTAATGTCACAAATTTACCCCACCCTAACCAAGCCCCAATCCTTTTTTATGTATATCCAACATTTACACTGACCCCTACGCATGTGTATGGTATTTTACTTGTATAACTCAAGTCTATATGACTTTTCAGAATATCTGTTACAACCATCAAGGATACAGAACATACATTTCCTAACAGGTATTCGAATATGTATAATAAGGACTCTATACCCCACAATCTTGATTAAAACGAAAGATAGCCTTATCTCCTTCTTACCAAGTAACAAAGCAGTCTAATACTAAACTCCTATTTATCTGCCCAGTATCTACGGCAAACGATGCGTCAGAATACTCATCCCATCAGACCAACACAACCAATATAATACCCATAAATGCTGTTACTGCTCCCAACAGGATATCCAACCATATCATTGCAGATTTCTCCACAGATATAATACAATCCCGACTCACCATTATGACTTACTAAGAAACCTCTTTTTTAATTCTATTTTTGCTTTCAAAGCGAAACATCTTATGCTGAAATTGTTTTCTTTGGAAACATTCTAACCAGGTGCAAAAAGCCTCCCTCCTAACAAACTCAATAACCTTAACCTCACCTATCTCAACCCCCTTGATCTTCCCACTCCTAATACTCTATGCTTACCGACTTGCTATCTTTATACTTGTACCTAATACTACTCTTACCCCAGGCCCAAATTCCCCTTAATGTACATATACTCTTATTCCCCATAATAACCGTGCGTATATAATCTAAAAATCCCACGTTCATTTAATCAATGTTGGAAACTTATTTTACCCTATCCACATCAAAATCTTCTTTAATGTATATCAAACATATGGATACATATGATATATATATAGAAGCAGCTACCTTATCGGTGGCTGGTTCGATTTCTACTGCTGTCCCATTTTCTTTAACTGTTTTTCTACTTACCTTGTCTAGGTTGAGTGATACATTAACCATGTTATGACGGAAAATCATTTCAAATAAGTCACGTAATTTATAATCATTCTGGCAGATTATATATATCCTTTTCTTCATACATAACTGTTGCGTTGAAAGAAGCAAATGAACCAAGAAAGCAAAATCAGATGGGGCACGACTGGAATTAGAGAAATGAGAACACACAGAGAAGGACTAATCGAATTAAAGAGCAAACGACTCCTTTAAAACAAAGGGAAGGAGAAAGCAAAACAAAGCTTTTTTGACAATAAAGAACTCAAAGACAACGTAAGTAGACTTTAAAGCTGTCTCTGACAGCACAGCCAGTGTCATCGACAGCTCACAAAGAGGAATAAACTGGACATAATCTACAATAATGATTGGATATAAAACTCAGATTAACGCCAAGAATTCTACCAAAAACTCTGCCCTTCGGAACAAAGAACACAAAACAATTTTCAGGTATCTCAATCACACACGACAATTTCTCTCCTTCAGTTCATTTGCTTTATTAGACGTCGTCTTCTTCTCTTCGATATCCTGTTTTTCTTTTCTCACAAAGTGAGGAAAAAATTATGAATTTTGAAACTGTCTCAAATAAGATTGATTTTGAATTTGGTGTGTCATTCTTTCTTCCACCCCCTCCTTGTCCTATTCCCGGATTTTAGATCGCAGCAATTGTTGCAAAACGTCTTTTAATACAGGTATACAAGTTATCAGTTTTAATACAACTACAATTTTTCTCAAATGATGAATCGAAACAATATTCACTATTGTTGAAAATTATCTATAGAAATGATTACATTTGCAGTTGTCTATCCTCAATTATTTTCATATTTGTTGATATTTTCATGTAAAGAAAAAACATTCAGTAATTGTCATAATTGTTAGTTGTTGGGCATCTTGTAGGTTGATAGTAATTGAGGAAACACATTGACAGATATGGACCTAAGAACGGTGGAAGCATTATTGCACTTATGGTTCTTGTTTGTTTTTATCATAATGTAAAAATGGCTGGATGTCCCCTGACAGAACAGAGAATATTTTTAGAAGACGGAAATTGGATTCAATGATATGAAATTCGGTGATAATCTTCACACTTAACGGTCTGCTACATCAATTGATTATTCACGTATTGGAATCAAATACAAGGAAAGTATTTCAGTCAACAGTTCCGATACTTTCAATTTCAAACAAACAGAAGAAAAATAATCATTTTCCGGGGAGACAAAAATGAACTTCGGAAAAAGAAGGAATTAATTTTTCGCAACTGCCCTAGGATGGAAGAAGTGAAAATCAACTGGAAAAGAAGATACTTTAAGAAGGGAAGAAAGTCGACTGTTATCTTGTCAATAACTTCTCAATGAGCAATTAGCATTCCAACTCTTGTTCGAACAATCCTATCTCTTTTTCTTCCCATCATTGATGTTTTCAGCACAACATTTGAGCGCATTCATAGTACAAGATTGCTAAAAGATTATGGTACAAGCAGTAGTGCATGCATTGCTAGAATAGAATAACTTATCAACAAGCGTTGAAGTTAAGAGTTCATTTTTTTCCCTTTGCTCGTCATAGAAGATAACCATAACCTTACGATTGGGGTAAAGAAGCTGCAGCAAGCCATCGGAACCAGTTTGATCCCGATCACCACGTATAAATATAGCCCTGACCCATACGAAGGAGATACCACTGAAGATACGCATTTCCAAACGTACTGATCGTAAAGAAACGTCAGAAGTGGTCGAATCTGGAGACCACTTGGTTGGAAATAGGATCTTGCCAAAACCTGCACACCTCCCCAAAGCAGCAGCAACAACTCCCCCAGCTCTTCTGTCACTGCGTCTCTGTCTTTGAGAGTCCTGCTGTCGAGGAGGGGTGGAGCTAGGTGGTGAAAATAGGCCTACATCGCTCCTCCCCCAAGAAGAAAATAACAACCGCAGAGGCAGCCACCACAGAAGCAGCAGCATAAAACCAAAACTACTGGAGCAAACTAAGTGGTGCTCCCCCGAGCAAGAGGGACAATAACTGGAAAAAAACATAAAGAGCAGAGACAATAATAACAACCAAATCAGTTCCCCTTGAATGCAAATGGATATATCCAACGGTGATGACAACAACCAACAAACCGTCTCTGCGGCCATCCGAAGAAGAAAGGAAGAGAAAAAATGGAAAGAAAAAAAAAAGAAAGAAAATTGCTAACGGATCCCCAACTCTCGTCACAACCACTGTCGGCCAAACATCCCCCTCCGGAAAAAAACAACTTCCTGTGGAGGCAGAATCGTCATCGTTGGCAAGAAGTCAATGGACGTCAACCCTTCCGAGTAACAGACTGTACCTGCTGGAAAAGAAATGCTTTTCTAGAAGGGGAAACCTCACAAACTAATCTTATGCTCCCTTTTGACCACTTTCACACGGTAGACGAACGATAGCCATCACTGCAGGACATGCTGGCAGCCGCCTGAAAGGTGTTCTCAGATGCTGAGCTGGTCAATTGGGAGTATGGAAGCTTGAAACATGACTCATCAGTGTACTTTGAGGGTCGCTGTTTATGTTCACCCCTCTCTTTATAGGAGTCTAAAATCAACCAGGTGGTCAGGTTACGACCGAACTAGGCACTGATAGTCAAGGACAGATCGTCGGCGTTGTTCTTACAGAGAACTTTAGGACTGCACGTGACACGGAGAGTTATCAATCTGACAAGTCTGAATGCGAGGAGAATAAGAAATGGGAGCGAGCTAGCCCAAGTGATTCAGGATCTCTTATTCTTTAATGTGAATGTGGTTACGATCCAGGAGATGCACTATGTTTCCTTTGCTGATGAGCGTGTGCAAGCCAACGGCTATGTCGTCTATTCAGCATTCAGTGACTGCAGGAACAGAGGCATCCCTAGACGTGAGGGTCGACGTTGTTTATGTCGGCGCGGCGGGTTGGTTCATGTTGCCGTAAGCAGCAGCAAGTTTTGGAGTGTCGCAGTTTATGCGCCCAACAATGCCTGTGGGAGGTCGGGGCCCTTCTCGGATCCATCCTTGACTCCAAGATAGATAAGGGTGGGCAGGCAGTTAGCTGGCAGGTATTGGGTAAGCGCAGTCTGGTTGATATAGTCGTTGAACACGACCTGGTCAATAAATATTGTGTGGATCCCCAAGGGTGGACTCATAGCACGCCTTCTAAACGGGATAAAAGTTACTTGGATGGAATGTTGATTAGAAGAGTTGACGTAAATTCCTTAACCTGTCCCACGTTCCGCTGGTTAGGGTAATTTGGACCACAAATTGGTGACGGACAGGAGGAGGTTAGGTAATAAGCTTAGTCTGGCTAGTTACAAGAAGGTCAATACCTCCTTACTGGAGAGACGGTACTTCCAGGGAACAACTGGTTTTAATCCAGCTGGAACTGGTCATGGTCTCACTTGGAATATGATTAGAATCTCCACGGTCGAATACGGTCATCAGGTCGCCTTTGATAAGGCTAAGAGAGACGCCTTAGTAGAAAATAATCTGTACCGGGTCGTAACAGGAGGAAGGTCTCTAACCATAAAAATAGCTGGGGAAGACTTGCAGCAATTGGCTAGCGAGCACTACCAAGGTGAAGTAGTTAGGGATAGGTTAGAAATAGTATTAAACGATGACTTTTTGTGAGGAAGAGATGTGCCGATGACTCGATCGATATATTCATTGCGTTATGACCCTGGACGGGCGCACCCTCAGGTCGAAACGTGATGTTTGTGAGGTATCCTGACAGTATCTCCGGGATCACTCCACCAAAGAATCTGGCCTGTGCAATCATGAGTTTCACAGCCTTGTAGCCGACTTTCCCTGACTCAAGTCGGCTGGAGCAGCAAGCTGTGAGGGACAGGTTACAAAGGGCAAAGTTCATGCTGCGTTGAAGCAGGTCGGCTAGCACGAGTTTCCAGGCTGGATGGACTGCCCTACGACGTGTACTTGAGGAGGTTGCACATGTGTGCACCTCTCTTGACATTGATGTCCAACCAATGGTTGAACCACGGACCGATCCCAGGCCAGATGACCAAGGGGTTGATCACGCTGTTAAAGAAAAGGGGGCAAAGACGTAGAGAGGAACTTAGATGATCAGAGGCACATAACTTTTTTAAACACTGAATTGATGATTTTGGGAATTGATTTTGAGGATTTGTTCGGATAAGATCAAAATTATATTGTAATGGGAAGATCAATCGGAGACAATTTGAATATGATCTGCGCAGTTTTAGATGGCTTAAAAAACTTCACCGGAGCCGCACTGATCAATTTATATCAGTCCAAGGCGTCCGACGGGGTAGACTACTTGGTAACTGTGCTTCAGACTGCAGGATTTGAGCTGGAGTTACACAAGTGGAGAAGCCACTTAAATTGATTCCCTAGTTCCGTAGTGCAGGTGAGCGGGGAGCAGACGTTGGCTTTCGTGGTCTCGCACTCGGTTTGACAGGGTTGCCCTTCATCATCCTTACTTAATGTCGTAGCATTGAAGCCCTTCCTTCACAGGCTAAGGGATAGGGTGACTAGTCCACCCCAACGTGGACAAAGCTTCCCTGGTGAACTCCAAGCCAGGGTGTCTGCATGTGCCGATTTGTAACTATTTTCGTGTCATTACCAGAACATTGGGGTGATGCTGAAACCGCTTACATGGTACAATTAGGTGATGGGGGGCAAGAATAACTGTAGCAAGTCGAACGGCCTGCAGTCAGGTACCTGGAGGAGGTCCCCACCTCTGCTGCGATCCTTTAATTGGACATATGGATATGTCCGCATCTTAAAGGTGCGGTTTGGTCCCAGTCTCCAGCTGGCGAAGAAATTGGTCGGAGGAAAAAGACAAGGGCGAAGCTTCGGTCCAGATTTGGCTTCGAAGGAAATTATCCTCGAAGGGCGGAGTGGAGACCTGCTGCACGTACATTATCCCTCTGATCCTTTACCATCTGGCTGTACTTCCCCTGCCTGCAAAGTAGCAGTTGGCACTCAAACAATTCCTCTTTTCACTGCTTTCGAAAGGATGTTATCAAATCGTTTGCAGACAAGTCTGTATCCAAAGTCCTTACAATGAGGGTTTCTGGATGCCACACTTGGCAAGTCACCCATACGCCAAAAGGTTGGCATTCCTGAACTGCACCTTAATGGAAGAGCCTGCATTGGAGTTGAAAATCAGAGAGGCCTTCCCAAATGTCCACCTAGCGAGTGTCGTCAGGCATTGAACAAATTTCCTCGGTCCAGCGACCTTTTATAGCTTAGAAAGATACTGTATCGGGATTTAAAAAGATACTGTATCGGGGTTGCTTTGGATCCTTTCGGAGAACAGCTTGTCGTGTCGGTGAAGGAACTCGACACTCAGTGGTATTGGGCACCAAGTACAGATTATCTCAATAACTCTGAGTTCTCTATCACCCAGCAATTGGACTGAGCTTTCAGAATGGGCCTGGCAGACTTGCCCGATAGTCCCCGTTGTAACATTGTCATAGAGAAAATGGCTTTGCACATCTTCTTCTGTGACAAGGTCTACCCGCTCAGGAGCAACGTCATTGAGGTGACAGCTCGCCTCGACCGGAGATCTTACTTGACGTCTGAATTTTTCCTTATCAACTTTTTTACATCTTGAAAAAGAATCTTTCTTTCAGAAGGCACCCGTATCCTTTCCTCCAACTTTTACTCTCATTCCTCCCTTGGGGATCGAACCTCTTCTTTCTGAACAAAATACCAGAAAGCAGTGTCGATCTTCCCAATAGTGTGGGTAAGGAGCGTCTCATACAGTATCTTTCTAAGCTATAAAAGGTCGCTGGACCGAGGAAATTTGTTCAATGCCTGACGACACTCGCTAGGTGGACATTTGGGAAGGCCTCTCTGATTTTCAACTCCAATGCAGGCTCTTCCATTAAGGTGCAGTTCAGGAATGCCAACCTTTTGGCGTATGGGTGACTTGCCAAGTGTGGCATCCAGAAACCCTCATTGTAAGGACTTTGGATACAGACTTGTCTGCAAACGATTTGATAACATCCTTTCGAAAGCAGTGAAAAGAGGAATTGTTTGAGTGCCAACTGCTACTTTGCAGGCAGGGGAAGTACAGCCAGATGGTAAAGGATCAGAGGGATAATGTACGTGCAGCAGGTCTCCACTCCGCCCTTATTTTGTTTACTTTTACATGCGAATATTTCAGCTTCTCCATCATCATAAAATATAAAAACACATTCATGAAGGGATGTTTCAGTAGTTTAAGACTTCGCAGAGCAAATGAAACAAATGTATGGATTGGAAGGAACGTATCAATTCTTATAGCGAAAGGATATTGTAAGAATGAATGGATCACGAACGAATCTGATTAAGAGTAAGACAGCAAACTAAAACAACGGGTACTAGAAACTGTCAACCAAAACTGTCTACATAGGTATCAGAGTTTTTAGATGTTCTGGCTGGCTGGCTGGCTGGCTGAGAATACCGAGGAGAAAAGATTCAATCACAGACATTCGTAAGAACACTCATGTCAAATCTGATCAAATTCATCGCCGATTGGAATCCATGAATCGGCGAATGAACGAAATCCAATCGGCAACCGATCGTAAGTGCAATCTTAGTTTAGCTTCGGTTTGATTACTGATGACAGCACCCCTAAATAATCAGGAGAACCAAGCTTTTTTGCTACTTGACAATTTTTCTTGTACTTAAGCCAAAGCATCTAGTGAAATTTGTATTTCAATGCTGATACCATGAACGTCTATTTTCGTCCTAATTTCAGTGCCCTGTAAGTATTAGCAAAATGTGTGACTTACAGGAATTGCCCGATATTTTCTGCGAACTTCATTGGTTTTTATCAACATTTATTGTATTACAAACTTAATCGATGTTTTTCAATAATTCCAAAATAATGATGAAATATTATCAAAATAACACTTGATTCTTTGAGAAATTTCAATCGGTGCAGCATTGAAAGAATGTGAACACAGTCTAGCAAACCAGTGGACGTCTCACTTTTATCAAACCAATATTTGTTTTAACGTAATAGGTACAGTGAAGTAAGCCAATAGCAGTGAGTGTGACTTTCTCTAGGTGTTCTGCTTGAAAAAGCCACTTGCTTTAAAGTGGGATGCTATTAATGGCCTGTGAAACTGAATTGTTAACCACTATTCTACGGCACTTTTCCTTCATAGAGATCTTAACTAAACATACTTTAGTCTAGGACAGGGCTGTAAGATTGATGCATATCGTGTGGATTGAACTCACGACATTAGTGAATAGTCTCGGGAAACTACCTTAGTAATCTTTGCTCAACAGTAAATGCGTGTATAATGCAATAAATATCAGTCTAAATATGAGCCTTGAGCTTGTTTGTTTCTATCAATATGTTCTTTCTGGTAATAGATATGCTTTTGGAACACAACTACTTGTCTCCAGTGCTATTACACAAAACTTGCTTCTAAACTTGATTCTAAAAAAGCACTTCATGCAAACATATGGTTGGAAAAGAGGAATTGAACTTTTTTTCTTTTATCTTACTCTCTTTTATTTAGACATTTTCGTCTCTTTTCAACATATTCCCCTCTACGCCACTCTCATTTTTGCTTTTATAATACTCGTGAGTGGTCGCACATAAGAATCATAATTCAGGCTGTTTAAGAGAAATGAAAATTGTTGCTCACGAGCGAAATTCCGCCTCATTTGGAATCTGATTTTTTCAACATTTTCAGAAAGGTAGCCACTCATATAAACTTGGTCCACAAATCATAGGAGCACTACAAATATAATTCCTTGTTGAATTAGGTGTTTTATGATCAGATGATTGTAGTGTACGCATGAGTGAACTGTAATTATACTCCTGGGGTGTTTTATTTCACGTTTAATATTCATATGAAGTCGATTTTGTAATAAAAGTTCATTTTTCAGTGTCCGGAAACTATTTAAACACTAGTAAAGGAAACTCGAAAGACCTCAACAACTACAGACCTATAAGCCAACTCGACAGCATGTACAAACTTTTCCCCAAAATCATCACCAACTGAATCACTAAAACACTAAATAGAAACCAAACACGGGATTGAAAAGAAGATACTTGACCATAGACTATCTCCATTCAATAACTCAGCTGAAAGAAAAGGCAGCTAAATACAAAATGTCACTCGCTGTAGCATTTATAGACTCCAAGAAAGCATTCAACTCTATGGAAATCCCCATGGTCATGAAAGCCATCACTCTACAAGGTGTTTACGTCAGAGTACTGCAACATATATACAGTTACAGCAACTCTTTTATTAGGCTTCATAGAAACGCAGAGCCCTTCCAGCTACAAGAAGGCGTGAGACGAGGTGATTTAAGCTCATTCGAACCCTTTACAGCCCGTCTCGAGATGATCTTCTGAAACCTGGACTGGGAGAATAGAGACTGTGAATACCTAAGTAACCTCAGATTTGCAGATGACATCGTCTTTTCCGCAGAGAACCGACACGGCCTCAAACTAATGTTAGATGAACTAAACAAAGAAAGCATATAGACTTCAGTAAAATGAAGGTCATGTACAACAACCACCGCAAGAGTAAGAACACGGTGATCAAAATAGGAAACGCAAAATTGGGGAAAATAGACCACTGCATCTTCCTAGAACAACAAATGTCCATGAAACCGACAAATGAAGAAGAAATCAAGCAAAAACCACTCTAAGGCTGCAAGTCTTTGACGGAGAAAACTCAACCTTCAAAAACAAGACGATACAATTATTCCTAAAAAGGAGAGTATACAACCAATGCATCCCCCCAATAGTCATTTATGGGACTGAGACATGGAACTTAAGAGACAGACCTGCAAACTGGAAAACATGCAATGCACACATGAGAAAATCGTGTTCAACTTAACATAGAGAGATCATAAGACATCACAGTATAATAGAGAGAAATCAGGAGTCCGAGACATTATAGAATCTACTAAAAAACTTGAATGGCAATGGTCATGTTGCAAGAATGACAGACAACCGCTGGACATTACGATTCACAACATAGATCCCAGAGATCATATGAGAAACTGAGGCCGGCAAAATACAAGATGGAGAAACGAACTTTACAAAGTCAGAAAATACTGGCTTCTTGACCTCTGTGACAGAGAAATGTGGCAAATCCTTGGGAAGGTTCATGTCTAAATACGGACGATAAAAGACTGATGATGATGAAATTTTTTTTTTTTTAATTTGAAATCTGAAAAACTCTGAAATATTCTCTGAAAAAGAGGTTCATTGCTTACATCAAAAAAACAAACATTCTTAATTCTTCATGATGGTGCTCCATGATCTCTCCAATTGTTGCAAAGCCTCCTACAAAATTTAAGGAGATCGCGACCCGTCACCGTGATACGTAACTTTATGAGGAATCCTAACGTTTATGATAAAGTATTGAAACGGTCTGATTATAAAATGAAGGATTCTGAGAGGACTAGACTGCGAATAGTAAGAGATGCTATAAAAAATCCATCAAAAAATGCGCAGAAACAACAAGCTTGGTTTTGCAAGGATCGAAATCTTCCGTTCACATCAGCTTGGCTCGTAACTCCGAGGTGATATTGGTATGAGCTTGCCAAAACTGTGTTTGTGTAAACAAAACAAAACTAGATGTTAGTGAGGAGGCAACGATATTCATCAAAGATCTGAAGAATGTGGTCAGGATGGTTAAATGGCACGTTAGTAAATGGGCATGTCTACCATAGCTTTTCTGTCATCATCTCCGACGAGAAATACCGAAATGGCTGCCTGCTCGAGAGGGAAATATGGTCTGGAGTGGCTTTATTAGCACTGGGCTGCATTGTAAAGTACCAAAAGATTCTAATCATATCTTGATCTCAAAGTTAGCAATAATAGAAGAGAAAGGAGGAAGTTGATATTTCAGCAAGACAATTCGAGTTGCCATTCTGCAAATAGAACTTATACCACAGTGATCGCATTTGATTTGTAATGAAATGGCCTGCCTAGTCTTCAGTTATAGAAAATGTTTGGTTGATGATCAAAATAGATGTGAAAGTTGGCAACACCCGATGTCAAAGTTTTCAGAAGCTGAGACAAGCTATGATAGACGCATAGGAGAAAATCCCACAATCTACATTCTCTAAATTGGAAAAATCAATGACAAATTGTGACATTCAGGTTTTGAAGGTAAACGTGCAGCTATAGAGAATGATTTTCTTTCAAAATAATGCTTTGTCAATGAAACTATTGACGTTTCTGCTTTTTCAACAATTACTGGAGTTCTCAATGCTTTTATAAAAGAGCAGTTTCAAAAAATGAAGAATAAAAACGAAAATTTACAACTTTGCAAAAATACTTCTAAGTAACTTAGGAACATTTATAAAATTCTGGACTCGCTTTTAAACAAATTCCATTAAAAGAAATTTAAGTGTTTTTTGATAATTTCTGGTCTTGTACTCTTTCTATAAATTCAATTCAATTCACTCTTCATTTTGAACTTTTTCAAAACACGAATGGTTTAAGGAGTTCAATCATAAAGGGCTAATACATTATTGAAGCCCACCATCCGCCTAACCAGAACCTCAAAGATATATTACCGAAAAGTGATAATTAGTATCTTGCTAGTATCTCGATGATTATTGTAGACCTTGGCCATTTTAAGCATATCAGTATGGTTTGATGAATTTGCATATTTTTCAGATTGTCAGTATTCCAAATGTAGCCCCCCCCCCCTCCATTCGACTCACCATTTTGATTTATGTTGACTACAGCTTAGTAAATTCCTACATTCCGGTCTTTCAAATATTTTCTTTTTCGTTTCATTTCCCTTTTCTTTTTTTTACTTTCATAGTATATCATTTGGGTTTCTAATGGCTTGATTTAGATTTGTCTCCGTTTCCCCTTTATTCCATCCTACCTATGGAAGCCCTGAAACGACAAAAGTCTAAAGAAAGAGCAAGTATTCGCTCTTTTCAAATCAGTTTGATAGTTTAATCGTCAGTAAGTGCAAGCATTACGGTCTTTCTGTGAAACTAGAAACAGGGCTAAATGTCATTTACTCTCACCCGTTGCCTCAGTCGTTGGCGTCGTTTTAATATGTACTCGTTGATAAACAGCTCTCCACGGGCACTAATGGCGATTGGGATTACGTTCAGTATGATTTCCGGTGGACTGGAACGATTTCCGGCGTGCTTTACAATTAACGGGCAGGAAATGAAAGAGTGAATTTCCAGACCTAAAAATAAACCTTTCACTGATTCTTGATGTGAATATTGAGAGAAAGAGAGAGAGGGGGAGAGCAAGAGCCTGCGTGTGTGTGTATCCGTGTCCGTGTAAATAGAGTTTCGCATCGATTAGCTATGCAGTCGTATTATTTACTGTCCCCCATCTAAAGTACGCTATTAACATATTTTATGCACAAAATACAAGAATAATATAGATTCCATGATTTCAAGAAACCAACCAAATATTTCATTTTTAATGCACAGAAATGTAGTTTGAACAATGCAATCTCTCTCAATAAGGAACTGCTGGTGACGAAAATTCTCCTGCTTGCAAATATATCAAATAATT
Organism: Thysanoteuthis rhombus; assembly: GCA_963457665.1. NCBI lineage: Eukaryota > Metazoa > Mollusca > Cephalopoda > Oegopsida > Thysanoteuthidae > Thysanoteuthis > Thysanoteuthis major. The sequence continues at coordinate 13,830,224 of OY735213.1, read as the reverse complement.
TTTGTTAAATTGTCTCCTCTTCATTCCTTGTTTCTTCGCTATTTTTCAAATTCTTCCACATTTTGTACTTATTGACCCTTTTACTTATATTTTCACTGCTTTTTGTCTGTATTTTGTCTTTCATTTTCATTACTTGTTTTTACTCATTTTTTCTTATCCAAGTTTTTTCATAACTTCCTTGTTTACTGTTGCCTTGAGACCCGAATTAAAAGGAAAAATATCCCACAGGATCATTCATCATTTTTCCAAACACTTTCTAGCCACAATAACAGCTGCTACATCCTTAAAATTTTGTTGATCTACAAACCATCGAAATGTAACTTTCATAAAATTTATCTTTGCTATTTACTTATCCTCAACGCCTTCTTTCTTTTTCTTTTTCTCTCACTCATACACATGCACACACATGCACACACATACACACACACACACATATATACATATGTGTGTGTGTGTTTATGTGTGTGTGTGTGTGATATAAAAAATATATAGTATTTAAACTTAGATTTTAAAAAGCACAATATCCTAAAAGAACCATTCTTTCATCTGAAACATCTTTCATATACTGTTCCTGAAAAATCTACCGTTTTACATGAATTCATTCCTGGGGCGCTTGATTGGCATGAAGAAACATATTAACGCTTTCCTTTCCTTAAGTAAAAAGCATGTATTTTTAGACGAAGAAGGAAGGCTTTCAAATAATCTTTCAAAACTCAATGTTATTATATTGACACTAAGAATGAAAATGTTCTAATGTGTGTGTGTGTGTGTGTGTGTGTGTGTGTGTGCGTGTGTACACATGCGTGCACACACGTTCATTCTTATTTATAAAAACGTCTCTGAGGAAATACTTGGACTCCTTTAGATTTAAATTACTTACTCCATTAGATTTAAATTGCTCACACGATAATCATGCATAGACTTGCAAAGGCGTAATATATGTGTATGAGCGTGTGTGTGTGTGTGTGTGTGTGTATATTCCATTATTGATATTTTTATCATACGTAGCACATAACATTTATCTTTAATACTTAAAATCTCTTAAATCTCAGGTGAAAGAAATGCTAATTCCATAGAAGTTAATTTAGTTGCAGAAACATTTGGCTTCCGTTTCCATGAACTTGTTTACTTTTTCTGTGTCAGAGTTCGAGGCTTGATAAGAACTTTTTTTAGGACTTGTTTAAAAGTTGTTTCCTCTGTAGAATTAGTATTTGTTCTCAGACTTTGTTGAAATGAGTTTGTGAGGAAGGTATCAGCGGAAATGTAGTGTTTAAAACATTGAAAAAGATACTCGCCCAGAAGATTTATCCAATAATACGATATAACGTCTTGTTCCATGGATTCAACTCAAAATAAATGGAAGCAATTACATTAAGAGATATTGATTAAAACCCGAATATGGATGAAGAAAGGCAAAAAATATGTTACATCTACACCTCGAATAAATGTATAACCGTAGCTCGCATGTGTACCTGAATCGATTATCGAAAAATACTTAGAATTATCATCAAAATAACTTTTTTAAAAAAAAGAGAAGATTTCCTGTACTCCTGCAGTGTCAAGACGAGCAAAGAGAGAGAAGTCTGTAGCCAACATGGTTGGTTTGTTAACCGGGTTATTTGTGGGGACACAGAAATTTGATAATATTAATAATACGTTATTGTGATAACAAGCGAAAATAATAAGCTGCAGTAATGTTAGTAACAAAATATTTATGTATTTCGCAGAGGATATTCACACTATTGCCCTTGGGAGGGGCATCGATCTACTTCTTCCACCGGTTATATGTGAATACCAAGGCAGATGAAACCCTTGAGCTATTTATGGTAACCTATTTGGAGTTTACTTGCAACAGAAATTGCAATATGTACCTTTTCTCCACAAGTACTCAACAGAAGAAATTTGAAATGCTCCACCTAAACAAATTTGCAATGAATTACCTTAAATAACCTTAGTAGATAGTTAAACAAAGACTGCATTCAGCATTGGAATTAACAAACAGCAGAACCACAGAACTCTGCTTCACTAAAACGTTTATGATTCCATTGCTGAAATAGTTTAAACGATGTCCATGAAAAATGGTCTCTCTAGTTTTGAAATGCAAGAAGCTACTTACGTACTTCAATTTGCGTGCTTTTCCAGTCAAAAAGTATATCGACACTAACTGGTGTGAATGAAGTCGACAATAAGATTGAATAAAAGTTTGTAAAGAAGTAGTGAAAATGCCATATCCTAGAATGTTCACCATAAAAAGAATTATTAGAATAATAATAAGAATTATTGGTATTGCTAGAATAAAGTAATTATTCACAATGTTGCAGAGGTGCAATGAAACGCAATGCATATTGATAATCTACTTGCATAATGAACACTGTGCTTTTTCTGATTCTCCGTCTGTAACAATGAATTCTTCCACTTGAAGGTGATTATATTGCTGATAAAATAACTTCTACCCAGCATTTGAGAAATTGGGCCCCCTCCACGAAGACGAGTTCAGTAGTTTCTTTTCTTGAAAATATGTTCTCATAGAAATTTAAATATGTTCGTGATTTTTCCACGGCAATTAACTAATCCTTTATATTGAAGAGTTCTTATTCAATTGTGATGTTTTTCTACTGTCAATGGTTTTAACATATTTTGGTTTGGTTAGGATCACACGACAAGGTTTAAAGTACATTTATTCAAACCTCAGAACTGTTATAAGCTGGAAAAATATCTCGTAGTTATGTTGTCATTAGATAAATGAACACTCGTAATTTAGCATGACTGATTACTAATCTCCACCGAACACTGTCTGCTGAAAATACTAGGCACAATAGTTCTCAAAATAATTCTCCCGAGATTTGCTTCGTATGTTTTAGTAGACATCGTTGGCGCCCAATCTTTCATGAATCCTTTCACGAATCCAATCAATTAGCCAGTCAACGCTTTCCCTCAATGGTTAAGTGTTCCCTCTTGCTTGGCTGACAAGTGATCGGTCAATGTCTGAGTAATTATTTTTTAAATTTCTTCAGGGGCAATGATAGGCTCAAGTTGATAGAATTCATCTTTTATCTTCATTCCCCAGCAAATCTTATGGCTTCATTATATTTCCGTTCACAATTTTGTACTTGTTGTATTTGTCAATTTCAATCTGCTATGGAGAAAAAGGAATATGGTTTAGAGTAGTACCTAGTACAAGGTATCATTTAGAAGCATCCTCTCTCTCAGAAGCATTTACACGACTAGCACGATTTTCATCCTTGTGCACGTTTTATTTGAAGAAAGAAAGAAAAATAGTTTCCCTATAAATGATAGTGAATGAGGTAGGTTATTGAGCAATTAGATCAGATTTTTTTAGAAAGTTCATTATTATTCAGTGATAGCATCGCTATGTTGAGGCAGCAATCCGATCGGTGACAGATTCGATATCCTGCAGCAGCCCTATTTTTAAATTGTTTATTCTATTTACGCTGTTTAGGATGATAGATTTATTAACCATGTAATGATAGGAAAATATTTCAAATATGTTTCTGTATAATATAATGCAATATATATATATATATATATATATATATATATATATATATATATATATATATATATATATATATATACATATATGTATGTGTGTGTGTGTGTGTGTGTGCGTGTGTGTGTACAATAAGGCATTTTATACGGATATTTCATCCAGATAGCTACGAAGATATATACCGACAAAAGAATAAAAGTCTTTCGAAGACCAATGGTCATATTTCTCCAGCGAAGCACACAAAAGAGTCCCGACCGATCGAACCAATAACGACTATTGAAAGATAGAGCCTCGATCCCCGGAAGACTGATTATCATGCCAAGACATGTTCCGATGTTTAAATAGGCCGATCATTTTTATGTCTTTTTTTTTTTTTTTTTTACATTTTTTCTTTTGCATTCATTCTTAATGTATTATTTTTCTGTTTCTTCCTCAATTTGATTGCCTTTTATTCCTATGTTCTTTATCTGCATTTATTTGTTCAATCGTCGTTTGCTGTTGTTCCTTGTCTCCAGACTGGCTGACCATTCTGTGTCGAAATCAAACGCGCTTTTCTTTATTGCTCTTTGTTTTCCATATAATGATCCCTTTGAATCCCTTTGCAATTGATATTCCACATATCCTTTTAATTCAACTTATTCCTCTGACAATTGAGTCAATCCTGACTAAGCATGAATGTAACGCTAAGGCTATCTCTTAGGTAAGGAATAATATAACTTCATTCAGAGCCGATTCTGCAGTAACATGTTTATAATGTGGACAATAGTCGTCGCAGCCCTGCAATGATTGCGTTCTGTCCTGTCTTCTCAAATCTTGCTCAGGTTCAACGGAAGCCTTTTCATGTTTCCATTAACAATATTTGAAAAGAAACGCTGTTATAAAATATTTCATATTTCTTCGAGTCATATATGTATATATTGATCCACCTACGGCGGTGGTACACCAACTCATTACACTCCTGAAAAGTCAGTCAAGCTTGATTGCCAACAATTACTGTGCTCCTAGCGCCAATGTATAACTTGTATATGTTCAACAAGCTTAGCATCGTATATTTTACGGAGCCAAGTAGGAAGGTTGTGTTGCTCTAACTTTCAGAACAGCCTACCAGCCTATTTGCCTTGAAAATCACCATGGGAAATCCTGACTTTTACCTGCCGATTGTGGAAATTATGCAACTATACAGCAGGTTAGCTATGACCTTTTATAAGAGCTTCTATAAGAATGTTGTTACACTTGCATACGTGCATGGAATATAAGGCAATTTTTTTACAAATCATAAAGTTGGAATAATCCGTAGTTTTTATCTTGCTCTCATCAATTTTATTTTTATTTCCATAATCCAGAATTCGGTGTCAACGGAGGCTGCATCTTATTTTCTCTAATCCAGAAATAAATTGCATAGCTGCCTATCATATTAAAAAAAAACAATCCTATTGACTAGCGGGTAAAAACATAAAATCAACATGAAAACATGATGAAATAACGCATATAAGCAATCACAAGGCTCAAAGACGAAGTCAAGTTCTGGCTAGCTCATGATCTCTTCCAATTGACTATCTTGTCTCAAAAATCAGCTTTAATCATTCTAATTTAGTCAGTTTGAAGCACAACCCAAAACAAAAGGTACTGTATCAGCTTAAAGGTTGGTTTTTCAAAGATCCCAGACTGCCGATACTGGCAATGCATTGCGCATATATTTAGTCGTGTGGAGGCAGACATATATAGAACAATTTCACTAACAGTGCTCAAAGGGAGTTACAGAATTGTGTTCAATCTTGCTGTCCCACGGTTAAATAACACAAGCACAATTAGGGAGTTGTTTGTATTGGGAATTTTTCTTGTTTTTTACTCTTTTAAAATCGCACGACGACTTCCCCCCCTCTCCCTCCCCATCTCTCTCTCTCTCTCTCTCTCTCTCTCTCTCTCTCTCTCTCTCTCTCTCTCTCTCTGTGTAGGGGAGTGTTTGGTCTGGTCCATACTTTATTGGGTTTCCGGTTGTGGTTTATGATGGATTACGATCTTGTTGAATTGGTGCTATGTTGCTTCAGGGGGGGAAGGTGTGGTAGTCTCATATGGATATTTGAAGCTGATGTCCTGGTGTGAACAAAAGTGTGGGTAGATTTATGGATAAAGTACGTTTAAAGTCAACATCACTAGCGTTAAATGGGATCATTGTAGTAGTAGTAGTAGTAGTAGTAGTAGTAGTAGTAGTAGTAGTAGTAGTAGTAGTAGTAGTAGTAGGATGATGATGATGATGATGATGATGATGATGATGATGTCTTCGATTACAGTTTATGGAAATCATCAGCCATGTCACCTGATCCTTGCAACTTTCTTGATAGTTATGACAGTCCGGGCTTTGGAGAGAGAGAGAAAAAAGGGGAGGAGACACGGCATTTACCTACACAAACAATATGATATTCGCCCAAACATACTTCCATACATGCATGAAGTGATGTATGCTTTTTTAATATATGGTGTAGTACATACGTTCAAATGGATAAAAACTTTCTAATAATATTTTCAGTGGGGGTAAAAACCATATTATCATTATTATTCGAACAAATTCTCTCGCTACAAATGTTAAGATTCGGCCTAATCGCAATTACAATGAAAGCTATTCATGCTTCGTAATGGAATTCAGCCATTTGCACTACGTTTTGCATATGAATATGAAATGTGAAATGAATCAATGTTTTTTCAAAAGGTTGTCAGAGCAACGGAGAAAGCAACATTTTTTAAAACGTAGATGAACAGTTTCAGTAACGATCCAAATTGATTCTTATGAAATATGGAAGGATTTAAAATCGACATTAAAACACAACTGAAGGAAGTAGATTTCCTAGATGTGACATTCAGCCTCCAGAAACGAACTCATCAACCATCTAAGAAAGGAACAATAAAACAATATATACGAACATTTCTTTCATAACATCCGACAAATCCTATTGGCTATTTTTTTTATCAGCAGCCGACTATCTGACAAGCAGATTTCATCGACACAAAAGAAGATTACCAAAAAAGAAGGTATTTTAGCATTTTCGTGACTCGTTGGGTGACACCATGTAAAAAGAAGACAATAGTAGAAAGATGACACACTTCCTATTATTTGCTCTTAGAATGACGGATTCAATCCAAAAATATATTTATTTTTCATTAGTGAGAAATGATAAGAATTCTTAGTTCATGATGAGCCTGCCTCTTAATAAAAGGCCGTAATCTAAAAAGGAAGTTTCATTTCATTATCATCTTGAAACATCAAGTGACAGAATTTCATCCTCACAAACAATGCTTGAACCAGAGATCTACATTCGAAGATATTTCGATCAAAGAGATTTTCAAGGAAATGTACAACTTATCAAGTGCACGCATCTATTGCAGCGATAGTCATCACTGAATGACTGACTATCTGACAAATCGACAAAGTAAACGCCTCACATCACTTCGACGAAGCATTTCCCCCACTCAATGTATGAAAGAAATGCTCGTATCATATGTCACTTGAGGGTTAAGGACAATTTGATTGGAAGTCTTATTTCAGTTCTAAAGATTTTTTTTAATAGAATGGTGCATAGTTTTCATATAGAAATGAATTTATTACTATTATAAGATTGTAATAGAGAGAACTCGTGTTTAAATTTCTTTTTATTCATGCATAATTATAGTAACTGTCCATTTCCCTTAAAAACATCAATTCATGTGTTTAAAAAAAACTATACTAATGCAAGCAGAGGCAGATCCTGAATTTTGAGAACAGTAGGATTCAAATAGGAAAAGGTATAAATAAATTCGTGCAAACGATAACAAATTTCAAACTTTGAAAACAAGAACTACTGTGATCCGGCAATTTTCATTAATATTTGAGTTGTAGCTTTTTAAACACAAGGATTAATGTTTTTTTAGTCAAAACTTAATCAAAGAAACCAGACCCAAAGCATGAAGGAGGGAAAAAAGACAAAAGACACTTTACTCATACGGGTTGTAAAATAAAATAATAATTCTTTTATTTTTGCAGTGTATTCCTGATTAATTTAAATCATGAGAAAAAAACTCGGTCGATTATCTTATCTTCTCACCAAATCATTTCCAATCCCGAGGAGATGTCTTTGATTTTTTGTTCCTGAAACAATAGCATTGCCTTTGAGAAGTTTAAAGAGAATTGACTGAGGAGATGACGTAGCTGAGAATTGAGCGGGAATTAAAAGGAATGGCCAGAAATGAAAGAAGAGAAATATGGGAAAAGTAAGGGAAAAGGCAAGAGAAAATAAATACTCTAAAGACAATAAGAGAGAAATAGAAAGTACTTGAATATTGAGAATATGATGATGAGGGAACCAGAAATAGTAGAAAGAAAGAAAGACAAATAGAAATAGATAAATGTCAAAAAAAAAAGAAAGAAAAAAAAGAAATGGGTTGAAAACCGTAAGGTGAGATGGAAGAAAAAAGAAAAAACAGAAAAAAAAGAGAAAGAAAAGTAAGATAAAAGAATAGAAGAAAGATAGGTATCCAAAAATAGAAACTGATATACAAAGAAAGAGGGAGACGTAGAGTAAGTAGAAAAAGAGAAAAAGAAGAGAGCATTACAATGGAATAGAGATGAAGAATGGAGGAAAAGAAAGAAAGAAAAAAGAAAGGGATGGAGAAATGAAGAAAGTGAGAAAGAGAGAGAAAGACTGGAGTAAAGGGAAATGCTCGAAACAAAGAACTGAAGACTCTGAAAAGGAGAAACAAAGTGTGAAAGTGAAAGCAAGAAATTGCAGTAGGAATATTTCAACGAGAAAGGTGAAAATGAAGAGGGAAAGGGAAAAAAAAGAAACAAAAAAAGGAGGAAATGGAGGAACTCATAATATTTTCTATTTGTTTTAATATATATATATATATATATATATATATGTGTGTGTGTGTGTGTGTGTGTATGTATGTACGTATGAATGTAAGTATATATATAATCTTTAGCCACACTGAAGAGTTGTAATACAAGGAAACAGCTGTCTGTGGATGACACTATAATTTGTTCATATATATAATGTTTAAAGCAGTCTAGATTATATATATGCACACACACACACACACACACACAGAGGGAAAGAACGTGTATATATATATATATATATATATATATATATATATATATAGACAGACATACAAACGGTCAGACTGATAAACATAGACTGAGAGATAGCTAGCTACCTAGATAGATAGATTATGATGAGAAAATATTTCCTGTGTTATCTCAGCCAAACGAAAGAACAAAATAATCTATCATCCCAAGTAGATTTTACTTCATCCAGGATTAATGTGACATTTTAGGCCATGGTAGCAATGTGATAGTTATCAAAATATACCTAATCGAAAACGATTTCTAAACATCCATATAACTCAATAGGGATAGGTTTCTCGAAACACACTAGCGAATTTAGAAATAATATCTTTTTAAAAAGCAACTGCTGCATTTCTTTTCATATATTCCAATAGAAGATTATAATACATCAGGCTTAGTTACAGACTTGATCCTTATGATGGAGAGTAGCACAATGATTCTCTGTTTTCTTCAGCACGTTATTGTGCTGCAACTATCCTCCAAGTTTTTGATGTAAAAATCCCGAAATACCGAAACATATATATTCTGAGCCTTTGAACGTATTAAAGAGGGTTACCAATATAGTGGTTTTATCACCAGGTTTTGTAAGATTTTAGCTTGTTCAGCGACAGATGAAGAGAAAAGGAGGTGAAGAGGCCATATATCAATATTAGTTTAGTCAAAATAAGCTTTGACCCGGAGAAAAAGTCCATAAAATAGATGTGGTACCGTTGGCACAGAAAGGTTGCCCACTTTGAGAATCTGAAAACTCCTCTTCTGTAAGATTCCAACTTCCGACAGTTATTCATAAATTTCGATGTAAATTCGTTGTAAGGTGAACCAAATTTTAAAGAAGAAATGATTAAATTTTGAGATGGAAATAGGAAGTTGATAGATAATTTTGCGTTTCTGGCTTGATAGATACCCCAATGAAATACCGAACAAATTTCATGAAAATTCTGTAATGAAATTCATGCAATCGGTTTTAGGAAACAACACTAGAGTATACGTAATGTTTGGAACTGAATTATCCGAGATTTTCAAAAATCGTGGACTGGGTTTTTAGACGATCGTTTCTTAATACACTCAACTTCTACATCTACATCACATATTGAATAACCTATACGAACATATTTATTTATGGAATTCAATGAATATGAAATTCCATTTTCAGACTGTAAAATCATAAAAAATGGAAGAGAAATCCTAACCGACATACAAACCCGCAAACCTTAAAAGTTACTTGCTTTATTCTCATGTCAACTTGAACACTCAAAGGTCAGCTTACCATTTTCTTTAGCCGAACGCTTAAAAACAGTTGCATCAGAACATAATACTCTAAATCTTAGACTCAAGAAAAAACCTACTTGAACAAAACTATTCCCTCTCCCTAATTAGAGCAGGAATTGGAAAAAGCCACACGATAGACAACGATCACCAGCAGTGCTCACTAAAATTAATATAACAACCGTTATTCCATTCATCAACATCTACAATCTTTTAATCACTGAAGTTTCTAATAAAAAATTTCAAGACATCCAAATCATAAAAAGAGACTCATACATGAACAAAATCCCCGATAAATCTTTAATAATTGAAACTAAACGTCAATCTCTTTGAAAAAAAAGCTACTGACAAAAGCCACATTCTCTGAGAAAACAAAACCAGACAGAAAGATAACCAAATGTTCTACACCGAAACGCAGGCTATGCACACATTTAAAAGATGATTAATATATTTTCAAATGTGGCAAAACCGTTAAAATTTAATTCAACATCTGTTGTGATGTTAAAAACATTATCTATGCTATTATTTCTCCAGGTTGCAAAAACTACACAGGGGAGCCATCTCATCTTAGAAACAAGATCACAGTAAATAGACAACAAATAAGAGATCTCTCGATAAGGATAAGTTAGTTCACACATTTTCCAGTGTTCTCCACGAAAACCAAACTTTTCAAGTTTTCTTTTTCTACGAAATGAATACCGACAATGTTGCAGAAAGATGAAGGGAAACACATTTCATAAATTCTTTGGAACCTGCACTAAATTCTAACTAATTCTTCAATTAGGAGTTGAAATATAGCTCCCTTTCTTTGTTTCAAAATCCTTCATATGGTGATGCATTTAAGAAAAATCCAACACAAGAATCTACAATCAAACCTAAATACATTCTGCTGTACTGTTAACACACACATACGCACACGTTGATTCTCTCATATACACATTCATATCTTCTCTTACACAAATCTGCTATCATACCAAAATACTATTCAACTATACTGTGAACACAAATATTCACACACATTGATACTTCACCCGTTTACCTCTCTCTCATACACATTCACAACATCACTTACTATATCAAGATACCGTTCAATTGCTCTGTAAACACAAACGTTCAGACACATTGATAACTCGCCCCCTTTACCTCTCTCCTTAGAGGGAGTTCCAGCATGAACCCCCCTTCTTCCGAAAGAAAACAACAACTGGAATTCTATTACACCTATGGAAGATTGATGTACAAATGACTTGAACTTAACCCCCCACTTCTAGACAGTGAGAAATGATAACCAGAAACAGAATCACATCAGCCTTCTGAAGACATATACGAAAGAGGTCAAGGCTTATTATTAAAAAGGTACAACATCTCAAAGCATAAATAAAAAGTTTTGCCTTCCTTTTTTCACACTTTTCTAATATATATATATATATATATATATATATATATATATATATATATATATATATATATATATATATATATATATATATATGGTTACATATATATATATATATATATATATATATATATATATATGGTTACATATATATATATATATATAACCATATATATATATGCGTGTGTGTGTGTGTGTGTGTGTGATTGAAAAAATACAATGCAGAAAAATATATTATGTAAACTTGCAACAGTAATCAAGGCAGTACTAGTTATCTAGGTGCTACTATAGCATACGGTTTACCCGTCCATTTTCATAATAATATGTGGTATACCTGGACATCTATTATAATCTGGTGTATTTTACCTAGAATGATTACATTGCAAAATAATCAAAACACAAAATTGATCTAAGTATGAGTAGATCTTTATTAAATAAGACGAAGTACCACTATAGCGTGTGTTCTATCAAGCAATTTGCATTATTGTAAGCAATCTTCCTGGAATATTCACTTTTCTGTATGATTTAAATTAACCAAAATATTATGATTGCTTTGACAACATTTTGAATTCAAATTTCTGAGGAACATTAGAATTCATGAAATTCAATTAAAGAAAAATGACTATTTGAAAACATGAAAGTTCGATCCCCACATTATAGTTTTTCAGACATTGTCATCCATGGTAGTTATTTGTACGATTATGTGTATGCAGGCAAGTGCGTGCATACGTGCTGGTGACTTTACCTAGCTTATAATGTTTATATATATAGAGATCAAATAGACATGACGGTAGGTAGATCCCAAAGGCATTCAGGTGTGCTATAAGTTCACATTCCAATATTAGTAAAAAAAAATATCACGAAATCATTTTCTTTGCGCTTCAATCGAAACAGACCAAAAATGATATTCGTGATAAAGAATTCTTCGGATTGGTCCTTCCTTATTCCCCTTCCTTTTCAGGCCCTTTCAGCGATTTCGTATTAATTTGTTTCAACAATTTTCTTTTTTTCTAATTATTTTGAACCACGTCATGACATTGTTCGAGTTTTTATAGTTTGCCATTATCAAACAGAGTGGAGGGGAAATGATTGGCAAGAATCCTGCAAATTCAAGTCATTATCTGTGATCTGTCTCAGTACTAGATATCATGCTCCCATTTGGAAGATTAAGACAAAGTAATGTTCGCGCAGTATCAAACCATTTATGCCTCAAGAGTATTACCAATTTAGCGCTTTCCTTGATTTGGCAGTAAGAACATTTAATACTTACTGCTATTTCAATCAATTTTTGCGCTATTTTTCAGCAATTTTTGCCATATTTTTGCTATTTTCAAGTCATTTCAAGAAAATCTAGTCATTTTTAGTAATCAAAAACAGTAATAGTGATTTTTCAGCGCGTCTTATCGTTTTCTTCAAGCTTTTTTTTTTGTGGTTGATTTAGGGAAAAATGAATTTTGAGTTGGCTACATTGTGATATGATTAGAAATATGAGGCTAACGAAAATGTATTGGTATGTTAATGCAAGTTTATTAGTAAAAGAACTAAAAAAATGTTTTTTATCATTTCGAGGGTCCACATGTAATTTGATATGCTTTCTTTCATAAGGATATTTTCTATGGATATTTGAAGGGTTGACTAAATGTAGGCTTATAGGCATGTATATAAATTGTTGTATTCATTTTGGGTTAATAAAAGAAATAGACATTTGAGTATCTATGGCAGCAGTATTATTAGTTGTAGCTATATCATCAACAGTTAGCGAACAAACACACGTACACACAGACATTAAAACAGCCAATGTGCTATTTGTGTTCACGTGTTCACATTACCACCAAACAGACTAACAGTTCACCATTTATATTTGAATTATATATCATTATTGGATGATTGTGCTTGTATACCCCAGATATGTTTGATTCAAACAAATTAATTACAGTTTTATGGCCAGCATCTTCTATTTTTTTACAATTTTCCCTTCCATTTACCGGAGTAAAACGAATGATCACATTTTTTAGAAATTCTATCGATGACGCAAAATATACAAAATTGAAAAAAGATGATTCGACAAAAATTTGGTCACGTAGCTGGGTCTCCTCTGGAATTAATTTTTTTTTTTTTTTTAAGCTGGGCTGTTTTGCTTCTGTTGTTGAAAATCTCTCGACTCGACCAAGAAGGAATGGCATGAGACCAAATCTCTCAAAGCGTAAAGCTCCTGCAAATTATCACTTCACAATATAGAAGAGCATACTTTCATGCTACAGTGACAAAATAACGCAAAGATTCCAGGAAGTCGGTTGAGCAAAAAACTGACATCGTTTCTCAAGCTGACAACTTTTTTTATCATTACTCCCCAGGAAAGCTTTGCAACAGCCCCGAACTTTCGGCTAAAAATACATGGTAAAAATATAAAAATTGTAATTAACTGCCGCCATTGTCAAATGAAGACATGAAAATAGTCAACTTTAGGGCACTCAAGAATTGAGCACATTCCAAACAATCGTTCTGGTAGTAGTGAAAAATGTAGTTACTGCATGTTAACCTGATATGTTATAAGTGATGGGAAAATAACAAAGTTCCAACGCTGTGCGTATCATATTGAAGGTGCTACGAACGTTTGGACGGAAAGGCCTGTTTGGAAAATGCATGAAACTGTGTGATATTTCAAAAATTGTTAATTTCAAGATAGATACGGACCTAATATTTTGGATTTCTCCATAAGTTTGGTATAGAAGCACGTGTGATTTTTTTCAGTGCAATCTGAAAAGGTCAATTTAGGAGCTCCGTGATAAGGAATGACTCCCCAATAATGTTATGTTCTGCATACTTTCAATCCTCCATCCTAAACTCCTCCAGTCTTAACTTTAATGTTTGGGGCACTGTTTCAAGTGCCTGACATCCTGTTCCACGCTTTTCTCAATCCTGGACCATGTCTGAGTACCTTTCCAGTTTTCATCCTCTTTCAGTTGAATATTTTGCATTTTTTTCCTATCATTGCAAATGAGAAGTGACGGTAGCTTCTTCTCTTCTTGCACCAATTTTCTTGGGCTTTGTATCCGGGCTTTTCTTTTTCCGTTGGGGTGTTGCCGTTTCTTCTTGTATTGGACTTATATCCCAGTTTGGGTTTGGTTTAAATAATCTATGTTCATATTTTCCTATATTCTTACAATTTCTTGCCTGATTTGTTTTCAGACTTTGTTTTGCTTTGGTCAGCCAGCCACAGACTTGATGTCTCCACTATGGTTATTTCCCTTCATCGTGTGAATGGACATTTTCAGTAACAGATGGTTTACTTTTTAAGTAGCAATGAAAAACTAATTTGTTCTCCTCTTCTATTTTTCTTATTGTTTTAATCAATAACCGTTGTCCATTGAGGGAACAAAATGAGATATTTTTGCCAAGAGTCGTAGAGCGACGACTGGGTCCCTTCTGGTGAACAACCAGGGAAGACCTGCTAATTATGACGAGCAACTCTTGAATTTATGTGCCACCTTTCATTGTTATACCATTCTGATGCCTTTTTGCATTTGGTCGGTTTGTGGTGCAGTTATGTTGCACCAAGCCCCATGGGTTAGTTAACACTGATTTCAATCAGGGTAATGTAGGAGCTCCACTGGCCCCTAACATCTTGATGGTGTGGATCATCGGTGTACCAAGCGTCCCAGAGTTCACTTTCGTAATCATTTTGTGATTCGCAGGTGCAGCCATGTCAATGATTTTGCAGGATCTCTTTCCTTATGCACAATTACTTTTTTGCTAGGACTGATTGGTCGGTTTGGAGTGAGTTATTGTTTAATCTATCCGGGAGAGTTTCTTGTTCTATGATGGTAGCATTTGTCTACATGGCTAAATTTTAGTGGCTTGTAAAGTTCCCAATGTATGGCGATTAATACATTGTCGTGTCATTCTTGTACCCCTTTCGACTAGTTTGATACATTCATTGGTTATTGTCTCGTTCCTCTCTCAACATGGGCGACACTTTTTTTTAATCAGGGTTCATCTTTCGTCCAACCAAAAAATGGACATGCATATCTTTCTACTGATAATGCTCATGTGTCCGTCTCTTTTATCAAATTTCTGCTATTTAGTTTAGTTTCCAATTTTTTTCTCATTCTCTCCAGATATTCCCTCTTCATTTTATTTTTTATTTCTTTTTGTCCTATATATTTACATTTAAGAAACCCTTTGTATTCATACTATCATTATTATCATTACTAATTCATGACCCTTCACTGATGGTCATTATAATTGTACAACAGGCTAGGCTATGATACAGTAAGCATGACAGATACAGTAAGAAGCAAGTACAGCTCTCTCTTCTGGAGTTTTAACAAAAATCTCAAAATCAATTTACTGTGGGATACATCTTAAATTGAAAACAGCCGGTCTTGACTGCTAATTCCTATGGTTTACTAATTGAAGTTCACATCTGTTTCTCTCAACTTTGGTTCCACTTTTACTTTTTATTACTGCAAATATTCAAATGTAATGTAAATCTATTTCCATTGAAGCAATGTCCCAATTAGTATCCTATTCCTGGACCATCTTTGTCCTCATAACACATTTGCAAATGAGATCATTACCTATTTGAGAATGATTGTTTTTTTTTGGGGGGGGGGGGGGCTGGAATAAGAACTTCAATATAATCAATATGAAGCAATCTAAGAATTTCTGTTGGGATCAAAATTATTTTGGAGGAATTTTCAAAGAACTTATACCTTGGTGTATGGGTGTACACCAGGGCGAAATAATCGACAGATTTCAAAGACTACACGTTTCAATCTCTGGGCACCCAACAATACGACCACAAATGTTTTCATTATTTTTATTTCCTATATTTTCATTAGCTTCTTCAAAATTACCCCCAAACCATTTTTGTTCTTTGTATTTCAAAGGATTAAGTATTTAAACCTTTTTAAAAATTAAACAATTTTTCCAAAACACAAAATGCAAAAAAATACAAAGTGACGCTAATTACTCACATTTCAACTTTACAAAAATGTTATTCTCTTCTATGAGGATTGTACGCGTTCTATTATACAGAATGTTCATAAAATTGGAAAACGACATAGCTAACATAATACTAAGAAATAGATGCTCGAATGAAGCTAGAGCATGATCCAGTCATTTCAAATGCTAAATTCTGTTGTATCTAATTATAGTATCGCCACATGTCTTATGATGCGGCACAAAATTCACATGCGCATAACTTCAACCCACTTATCCTTAGGGTTGCGTCCTTAATAAAACCCTCTGTAGATATTGGATTTGTTTAGTGAGAAATGTAGTCAGAGATTCCTCTTCTATGTTAGTGACAGGAGTTCAAGCCTAGGGGAAAGCCAATATTTCGAAGACTTATTTACGACGCTGAAAACAGACCCCATCCAACTTGGGAAATTAATGATAATTTTTTCCTGACTCATTTGACTCCATTTTAGTTTTGTGTCATTCTAAAAAATGCTTGAAAATGTCAGTTCTAAAAATTTAGCGTGCTGCAAGGCACGCCACATATATATCTGGGCCTTTGAGTATAGGACATTGGTAAGAGCAACACTGCATTGAAACGGCTACCCTATTTGTCATAGCTTCCAATTCCAACAACAGCCCCATTTTCTTTGATTGTTCATTCTATTTACGTTATCTACGCTAAATGATGCATTCACCGTGATATGATGGAGATATTTCAAATAAATTTCCAGTGTAATATATCGTCATTTATGATAATTCTGTAGGATCGGATATCCATTTCCTAATAATACGCACACGCACGCACACACACACACACACACACACACACACACACACACACACACACATACACACACACAAACATACACACACACAAACACAGATAGATAGATAGAGAGACAGACAGACAGACAGACTGACAGAGACGGACAGACAGAGACAGACATACAAACAGACAGACAGAGATAGGATGACAAAAATAGTTATACAAGTGTCTTCAAAGTTTACAATCTGAGGATAGGAAAACTCTTGGGTCCACTTTAAATTTTAATTACTCCACACATAGCTCATTTTCCAAAATGATTCTCCTTGAAATTCACTGAGAGCTTTTGGAGATATTGTGTAGCCAAACAGATGGAAAACGTACATGAATGAATACATCTACTTGTACCAGCTTGGCTGGGGTAATAGAAAAATAATAGATCTACATGTGGAGTCGAGATAATGTCATTAAGATTTGTTCGGTACAAGAAAAGATCAAAAAATGGAAAGAGATCAATGATTTAACTAATCTATCAGTCATTTTGGATACGTATCTCTTTCTTGCACGTGGGAGTGCTAAACTCCAATGATTGGCAATTGATGTGACAGCTGATCGCAATAGCGGTTCTTGTTTATTCATCCCCAATGAATCCTAGCCTGAAAAACGTCATTGGTAGGGGATAATTATTTCCACCATTCATGTCGATCATCGTACTGAAGACAGTCTGAACGGCAGCAACGAATTAACAAAGCGACCAGTAGTGATTTTACAGTCGCCTGCCTGTCGGCATTGTTGAACAATTGGGAAAATATCCCTTTTGCATGGATGAACACTGTCCAAAGAAGTTTGGATAAGATGAAAGAAGTTTGCATTTAGTCACCAGAACGTCGTAGGTTAGTCTATCATGCCGAAATCTGTACGCTTGAATTCTTTCCAGTGAGAGGAACATTTACATTTTTTACGCAGTGAAAATCAAGCTCTGATTCATTCTCCAGGTAGATTTCATGTAAATCTGCTGACCCCCTTTCTGGATAATTTTCAAGCATTTGTGTTTCATTTCTCTGAAAAAACTAGTTTTTCTTTCTAAAATGATATCCTACGTTGTCGTTTTGAGTTTTGCTTATTTTTCCCTTGTTTTCATTCATAAAATTGTGCAACGTTTTCTTATTTTACTGAAGTAACTTATATGGTCATAAATTGAAAGCTCTTGTCACGGTTTCAAATGACCAGACAAGAAAAGAAAAACGCTGATTTTCACGACAGGTAGACTTTGAAGATTACTGCAACACTTTCCCAATCCTTTTTTACGTCCATTCGGACTGAATCGATATCATTGGCGGATGGAGAAAATTCTGTTCTGTTGTATGATTACATTGTGCAATGCAATCTTTCTTCCTTGGTAATGAGTGTCATTTCTAATTGATTACACCTTGAAAGTATAGAAAATGTCAATTATTCCCTTAAAATATTGTTTTTGTGGCTTGGACAGCGGTAATTTGAAATCTACTTATCGTCAGTTGGATAACAGGCAAATTTGCTCGGTTCAATCACATAGAGTGAGAAAAAATAGCCACCTTAGAATGTCACTATCCTTGTTACAAATGTAAAGATTGAAGGGAATAACAGGTATTTTCTAAACTTTCAAGACATAATCAATCAGAAAATAACACTCATCACTCAGGAAAAAAGATTGCATTACACAGTGTAAAACATTCATCAGAACCAACATTCTCCACCTGCCAATTATAACGATTATTACAACTTTCAAAGTTTGTGAAGGTCTGTCGTGAAAATCAGCATCTGAAGTCGTAGCTTTTGTCTGCCTTATGCTTTTCTTAATCATTCATTAGAAACTGTCAACGAAAAGTTTACAAGTTACAGCCACGTAGGTCTCATGAT
This sequence comes from Thysanoteuthis rhombus, assembly GCA_963457665.1. NCBI lineage: Eukaryota > Metazoa > Mollusca > Cephalopoda > Oegopsida > Thysanoteuthidae > Thysanoteuthis > Thysanoteuthis major. The sequence goes on along the minus strand of OY735213.1, from coordinate 13,811,326 downwards.
AATGACAGTTTTTAAATGATTCGAAATGGTTATTTAGCTTGCTAGTTATATGTCCCGTGTACAAACTGCACATATGGGCTGAAAATTCCAGCATTCTCTCCCCATTATACTCGGAAAAAAAGGAGGTCAATATACATTGTAAATCAATGCTAAAATGGTTTCTTGGTCTGTGTCCGGCAGCATTTGTACTTGTTTTTGTTTTGTTCTGTGGTTTGATTTTTTCAGACTTTTTAGTGATCACCACCAAACAATGGGCAAGTGACGTATCTCATTCATTGATCATCCCTTTTTTCAATCTTTCATCTGATTACCCAGCATCATACTAAGAGACATCAGGCACTTGAAAGTTTCTATTGAATGACTCACCACACCTGCCGTTTATATTGTTTTGAATTTGTGATATTGTACTCCTTAGGATATTGTGTCTAATACCCATAAAAAAAGATTGCGGCAAGAAGCACAAATATTTGGACAATCTTTCAATGGGGGAGAAAGCCGACAAGCCTTGAAAATAAACTTTTGAAAATATTTCACATTAACTCAAACACTTACCACAGATACTGGTCAGATAATGTGCAATTATCCAAGAAGACCAACTTTTTCGTCATACATGTGTATCTAGGGTCATATAAGTGGCTGATGTAGATGTGTGATATTCAACACTATCTGCAGTGTTTGGACTTATATAAAAGTCAAAGTTTCGAATGGAGATTTTCAAGGCATACGATATGGTGACACGCAATTTTATGATAATTTGTACTTCCTTTCCTTGTGCTGTGTCAAACTGAACTAAGCTTAATATCGGTTGACTGGTTGTTTACAGGCTCCATTTGTATCACTGGCAAGATTTATTTGATAAATACATCAAAGTATTTACCAAAATTATTACATATATAATGACGATGAAAATCCCAGGAGTAGAAAATGATAACGGTCATCATAGTTTCTTTTAGTACCAACTGTACTTGAAATCGGTCTATGCAGGTGGTTTCTGCTATTCTAATTACTACCGAGCAAATTTATTGTTAATCTCCAACATCATCAATCTCGGAATAGAAGAGCAAATACTGATAATATACTGAAGGCAACTCTGTGACCCATTAGGTCACCTTTTGTGAGAAAAAAGTTCGATCTGATAAGATATGTATGCACACAGATTTTTTATGCATTTGCATAAAATAAACATACATGGGCTACTACTCTAATTAACATTTCATAATTGTGTCCCTGGAATAGGTCAATTATTGTAATATTGATTCAAATGCAGGCCCACACGATAGATATTGAGTTGCAAATCACGCAGCTTTTTCTTCTATTTCTTCGAGTTATTACCTTTCAGGGGTCCTTTATTTCAACATGATTGGTTACATCCACCGTTTTGGCTACATAGAGGGCACAAATAGATAAACAGAATCAGACTTTTATAATCATATAGATATACAGTAACACGAGTAATGATAAAATAAGATTATTTCTCGATAATACTAGCCACACAATATTACTTTAAAGCTGAGAATGATAGATGAAGGAATTGTAAGTGAAGGAAAAAGTTTATATCTCTGGCTCAAGCAAAAAATTGCATGAGAGAAACTATATTTTTATCATGTGGTTAGGTATTTGATAATATATTTGAGTATTCGCTGTTTATCCCAAATAGGTGGTGGCCTCTGCTTTAATTGGTGTGCTAAAAATACAACTTTCTGTTGACAGACAAGATGGCTTGCGAAGACAGACAACAGACATTTGAAATTCTGTTGTCAATTTTTGACCATGAGCTTAACATTTAGTCTCTTAAAAAAAAATAAAAATTAGCCTTTAACCAATGGAACAATAATTCTAGCAAAGTCTTAAAGAAGGCAATTTATTGACTATTTTCCATTTTGTTGACCTCTTAACGAGACCTGGTTCGAGAAGGATCAAACCTGGTGTGTAAGGTTTCTTAGGTTTCTTTTTATTGTAATAAAAATAATCCATTCATGGAATTATCATGTTTAATTTAATATGTAAACAGATGCTAAGTTAGCAAATCTGACAATGAGACTTTCTTGCTTGCCTTTGTAATGAGGTCAGTCCTCACTGGGTTTTACACTATTAGGGTTGTAAGTCAACCTACAGCTTGATAAATTCAGCCCCTCTCACTATCCCTTCCATCGTCTCTGTATCCACCTCTATCATTCTCCCTCTTCTTCCCTCAATACCCACCAGTTTGTCCCCCTCCTGCTATCTCATTCATTTCCCTCTCCTCCTTTTCACTCTCACTAGCTATATTTTTATCTATTTTATCTCTCACTAATCAGAAAGTATATCATCGGATTCGGGTGGATTTAATAAGCTGTTTGATTACAAGCGAAATCGATTGGATACTTCAATTTGATTATTTGTTTCTATCCTCTTTATACAATCGGAGCCTTCTGCATACTACCACTTGTCTATATGTCTTTATGGGTTAAATAAACTAATAGAGAGAATAAATGAGTAAACATCGATGCTTTACCAGAAAGAAAAAGAAAAACACTGTTTATAGCATTTAAATAAGATAGTGAAATCATGATAATAATCTCTTTATAACCCTCTTTTTTTATAATCTAGTTTCAAGTAATAATTGTATGAGTCGCATGAGATATTACAGGAAATTCTTTCGTTCCATCAATAAAAGTTAACGTAATTAAGCGGATCAAGTAGAGACGAAAATTGTGAGACCGATGCATAGTTTCCCTCTTAGAATAAATACAACAGACTGGTGAAGATCTTGACGATATTTCAAAGTGAATCATGATTTAAGAAGACGTGCTGTTAACCAATAAACTGCGTATATCCTAGTTCACTTAGTTTATAAAGTATCTTTATATAAGTAACTTTTCATTCTATGGTAAGGTTCACTATCAAGTAATGCAAAATATTTTCATCCATCAAACTAAATTCAATCACGTCTTCCACAGTCCATTTACCACTTTTTCAAAGAATTTCATTGGAATTCATTGATAACTTTTGGAAACATCACGTTGCGTTGAGGGGAAATAGCTCTGCGTGGATCCAACCCCAAATTAAATCTCTTCTTCTCTATCCTATGCCCATCCTTCCAAAAAAGTAATTGGAATTTATTGCGGAATTTTGCAGATTTCGTATCGATAAACATGCAAATACATAAATGTTTGAGAAAAAAAATGAAAAAGTATCTTTCAATTAGAAATGAATCCTGAGTCGAGATAACAGTATATGGATTGTCCGAAAAATTCATATCTGTGATCCCTACGGATCATATCATCCGAGTACTTTCTGAGATATTTTCCTTCATTACAAATAGCTAGATTGAAAGGGAAGTAACTATTGTAAATCAACTCCAGGATTTATATTGAGGATTCCCGTTTGATATTTTGTATCCATGCCAAGTCTGGTTCATACTGGCCGGTCAGTTTTCGAGTTATGAATTCATTCGTCGAAGTATGACGAACTAACCGTCCATCAATGTGCTCGAAAATTCTATCACTTTTGCCGTAGCCCATTTTTCGTAGAAATGTAATAAAGATTCAAAGAGAACCAAATGAGATTTCATGTGACCGTGAAATTCATTTGCATACGACGGTGTTTATATGTAGTTTGTTGTGAGCGATTCCTTTTGCAGTGAACATCTCATACCTATCCAGTGCAATTACCTGATACCTTAGCTTTTTTTTGGCAAATATCATTGCACTCCCACCCCCAGATAAGACGGGCATTCAATATAATGATCCGGAGATATATTGCAAGAGTTGGCAGAAGTAAATGCTACTTTCTATTGAAAACTTGTATCAATAAACCACATTCAGTTTTTATGATAGCGATTCTTACTAACTTGCTGATCATAGGCGAACTTCGTCAACCACTTCTTGCATAAGACTTGAATGGGATCTTTGGCCCTAATGAGAGATTTGGATACCTAGATTGTAAACCTCGGTCTCTAATGTACAACATAGTCTACCTAGAGGTCGCATACAGATAGACGGAATATGAGTTTTAATATTAGATAGACGGATTGTAATCAGATTATTATTGTTGGGTAGAGCGCAAATACTGACCCTACGTTATTTTTTTTATTGCTTGTTTGTTTTTGTTTTAAGATTGTTATGCAAAAACATACTCCGTGGTCCCATTAGTAAATATTAAAAAAATAGTGGCCACTGATCTAGCCATCCTAGAGTTATACTAACTGAGACGATAGGACCCACATTTGGTGAATGAACATAGTATTAAATTGATGTGAGCAGAAGTGGTTACAGACCAATTTTCCATAATTACTTACATTCCAATCGAACCCCTCATAAAGATTTGAAGAATGTTCGAATCTTAGAAAACTTACTCACTTGAAACATACTCGGGGAAAAGAAAATTTCATGGTTCCACAATTGTGCTACCAGAAACAGACAGACAGGCATTTGATGAATTATAGTAAGAAAAGTATTTCTTCCTATAATAGCTAATGATATCTTATATATGCTTACATATCCCATGTCCCAAAAACACTTGTCTTATAACAGATGGAATAATGATCTCAAGCCGCTGACAACGAGAGAAATGAATGAAGCAACCGAAAAGAATAAAGACCATCCTGAAGAAACGAAGAGAAGATGAAGAAGATATCCAACAGCAGTTATCAGTACAATTCTAAAAAACATTGTGGTTTCAAAATCATAAACAATACTCTCAGTACAGGGAAAATACTAATGACCGGTGTGCTTGAAGAAAATAGTTACTTAAAAACGGATAGAGACCAAATTGTCGAACACGCCCCAAATCTTTTTTAAAAAATCAACAAAATATTCTCAAGATAATTTTTGATGCCCTAAAATCTGAGACCTATTTGTACTGCTTTGAGTGCGGACTTGCTTCTCAGCTCACCAGGAAAATTATCATCCAACTACGCTGGCATTGTTTTCAGTGGAATATTGAAGAAAACTTCTTTTATTTTCAAATATCTATTTTAGCTTCATTCACTTCAAAACTGATTTGTAGCAATAAAATGGAGACTTCTATGCTCATATTACGTTGTGTCACTTGTTTAAACGATGACATTCGAGTCATGACAACATATGCTCTTTGATCAGTTGAAGAACAAAGGGAACATCCACTAAAATTCATATCAATTCATTCAACAGGTCTGAGGAAATGGTACGTATATGTAAATATAACAATATATTTCAAGTAAGTAAATCATCTGCTTTATATCTCTCTATTCTTGGGTGCCACATGCAAACAGATAGTGAAATAGCAAATCTGGCAATGGGACTCTCTTGCTTGCTTTTGTAATGAGGTCAGTCCTCACTGGGTTCTACGACATTAGGGTTGCAGGCCAACATAGAGCTTGATGAATACCGCTCCTCTCACTATCCCTTCCGTCATCTTTGTATCCACCTCTATCGTTCTCCCTCTTCTTCCCTCAATACCCACCAGTTTGTCCCCCTCCTGCTATCTCATTCATTTCCCTCTCCTCCTTTTCACTCTCACTAGCTATATTTTTATCTATTTTATCTCTCACTAATCAGAAAGTATATCATCGGATTCGGGTGGATTTAATAAGCTGTTTGATTACAAGCGAAATCGATTGGATACTTCAATTTGATTATTTGTTTCTATCCTCTTTATACAATCGGAGCCTTCTGCATACTACCACTTGTCTATATGTCTTTATGGGTTAAATAAACTAATAGAGAGAATAAATGAGTAAACATCGATGCTTTACCAGAAAGAAAAAGAAAAACACTGTTTATAGCATTTAAATAAGATAGTGAAATCATGATAATAATCTCTTTATAACCCTCTTTTTTTATAATCTAGTTTCAAGTAATAATTGTATGAGTCGCATGAGATATTACAGGAAATTCTTTCGTTCCATCAATAAAAGTTAACGTAATTAAGCGGATCAAGTAGAGACGAAAATTGTGAGACCGATGCATAGTTTCCCTCTTAGAATAAATACAACAGATTGATGTGAGTCAGCACTAGAGAAACTTTTGAGATATTGATCGTATTGAGGAACATGAATGAATACGCACACTTATATAATTCATCTACCTTGGACAACAGATATGTATGAAATACTCCAAAGGAGACAAAAATCAGGGAAAGCGTCTGAAAAAAAAGCACAAATTTCGAGTACAAGAAAATACCATTCGTCCTAAAAGAAATGTAAGCATCCAATGTATTTTCCCGATAGTCACTTATAAAACTAAAACATAGAAACTAACTGCAAAATCCAACCCCAAACTGAGAAGCATGCAACATGCACTGGAAAGAATCATGCTCAAAACTGCATGTATTTCAGATTAAAAAAAAAACAAGAGTCAAAGATATCATGGAATCAATGATAAAACTCAAATAGCAATGGGCTGGTCATGTTTGAAGAATTTTAGACGACCGTTGGAAATTACGACTCACAAAGGAGATCCTAAGAGATCATAAGCGAAACCTAGACCAGCAAAAAATAAGCTGGCTTGACTGATTATAGCAAGTTCAGAAAGTACTTGCTCCGTAACGCCCATGATAAAGAGGTCAAGCGAATCCTGGGGGAGGTCTATGTGCCACGCTAAGAGCTATATATATATATAAGAGCTGCTGCTGATGATGATGCATAATGGGGTTGAAGAAACTCGTTCTAGCGATGACTGCAAGGTGTTTGGTGTTTAGAACAGATGCATGACCAGAAAGTGAGTGAAAAAAAACATTCACATTTGTAATTCCCTCATGAGAATATTAAGTTTTTTCTATACAATACCAATGTCTTATAGGAAGCATTTTTCATGTGAATATTCAGTTGAATTTGTTACCCCTCTTGTAGATCATGAATTGTCCATCCTTTTCAAATTCAAACTCAATAACAGGTTAAAAGGCAGGGGGGATCGGTGACGGGTCCAAGCACTTACTAAGTCAAGAATAGGAAGAAATAAGGGGGAGATAAGAACATACTAGTGGTACTTAAGAAGCCAAGACACAAAGCTTAGCCATCGGCTTTGAGTGACTGGTAAAGGACAAACGCCCTGCTGCACTGTTAGGTGCTGCAGACACCCGTACGCTTTCCCCAGGTGAGAATGCACCCTTGTTGCTAAGGTATCAATTTAAATTACAATTCACCCCACCTTCCCAATCTCCTCAATTGGGAACAAGATTTCAGATTTGTTCCCAATTGAAAGAGTCGGCCCATATGCTAGGCAAGCAAAACTGCCTCAGTAATCCTAGCATTGAAATGGATACCATATGGGAACCTCTAATAATAAAAGACAGAAAACAATAATATAAAAAAAAAATTCTATCACCTGAGGTTTAAGGCTCCTAAAAATTAGCACCGGCTGTCCACATGGACACATAGCGTAGTGGTTACAGCATCAGACAAATTACTGTATATATAATATATATAATTGTAATCATATGATAACTTTTCATTATTAAGAACATATTTGAGATTCCTTCGTGAATTATTATTAGTCTCCATATTTCCAGACCCAAACTTTTTTAATAAACGCAGAATAGTTCACATTGTGGTAAGGTTTTCTCCAAAAACCTTATTGTCATTGTCAGCATCTTGAACAGCATTAGATTTTTATTTGAAATCGAACTACAAAATTTTAATTAAACATGTCAGTTGAATATTTAAGTGATTTTGATAATTTTTGTTTCTAACTCAAATACTGTCTTGCGCCCAATTGCCCTTGAGTTGAATTGTTGGCGCTTAATTATGTTGTGCAGAATTGTTGGCCAACATAAATTAACGTGGAGAGAAGTTAAAGATGATGTGAAAGGGAACATATTCATGATGTAGCTAAACATCGTCCTCTCCGTGAGTTGCATACACCGGCAAAGAGGATAAAATAACTGAAAATGAAAATATATAACATATATTGACGTATACACAAATCCATTCAAGGAAGTTTTTAAAAAAAACAGTTGATGTCTCGACAGTCGAAAAACAAAGAATGTTGAGCAACAAACGCAATAGGTATCGAATTTTGTGACTTGACAATCTATTCAATAATAAAAGTCTTATTCAGTTTATTGATTGTAACGTTGGAAATGAGTGAAATTCTTTTAAAAATTCTGGTGATTTATAACTTTATGATAAAAGTGTCGAGACTGATTCATCATTCACAATTGAAAGCAAAATTTGAAGAAAAAAACAAAGCAAAACTAAAAAACGATTTCTATAACTTTTTAATGCCAGCTATGTATTCGTCTTATTCATTATTTGAAAATCAGATTGCGTTTGTTTTTTCTTTTTTTCTCATAGAGTAACCCAGTGGTTTACAATACTGTTTAGTTTTATTTCTATGTATAATTTTTTGTACTTCTGGTTGAAATAAGAGACAAAAAACACGCCGTATATCTTCATAACTTTAGAATACCATAGTTTTTATGAGCACAGTTTGAAATTGGATGAAAGACTTCATTATGCCTAGCTCTCTTGTGAAACATCTGAAATTGTAAAATCATGCATTCATGAAATTCAGTACAGTTTGTATATGATAAAATATTCAAGTAAATCAGAAAATGAGAAAAAACGTAGTGAACATCTCGTGGGAGGCCTTAAATACCCCTTCAAATTGATGATACGTTTGTGCAGTGATAAAAATGGGTTGAAATGAAGCTTTCCACAGGAAAAGAACATTTTTGAATCATGCTGTCGACGTCTTTTGAAATAACGTGGTAATTTGTAGGAAGTTCTGCGTGTAAAATCATTGTTATTTTTTTATTAGACGGATGCAAAGGTTTCCAGTAGTTTGACAAAGCCCTCTATTCACATAAATTCATAGAAATCAGTCATCAAAGTATCTTCTCCATAACTTTCTAAGGTTGCAAATTCAATTGTTGTATTTTCTTTTTTAAATTTCGGAGTGATCTCCACATTCAAAAATACTCTACATACCCAAATAAGCGACCCTGCCTTATGCCCCTTTCCGCTAAATTGTGGTCACAAAAGAAAGATCCTAGATTTGATTTAATAATTGTTTGTATTGCTGAGCAGAGGAAGTGTGTTGCATGGAGAGAAACAAGTTATATCCTGAAGAAAATGCTGTAGAAGAACTTCCAATCCCAGTTTTATGGCAGCTTGCTGGGTCGCCATTGTTATGTCTCAAAATCGACATTTTTTAGTTGAGCCAATTCCTCGCTAAAGCATTTTGCAGTATCAGTTTCCTGAGTTCCAGCAATTAATGATATAGAATTCCCTTTGAATTTCAGCAAACACAGTAAAAGCTTCCTTCTCAGTGGGTTCCATCATGAAGACGTTGAAGGTTCTCTAAGATCTGATCATGATTTTCATCCTTTTGGATTCTCGTACTAAAAATATTTTCGATTTTCCTGTCCATCTCGTCCCGAAATGATTTATTGTATCGAGCAAGGAGAGGAATATATTTTTAAACACTGGCCGATGATTCTTCTCCTGTGGAACCCAATTTCCTTGCCGAATTTTTCCTAAGACTTGTAAATGACGTCTACTGTTGGCTAATTATACAAACAATAAAGATCTGAATAAACCTTCAAGATTTCCCTTACTTTTTCGATAGATAGTAATGATGACTTTTGAATCAATCTGATATAAAACTAATTTATAATTTCATGTTGCCAATTTTCGGCAATTTCCTCACAAAATTCATCACCAACCGAATCACAAAAACACTTGATGAAAACCGACCATGAGAGCAAGCTGGCTTTAGAAGAAGCTACCCGATTATGAATCACCTGCATTCGATAAATCATCTGAAAGAAAAAGCAGCAGAATATAAACTACCACTTGCCGTAGTATTTATCGACTTCAAAAACGCCTCCGACTTTGTGGAAATTCTTTAGGTCATGGAGGCCATCACCTAACAAAGTGTAGATCCAGTATATCTCGAAGTGCTGAAATATGTATACAATCATAGCAGCTCTTTTATCAGGTTACATAAAGACTCGGACCTCTTTCAGCTCCAGAAAGGGGTTAAGCAGGGTGATACCAGCTCACCCCAACTCTTCACAGCCTGCCTTGAGATGATCTTCAGAAGATTGGACTGGGAGAGTACAAGAATCAGAAAAGACGCCAAATACCAGAGCAACCTCAGATTTGCAGACGACATAGCCTTTTTTGCAAAAAACTTACTCGACCTCCAACTAATGCTAGATGAATTAAATGAAGAGAGCAAAAAAGTTGGCCTACACATGTTCAGCAAGACGAAGATCAAGTTCAACAACGACATCGGAGATAAAAATACTAAGATCGAAAATGAGGACACAGAACTGGAGAAAGTAGATTATTACATCTACTTAGGATAACGAATGTCCATGATAGCCCCCTCAAAAAAAAAAAAAAAGAAATCAAGCGAAGAATCACACTAAGATCCCAATAATCTTAAGAAGAAGGGTAAACAACCAATGCATCCTCCCAATAGTCACTTATGGAGCTGAAACATGGAACCTAAGAAGGAGACAGATCCGCAAATTGAGAACTATGCAATGTGCACACGAAAAAATTATGCTGGGCCTCACATGGAGAGATCACAAGACAACACAGTACATCCGGGAGAAGACAGGAGTCAGAGATATCACTGAACCTATTAAAAATCTCAAATGGCAGTGGGCGTCTATGTTGCAAGAATGACGGACAACCGATGGACATCACAACTCACAACATGGATCCCCAGAGATCACATACGCAACCAAGACCAGCAGAATATTAGACGGAGAGCCAAGCTAGACAAATTCAGAAAGTACTAGCTGCGACGCCCACGATAGAGAAATGTAGCAAATCCTGGGAAAGGTCTATATCCAACGACGGACGTTGAAAGAATAATGATGATGATGATGATGATGATGATGATGATGATGATGATGATGATGATGATGATGATGATATGCATACTTTTGAATTTTACAATCAGTTTGTAAGCTTGACATTTAGTAAATGCTTTGAGGGTTCTCTAATAAATATGAATGGTATCTAGAAAAATCGGTATCTTAGTCTGTGCATATTGTAAGTAAACGGAAAATTGGGTTTTTAAATAACGTTTATATTAAACTGGTCTCCATTGTGTAAAACGTACCAGTTCAAACGTATGAGATGTATGTAAGAGAAAACTGGAATGATTTATGATTCATAATTGCCATGAAAAATGCTCTTTCGCGATTGCTTCGTGTTTCTATTATATTGGTTTCATTTTTTAGAGTTTGGAAAATATCAATATTTTTATTTGTTTATATTGAGTATATGTCTCCGCATTGATATAAAATTTGACCAATTTTATGCAGTAATTTGTGCTCAACGTTACAAAGAAGGAAGACTATATCCAAACAAAGTTGGATCCATTCATTGTCTAACTTGTAAAATCATCTACTTTCAGTAAATGTCTGCTTCAGAATTTCGATAGTTTCCGAGATCTAAGCATTGGATACAAACACATAGATGCAAACATACGCATGTTGCTTATATATATATATATATATATATATATATATATATATATATATATATATGTGTGTGTGTGTGTGTGTGTGTGTGTGTGTGTGTGTGTGTGTGTGTGTGTGTGTGCACGTGCACACTGGAGGCTAGTCAAAACTTTCACGATCCAATGCTGACGACTACCAATTTGAGTTATGAAAAAATAACAAAATAGTGAATAATGTGTGCATATTGATACACAGTCGTGCGTGCATACACACGTATGAATAATTCATCTGTAATATTTTTTGCCTGTGTCATGTTGGTTTTTATCAATCAATTATGTATACGTTTAATGCAGCAAAATTTTCGTATGAAAATTAATCACTTGAGAAAATCTTTGTAACAAAACGTATCCCTTTCCTGAATACTCAATTTACCTCTCTTTCTCTCTTTATTTAGCCACCGTCTTTATCTTTCTCTCTTTTTTAAAGACTTACTTTCCATGACTTACCTTCTGTTCCACCTTCTTTCCCCTTTTCCTTTTCTTTCTTCTCTTCCCACTCTTTCTTCGTACAGATTGTTAGCCTATTTGAATTGAATCTGTTCTGCCTAGGAATTTTCCGCTGATTTTTTTTTATTTCCTCTTTTTGGAATCGTTTATTGCACTCTGCTTTTATTTCTTAGCTCTTTCCAACTCTTCCCTCTACTGCAAACATCTCCAATACTATTTTATTCGTTCTTTATCTAACAGTATATCCTTGGGGTGGAAATCTAAAACTCTGTAGAACTTATGGAATGTGCCTTAAGCAACCATCACCAAATCTTCCACCCACAGATTTGAAAGTGAGGTCAATTCTACCCCATTTTACTTTCTCATTTTTTCTTATTTCCTGGACGGCTCACTTCAGTCGTTTTCATTTAGGAAAAATCTATGTTTCATCACCTATTGTTTAACGTATCTGTTCTCAGCTTCCTTGCGGACTTTGTTGTCTTCTCCATTCACAGAAACTCCTCTCTAACCCCCTCTAATTTTTTTTTGTATTTCTAATCTATGACAGACTTACGTATTATGATGTAGAACCCGTGAAAAATGACTAGATTTTTCAGGCATGCATAAATGTAGAAGTATATATTTTACCATATATATTCATATATTCATTAGAAACAAAATGAGGATTGTATTCCCTCTGAGTATAAATTGAAATAGGAGAAAAAAGATTCACCTGGACTAATGTCCCCATCTTGATTATAAATGTCTGGTTACATACTGATCTTCCATGACTAGTGTTCCCATCTTGATAGTTTCACACACAGTGTTTTCTTTGATGTACTCTCTGTCCTTTGTCAGGTATCAGTCGTAATCGGTAACCTAGTGGGAATTTCGAGCCAAAACTTCGATTCAATCCACGGGTATTGATGATATTCAATTGTCTGTATATGTCAAGAAACTCGTATCAGACAATTCTTCATAGTTACTCAATCATTGTGATACCGCTTGTCTGCTTAAAGCAGAGTATATGATTTTTCTTAATCTATCTATATGATACCACAAGCCTAATTTCCGAATTTATCTGGATGTGACAGCTAACTGATCAAATGGTACAGTTTAGCCAGGGGTAAGAATTAAGGTACCCCTCTTAAACAGATTTTACCACATATTTGACAGGAAGTAGCTGTAATAGGGCGCATGTTCAACCAGTAATGATTATTACTCCTCTAGAAAATCCAGAACAAAATAAATATCAAGCTAGAAAAAATTATTTCCATTTTCTCCTATTCAAATGTCAATCCCTGTTGCAAATACCGTGGATGGACATGAAGGAAATGTCTGTTCTGAGACTACAAAATTAATTTCTCTAGATGATGAAGGATACAAAGACACAATCAGTCCCCAAACAATTATTTTACTGCTTGATCCTGAGCAAATGGTCGTGATTCTTGCATCAGAATTCGACAATAATCTGGTTCCTGCAAAATAAAAGAACATTACTTCATTTACTGATCCTGTTGGTGACATGGCATAAGCTATTATGGTGAACAAACAATAGGATTTGGGAACACAATCAACCTTTCAGATGAATACTCATTTACTCAATTTTCAAACACTCGGGCATTGTGCTGACTTTTCAGTTAGTCGCTGATATTCTTGAAACCCTGAATGTTGCATCCTTACTACCTAGTTCGAGTTTTATTATAATAACAAACTATAATAATAAATACTAAATCAGAATTTATCGACGAAATTGTTTTATGGGTCTATTAATGATCAAAGGATGCATGTATCAGAAATATTATTAATCTATAGTTTCCAAATACATTGCTAAATACTATCGCCGGACAAGTTCATTTTATGTTGAGGTTTCTTTATAGAATAAATTCTCATTATAACAGTAGCTGTTTTTAAGATAGAACTAATGACGCTAGCATTCTAACGGCACATTTGTATTTGATATTCTCAGAAGATTATTTTCAATTTGTTTCATTCGCTTCATTTGCAGACCTTTAACCTGTATTTTGTGAATGAATTCCTAATCGTTAATACATTGCATATGGAATACACCCATTATATCCGAAAATTTGCAATATTCATAACTCCTCTAGGGTGCCTTGATAACAGAGGACAGCTGTACTCTAGTAAAATAAAGTGATTTTACACATGCAGACCACACCAATGAAGATAGAGGGCTGAAAATCTAAGCATTTACTCTTTATTTTGTGTACAAAAAGTTCTTTTGCTTTTTTAATCTACCCACTGAATAGGTTTGCAATATAAGTTCATGCTAAAATTTGTCATCGTTCGTAGCAACTTGTTTCCTGAAAATTCAGACTTTTCAGTGACTAGTGCCATCAAAAGGCATGAGTAGTAGCCTAATCATTGGTCACCTTTCCTTCTTAAGTTTTGATTGATCCCCTCACCACGACATGCAGACAAAAGATGTGTATTACATGATAGTTTCTATTAAGTGACTAACCTGATCTGTATATTAGTATATTGATGGGAAGTTCAATAGCCAAGAAGTCTCAGTTTAATTGCGAAGAGGCCAATCGCAAAATAAATCATGTACATGGGACACGCTGAACAGACTGACCCCAGAGAATAAATAAAAGATTCTGATGATAGTAACGCAACATTGCATGTTTGTCCCGATGCCATTCTTTCTCGTGTACACATGGAACAATACGATGGTCCCTTTCATTGTGTCAATTTTGGTTTTGTATTAAAGCTGGAAATGAGAGAACAGAACCTTCAGAAAGTGGTTATTCATGGGAGATAAACAGCCATAAACAGCCATCATCAAAGCCGACTCTGAAAAAGATCTGAACATTTCACTGCTTCCCAATATGATACACAAATTGGGCTTTTGAGGTGATCTTTCGAATGAATCCTACGTAAACTACATTTTCTCACTCATCGACCTGGAAAGTTCCACAGAGACACACTAACAGATGCTGAGCTGAACCAATGATACGAGTGAAACTATTGTTTGGTACAATAAAATCTAAACAAATGATAAATAGTTCTAACTGTAGTCCATTCATTGATGTATGGTTTCGTGGTTTACGTGGTTTCAGCGATTTGGAGCTTGCTTGATGGAAACTATCGAACATTCCCTCAAACAGATAGATAGATAGATAGATAGATAGATAGATAGATAGATATGAATAGACAAGGAGATATAGATATACATGGACAAAGATAGGTATACCTGTACAGATTTAGATTTGTTTCACAAACATCATAACGAAAACAATAGTTTAGTTTTGAATAAATATGTTTTTGAAGTCATTGAAATTGTGATGCAATATATTTATCGCCAAGTCATGTCAAAGATAGAGCCAGAAGTAAAAGCATAAAATGGTGCACCATTACACGAAGAATATCAGAAAAACAACACTTGAATGTTTAGGGAAAATCTTTTACAGCACATTCAAAATTGTTGTATATTTAGAATTTTCAGTCAGTTTTGGTTATTCGGTTATTACATCATTAGAGATATCTCTACAAAATCATCAATAATGATACAATTACTGCCAATAAATTCTCTAACTTCATCAACATATAATATTATTTGATTACAATGAATATTCAATACTGGATGACTCTTTGTTGATATTTTTTGTGTAGAATCTTGGCAACCAGGTCAAAACATGTCAGTATGTAACATCCATCAAAATTAAGAAAACTTCTTCTATCAACGGTAATGGTGGTCATTATAAGAACCAGAATGGACGACTATGAATGTACATTTCTTCTAACTACGACTAAGTCATCGTGGATGGATTCACTCTTCCTCTCTGGCCGATTGCCCAGTTTTCCACCAAATTTCATTTAGAAGTTGGGGGGATATCGTGTGGACAGAAAGGAACCAATGCTGAGATGAACAAACAAATTTCTCAATCAAAAACAAATAAAATGTATGTATAAATTATCGTTCTCCACATACCCTCATCAGGGATGTCAAATGGTTAGACACATATTGGTATTGATAATAAGACCCATTTACTGCTTACTAGGCCTGTCAAAGCTACATTCTGCTCACAGCACTTAATATTCCCCAGTGGTCACCCATCTAGGTACTGAGCAGGCATGATGTTACTCACCTAACTTAACCCAAAGTGATTTTGGCCGTAAACTCTTGGCCCTTGGGGAGAGGTTCCTCAATCATAACCCTTGCACTGAGTTCTTGGCGGAGAAGCATTGAGCATCATATTCAGAGTCTTTGTTGTTACTCTGCGGTGGATTGAACCACGGTCAACCGAACTGGAAGCAAGCACTCAACCACTGGGCCACGTCAAGATAAGTATTTCTGCACTCTGCTTTTTGCCACAGAATGGGATTAATCTATGGCCTGAAATCAAAATGATACCTAATTTTTGTCTCTGCTGAGCGTTGCTTGGTTAACAGCTAAAATCGATCGTGTTTAACAAAAGCGAATTATAAATGAGAACAAAGGAAATACAAAGCAGTATATAAAGACTGCCAGACGCCATCTGCTTCGCGATGGCATTCTTGTTTGATCGAGATGGTTAATAAGAACTGCGCCATTCCGGTTAATTGAATTGCTTTATAAATTATCTATTTACTTTTCAACTGATACCTGGAGCCCACGAATAGTATTTATTAGATTTTCCAGAAAGTAGTAGCGTTCTTTGCCCACCTCAACATTTATACTCAAAAATACTGAGTTTACTACAAACAGGTTATTACATACCATTACCTCTGCCAACAATCTGTCTTTCCACACTGTATCTTCAAAGGTTCTGAATAAATTTCAATGATATTTTATGAAAGGGCTGACCATGAGGTAGGGAAGGATTGGTTAAATTCTAAGGCGGATTCAGGAAGCGTTCTTCATTGAGATTTTCTTTCATCCTTTTCATACATCTATGTATTCAGTCATGTTCGTCCAAGCGATACACCTAAACGTTCCCAATGAATTTCAATGCCATTTTGTTGAAGGGTGAGTCAATGACCGAGGAAGAATTCTGTTCCGATCGAAGATTTCGTTCCGAATATTAAGAAAAAAGTTGGTAAATCGAAACTTTCAACTTACCATGCACTGTTGCTGAATACACACTGATTTTCATTCAGTTAACTGCATGGTTTCTGACTGCTATTTCAATTTTATGAATTGGTTCTAAATACAATTTTAAGTACAATTTACAAGCTGGAGTTATTAAGCCCGACATAGAAGGGACAAAAGGAGTTTATAATTATTATTATGAATTCAAATTTGGAAAAAGTCTAAAACTGCATAAAATGCCACACTTTTTTCCCGGGATCGGTTCTTGTTTGTTTTGGATCAAAAGGTTTTGGCAATAAGATATGTGTCTAGTACATGTTGAACATCCAGGAAGAAAGCGAACCCTTGACAATGGCCCACTTTTCAAAAATGAATAGAATCAAGGAAATAGGCCTAAATGAAACAACATGCTTATCGTATATGCATAAGTATAAGTCGACCCCCAGACTTCAAGTTTAATCCAATATTCGCCTGATAAGTCGACTCTCCAACATGGAACCCTACTCTGAGCATTTCATATCGTTTGCTTTTTTTGTTATGAACATCCATTCTTATTAAAACTCCTATAAATTTGGGATAGCAAAGTAATGACAAAGTATAAGTATACATCTATAGATAGATGAATAGATATGAGATGCATGACCCATCATTTCAAAGGATAACAGTGTGCATGAACAGAATGCAGAACACACCTTTACGGTTACCGTTTGTCAGGAGTATCTTGAGACTAAATGAGAGGGCGAGTGATTTTTTGCATGGTTAAATTCTGTGAACTCAACAACGGATGGGTGCACACACGTGTGTGTATGTGTGACTGTAAGTGTGTCCTTCCTTCATGCAAAGCACATTTCATTTATATAGATAACCCAGGGTGAGGAAGGGTAAATTTTATCAATTATTTTGTGATGTTTCTCTTCATCATGAAAAAATTCTAGTGGTATCTAAGATGTCATCATTAACGGTGAAATCGAATTGAATACACGTATCCTCGTACAATCGCCGAGATAATCAACGTTGAGCCAGGTAAATTACCTTGATGGGTGACATAAGCAGGTGGGAATCATGCAGAATGCTTTCTGTGACGGCTGCGAGCAAAAAGATATAAAATGAAATGAAAATGAAGACGCCATTTAGTAGTTCAGCAACAAGGGCAGATGATGACAGGATCGAAATAATCTGATAGAAAAGATGTAAGTTGACAAAAATAAGAGAGAAATAATCATCAACATTCATGCTAATATCAATTAAAAGTCAACTGCTTGACAAAAGCCTTTGGTAAATCTTTCCATGTGAACCCAAGCTGTGCTAACCTTTGTCTTGTCTTATCGGCACTATTGTAACAATACAAACATTTAAAAAATACTGGGCACTTATTGTATAGCTGCAATACGGCAGTACACAAATTTGGAACTTCGAAGCAGAAGAACGTGTGAGACGGATGAACTGTGGTACCAAATCGACTGCGAGTCTCATGCAAGAGGCTACAACTTTATACTCACGTTTACCACTAAATCTGATACTCGTAAGAATCATGCACGGGGGATACATAAATAAGATTCAATGGATTCGCTAGAGTTAGACTTAGGTTATGGCTTCAGCTTTGTCTGCGTATCTTGTTGGTCCACATTGACGGACTTGGGTTCTTCTCTTAGTTAGAGTTTGGTTATTTGGTTTGTTTGTTTATTTCTCTTTTCCTAATATGAGAATTTGTTTGTTTGTTTGTTTGTTTGTTTGTTTATACGTTGTTGTTGGAAATATATTGACTTCAATATCTTCGAAAAGGATCATTGAAGATAAACCAATGACAGTAATTCAATAAAATGAAAACATATCGACCAAATGATGTAAAATAGCAGAATTGATAATGTTATATATATATATATATATATATGTATATATTATTTCTTAGGTTAAATTGTTTAAACAAAAGAAAACACCATTTTACCTTAATCATGGCTGGGCTGGCATTGCGATAATGTTGCAGGTTTAATACTTTTCTGCCGTTACTTCCATGAAAGATGTTCAGACGAACTATATCCCCAAGTCCCACCTGTCTGGAAATCGGTGTGCCATCGAGGCATACCTATACGTTTCAGATATATTGAAGGAACGCTTCAAGTCTCTTCTCAAGAACATATGCTTGGTGGAATAAACTCCTTTCCAAAAGTTCGATACGCCATTTTAGCATTATTGCTCACCGTTCCTAATTCTGTGGCATAAATAAATCCTTTTTTACTAAACTTTCTATGTAAAAAAGGGGGGCTGAAAGGTCTTGATTGGGGTGACCGAAGATAAACGAATCAAAGCCTCAAAATTTTTCACTCAGTCATCCTCAAATGCTTCTCAAGATTAGCACTATTCACAAGTTACTAATTTTTTGAGTTCACATATCAAGGACTGAACAAAAGAACGTTGCAATAATGGTTTATCTTGGAGTGGAAATCAAAAGCACTTGTATGGATCTAAAAGAACTCAATCTTTCTCTCATCCCTTTCTAACAGTCAACCTCCTAAATCTCTAGTCATTTTTACAGTGAATTGAGTAAAGAATAATACAACAGTAGCAGAAGTAGTAGAGTTAATTATATTACCAGCAGCCAGTAAACATACGTACACAGAGCAGAACTTGCTTAGCTTTAGCAATGTTGTGTTCGTGTATTTGTGTTCATGCATTAACTGTTGCTCCTCCTTATATTTGTTATTTGACAGACAGATTGACTCATTCTGAATTATATTATTATGGATTGTCACTAAAATGATTCTTGTATTTGGGACTAAAAGCATTTGGATTTCATTTCAAAAATGTACTTTTAAAGCATTTATGATGACCTTTTTATAAGTTCAAATTGACAGCATGTTGATATCGAATCAATTTTGAAAGAGAAAAGAATAATCTACAGTTTTAAAGATTGTGGAATAAAATTGATTTCCATGAAAGAAAAGGAGTCATTGAAATGACATGCTCGCTTGGGGGAGTCTTTTTGCTGAAAAAAAGGGGCCCTAAGACTGTCACCACGTAGCGTGTAGTCGTCAAACGGAACAAAAACAAAGTCGGAAATTATGTCTCTAAATTTTTAATCATTATCTCGTGCATTCTTGAATTTCATGGTCCAAATTTTTTCAAAGATTACTTGAAGTGACTGGATAGTGACTTCATTTGCTTCCACCGATCTAGGAATTAATTTTGATTTTTCTAAGCCTTCGAAAGATTAATTAATCAATCAATACAGTTACATCTGAAGAATCTATTTATAAAATAAACTGTGTGATATTTCTTGTTTGTTTGCGTGCTCTTATGCGGGAGGGTCCATTGATCCAAATTTTTGGTACGAAATATCTTGATCAGCTTATCTACTTTATCAATGATCTGTGTTTTTTCTTTATTTGCTGGTTGTAACACTTGCATTTTCCATTCACTGAGGTTTGAAATTGAATAATTCAATACTTCATATCAATCGTGACAAACTATACGCTCTGCCCCTATTTTGGGGAAATAATTTAATAAGAATTATCTCAATCTTAATGGATCTGTGATTTTTTCCTTCGAATAAGATAAACAAGTTGATTATTCTTTCAAAAAAGATTCAGGGTACACGCTGTATAATAATAAACACCAAGGTAAACCTGCTGGTCGTTAAAAGTAGGTTCGATCCTCATTGAATCTCCAACTCATGATTGCCTGGCGCATCATCATCTGTCTGTTTGCGTCCGTTGTTGGACATCGACTTTCCCAAGGAATCGCTTGACCTCTCTATCATGGGTATCGCAGGGCCAGTATTTCCTGAATTTATCTAGTTTATCTCTCCATCTTACTTTCTGTCGTCAACAGCCTCCCACCTGATATCTGGGGATCCATGTTGTGAGACGTGGAACCCAGTGGTTGTCTAATATTCTTGCAACATATCAAGCCCATTACCATTTGAGTTTTCTAACAGCTTCTATGACGTATCGGACTCCTGTCTTTCCCCTGATTTACTGTGCAGTCTTATGATCGTTCAATGTGAGGTTGATCTTTTTTTATTCCACTCCTTAACGTGTGTAGTTTCGGACCAATAGTTCTAAAACCTCGAAGGATGTTGATATGATTCCACGGGTCTAACTTTTATAGATTTGAGGAAATCCCAGATGAAAGAAAAATAAAAAAATTTAGATATTTTTTTAGGTAAGCTCAAATGCAGACTCTATGCAGACTCTATGCAGATTTACGGGTTTATTTTCTTCATCTAGAATGTGTGCTGTAAGCAAATTGAGACCAGCTGATTCAAATATATCTTTTCATCTGTAATGCATAGTTGTAGAAGTTTTTCATCTTTGATGCATAGTTGTAGAAGGGACAATTATACAAACTTCACTACTTTGTTCTATAGATATTGTAATGGAGGGTATCACAAAAAAGCATGATCACATTATGTATATGAATGACTTTGCAAAGAACGAATAGGAATTGGAGATCATGATACAACATTTCCAGACAGGGTGAACTTAGAAATTGAGAAATATGCAATGCTAATGATACATAAAACCAAAGAGAAATAAAAGGAATCGAATTACCCAACTGAATGACTGAATAATTATCCGGACGCTGGACGTAAAAAAAGAATCAAAATTATCTCAAAATACTGCAAGCAAATCCAATTTAGCAATAGTATATGAAAGGAAAAGTAGGCAAAGAGCATATCAGGAGAACAGGAAAAATATTAGAAACCAAACCCAATACACGAAACTTGATCAAATGAATAAATATAACAGTTTCTATATTGTGATATCAGGCACTCTTTTTGAACTTGACAAAAAAAAAGAGAAGTGAGGTAATTGGACCTGAAAAACAAATTAGTTGATGACAATGCATAAAGCCTTATGCCTGAGAGATGATGTTGAGAGACCACAAAAATAGGAAGAGAAGGAAAATGGCTCCTTAACATTCAAGATTGTGTCGACTCCTTTATGAAGGGACTTGAGAATTACACGAACCAGAATCATGAAAAGCTAATCACAACATCTACAATAAAAGATAAGCTGATTACAATAGCTACCATAGAACTTACGGAAGAAACAGAAAAAACCCTAACAAGAAGCAGAAAATGGGAAGAAAAGAGTACAGTTCCAGGAGACAAGCTGAAAGAGTTGCCGATGAAAATATAAAGACATGGTTGCGAAGATGTCATCTGAAGAGAAGAATTTGATAATCATTTAAGAAGAGCCAATGATATAAAAGTCAACATACGCGGTATACCGGGAAATAGCAAATGCAGACTGTGTAAAGATAGACGATAAGACCTTCATTCACATGAGATAATGCTACTACTTGAATATATATATATATATATATATATATATATATATATATATATATATATATGGGGGAGGTGATGAATGATTGAATGGCATGCTTGGGCGACCAAAGTTTTTCGGAGTGTTTTCTCCGACGGTAGGACTTCAGACAGTGGTGCCTGGAAGCAAAATTGCACAATGACGTTTCAAGCCAAAGTACAAGGTGTTCATTGCCGATCCCATCATTCAAATTGAGCGTTTGCATTACGTGGTCGATCGAGGAGACACAGATCAGATTGAAACTCTTCGATCATAGACTTTAATGAATTTCCTTCTCCTGGTAGATTCCGAGCTAGCTGCTGGCTTCTGATGACCCTTTGTTGGAGTACTTCAACAGTATGGCTGATATGGATAAACCGTAAAGCACTCCGTAAAGCAAATGACCGAGCTGGCTGTAGTGATCTGCTACCCCCACCTCCTTTTTTAGAGTAATCAGATATCATAGTACCCTGTGCAGATTAAACTTTTGAAACTTGAATTCAGTCTTTAGATTTTAAAACATAGACTTTAGTGCTATTGCACTCACCTGATATTTGTGCTAAACATTTGTCATTGAACGTCTAGATACTACAATCTGATTGTAGACAGAAGCATTGATCTGTACATAAATAATCTTTCATTTTTTACTTGTCTCATGCTCCTTACTTCAATCTGAGAAATCTCCGTGTGTCTGTGTCGAAGGGTAAGTCGATAACTGGCTATTTTGCGAAGGTGGTATCATTGCAGTGTCAAGTTCGAAGCTGTTTAGATCGGTTCTCGATATGAAGTGGTTGTTCTATTAACAATAAAAAAAAGTAGGAATAGATGCAGATTTTCACTCGAATATATACGTCAACAGCGTTCACAAGCATGGTTTTATAGATTTAAAATGTTTAGTATTGAAAGAAATACAGGGAGAGGGAGAGAGAGAGAGAGAATGAGAGAAAGAGTGGAAAAGATAATGAGGGAAAAAAGAGTGAGAGTGAGAGAAAAAAATCTTTCCGTAGATCAAAGTTGAATCAAATAATAGTAAGTATGACATACCAGCATTTAAAGAATCTCTTCCGATTGTTTTATTTAATCTATCTACCATTGAAGAGATTTTTGTACCTACACACTGTTATCATTCAACAACTATTCATTATACTAAGATGACATTCTTGAGATATGTAATGCACTGCAATTACTTGACAACTGGCCATTCAAAGAAGTTGAATTTTTACAATATTTTAATATGCACAAAAAGCATCGTAGAGTCAACTTTGAAAGTTTCTGGAGCAGGTAATCCGTACTTGAGCCTTTTTTGTTTATTTGTGCCACTTCTCCACAAGAACTACGGGGTCTATGGACGAAATATTAATGTAGATGGAGAAGAGTTCAACCTGCTACATTGTTTATGTGAGGTCGATCTTGAATGTCATTTGAAATCATCAGAAGTGATTTCTTGGTCATTACCAGCCAATTTTCATTCATAAACGATTTTATACAGAAAATTTTGGGACTTAGCAGATTGCATTATATATGCGATGCTGACTTCTGAAAACATTCAAGATCATCATATAACAATTTTTTCCTCGTTTGGAACAACAATTTAGCACCTATGAAACTGGAAATGGGCATATAAGTAGATTTTCCTTGGCGTAGGTCATATGTTATGCAGAGGTAATTTGATTCCACAATGATGTTGAAATTGAGCACATGGGCACATGTTCTCACGTCAAAGGTAACAGACTAAATGAAGTTGATTTGAGAGGCCATAAAAGGTAGCCAGAAATGATTTCTGGGCATTTTTCTTTTTTTTTCTTTTTTTTCTTTTTAGCGATTTTGGTCTCACAAGTCATTTAAAGTCTCCCAGGGTCTTTTTATCTTATTTCTAGTAAATGTTTCAAGTTGTTAGTTACAATTTTGCACCCGTGAAACTGACATTTTGCATACAGGTATATTATTTCACGACCAAAGTATTTAGAAATGTGATTTTGGTATTGGTGTCATTCGAGATCATCATTGTCATTTCCAGTCATTTTTAGCGGATCCATGACGTTATTTGCCACAATATTGCACCTAAAATGCATAAATTCTGCATAGGGATATAAATTTACGTAGCAAAAGTTATAGGCATCGTGTGGATGATGCCTGTTGAGGTCACCTGAGGCCATTTCTGAAATTTGTGTCAAGGCACAAGGACGATCTCTCAAGTTCGCTAGTCTTTACCCAACTTCTCCTTCTCAACTTCATAAAATGGCCAGTAACAAGAGATGATCAACATATTCTTCATGAATTCAAAGATATTCTCTTAGACCAAGATGCAACCATTCATGAACTTGAACAGGGAAGTACTAATAAATACGTCTGAATTAATGAAGGCAATAGTATTCAACATACCGTCACAAAAGAAAGAATAAAAAGGAATTACTACAGAAGGGTTCGAGCTATCCTTAAAACTGAGCTGAAATCCAAAAACTTTATTCAAGCTATCAACACCATGGCGATACCTATAGTGCTGTACAGTTTTTCCATCATAAACTAGAACATAACTTTTATACACAGATATGGATGCGAAAACAAGAAAAGTTAGCAGAATACATTATCCAATAACAGACGTAGATCGACTCCATATCTCAAAAGAAAATGTGGTAGGGGATATGGTCAAGGGTATCAATAAATATCTCGGTAGAATACCAGAAGACCCAAGCATCAATTTGATACAGAAAATTGTCCTCGCTGACACCAACCATATCATTTGTAAAGCACAATCCATGTAAATATTATGTCGACTATGATCCGTTCCTAGTGCAGCCGCTGGTGAAAAAAATTGCCAGTGCTTACTGAGTCATAACATCGTTGCTTTTCCTATGTTTCTAACTGAAATTCAGTTTGCAATGAATACTACAAGACAAAAAAATCTCTAGAAGAAGAATAAGGAGAAGAAGAAGAAGGGGATACTATGTCACTTCAATTGAAAAACTGCAAAAGATACCGACTCTTCAAAACAAAAGGAAAATCCCTCCACCATATGAACATGGACGACATAGAGCTACTTGAAAAGAACAGGAAAGGGATTGAAATATTGTTCGACAAAAGTAAAGAATATAGAGATGACATCGGGAGGGTGTTCGGAATACGAACATAGGCGCTAGTGGTAATGCACAAGGGAAGGCGTATTACAAAAGCAATCAAATTACCGGACAACAAAGAATTAGAACTTTAACTACACGGGGCCGATATAAATACTTTTAGGTTTTCGACTCGATGAAACAGAAAGAAATGAAAGGGAAAATAAAAAGTAGTGTTTCAGTGATCCAGCCGGTGATGATTTTTGTGAAAAGTTTGTATATGCAGTTAAGTAGGCTTATAAGTCTGTAGTATTATTATTGCAGTGTTCCAATTTTCAGGGACATTACTTTGTTTTAGGCATGAGTTGAATAGAATAGCCAGTTTCCAAGTGATGATCTTTCCAGTTTTCTGAGTTGATCAATGGTGATGTTTTCTGATCTAGGGTCTCTTTGTTTGTTTGTTTGTTTGTTGGGAACTCTTCAGGCTGATTGCCCTGCATCTTGCGTATGCTGTTCGTTGATTTGTTGTCCTTGTTTGGAGGAGTAGAGTTTTTTATAAAATTTTTGGGCACGTTCAACAATCTCTTCTCTATCGATTGTTAAGTTTCCATTTTCCTTGAGTATGCTAGTTATATATTTCCGTCCTGAATTGAAATCCTTTTATATAGTTTTGAAGTCTTAACCTTTTCCGGGAGTTTATTTGATGAATGCTGTCGCGTATCTCCCGCCCTCTCTTTGTTTCTTTTTGATTGTTTTATTCAGTCTCTTCAATTTTCTCTTTTGTTGTTGTTGATGGCTTGAGGTATCTGTATTTTTCCATGGTGTTCCTGGTTTCATCTGAGATTTTAACAATGATTTGCGTGCTCCTCTAGTGGTTACTTCTACTAGAGAGGCTTATTTTGTAGTTGAGCTCGTTGACGTTGGCGTGGTCTTATTCAGTAAGAATTTTATATCTGTTTTTCAGTTCAAGTTTGAAGGATCAAGTGTGCTCTTTTGGCACGTTTAGTGATTGCAGTTTGGTGTGGAACATTTTTCTATGTTCTTTGCTGATGTTTATACTGCATTTTACATCTTACCATTCTGTGGTCGCTTCCTACGTTGACTTGATTCAAGACTCAAATGTCCTTGACAGTATCGCTGTAGTCTATTTTGTTCTTCATTTCGTGGTTGGGGCTCTTCCAGGTCCAATCCATACTGAGCCCCTCCTTGGTGAAGGTCTTCATGATTTTGAACCAATTAGCTGTTGCGAAGTTTACAAAATCTTGAAATCTCCCTTTCCCTATTCTATATCCATATTATCCGACACAATCTTCATTTCCTTGTCCTACCTGAGCATTGAAGTCTTCCATGATGACATCGAAGTATTTTTTTGTATCAGAGAGTGAAGAGTTCAAGTCATCAGAGAAGTTGCCTATTTCCTTTTGGGCTGATTGCAAAGAGGGAGCGTAGACTTGGGTGACGTTCATTTCGTACCTCTTTGGAAGTTGTGCGGTGACGCTGGCTGGGTGGTCCGAGACGGCGTTGAAGTCTGTCATCTTTTTAGGTCCTTAATGATGAGAAAGCAAACTCCACTTGGTTTTGCTTTTCTTTTCCATAGTTATAAACAAAGTGTTTGCTCTTTAGTTCAATTGGTTCTTCTCTGGGGCTTCTCATTTTGCAAATGCCTATAATGTCCGATTTGATGTTTTTGCTTTCATTTTCTGCATCGGATATGTGCATGTTAGTTGAGAGTGTTCTGACATTAATTGTACATTTCTCAGGTCAAAATAATATTTTGATGATTAAGGGCATCGAAGATGCCATCTAAGTTTAATGCTCCACGATGTTTGTAGACGCATGTTCCAAGATCTGGAAGATTCATTACACTCTGTCACAATCCTTACAAGACACATCTTATATTCGAGCTTCAGATGCACTTTCACCGAGTTTATCTTTTTGATAAAGTTGGAAGTTGTACTCACAACATGAATATCCATATTTTCCGAGTTTGTTTGTTATTAAGTTTGTTGGTAGTATTAAGCGACTTTTATCGCCGGCGTTCTTCGAGAATTGAGTACAGAATAATATAGTTGGTGGAGGTTCTTGAAATATTTTTCTATGTATTTCATCTCTTCCTCTAAATATCAGAGGCTGTAGATTCTTCGGGCTCTCGGGTGAAATCCAATGAATATGATTTAATTTTGTTGTAGTGGGAGCAGAAATTTAGTAGAAAATTTTTGTGGATTTAAACACTTAATTCTTAATGAAATAGTGTCTCTATGAAAGATATGTGTTGATTGTGTGAATTTAATTGTTGGTTCTACCTTGTTAAGTGTTTCTATCATACTTACTAATTCAATGATTATTTCTTCACCATCGAAGCTTTTACCTTTCAACAAATTTTATCTAATTATTAGGACCACGTATTATATGACAACCCCATAATCAGCATTAGCCTGAAAGAAATAAGGATTTATTTAATCTGATCTGATTTAACAAATATACTCTAGTAGACACCAGTTTACGAGGGGTTTTGGATCCAATGACTACGAGGAAAAACCAATAACGTTGTTTCCAAATCCCCTTCCACTTAGGGTTGATTGTGACCCATCCAAACTTTGGACCAGATGTTGTTGCTTTTTTTCCCAGGAATCATCGGATTTTTTCTTTTTTTTTTTAAAAGAGTCAGCGCTGTTACTTTCAGATTTTTGTTTTGAGGTAGGTTTTATAAGCATGCATCTTGTCAGATAATGAGGGTCTAATTGCTTTGAAAATCAACATTCGAAATCTTGGTTTTTACTGGTGTTCGAGCACTGACCTCTGATACCCCCTGGAAATACGTAACTATCTCAGCCATGTGATAGGCCTGATATTGCTTTTACCCAACTAAAGTTTGGATATTGATCAAAGCCTATACTTTAAAACATAATTTTGTTGTATGTGAACAATTTATGTACGCATAAACCAGTGACTAAGTGGATGAGTGCTTGTTTCCAGTTCTATCGACTGTGGTTGAATCCATCTCTGAGTCATCCAAAGACTTCAGAAATAGTACTCAATGCCTCTCCGCTGAGCATCCAGCACCAAGACATAGATTGGGGAATCTCTCCTAAGGGTAAGGATCTACGGCAAAATCAGTTGCCTGATCAGCAAACAGATGGGTGATGTGAGCAGAACGAGGCTTCGATTGGCCTATCAAGTCAAAAGCGGTTTCTACCAACAATTGCTCTTATGTACCTAACCCTACGACATTCCAATAAGGGTAAAAGTGGACAATGACACATACATATATACCAAGTATTTTGCGTGGTTCTCATACATAAATTGTGGGCCCTATGCATGTGCAACGTAACCATTTGCCGCAAACCTATTCAGAAACTAATCGCCCATACAGAATCAAGCTTGACATGGATGATGACAGGGCTCACAAAAGAATTTGAGAATTGATCAATTACACATCATGCAATATCATCAAGGATAAGAAATAGTTTGAAATTTTGTGGAAGGCAGGACAATGGACAACGGAAGAATCATTTAGATTTGGGGAGGAATCAATAGATTTTTTAATAGTAAGCTCTTCTGCAAAGCAGCAATATGTTCACACTAGTACTCTAATTCGCAGCTATTTGTCCAATACATTCAACACAATATCTCCAAAGGTTAATAATTCATTTCCATGAAAGAGTTAGTAATGAGTCAAGAACGAAGTGGTACCATTATTAGGCAGATCTAGGAATACTTTTTTAGAAAGAGAGTTACAATATTTTTCCACGTATATATTTGATGTATTCAAACAAATAAAATCTCCCAATTCCAATGAAGAGTTTTCAAAAGAAAATGATTTGATATGGTTCAAGGCAAAAATGATAAAATCTTCGCGTTAATCTAGAAATGATAAAACTATGCTATATTAGATAGAAAGATGTCCATATCAAGATATTTTGTAAACTAGCTGCACGTATACTTTACTTATTTTTTAAGATTTATGAAATTTGGCACTGGGCTTTGAAAAATAGCGGCAAGTAATTTTAAGTTGCATTAATATTCAACGTGGGTAGGACCTGTCGACATTGAAAATCAACATTCAAGACATATCGTAAACATTATTTAGATCAGTTCTCAAACATGGTGCGAATTCCTATGCTATAGACAGAGTGTGAAATGTGCGTCAGGAAATCTTGCTGGTTGATATATACGATAAAACAACTGGAGAGGGGTCGGCAGAAAAAGAATGTAGTTTAATAGTAGGTTAGGTGGTGAACAGTTGTGATTAAAATGTTGGTTCAGTGATGAATGCCTATAGTTAAGATGTTTGTTCGAACGTGAACGTGTGTGATTAGTTCGGTGTTGACCGTATGTAAATGGTCAGTGAGTGTGATTAAAAGGCTTGTTCAGTTGTCAACGCAAGTGCTTAGATTCAGAGACGAATCTATGGTTAAGGATTTGGTTTGGTGTAGAACATGCGTGGTTATGAAGTTACTTCAGTCGTAAACTTGCATGATGATGGTTTGGGTTCAGTGATGGACATGAGTGATTGAAAAATAGGTTCATTGGTGAACTTGAGCGATTAAGTAGTTGATTTGGTGGTGAACGTGTGTGGGTAGAAATTAGGTTAGTTATTAACGTGTGTGGGTAGAAATTAGGTTAGGTATGAATGTGTGTAGGAAGAAATTGGGTTAGGTATGAACGTGTGTGGGAAGAAATTGGGTTAGGTATGAACGTGTGTGGGGAGAAATTGGGTTAGGTATGAACGTGTGTGGGTAGAAATTGGGTTATGTATGAACGTGTGTGGGAAGAAATTGGGGTAGGTATGAACGTGTGTGGGTAGAAATTGGGTTAGGTATGAACGTGTGTGGGTAGAAATTGGGTAGGTATGAACATGTGTGGGAAGAAATTGGGTTGGTATGAACGTGTGTGGGTAGAAATTGGGTTAGGTATTAATGTGTGTGTGTAGAAATTGGGTTAGATATGAACGTATGTGGGTAGAAATTGGGTTATGTATGAACGTGTGTGGGTAGAAATTAGGTTAGTTATTAACGTGTGTGGGTAAAAATTTGGTTAGGTATGAATGTGTGTAGGAAGAAATTGGGTTAGATATGAACGTGTGTCAGCAAAAATTGGGTTAGGTATGAACGTGTGTGGGTAGAAATTGGGTTATGTATGAACGTGTGTGGGTAGACATTAGGTTAGGTATGAACGTGTGTGGGTAGAAATTAGGTTAGGTATGAACGTGTGTGGGAAGAAATTGGGGTAGGTATGAACGTGTGTGGGTAGAAATTGGGTTAGGTATGAACGTGTGTGGGTAGAAATTGGGTAGGTATGAACATGTGTGGGAAGAAATTGGGTTGGTATGAACGTGTGTGGGTAGAAATTGGGTTAGGTATTAATGTGTGTGTGTAGAAATTGGGTAAGATATGAACGTATGTGGGTAGAAATTGGGTTAGGTATGAACGTATGTGGGTAGAAATTAGGTTAGGTATGAACGTGTGTGGGTAGAAATTGGGTTATGTATGAACGTGTGTGGGTAGAAATTGGGTTATGTATGAACGTGTGTGGGTAGAAATTAGGTTAGTTATTAACGTGTGTGGGTAAAAATTTGGTTAGGTATGAATGTGTGTAGGAAGAAATTGGGTTAGATATGAACGTGTGTCAGCAAAAATTGGGTTAGATATGAACGTGTGTGGGAAGAAATTGGGTTATGTATGAACGTGTGTGGATAGAAATTGGGTTAGGTATGAACGTGTGTGGGTAGAA
This sequence comes from Thysanoteuthis rhombus, assembly GCA_963457665.1. NCBI lineage: Eukaryota > Metazoa > Mollusca > Cephalopoda > Oegopsida > Thysanoteuthidae > Thysanoteuthis > Thysanoteuthis major. The sequence continues at coordinate 13,780,326 of OY735213.1, read as the reverse complement.
ATTGGGTAGGTATGAACATGTGTGGGAAGAAATTGGCTTATGTATGAACGTGTGTGGGTAGAAATTGGGGTAGGTATTAATGTGTGTGGGTAGAAATTGGGTTATGTATGAACGTGTGTGGGTAGAAATTGGGGTAGGTATGAACGTGTGTGGGTAGAAATTGGGTTATGTATGAACGTGTGTGGGTAGAAATTGGGTTATGTATGAACATGTGTGGGTAGACATTAGGTTAGGTATGAACGTGTGTGGGTAGAAATTGGGTTAGGTATGAACGTGTGTGGGCAGACATTAGGTTAGGTAGGAACGTGTGTCAGCAAAAATTGGGTTAGATATGAATGTGTGTGGGTAGAAATTGGGTTAGGTATGAACGTGTGTCGGAAAAAATTGGGTTAGGTATTAATGTGTGTGGGTAGAAATTGGGGTAGGTATGAACATGTGTGGGTAGAAATTGGGTTAGGTATGAACGTGTGGGTAGAAATTGAGTTAGGTATGAACGTGTGTGGGTAGAAATTTGGGTAGGTATTAATGTGTGTGGGTAGAAATTGGGTTAGGTATGAACGTGTGTGGGTAGAAATTGGGTTAGGTATGAACGTGTGTGGGAAGAAATTGGGGTAGGTATGAACGTGTGTGGGTAGAAATTGGGTTAGGTATTAACGTGTCTGGGTAATAATTGGGTCAGATATGAATGTGTCTGGTTGAAAAGTTAGTTTGGTCGTAAGCGTATGCGGTTAGAAATTGGGTTCGGCGATGGACGTGTATAGTTGAGAATTTGGTTCGGTGGTAAACGTTTGTAGTTAAGAATTAGCTCCGGTGAAGGCCCTGTGTTGTTCAGAAGATGATTCGATGGTGAAGTTGGGTGGTTAAGATGTTTTTTTTCCGGCAATAAATGTGTGATGAGGAATTTTTTTGCGGGATTGCGTTTGTGCTTAGGATGCTGGTTCGATGGTGAACTTGTTTGATTAAAAGTTGTCCGGTGGCGAATGGGACTCGGTGATGGACGTAAGTCGTTAAAAAGTTGGTTGAGTGATGAACATGTGAGGTCAGGAAGATCGGTGGTGAACTTGTGTGGTTAAGACGTTTGTTTGGTGATAAACATGCCTGGTTAAGAAGTTGGTTTAGTTGTGAATGGCCGTATTCAAGAGTTGGGTTCGGTGACGAATAATTGTGGTTGAGGTATTTGTTCGGTGGGGGACGTGTCAAGTTCGCTGAGGAATATGTGTGATTAAGAAGTCAGATAGGTGATTAATGTATGTGGTTATGAAGACATTTCGGTGATGGACGTATGCAGTAAAGACGTCTCTTCAGTGATAAGAGTCCATTTGGTACTGAACATGTGGTTGTTGATTGTGTTGGTAATGAAGATGAATGGTTCGGATGTTGGTTTGGTGTTGAACATGTGTCACTAAAAGGTCAGTTCGGTGGCAAACATGTAGGGTGAAGAAGTTCGTTTGGTATTGAATGTGTGTGGTTAGAGATTGTGTGTCGTTGATAGGTGTACGTGTGTGGTTGAGACGATGGTTCGGTGAGGAACGTGTGTGGTTAGGAATTGATTTTGGGAGGTGTTCCCGTAGAGTCAAGATGTTGGTTCTGTGGTGAACATGTGCGATTCAGAAGGTCAGTGATGAACTTGTTTGGTTTATAAGTTGTTTGGTAGTAAACGTGTGTGGATATGAGGTATGTTCGGTAAAGAACGTGTGTGGTTATATGTGTGATGAAAACGTTGATTCTTTTGTTAAAAAAATAGCTTGGAGGTGAAAGTTTGTGATTAAGAAGTTAGTTCTGTGGGGAACACGTGTGGATTTTAGGTTGGTTTGGTTATGAAAGTTATGATGGTGAACTTGCGTGAATAGGGATTGAATCCAATGATGGACGAGTATTGTTAAGAAGTTGGTTCGGCGGTGAACGTGCGTGATTTAGAAGTTTGTTCGGTGATGAATATGTATGGCTCACGTTTGAGTGTGTGCTGAAGATTTGATGAACGAATGTGGTTCAGTTGTAAAAGCATGCTATATCGCTGCAGAAGTTTTTTCGGCGATGAAGGTGTATGATTGAGATGTTGATTCAGCGGTGAACATGTGTGGTTAAGACATTGGTTTGATGGTGATTTATTGTGGTTAAGACGTCGGTTTGGTGGTGCACGAATGTGATTAAAATGTTGGTTCGGTGCTGAACGTGTATGGTTAAGAGTTCGGTTCAGTGGTGAACGTAAATGGTTAAGAAATCGTTCCGCTTGTGAACGTGTGTTGTTAAAAAGTTGGTCTGCTTGTGAACACGTATGGTTGAGAAGTTGGTTTGGTGGTGAACGATCGTGGTTAAGAAGCTTGTTCAGTCGTGAATGCACGAGGTTAAGATGCGAGTTTGGCGTTGATTAGGTGTGGTTAAGACGTTTGTACGTTGATGAATAGGTGTAGTTGAGACGTTGGGATGGTGGTAAACGTTTTTGCTTATTACTTTGATTGGGTGGTGAACAAATGGGGTAAAATCTTTGGTTCACGTTTAATGGATGTAGTTAAGCCTCTGGTAGAGTAGTGAACGGGGATGCTTAAGACGTTGCTTTGCAGATGTTGTTGATATGTTTTCCGGGGGTCTTCCGTTTTCAAAGGTTGCTGATGCTCTCAGGGTAGTTTGGCACAGGAGTGTCCTCACAATTGGAGGCACACTTCCGAATCCCACCTTTCTCTAATTTTAATACTTGTATATACATATACCGTTTCCTTATGTTTGACATTTGTCAATCTGATGCATTATTCAGTTCAATAACCTGATGAATTTCTTTCTGAATTCCTTTGGACTTGTCTTTGTATTTCAAAACTATAGTTCCAAGACAAAACTTCGACTGACATCATCATTGTTTTCTAATTCGCAAAACTCGACCAATGCAAAATTTTGGGAAAATCCAATACGAAAAACGTTTTTTGTTCTCAAGTATGTGTATATGAAAAGGGTATGAGACCTCATCTTAGTGGCCTCGTGTCAAACTATGCTTAGCATACAGACAAGGATGATTTTGCTGTTATGCAAACTCATCTCGAAAATCGATTCATTCGAGTATCGAATTCGATTTTACTAAAATATTGTCTTGTGTCAAAGCCTTGTAAATATCAATCATGACTTTTTAAGTGCTGGTAATTCAATTCGTATATGGCATTTTTGGCATCTTCAAATATTTTAGTAAAATGCGATATGTGTTGAGAAAAAATACTCAAAACTTGTACAAGAATAATTTTTATTGTAAGAAATTATCATATTCATAAGAATAATGAATGCAAAAATTGTGCTATATATAAAATTATGCTTTCACCGGATATTTTAGTATTTGAAAAAAGTGGTTTACATTGTTTAAACAAGCGTGCAAAATGACTGGCTTGTAAAAAATATTTATGCAAAATATTGGCAGATTTAGCATAACCACCAGAAATTAAATAAACTTTGCATTCAATAAAATTGTAATTTATTCAATTTTGAATCTTATCATTTATAGAAAAGATATTTCAGGAAATATTTCTCAGAGTCAGTCAATTCCTCTTCGTCCAATTTTATGATATCTCTATAAATATATTCTGGGTAATGAAAATATCTATAAAACTATAGAGATAAGTCCCCGGAGAAATTAAATCATTTAAAAAGTATATACTTGAAAACCTTTCCGTTGTAATCGTAACCTGGGATCGAAGATAGCTGAAATTCAATAAAAATTGTATTTTTTTTGTTGTTGTTTTGTTTGTTTTTGTTTTTCGAGAATATATTTTATATTGTGAAAAAATTATATCGCCAAAATATTCTTTTTCCGAAAGATTTTTCATGGATGAATATTTTTCAAATCTTTATTGTCCGCTGCCAATCTCAAATCTTTTTTACTAAATTAAACTGCCTTTTATTGGTCGAAACATGTAGAGTTCAAGAAAATGTCATGTTCCTGAGATATTTGATCAATTTTCTAACAACGTAGATACATTTTTAACAGTACTGATAATACAAATGTCCCATTTTTTTTCTTAACGTATTGTCATCAATACTTACTAAAGAGAAGCTGTAATCAGGAGCAGTCATAATGATATGATTTAAAACTTTTTCAATTATTGAATGACCTTGATGTGGACAAATTCATTCTTCATTTAAAGTAAAATTATGGAATATTTTTCATGATTCCGTTAAGAAATTGTCAAAGAAATTAATTTCCATTAGAAAATATCTAAATGACAACAATTAAATTTTCGAAAAAAATTAATTGTAGATTCCAAATCTGTCTATCAACCTGGTGAATTGCCGAATCGTTCTTTTCTTTTTCTTTTCTTTTTTTTACGAAAAAACTTTTTCCTCAAAAAACGATTTAAAGCACGCACTGAATGCAGATTTTTTCCTTTTTGCGAAAAATTTGAGGCGATTTTTCATAGTTAAATTCGTACTTTAAACTTCAAAGAAGATATGTACATTATTTGCCATATTCTCTTAAAATGTACGGGTATCTAATCATTATCTAATGGATATAATGGTGAACTTAATCTGACATATGGTATAGTATATGCTGAAATAGCCATTTTTTTTAATTAAAAGTCCCATCATTTTCCTCTCTTATTTAGTTTGACTTTACGAATGGTAATATCCCCACTCCGGGGTCTTATTGCAACTATTTGATTGTCACTTGTGGAATGTCATTTTCCACAGAATATCAGGATGGACGGTGGAATAAACGACAGAAATTTTTTTTATATTCAAACAACATATAACCGATTTGAAGGAATAAAACTTCTCCCACCGATTCTTTCCCAGTAATTGGGAAAGCTGTGATATGCCTAGGAGGAGGAACTTGTAAAGTGATGGAAAATTGTTTATTCGTGTGTGACTATCCATCTGATTTCAGAGAGCAAGAATGTGAGATTCTAAAGAATAGAATCAACGGGTATCAAATGGGTACAGTCAGGGAACGAGCAATTAGAAGGAAACCCCTAGAATTTACTAAGACATCCATACGATCTCTGTTGCTGGCAAAGTCACGAGCAATTGGTGCAAAAAAAAATTGACCAAGACACGTACGATATAAGTTGTTGGCAAAGTCATGATCAGTATATAAGTCGATGAGCAACCCCGGTGAATTGTGTATGCATGGTGGATATGTAAAATAAAAGCATGCGAGTTCCAGTGCCTCTAAAGCATCTAAAGGGTTGATGATGCGAGTGACATCCATCGTAAGAAGAACTGCACGGAAATTTCACTCCAGAAGCAAACTGTACAAAAGAACCATGAGAGTAATATGGCTTTCAGTATCATCCTGAGAAATGGATTACTTTTGTTACCCATCAAAATATTAAAAATGAAGACGTGGATGAATATCCAACTCACACACATATGTACAAACACTCACACGGACACATTATATATATATATATATATATATATATATATATATATATATATATATATATGTGTGTGTGTGTGTGTGTGTGTGTGTGTGTATATAATGTAAATTGTAGAGAGTGAGACGGATTCGGGAGTAAAATGTATGGAACTTGGGTTTATTTATCTGTAAATGTTTCTATTGATGGTCTAGACATGTTTTGGGAGGTATTCCCATCTTCAGTAGTATATGCTGTGTGTGTGTGTATGTGTGTATGTGTGTGTGTGTGTACTTTTAAAGGTTATAGGTTTGATGTGGAACCTGAGTTAACCATCAGGAGCTTTGCTTTGTGAGCAAAAAATGGTATCCACACTGCTCGGGGAATTCTGTTGTGTGAGAGAAAGTCCAGCTAGTGATGAAGTCTATAGTTTACCAGCAGCAGTTGGTCTTGGAGAGAACAAAAGGTGTCAGGGTACGAGGGGAGTGATGTGGTTTTAGATTGTGTAGGTATGTTAGGGATAATGTAAATTGAGGGGTGATGAGGTTAAGGAACTACATAGGTTTTAACTTTACAAGTCATCAAAAATATGATTTGTACAAGTGAGATGACTGGCTAAGGTGGAGTTTGCTATGGGTCTGAGTGACTTTGAAGTTCCCAGTATTGGATGTATCTGAGGGGGGTAGATGTGGATGTGAGGTTATTGTTAGTGGGAATTTTATGAATTTGAGATCTGTTTGATTAGGGTTGTTAATTTTGATGCTTAGTCCATTAGGGGAGAGAGTTTTGAGTTTGTTGATCCACATATCCTCATGTCTTTCTAGAGGTATCTATGGAGGTATTTTTTCTATTTTTTTAACGATAGTAAAGCTAGCATCCGTGGCAAAATTGTGGCCGGTTGTGCGAAAATGTAGTTCTACAGGAAGTGGGCTGCGATTGTTTTGTGATTTAATTCTGTGTCTGTAATTGTTGGGTCTAATGTTTCATTTCTACTCGGACTTGCCTACCTTGCATCTATTGCACTTTAGAGGGTATATAATGTTTTTTTTTATGACAGTTAGTGCTATGGTATACGTGGTAACTCTCTTTGGTGGTAGAGCTTGAGAAAGTGTTGGTGTATTCAAGATGGTTGCAACATAGACTATGTCTTTTGTCGCATGATTTACAGAATTTAATGGTTCTAGGGATATTGTTGTGTGAGACTTAATTATTTATAATATCATGTCTTTGATGTTTTGGGGTCTGTAGTAAGCGATGACACATGGGTATGTAAATATTTCTCTTCGATCTGTTTCAAGGGTGAGGATGTTTCATCTCCTATTGATAATGTGTGCTAAGGTTGGGAGTGTGTTGTTGAAGGTGGTTATAAGTGGTATGCAGTCAGGTTTATTATTGTTAGAGAGCGTAAGGGTTTAATCCCTGGGTATTATGGTAGCTTTTTTTCATTTGCCTTTTAGTATCACCTAGTGGATATCTTCGTTGAGTGAAAAGTTGTACTTGGTTATGGTTGTGTCTGTTGGGTTCACCATCTGTACAGCAAATTCTTCTAATTCTAAGGGTTTATGATACAGTTTGTCAATGATGATATTGTTATTATAAGATACAGAATGGGCAATAAGAAAATTTGGTTTTTCAGAAGATGCTTAAAATCAGTATCTAGTTGGATTTTTTTTCCATTTCAGGGACATCCATTGATGCTGGGAATAATTAAAAAAAACTTATAATTCAGTCAACATTAAAAAATCAAATAATCTTCTGCATATATGCATATATAATATTTCTATCAATACATTCATATACTGCAACTGGAGCAGTTATTCTACTGATGAAGTAGGATCACGAATATACAATTTTATACGATATATAATGATATGTTATGCTAACGTGAAAAAATAGATGGACCACTCTGATCTTTATCTAAAGCTAGCAAAAGACTGGAAAAAGGGACAAAGACAATGCAAAGTCCAGTAAGGTCTACGTATTCCCTACATTTATCATATTTCACTTGATAATTGGAAAATATTGAAGTAAATGCCACAAAACACTAAACCATGGAACTGAAAATGATGCCAACTTTGGTAAGGTCTACGTACTTGCTGCCTTTATCAATTTTTATGGGATAATTGAAATTAATGTATCAAAAGACTGAACCACAGAACTATGATAATGCCTACGATGGTAAAATTAACGTATTCGCCACGTTCATCAGTTTTCATTTAGTAATTGGATAATATTGAAGTAAATACCGCAGAACACGAAACCACGGAATCGAAATATTGCCAAAATTAGTAAGTTCAATGCATTTATCAATTTTCATTTGGTAATCAAAAATTATCAAAGTCTATGTCACAAATAACTGAATCACAGAACTCAGACAATGCCAAATTTGGTAAGGTCTACATACTTCCAGGAAATTATAAATTCCCATTTGGTAATTAGATAATATTGACATAATTGCTGCAGAAGACTGAACCACAGAACAAGCTTAGTGCCAAGTTTGGTAAGATCTACCTACTTGCTGCCTTTATCAATTACCATTTGGTAATTGGATAATATTGGAGTAAATGCTGCAGAAGACTGAACCACAGAACTAGCATCGTGCCAAGTTTGGTAAGATCTACATATTTGCTGTGTTTATTAATTTCCATTTGGTAATTGGATGATATTTAAGTAAATGCTGCAGAAGACTGAACCACAGTGCTAGTTTGGTGAGGTTATCAATTTTCAATTGGTAATTGGATAATATAGAAGTAAATGCTGGAAAAAGCTGTATTACAGAATCGGGATAATGCCATAACTTTCTTTCTAATGATTATTTACCAAATAGTGAAAGAAAATGGGACAAGGTCAGCAACCGAATTATATACTGGATTTACCAAATGATGTCCATTAATTGCGGAAAACCATGGAACTTCTTATTTATAGAATGAGAGACAACTTTACGGTTAAAACTTCCGGTAGAATCTTCCGCTCTATTTTTGTTATAACGAGGATATATATATATATATATATATATATATATATATATATATATATATATATATATATATATATAATCTAATACACATGTATATACTCTGTATTCATATGTTTCTGATATTATAAATCATATATGTATATCTATGATTGTTGGATGAATAGGCTATATTCTCGAAGATTTCATGGGTTGTGAACCCACATCATGAGGAATACAGAGAAATGAACACAAAATCGTTTTGGGGTTTTATGTGTTGTGTGTGACTGGAGTGGTTGTGTGTTTGGGGTTGTCTGTTGCCATATAACATTGTATTTGGTTAAGGGGTCATATATTCGTCCTATGCTATCTATCTTGTGAAAATGAAACCGAAAACTAAAAATGAATTCACAAAAGTTCGTTACATTCTAAAAGGAACTTCTTTCGAAAAGATACTTGTAACATTTTAAGCCTTTGGTTTCATTACATTCATATACATTTACCCCTTGACATTTTAGGCAGGGAATTTACTGAATCATTTCTCAGGTATAACTCGATAACTTGCTGCATGATTTGAAAAATATAAAGGCAACGATATAGGCTATAAACTGCAATGAAAATGATGCCTAATGCAAAAATCAGATAATTATGTAATATGAATTAAAAGGTTGAACCATACAATACAGTGCAAAATTAGACAGACTGGTAAAATATTTTTTTCAAGTGCATGTAAGGATCTTTTTACTAATTCATCCATATGTTTTTACTCATTTTTGTCGGAGAGTGTTTCTAACAAGAGACACGACCATTTCAATACACTTAACATAGTTATCTTTTGAGGAATTATTTACGCTGTGGTATTTTTAAATTTTTCCTAAAATTATTATCCCAGAAGATAAGCATGGCTATGGAAATGTCATCTTATGGGGAATCTTTAGAGAATTGGGTAAAGAAAATTCACTAGAATTGAGGGGAAAATGGATATCAATACATTATGCCCCCAAATATTTTACCCTATGTTGACAGTTGAAAAGCAATTCATCTCCCAACAACGCAATCCAAAACATATTTCGCAAACCACTTAAGATGGTTCAAGAAAAATGACATTACGGTTACGGGATTGTCTTCTTAATCGCCTTCGTGGCATATATTGAAAATTACTGTTCATAAACGGGAACTATCAAATTTGAATGATTTTCGTACGCTTCTGCCTAGAAAATGATCTAAAATACCAGTCAAATGATGCAGAAACCCGATTGAATGCTACGGAAAACATTATTAGCAATGATTATGACGAGTGGGGATCGAATATTTATGCAAAAGTCATTGTAATGAAGTTTTTGTAATTATGAAAATAAAATAATATTTATTCTCTCCTATTTATTATCCTTCTACGGAGTAAAATGTTTGACTAAAGCTAATTAAGTAGCAACAATTCAATACCAACAATTCAAATTCGGAATGATTCACAAAAAAGAATCATATACGGTGGATTACTTTTCCGTACAACAGTGCATATATTTACACTGACACAAAATGAAGATCAGAACAAAAAACGCAAAACAGAAGAAAGTAGACCACTACATCTGCATAGGACGACGAATCTCCATGAAATCCTCAAAAGGAGAATAGGATGGTAAGCCGCTGGCAGAGCAATCTCAACCTTCAAAAGCAAGAAATCCCAATCATCCTAACAATAAGGATATATAACCAATGCATCCCATCTATAGTCACCTATGGAGTTGAAACGTGGAACTTAAGGAAGAGATTGACTCGCAAACTGAAAACCATGCAACGTGCCCATAAGAAAATCATGCCCAGCATCAAATGGAGAGACCACAAGACAGCACATTATATCAGGGAGAAAACATAAGTGAAGTATCATTAATACATTAGAAATTCAAATGGCAATGGGCTGGTCATGCTGCAAGAATGACAGACGATCGATTGTCATCTCGACTCACAACGTGGATCCCCAAAGATCACATTCAAGAATGAGGCCAGCAGGATACAAGATGAAGAGACGGTTTTTGCTCTACGACGTCCATGATAGAGAGGTCTGGTTAATCATGGGTAAGGTCTACATCCAACAACAAACGATAAAAGACAGATGATGATGATGATGATGATGATGAATTACACATAGTATATTACAAAAACAAAATAAAAACAGGCATAGAATATATTTCGATAGTTTTATTCACATTATGCATATACAAATGGTAGCAGTGTAAATCAATCAAATGAAAAAATTCAACGTATTATAGATGCAATGAAAAGACAAGGGATACCTTGGTGAAAATCATAGAAAATCCAAAAGTTGAATAATCTGTCATATAATCTGGCTTTTAAGAGCTCAAGGGTTGAAAAAATATTCATGTGATTTAGCCTCAGAAAATACAGCCCGTCTCAAAAGTAACACCCGATTTGACCCAACAGCAAAGACAGTTCTAATGGAAGTAACTATTTGATATAATTTTCAACACACCAAATTGCTGAAAAGTACTAATGAAATTGAAGATTGAAGTCAATTAATTAGATGAACAAGCTACAAGCGAAATCAAGTCTAACACTGCACCAACTTTTATTCTGACCGACGGGATTACTTCACTTATGGTTTTATCAAGTGTGAATTTTTGACATAAGTTTTCATTTATAAGAATGAAATAAGCCTGTGTGCATTTGTATGATAAGAATCGTCAATTCTGCTCAGTCAGTGGAATTGCCTCCTGGCAATAAGTTGGTCGTAAGTTCAAATCACAGTAGGGAAATGTGCATTTTAGATGTCGGTTAACACCTCTTTTGGGGAAGAGGATCCGTATTTAGATAAGATGGGAAAAACAATTAAAATCATGCTGAAGATAAAAAATAGTAATAAAATTAATAATAATGGTTTATAATTCTTCATTTAACATAATCAAGCGAAGAGTATATATATTTAACACCCAGTTATGTTGCTCAGACCAAGAACTTTATTGCAAGGAATTGTTTCTATGTATGTCCGGCATCAGAAAATTGAAGAAAAAAAAAACTTTTTTTTCTCGGTCGTTTGATCTTCACTCTTACATCAAAACCATAATTGATTTGTTTGGCTCAATAAGTTTAACAATTAATCAATTAATTAGTTAGATTCTACGATTTTACTTGTATTTCCCATGTTTTTATGTCTGATTAATTAGTTATCATCGTCAAATTTACTTGTAATTCCTGCCCAACTGAATAGTATATTAAATATTTACTTCCTTTGGAAGTGGCATTACTTTTGGGATAAGTTGGGCGTGACTTTGAGGAGACTTTTTACGTGGCCTAGACCGCGTAGACATGATTGTGGCCTTTTGTTGTTGGCACCTGTATCTATGCGTATGTGCACACATACATAACTGTATTGTACTTGTTGTTGAAGTATCTGTGTGTGTATGTTCGTAATATTGTGTTTTGTATTGTATGCATGCATTTATGCATCAGTTAATACTGTGTATGCTGTCAATCTTATTTCACTCAACTTTTTTTTTTCGTATGTTAGGAAACTAATGCTGCATTTTTGCAGAGGGGATAAAAAGTCCATTCAATTGTAACAAATGCTGAATAAAGAATGACATTCTGGATTAAATCATCATCAGCAGCAGCAGCCTTTTCAGCATTCTTCTTTGGACTGCCACGGGATGATCTACTGAATCCTAGACTGAGCAAATAAGTAACCTAAGAAACCTCAGATTTACTGATGTCATCGTCCTTTTTGCTGCCAGCGTTCATGATTTTTTTGATTCAGGGCCAATTCAACATTATCAAAGTTCTTTTTGATCAGTATCTCAGATTCTTTTAGCAGAAAATAGAAAATTAATCTCATAGATTTTGTTATTTTTAATAATGATGATTATGTTCTAACAATTATATTAGGGTGTTCGAAAAGTAATTACGTAATTTCATGTTCGTAAAGAAATTGCGTATTTTCAAATCACAATGGTCGTTTAAAATATTTTGAACCACTGCTGACATTTACAGGCCTTAACTGCATCAGGACATTCTTTATAAATGCTTATCAGTGCCTGCTTAGCATTATTACCCTTGCAATATTCAATAAGAAATGGTGAATATGATGCTCTTCAAAGTCTTTAGCCTCCATTGGGTTGAACTTTACTTTATATTTTAAACAACAAACTGCCAGACAAGAAATGAAGTAAATGCAGACGTAGAGTCGTACCATTTAACTAATTACCTTAGTTGTCTTACCTTAGTTGATTGGCTTAAAATTTGGAGCAGTGAAATATATAATTACTTCCCGAATACGAAATTACGTAATTACTCTTGGGCGTCCTAATGATTAATTATGCTTGAATGGGATTTCACTCCATCCCCAAAGTGCAAAATTATTTTTTGAAAAAATATATTTTGGTTGAGTGTAGTGTTTCTTCCGTGTTTCTTTTCCGTGGCTCATTCACTAAGCATAAGATGTACAAGCAATAGTGTTGAGGGGGTTTACTTTCTTTTTCTCTGTAGTATAGCCTAAATAATCTCTGAAAGCAATGCAAAAATTTAATTAAAGGACGCTATTCATTTTCTATGATTATGAAAAGCAAACGTGACACAGACCATTTGGGAGATATGTTGAACAATATAATAAAGAATGTGTCTTCGATTTTCCATCTGGTTACAAGATGCTCATATTTTTTCATTCAAATTACATATTTCTAAATTTCAAGGGATGCAGGAGCAGACAAAAAAGCGGAAATTTCCTCTTTGTATCCGTCGGTATCGTATGGTTACTTAGATTTATGCTTTTATTATGACTATTTTTTGCATTTCCTTATATGCACGTAATGAATCTGAGTATGAGGACCACTTTTTTGCATGCCTATATACTTGCACATATATGCCCAAACTTGCATCCTACGAAAATATTTGTAAACTTTACAGCTACCTAAAATCTGGATTTTCTTAGGATAGCTTTAAAGCTTGAATCTTTGAGCTGGAAAAAAAACACCTTTTTCCGGAAGGCTGTAAAAATAACATCTTTTATCCTAACTATTTTGGGCTGCAGCAAGATCAGTTTTACAGAAAATTCATTAGAACAATGAGTCTATAAATCTCTAATATTTTCGGGCTCAGCAAAAACCTTAGTCAACACGATTTAGTTTACATCAGCGTTAACGTAGAAAAATATTTTCATGTGTGATCTTATGCTCTTTCAATTAAGAAAAACTTTGTTTCTTCGAGAAATTCGTCAGTTTTGAAAAAGTATCTTTTAAAGGTTTTAGCAGTTCTATTTGCAATGTAACTATTATGCTGTAATAGACCTGTTCTATTTGTTGTACGAAACTGGGGCTATGAAGTATTTGGTTATTTTATAGCCACCATTTATCCAATAAAAATGGCAATGTAAACTAAACCAAAGCTTGACAATATTGTTCGAAGTTTGGTTACTTGGGAGATAAAAGTTGTCTTTCCGTTGCTCGAAGTTGATCGATGGCGTTCAGCATATACTTTATGAAATACATTTGTTCCTTTTAGAGCAAAACGTTTCTTCATTTTGCCTTGTTTCTTTGGGGGGAGGGGACTTTTTTCAAAATTGTTCTTGTTTTATTTACATTGTATCGGTTTTGTGATTTACTTGTTCACTTTGCAATAAACTTCTTTTTGTTCTCTTCCTTGTTTGAGCGTTTATCCTTACCACACTCCGTACTTTTTTGCTGGATTCATTTTTGATCCCTCTGGACATCCGTATGTGGAAGAAAACTCTTTTGAGTTTCTCAAAGTCAGTAATACCCTGTGAACAGAGATGACAGAATTAAGTACAATATTACTGTGTAGAAAAAAATTCCCTCTCCTCCTCTCGCTCTCATTCAGTCACTCTTTCTCCATCCTCCTTTTATTTCTTCTATCTTCAAACCACTCCCCTAGTTATTTCTCCCCCTATTCTGTCGTTCACTGTTCATTTTCATTGTATATGTCCAACTGATACGCAGCTGAGTGACTCAGTATTGTTGTCCTGGGATCTAAATTTTAGGACAAAAGAACAAAAACTATTATCTTAAGTTCCAACATACATACACATACTCTATATATATATATATATATATATATATATATATATATATATATAGTGCATCACAACATTTTGAACACAAGAGAAAAAACTTTGAGTGATTATATCATGATGTGGGAAAATTCCTTACCGTGATTATAAGTTGGGTCATTTTACGAACAATGTCGAATAGTAAAAGTTGAGCAGTGATCGTGATTAGAGAATTTTTTATAACACAATTTTTCATGAATAATTTTTTTTTTTTTTGCTGAACTATGATATCATTGACAAATGACATGCTACAAAGGTTACTAATTTCAATTTATCGGTTTCTGTTGATGTTAAAAAATAAGATCACATAATTGAACATCATACGATGGATATTCAGGATGAGAATTCAGCTTGTAAGTATGCATCAGTGACTTATTTATCCCCCTACACATGCTATATATATATATATATATATATATATATATATATATATATATATATATATGTGTGTGTGTGTGTGTGTGTATGTGTGTGTATGTAAATATATATATATATATATATATATATATGTGTGTGTGTGTGTATATATATATATACATGATTATAAATTGCATTATATCATATAAAACTCTTATTTGAAATGATCTCCTGTCATTGTTCATTTGATGCATATTTTGGCTGGGATAACGTAAATAGAATAAACAACTAAAGAGAATGGGGCTACAGCAGGAACTGAACCTACAATCGATTGGTTACCGCCTCTACGTTTATTCTCGGTCTATTCGTTTCTTTTGACGCGACTGTTATGTGCTGAGAAGAAAGAAAGAAAGAAAAATATATATATAGCTTAACCAGCGGCTGCTTAGCTCAGTGGTAGAGCTATGGTACAATTGATCCTCGGAGCATGAAGAAATTGTTAAAAACTGTTAGCCAAAATTGTCAACATAGGTTTCTCTCAGATTTTATCCCACACACAGGCCGTGCCGATGCAGCTAGAGGGATGAAACTTTGACATTCACTCCTTATCATAACTAGAATGAACGATTTTTTTAAAAATTTCTCCAAGCAGGTTTATATAGAGAGGGGTCAATTTGGAATGTAGGTTCATGGTAAATTGATCACGTGTTTGTGTCCGCCTGTTTTGTTTATTCTTAATTGTTTAAATTTCCCGACCATACTTTTTTTTGAAAGAAAACTAATACGTGGATCGAAAGTTACATTTTTGGAGAGGGAATGAAAACCTATTCAAATATTGCAATTGTTTTAATTTATTCGTCAAGATCATAATTATTTGAAATGACAAAATCCCATGAAAATACAATCTCTCCGGAAATGACACTTCCTCATTTTGCATTCAATGTAAGATGAACTTACCTTGCGACATTCGGTGCGTGTGGATCATATTTAATCTGATCTCGATAAGCAGCTGGGGAATAATTCGAGCACCAGGTCTGCAAAGAAATATTTGAAGATAACATCAAGTCTCTGCCTCACCGATGTTTACATTTAAATTCGTTTCCACTGCAACGACATCATGATCGTAACTAATCTACTCCCATTAAATATTCAAACCGAAGCGAATGAAGTGCACAAAGGTGTGGAAATTTTTCTCCACACTGAAATATTTTATTTACTTCCGTCATCTCCACTGGTTATTACTAACTCAAAGGAGTTTTCTATCGCATACGGATGAATCAGTTTCTCATTATGTAAGGTTGAAGAAAGTTATACAGTTTCACTGATAACAAATTCACTGAACATAATGTTTAATTCTATTTATTTCATTTTTCTAAAACTTGAATCAACTTTTTGATTCTTCTGAACAGGTTTTGCCTGACTGGGGAGATGGTACTTGCCCCCAGGATTCATCAGACCTCTCTATCGTGGTTGTTGTAGAATCAGTACATTCTGAACTTGCGTAATTCGTCAAGCCATCTTATTATTTGCCGGTCACAGTTTTGTATATGATCTGTTAGAATCTCCGTCATGAGTCGGGATGTCCACTGCTTGTGTGACATCCTTGCTACTCGACCAGTCCACTGCCATTTGGGTTTACAAATAAATACTATGATATTCCCCTCTCCTACTTATTCTTTAATACATTGTGCTGTCTCGTGATATCACCAGGTAATCTTCTCTACTGTGCATGTTATAAGGTTCTCAGTTTGAGATTCAGTCTTTTAGTTAAGTTTTATGTTTCAGTTCTATAGATGACTATTGGAGGTGTATTGGCTGTATAACTTTCTTTTTAGGACAAATAAGATTTTTTGTCCTTGAATGTTGAGCTTGCTTTGCAGAAAGCTTGCCATCTTCGAGTAATTCTTCGCTTAGTTTCCTTTTTTTTTGGCATATTTCATAGAAATTCATTGTCCTACGTAGATCTAGTAGTCTACTTGCTTCAGTTCTGCGTTTTCGATTCGTATTATTGTGTCTTTGTCCTCAACGTATGTACTCTGTATAATTCGGTGGGTTATCCGTTGACTTTTCATTAAAAATCATTCATTTATGATAAGCCATGTGTTTACTCATTTAAAAATAAAGATTTTTATTCATCTCATTCATTTTTCTAAAACCTGAATCTAACCTTCTTTATTTTGCTTGAATTTGAATTTATCATTTTGCTTGAATTACAATGGGAATTTTATTGAAGTTCTGATGAAAAAAGAAGACTATAGATATGACTTTGTATATATATGAACATATCTATTTGTGTGTGTGTGTGTGAGAGAGAGAGAGAGAGATAGGGGGAGAGAGAAGCAAATAAAACGATATTAATATGAAATAGGCTTCCGTTTAGACCGATTTTGAATGCACCTGGCCAATGTTCGATATATATATATATGTCTTTACTTGAGTGCTCGCTCTCCCTTTCTCTAATAATCTTCTTATCTCCCATTCTCTTTCCTCTTTCATTATCTAAATGTCTCTCTATTTCTGCCCTTGTCTTTCTTTCTGAGGCAGGACCTTCAGTCTATATCTCTTTGTGAAACACATGTGTATTTATGATTATTTTGATCCAAGTTTAAATATTTAAACTAAAAAAATCAATCATAAAAATGAAGGAAGCTCAAAATTATTACTGTTATATCACAAATTTTAGGTGATTAAAGTTTACCTTTGTTCAGCTTTACGTAGTATTAACATATTCTAATAGTTTTGGATATTTTCTTTCGCATACTTTACCGGTCTTTTATATTCTCAGTCTCTTTTTCTCATTCTTTAAAATACACACGCACACACATAGAGCTCTTCAAATAGAAGTATACATTATTAACATTAGGTGAAATTCAATATTATAATTGCTACTAATGACAATGAGTGAACCAGAGGCAATCATTTATTTTAATAAGAAGGTGCAATCTTCTGAACCTCTTTGTAGACGCTATTTCGAGTTTGTAAGAAGACACAAATTAGGTAAGTATCGTAATGAAGAGGAGAATATTTCTACAAGGGAAAAGAGATAAATAACATAATTACTCAATGAGAAGTCCCCAATTAATGATGATAGCGACTGAGTTGTCAAAATAGTGAAGTACAAAAGTCTATTGATCACTAGAAAATTATTAATTTTGTTGAAAGAGGAATTGCTATTCATCAAATTCTGTTTTCTTTCGAAGTTTCGTCTCTTTATGCCAATGACAAGCTTCAAGCAACACTACGACTCTCCAAAGTAATTTTAAAGGATTGAAATGAAAAGTGGGAACAGGGGTGCCATATACATCATATAATTATGGGATTAATATTGTTGACTCTCCGGTATTTAGGCTCTCTGCAGGGATGTAATATTTCAGCATTTCCTGAGAAATGCCACAGTTTCATCAAATTGACAGACTTGGGCCCCTTCAGTCATTAGACGAGAAAGCGTGCGTGCGCGCGCATGTGTGTGTACGTGTGTGTCTGTGTGTGTGTGTGTCAATTCATTAATTATTAAACGGGTGCCTTGTTTTTTCCACCACCGCCTCAGCACCCCTTGATGACAGACTCTTTCTTATACCAATGTTATCAGCTGAAATTAAAATATTTTTCTTTTGGTTTTAAGCCTTTTTTTTTAATTTTCTGCTCTGATCCGAATCACACACACACATATATATATATATATATATATATATATATATATATATATATATATAGATGGTGTCTGTCAAAGACCGAGTGTGCCGGTGCAATGTGTCGGCCAATGATGTTCTAATGAGGCTGCGCATTGCTCAGTGCATTGGGAGCCTTTGGATTCGTCTAGGGCTCTCCCATTATTACTCGGCCCAGTTGCAGGGGATATGGCTCCCCGGGACAGCACTGTTCCATTGTACTTTACGGAACAGGTTGGTATTATCCTGACGCTTTCGTGGCGGCGGTTGCTTTGGTTGCTTAGGAAACCAAAGTCACTTTGGCTGGAGCTATTTTTCAAAGGTGTCTCCTATTTTCCCCACGTAAAGCCCCGACATTGTGTCACATTTTGCTCCGGTGGGAGAGTGAATAAATAGCACACACAGAGCACTTTTAATAATAAAATAGATTATCAACATTCAATCCATATACATATATGCACACACAAACATATAGATATTTTTGAGAGTGTTAGAGAGAGAGGCACACTCAAAGACAGTTAGTAGCCTATAAATCTTATGAGAAGAATTGAAACATCAAGGAAAATCTCAGTGTTTATCAGCTGCGAATTCGATAAAATATCTACAATATTTCCCATAAACCGTTGTTCAAAGATGACGTGTCTTCTTCCATACTTGCTTTGTTAGACTCCGACTCAAATGACATATCAGCCGTAAGAGAGTCGCATCAAAACATTTCTAACAACTGATCTGATAAACCCCCTATGAAAGTCCCAAACCTAACTCAAACTTTATCTGCGGATAAGGGCCAAATTTATCATCGATGGGACTTCTATGCGAAACATTCATCGGTGACTCTTCTTTTTTATGTTTATTTCAAACAAATTAAAAGAAAAATGAAATGAACAGGATGGTTCTAAAGTCCACGTGCACATTTAAACATTAGTAATCTCAGATGTACAAATACAGTAAATGTTATATAAAACTCAACTTTTGAAAATTCTTCTGTAATAATTCCAGCAAGATGGTGGACACCCTCCCCAATGCTTTGAATTTTCGACTGTGATCAAATGATGTCTATTCAGACAAGTGGATCAGTAGAGACTTAGTCAGCTCATTTTTTAATCCAATGGATTTCTAAGAGGGTCATTTCAAAACTCATATCTTGATGATAAATTCTAAAACAAGTATAGTCAAAACATTTTACTTCTTTACTCGCAAATAATAAAAAATATCAAAATATTTTCAGACATCTTTTGGGGGCCCAAGATCTTAGCCCCTGTGCTACTGCACTTTTTCACAGATTTGAATACAGCCGTGATGCAGGTTACAATATTAAGTATTTTCCACTTACCTGGGCAAAAGATAGAAAAAACAGTTCACGAGGATTGAGATTTAATCCAGGAAGTCTGTAATCAGTCTGTTTGCTCATCTCCTCCCAAGTAACGTAAGCCTGTCAAGAAAGTAACACATTACCTCTTAATAGTCTCATCTGAATTCCCAGTTTAATTATTAATTTTAGCTAGTCCTTCTGTCCATTTCATTATGGCTCTTCATATCAAAAGTCCGTGATCGAATGTCCTCCAACTGTTGAAGTAAGTAGCTTGAAGTAGCAATATACCATGTATGTCCATGTATGATGCTTTAACCAGGTCTGCAAGAAAGGCCTATAGCTTAACAGGGCACAAATCTACTGTCACGTTGTCACCTCTGCCTACCAAATTTTAATTCCATAATATCACTTTATTCTCTAGTAGTAGTAACAGCAATAATTTTAGAATGATTGATCTTTATAAAAAAACATTTTCCTTATTAAATGAGACTAGTTTTCATCATTTCATAATTGCTGTATATCTCAATGTTTGAAATCGGTATACTCTCCGATCACTTTAGTAAAGCAGCGTGAAGTCAGAATAAAAAGGTAGCTTCCAATCAGACTCGAACTTGTATTTTTATATCGCCGGAACTCATCTTCCACGGACGATGCAATAATCAATTCCACACTGTTAAGCAAGGTTCAATTCTATCGTCATATTGGAACAACCCGAATGTGGAGTGAACAAAGAGAAACTAGGCTAGTTCTTGCAGGGTTGAACTTCGCTTCAACTTCTAGGTAAGACGATTATTGCGACTTTTGTATATGCTGGGTGAAACTTGCAAAAAGTTAAAGATTTGGTTGACTATACTCACCAAAATATAAAATTGTTTTCAAATGTGTTCGTAGTTTTTTACTGTTAGTTAATTTAATAATAAATATCTTATTTAGCAATGGAGTCACGATAATCACAGCAAGGCAAAAGCCATTCCGCTTTTTACCCTTTTCAATAGATTCGTGAAAGCATGCTAAGGTAAAGTAAGATATTTTTCAGTGTCGTATAACGAAGTTTCATTTAAGACACATCCTAATTACATTTAGTCCCTTTTGCTGGTCCAGTTTTCAACCATTGTTCAGCTTACAAAAGATCAGCATGCGTGGATTTGCTTCGGGGGCGAAGGGTAAATAATGCCAGACAATTTTGAAGGGCTTGGGTGCATCATTACTCAGCTATCGAACCACTATGCGTGTCCACCATAATGAGAAATTTAAAGAAACATACTGAGCACAACACCAGTTTCAACTGTGAATGGGAACAAGAGAGGGAGAATGAAAACTGCTCGATCAGCAGAAAATATTGAAATGGTTTGTTGATCGTACCAGTGTAATAGAGCTGCATTCACATGAAGAACTATTCTGGGACAATTCAGAAACTCATTTTTATGAATTTTGTGCCTGGAAATCTGTTTTTATCTGTATATCCTTCTCAAAAGGCAAACATTGATCCCCCTTTAAGACTTTGTTTTTGCCAATAGTTTTTTGAAACTGTGAAAGGAATTTCCTTAAAAATTTGATTACGTGTGGCGAGGCAATCTTTTACTTGAATTCTGAGGTCAATATCAGAAATGTGATGGATTACCGTTGCTGCGATCAGGAATCCCCTGAACATCATTATATTGATTTTCAACAACGGGTAGGACAGGTGATGGTATGAATACGCTTGAGCAGAAATGGTAACATTTTTGGACCCCATTTCGTTCATGGATATCATAATAGCCAAGAGTACATACGAATAATTCGGTACCAATGTTATTCAGCGAGAATTTCTTTACTCTAAGCATTAATAGAGGTGATGTATGTTGGCAACAGGATAGATCCCCTGCTCATACCAGTCAAAACTTCATCGATTATTTGTCATTTTTGCAGGGGAACTGTTACGCCTGAAACTATCTGAAATTCCTCCAAAGGAATGGTCCCAAGATGCAATCGCTGCAAATAGGAACAGTTTTCCTGGTAAGTAGAGCACACAATGTAATGGACACTTTTTTTTTCATTAAAAACCAAAATGGAAACCTTGAATTTTTAGTTAATCCTTCGTTCCTTTGCGGGCGTGGATTATCACTTTAATCTTTTGAACGAATTGAAACTTTTTTATGGAACCAAGTTACAAATTATACAGGCATTAGGTGTTTCATAGATGTAACAAAAGGATTAAATGGAACAATTTACTTATTCTTTGCTTTTTCGTTTCAAAATCTTGCGTTGGAAAGGATAAAAGGCAAAATGACCTTTGCTTTGTCGAAATTTCAGCGATTCTATTGCTAAATAAGACATTAATCGTTAAGTTAACTGTTAGTGAATAACACATTTGAGAACCATTTAAGTTCATATTTAGTCAACTAAATCCTTGGCGATTCTTTTGGCGGGGGGGGGTCACATAAAAAATGATAAAATATTTTTCTGCAGAAATGTTGCTATTAGAAAAGAATTAACCATTTACTAATTTTTGTCAATTTGGTTCTGTCTGTAAGACAACTTGCTGGCTAGCAGCTGGTCTTGAGTTCAAATCACGGTAGTGGAACATGGACTTTACTTACAGGTTTACATCTTTGATTTTGGTGAGAATTATTCTTGTTGTTACAATAAGAAGAAGTTGACTTCAAACTTTGTGCAGATGTTTGACAAAATTAAAAAACAGATAAAAGGTGATACGTGGAAAAAAAACAGATGAAAGGTAAAAAACAGATAAAAGGTGATACGTGGAAAAAAAACAGATGAAAGGTAAAAAACAGATAAAAGGTGATACGTGGAAAAAAACAGATGAAAGGTAAAAAACAGATAAAAGGTGATACGTGGAAAAAAAACAGATGAAAGGTAAAAAACAGATAAAAGGTGATACGTGGAAAAAAACAGATGAAAGGTAAAAAACAGATAAAAGGTGATACGTGGAAAAAAAACAGATGAAAGGTAAAAAACAGATAAAAGATGGAATGTGAAAAAAAAACACAATTCACATGTTGAAATCGCCCTTGTGTCAAATTTTCCATCGCATGCAGGCAATTAAATGAATGCACAGAAACATGATTTCACCTGATAAGTAACTTTCAGACCTCCGTTGTCAGCGATGTTTTCTCCTAAGGTTATGTTCCCATTGACCTGTGAATGAGGAAAGTGAAAAGTAAAACGATTTATGAATATCACATGAGCTGAAAATAAAAAGAGGAACATGTGCACATGCACTTATACATGTTCACATATTTATACCGATCTCGATAATTCAAAGATTACAATGACTGCATCAGCCTATGCACTAATTCAAAGAATATGAAATTGACTTTAATATGATAGATAGTCAGACAGATAGATAAACAGATATTCGAGCAAACATTCTTAAAACATAACAAATTCGAACCAAGGTAAGCTCTCCAACAGAAAGATCTATTTAGCTATGAAAATTGTATGTACAGAGACATTTATCAAGCTTTACTTGATCCGGCACCGGCCTGAGGTAGGGGGTATTCTGTGATATTAGTTTCCTATCCATTAACCTGCGACAGACACTTAGATACTCTATGTACAGGTTTCCTTACTATCCAAAAGCAGAACATCTCAGTTTTCACCTTCATTCGTCGAAAAAGCGAGGATGCCGATGTGTACCACCCATAAATGTTTTTTTTTCTTCTTTTTATCTATTGTCATGCTCGCATGTGTGTGCGTGAGATAGAGTCAGTTTGATTTAATTTTCGGATGCTTAGCTAAATTTCAGCGTATCTAAGAGTGCAAAAGTACTAGGTAATAGCAGCAAGGAACAATTTCTTATTTTGTATCATATATTCCAGTCATTACTTTATCTTATCCCGCCAGACAGTCAGACACTTTCGTGTTGTTTGTTTGATGTTTAGCACTCAAAATATTTACCGGTCTTTAAATCCCATTTGCATATATTGTTTCCTGCCCCACAAACTCTTGCTATCGCTCTGTTGAGAGCACACAACCTACGCCTGGGGGCCTTTCTTTGGGGTTTTGCACTGCATTATTTGATGGTGTCTATTTGAGGGGTTGCTCCGTGTGATATTTCTTCCACTGTGGCAACACTATTTTTCACATGTTAAAAATCACCAAGGGACTCTCCCTTTACCCCAGGGACACCAAGGAAGAACAAGCTTAGCACTGAAACGATCTCTTAGATCATGAGAAACGAACAATTTCTTTACTTCCCGTCGAACACAACAATCATTGATTTTTCTATCGATTGATTAATGCTGTGACGCCTACACCATTCAATCTATTTATTAGTTGATTGCCCTTCGCCCTGTAATCATAAAAACTTTTCGATTCTCAACTTAATTTCATTTGAAATGATAAATTCCTTTTGATTACTTATAATAGTCCATAGAAAACTAATATGATTATACTGACATGTGATCAATATACCATCGAAAAGGTGTAAATTTGCACATATACATACATACGTACGCATACATACACATCTTGTCTCCCAATTGTATATATATAATACATATACGGCCATATTCACTTATACACGAATATTTATATTCATTTGCTTTTTACGCTTAGTGAAACACAAGGTTACAAGTTTGGAGTTCTTATTGTGGATCTAACACAATCAAATAGTGAGGATCTATAAAATCAACCTCATCAATTTTACTCTACAGAAAAAAAGACCCTTATACGAATGTATGTCATATATCAACATACGCACATACATGTATGTACGACATAAGTTGAATCCCTACAATTTATATACGTATACACGAGTAAGCTAGCAAACTAAAGATCAAGTACGTACATATGTACACACGTATGCTTTTTTATGTGTAAGCTTGTTAATTAGATCCTGACTATATATATACATATATATATGTGAATATATGTATATGCACACATATTCATATATATTATAAACATGTTTGTGTACCGAATCTTTGCTCCATTATATCTTAGGCTCTACTCTAAATCAGCTACATATTTTATCTTGATTATATCGAGCACTTTATAAAAATGCATGAGATATTGCATTATGTTAGATAATATTATATTGCATTCCTAATTTGTATTGTATATTATCAGTGTATTGGTGCAGATTATAGTTAATTTGACAATAAGAGAGTGAAATAACAATAAGCAATATCCTTGCGGCCTTCAAACATATCTCCGCTCAGACATCCAACTAATTAACTATCGTCACCCACCACAAGTTACAGACCATGTACAAATACAGTATTTTATAACCACATTTTCTAGCAAGTCAAATTGGGCAAGATAAAAGGATTCATTTGTGTACACACACACACACACACTCACACACATATATATATATATATATATATATATATATATATATATATATATATAGATAGATAGATAGATAGATATAATTCATGGGCATTGGTATATATGAAAAATAAAACTCACGTATAAATCAGTATTCGGTATCTTGAAGCTCGAATACTGTTTCATCAAACCTTGGGAGAACTGTATGAATTTTTTCTTGTCCTCTGTAGAAAGCCAAGGGAAGAAATTCCCTTTACTATCGTATAGACTCCCTACAAAAAAAACGATTATAGATATATATTATGTGGGAAACACTGAACAAGAATTTTGTTGATCAAATCTAACTGCAAATGAAAACTTTTTGTGTGTAGGTGTGTGTGTGATTGATTGACAAAGGGCTTGATATAATCAGCAAACGAGGCAGACAAGTGCCAAGTTTGAAGTTCCTGGGGTTAGCGGTCCACAAGAAATCTAATGAAAATAGATTTTAAAAATGAATAAAAATCATACTATCGATATTTTGTCTGAAATCATACAACTAAATTTAGATATCAAGTATCTAATCTGGCAATGAATCCAAATTTAGTAATAAAAGACCCAAGTTTGCAACACTAAAGAGAATTAGTTAGAATACTTCAGAGCTGTAATACCCTACAACAGATGGAAAACTATTTCAAATGACGATTATGGATAGATGTTAAATCTCACATTGGCTAGGATCAAAGTGTATCATCTGTTTTTCGGCGGTATTTGGGCCAAAAGGGTGATCAGTCTAGGTGCAATGCCGTAGCCGATATAGAGCATTGAGGCGTGGCATTTCTAAGTGCAAGCAGCCTAGGATTCGACCAAACAACTCCAAAATTGACTCAGCCCAGTCTCGAGGGAGCAGTGCACCCTGGAGCAGTACTGTACCATTTGTCTAAGAGGGATGGGTCAGGCTTACCATGATGCCTACGTGAAACTAGTTGTGGGAACTGGAGCAATTTTTGAAGAGCACCTGAACTTGGGTACCACTTTAAAAACGACCTTGTACCACATCTTGTTTCGGTGGAAGTGCAAGTAAATAGGCAATTATGGCAAACTACTCTTCATACGTCCGGTATAAAGTCCAGTTCCTTCCTAACGTGCACCTTTGGAACAGGCACTATCCTAGTTGTAAGAATCTTAGAAGCGAAATAAATGATATTAAACACTCAACAAAGTTTTGACTTGGGTGTGCTTATTCTTGTTTTTCGTATATGTGTCGGTGTGTGTGTGTGTGTGTGTAACTGTGAGTATGTGGATGTGTTACAGGGTGTATGCGTACGTGTGATTGTTTAGATGTGTCAAGCAGAGAGGATGAGAGGGAAGAGGGACATTTCTCTCTTTCAATTCTAATGCCATTAGTAAATTGAAATACTCATAGAAATTGTTATCGATTTACATACAATAAATTGATAAGTGATATTAATTATGAATTATGAAATGATGATACGAAATGAGTTAATAAATGGAAATAATGATTTTATATGGTGATAAATGATAATTATGAACATAGTCAATAACAGTTTTCAATTTTTACACACTGAACGATCTCTCTCTCTCTCTCTCTCTCTCTCTCTCTCTCTCTCTCTCTCTCTCTCTCTCATTTATTTATACATATAACGCTATGGCTTGTCTTCCCGAACGGAGGATTTATTTTCCACGATATTTATCCAAATATACCAATCATACGAAAATAATCAGATAGATTAATATAGATATTGATAAAAAATCGATGGAAGATTAAGACTAATTCAAACCAAATGTTTCTATAAAAAAGTAAGAAGCGCCAACCACTGGTGCAATAACGATATTATTTTTCATTGTTCTTCAATACCTCTGGATCGATATCTACGAACCGTTCGTAGTTTAAATCCCCTTATAATGTTACATTTTTCTCTCCCCATCCAGAATGTTCCCACGTATCCTTGCCCCTCTGAGAAGAAAAAAACACGAAATTAAAATAATTACGGTTAAACAAACAAAAAACATCATTAAAAAATGAAAGTTCATGTAAATGATTGAAAAACGATAAACAACAAAAACATACCGGATGTAAGGGAAGTAACTCAAAACTACCTGAACAGAAGATGAATTAAAAAGAAAAAAGGGGAAAAAACACGGTTTAATTTTTAGTAACTCTTCAATCACAAAACCACCCTGAGATCGAAGTTTGTGACACAAATTTGTTGTGATGACCATAGGTATAACGATTATATATATATATATATATATATATATATATATATATATATATATATATATATATATAGTGAGGATAGGCACAATATTTATCCAACATAAGGGAGAATATAACAGACAATATTGAAAAACAAAACTGGATGAAAAATATTTCCGTCACATGTTTCGAGAGACTGTTTAATCTCGTGGTCAAACGTCAAATTTGAAAAATGATGCAATTTTGCGAATAACAAATTATGGAGAGGAGAGGGGAGATGATGCAAGGTAATTGTTTCTCTAAATTTTCATTTTCATTGGCGGAAAAGGAGATGTGTTTGTGTCAAAGTTGAAATCATTTGTGAATAAGTGAAATATGAAAAAAGTTTTGTGAATGCATACGTAGTTCAGTCAAGTGTCTGAGAAATTGTATATTTGTATGTAGGGCATAAAAGTGTGCATTGTTGCAGGATTATTGTTGACTGAGTTTCCACGATGTCATATTCTTTGTGAACATGTGTGTGGATAATCCAAGATTTTACAAAATTATGGGTAGCGTATTTTTTTACTTTTTTTTTGTTCAGATTTTTTTGGTTTTTACTATTGAGATGTGTTAATTCATAATTGACTTTTGTATTAACCTTTTGGGATAGGAAGTTATGTAGATTACATGGAGTAAACTCATATTTTTTACTTCTAGGAGTCAAAGTCAAGAGGAATTTTATTTTCACTTTTAGAAGTCGAAATCGATAAGGAACATTAATTTTCGTTTTAAAGATCAAAACATCTTCTACGGGTAAAAATCGGGGGATATTCCTCTCTTCTCCAAAAATTTAAATTAAGGAGGGTTTTTCCTCTTCCATGGATCAAAATCGAAAGAGAGAATTTATTTTCATTTTTGGGGATTTTTTGTACTTAAAATGTTTTTAGGAGGTTGGAATCCAAAAGATTTCGTTTCTTTTTTTTCTTTTTTTCTTTTTTAGAGGACAAAATCGATGGGGATTCAATTCAGGGGTTTATTTCCATGGTCATTCATCACGATAAAATGATTTCTTACTTTTTAATGATTTTCATTCTTTTTTTTTTTCTAAAATCAATTGTCGACATCAAAGTGTGACGTATATTTGCCTACTTTATTAAAAAGAAAAACTAAAACTTTTTCTACATATCTCATTTGTTTCATTTCTAGGAGTCAAAAGGAAGTGGCTTTTTACCCATTTTTAACGGTCAAAATCGAAGAGGAAACTTTTTCTCCTCTTTCACGATTCAGAATCAAGCGAGAAATCATTTCTCATTTTACAGCGTCCTCATTGAGAAGGAACATTTCTCCTTTTTTAGAGTCAAAATCGAGATTGAATTTGTATTTTTTTTATTTCAAGCAGTAAAAATCAAAGTAGGTGATTCTATTTTAGAAGTCAAAATGTGGAGAGTTTTTTTTTTCTGCAATTTTTATGGGTCGAAATAGTTTCCTCTTTTATCAGTGGAAATTAAGAGGGACTTTTCCTCCTCCTCGACATTTTTAAGGTCACTCCCTCCATATCCCGTTTTTGTTATTATTTGCCAAATTTTTTGCAATACTCCTTTTTTTTAAACATTAACCCATTTTTTCTTAATATCAGTCTGCTATAAAATTATACCTTTTCTTCCAAACTTTTTACCATTCTTTAACATCAGTTCTTTCTTTTGACATTAACTAAACCCTCTTTTTCAATATAAACCCAACTTTTTCTTTGATATCATTTTTTAAAATTTACGCTCTTATGACGTCTTGTTTCTTATTTTATACTATGGTAGTCTCTCATCATCCACATTTTTCACATTGACCTCCATTTTTTCTATCCTTGTAAAGAATGATATGAAATCAATTTAGTAACAAATCAAACACACATTCATATATCTTTCTATTTCCTTTTAGGACAGAAATTCAAACAAACTATTTGGTGGATATTTAGTCTATTATCAAATCAAAAAAAAAAATCCCAGCAAATCTTTAGGATATATATATATATATATATATATATATATATATATATATATATGGGGTTGGGTGTAAATTTGGATGGAGAGAATGCATATCGGTTGACTCACTTGTACTGTGAATGAGGGTCAGCGTCGAAAAATCTCAAAGTAAATATAGTTTGTTTTAGCGGAGAATACTTTTCTGTCTCACGGATGTATTTTCATTGAAAAGTTATAAGGAACAAAACATTTAGGTGCTTTGAAAAAAACTCAAGAGTATGATTGTCTGACTTGAAAAAGATGGGAGGCAAAAATTCTGTCAATAGCTTCTCTCGTTTCTGTAACGTAATCGTAAGTGTAAAGCTTCTTGACGCTATTAGTTGGGGGGTGTTGTTGTTGTTGTTTTTTCTGAGAATGCATTCCTGATTTGTTTTAAGGAAAAATGAACTCCAGCAAATTTCTCTTAGAATCGACAAAGCAGTGCTTAGTCTGGCATCATAAGCCTTAAGCTGCTTCCAATACTAGTTGGTCCCCATTTGTATACTGAACAGTTCCATCACTGCTTAAATCCAGTATGGAACTATTGCTATCAGCGTGATTCTAAACATCGATCTGACATTCATTATTCAAAAGGAAATAATCATTAACAATCCATCTCGCAATGCATTGAACCTGCAAATACGACAGGAAGTCATTCTCATTTATATAAATGTTACGAAACTTCAATCAACTTCTTCAACAATGCACGACTGGAGACTTGACAAAAATTGATGTAGTACTGTCAGTTTCCTGTAGGAGCATTTTTGATTGAATTGAAGAAAAAAAACTTCGGTTTCCTTTCCAGACAACTTATTCATATATTGTTAATCACTGCTACCAATAACAGACCGGTTTAGTCACTGTTGCTGGGTTTAGACTATTCATGTGTTCTGACATTTATATGCATCCATATATCTATCCAGATTTTGACAGACCCTTACCGTCCATGGTAAAAACTTTGAATTTTCCACACCCATCTCACTGAGTGCAGAATTTTTTTTTGTTTCTTGTAAATTCTTATACCAAATAGGTTTTCATTTGGGGTTACAATTTACAATGAAATTCCTTTGCAAAATTAGCCTTTAATCTATGTCCAGCGGCATTAACTCTTGTTTTTTTTTTTTGTTTTTTTATGATTAGAGCTCAAAAAAAGCAAGAGAAGTAATTTATGATTCTAAATATACTGTCAGTTTTTCAACAAATCAATTTAATTTTACCATCACCACTGCTTGATTCACGAGATAAAAGCAACCTATATGGGTGATTGATCATTTCCCTGGTTTGTATTTGATTGAAAAAGTTTATCGATACAGAGGGATTGTTTATATCTCTTGAGACATGACGAATTTTGTTGAAATTGTTTTCAGAGATGACAAAATGGATTTGGAATACCTTTATTAAATTGTGAACAAGCGATGATTGACTGATTGGTGGAATGTTTGGTTTTCAGTTGTTGGCAAAGCATTGGAGTTTATATTACTATTTGTCACTTTGTATTTACATCTTCGCCTCATTAATCACGCCTGTTTTTGAGAGAACAACAGAAATCGATATATACTATTGCTTTATTCATTCATCAACTGTGGCAAAACTATCACAAGATAAAAGCCCTGACTCATAAACGGAGCTGAATTCTCATTGATCACAACGAAGCGGAAATTTTATTGTGATGCATGTAGAATTGCAATGACTTATAGTGACGCAGTTAATGGGTTGATTGATAGATTACTCTTACGAGAGCTGGAGAGTTTAGGTGAGGAAATTATTTGTTTGTAGCATTTTATCTAATATATGTGTGGGGGGGGTGTTCATTCTTTAATAATACATAATTAAAGTATTGCTACATGAGTTGAACATATATGTATCAATATATCATCAAGAAATGGATATAATCCACCATAATGATCATAAATGCGTTTTGAAGTGATCCCCTTTATTACATAGTGTATGTATCATTTGGCCTTGACAGCATGAATAGAATAAATAATTAAACCTACCCCAATTTCTTCTATCGCTTATTCTATTTATACTGTACATTAATTGTGTAATTACGGGAAATTATTTCAAATATCTTCAAAGTGATGGAATGCATCTATAATAAGATGTATATATATATATATATTAGAGAGCAATAATTTGAGAATCTTTTTTAAATGAAACAATTCACATTCTGTAATGAACAGTTGAAGAGATATTTACTCATTTTATCAGATAGATAGATAGATAGATAGATACCATAATAATATTTAAATAATTGAGTCATCCACAGGCAGCTGTTTCGTTGTATTACAACTCTCCAGTGTGGCTATAGACTATCCATTATCACATCCAGTACCACGAGGTAGGATCGAAACCTTCGCTTCAGACCAAGAGGCTAGCATTTTACCCCTTCCTTACGCAGACCTGGATGTCAGTAAAATTGAATTTAAGATATATATGTAAGGTTTAGAAGAATGGACTTTGAGTTTATCGACAAGATGGCGCCCTGGTCTTTCCATCAGGGGAACTTTTTCTTCAGCATGATTTTTTGTTCTGTCTCCTTCGAAACATCGTGGTTGGAATAGTGTTGTGTTCTGTTTCTAGCGTCTCTCTATGTGAAGAAACCTGTGACTGGATTTTCACGTAAAATCTTGCATAATATTTCATCTTCTCATGGACCAGGTCCTTTGTGGATAACATCATTGATAACATGAGCAGAGACATCTGTGACCCGTGGCTGAGTTAATATAGATTACCAACTGGTTCCACTGATCAGTGTCTGAGCACAGGATTTCAGATGATAACTATCAAGACAAACAAGCCCATCGTTCTTGGAGTATCGACGCAATGCAATCTTCCTACCATCACTTTACTAGTTTAATAAGAGTGCACAGAAAGGGGAGAAGGGGATAAAAGAGAATCGGATAGTTTTATAAGAGGGTAGGGAGAGAGAGGAGGAAAGAGATTCGGATAGTTTTATAACAGGATTGGGTAAGAGTGGAGAAAAGAGAATCAGATAGTTTAATAAGATGGGGGGAAGAGTGAGGGGAAGAGAGGAAGGAATTTTAAGGAAGGAGTAGAAATATTTTGGCACATGAAACTAATCTGTGTTTATTATTGATTTTGACTTTTTACTTCCATCATTGTTTTCCAGTTGTTTTCTATCTCAATTTCGAATTGGACCGTTATTCTACAGCAATGATTGGATAAAGCAATGAGAAAATAAAGAGTAGATCCACGGTAAGAATCGATCTCACACCCTCTTGCTCTATTATAGTCTTTTTTTATTTTAAAACTCTTGCAGGGATTTTAAGACAAAGTTTGGATACTTTTGACAGAGTCTCTCAATTGTACAAGTGAAACTATCATTCAATGCAAATCAAGGAAAACTTTAAGGATATCAATTTCAGAAGACTATTTTGAATAGCTACATGAATATCAAGTTTCTATATACTTCATATATACGTGATTGTTTTTAAAACCATTTTACGTCATCGTTTTGGTTTCATCTGATCAACAAAGAAACTCCAGACCAACCTTCATCGTCGTATGCATGCATCAGTTCATGTCCCACAATAGTCCCCAAACTGCCAAAATTGAAGGCCCTAAAAATAGATAATGAAAATCAAGTCTACAATCTATCATAACGTTTCCTTCAAACTGTTCGTCTTTAAGTTACATTTCAAAATGAAAAAAAAATTACGTTTATGATGGGCTAGGGTTATAGAAGAGATGACATCCATGCCAATAAGTACTTTTTTTATTTCATATTTTCCAAATGAGGAAAATGAAAAAAACCGTGTAAAGGTATGCAAAAGAGTGAAGGATTGAACAAAGAATTTTGCTAAATGAAAATAACTGAACTTGTGCGCTCAGGAAAAAGAAAGAAAATTAGGAAAATAAAATGAAGTGGAATTGAACTAGCTTTTAAGTGTCTGTGGATGAAAGATTTAGATCTGGGGATGGCAGCTTCAGTATAATGTTTTTTTTTTCTCTTCAGATACAACCGTGCTTCAGATTTCCACCGTTTGGTATAACGTTAACAAGGCAACGAGTATTTTGCAAGTGTAAATTAAATGTTTTAAGTACTGAATGACAAAATATAGGCAACGTTTTTCATTAACGGAATTCAATTGAAAAACACCGCTCAATTACCTGAGGGACAGAAAAGTTACACTTCATTAGTCGAAATCTTAGTACGGGATCTCTGTAGAACCAAAATGACCCGACTGACCAACAAGTGGATTACTGATTCTTCTCCCTTTGCTCGTCTGTGTATCTTTGTATCCGAGCACTCCTGATCACATTTTGGGGCCACAACCTTTAGAATCTGTATGAGTACACCACTAAGCACTAGAAATGTTCTGGTTTTGTTTTCCCAAAAATGTGCTTTCGTGGGTTTCTCAAATCTTGCGCTGGTATTTCTTTGATAATTTTATATAAAAGACCTTTTTTTCCGATAATCAATCTGGTACGCGCGCAAGCTACGGTGAATCATTTAGGCGAGGCATGGATATGGTTATCTACTTAATTCTTTTCATTTTCATCTGCACGTTCTACTAACCATTAATGAAGCATTTCCGACATTACACGCGTTCACGATAGAAAGATAAACAGTTGTTTTTCTTACTTACATTGGCGACTGAATATCGAAAAATGGGTTACGGATTATTCCAGCTGGAATTGCTGAAAGAATAGAAAAAACATCCCATGAAATCGTTTAATTTAGAAATTGCTTTTTGTAAACGATTATTAATGAAGAAGGTTGTGCTAGTGGTCAAAAGGTTAGCTGCACAGAGAATGGAATAGACGAACCATGTTTAAACACAAACAGTTTGAGGTCACTTTACATTACTGCCATCTCTTATCCGCTAAAGGTATAATAGCAAGGCATGATTAGCCCTAGAGACTGGTTTGGTTACTAGTTTTGGAGCTGGACAACTCTGAATTTAAGCTATTGAAGTCTAATCCTTCGCTCAATAAGGCCTAGCAAGCTGGAAATGGATTACAATAAATTGCCCTGGTAAAATGTAGATAATTTTTCTAAAAAGTCAGTCAAAATAGTTGGATCAAATCGATGGAATAGATGACAACTTGCTTAATATTTCACACTCATATAGTTATTTATTAGTTTTGAATCTTGGCCACAAAAATCCATGATTTTCCGTTACTCTACACCAGCTTACAAATTATTACTCCCCACCAGAGGGCCAGAAAAGGGTTCTCTTATAATCTATACATTTAAAAATGGAATGGTCGAATAGCTGAATATTGTGAATGATGACACGAAGAGGTTTTCGCAAGTCTCTCAGGGCAAAACCCAATGGATGATTTGTGATAGTGTCTTTGTCAACTTACTAATCATGTTTAGATGGGAATCATACCATGCATTTACGGCAAACATTCCATCTTCATCAGAACTGAAAAGGAAACAAAAGAATTGGTTTTATTCAATGTGTTTATGCGCATCTCTGTGAGGTTTTTCTGTTCTCAGTTATCTGACACCGTTCTTCATTCGTAATCAATTATCGTGATAGATATAAAATTATGTCATCAGCGTTCACAAGCATGGGATTATAGATCAAAATTGTTTTTGGGGATATAATTCATATAATTCATAGTTTTGTTTCTCCCCTTCAATCCGCAGTTTACTTTTTGTGGTTTTCGCTTAAGTTCTGTTTACATTTCAGTGTCCCAATCCCTATCAGTGATTACCCTTCCAGTGTTGTGTAGAAACATCATTTTAATTTTATTTCTGTTTTAATGTACTTCCTCATTTATCTCAAACAGTTTAGATCTTAATGAACGATTCTTCCCGAAGACTTTATTTAGAAAAAACATGGACTCCTTTCAGAAATGCTACAAAAGCAGGAACTAACTAATAACTAAGTTGGAATCGTGCTTTTTACTGCAGTATCCAGTTGGTCTCAAAAGGTCAATTCAAAGTTCTAATCTCAGATTTTGTCTGACTACTTGCTGATTGAGCTAGAAAAGTTTAATATCATGCTGAGAATAACCATATAAATTTTTCTTTTCACCTCACACAAACCAAACTAAAACCAGCATTTCAAAACAGAGAATGGGATATCTATGATTTATCACAGAATATTCAGTTGAACAATTTTGTTCATACGAATAATTTTTTCCAGATCATAGTGATCGAGCCAAATGTATATTCATATATTTGTAACCTGCAGAAACATTTGCATTAGGTAAATTGCTTGTGTGTGAGTTTGAGTGCGTATGTGTGTATGTGTGTGAGTGAGTCTGGATGAGCGATTGAGAGTGTGTATGTGCACCTGTATGTGTGTGTGTGTGTATGCATCTCTTTGAGTGTGAGTGTGCTCATTTAATTTTGTCTCAGAGAAATAGTTTTCCCTCAGAGATTGAAGAAAATTACGTGTGCCAGTAAGAAAAAATGTATATATATATATAAGTTCTTTTCTTATATATATATATATGTGTGTGTGTGTATGTGTGTGTGTGTGTGTGTGTGTTTTCATCATGTAATGACAAAACCTTTAAAAAGTAATTAAAATTTAATATCAAATTAGACAATTATTCATTTCACTTACCTTGTTCTACCGGTTGGCACCCCGAGTTTAGAAAATTGCAGTACCATTTGTCGCGCTTTGATTTGTATTATGTTTCGAAAAAAATTTGAGCGCGTTATCCGAAGCTAACGAAGAGAAAAACACACGAATTAGATGAATAATTCCGTATGAGGTCATGCATTATAATATACATGTATTGGTACTTACTAAGTTTAGCTTTATATGGCACTAGTCTACAGGAGTGAAGAAAGGTGAACGGAGAAATGAAGGAAGTATTAATCCAGCAGTCCAAGTTATGTCCATTGCCGCAAGCGTCTTCGATAGGCACGAGTCAGGAATGGATTTTGTATCAATAGGATAAGGTCGTCTATGTGATGAGCAACGTTCTGCTGAGATACATAAGATCCTATTATTCATATGGAATGTACTTTGTAGCCTACCATCCACCTTAACATCAGTAACAACCATGCACACCGCTTCATGGCAAGACTTCTACGATGGCAGTAATATCATTTGCCACACTGTGTGCTTTGTACAGGAATAGTGACAGGAACATAAAGAAGATTTCACTGCGTTGCTCTGTCCACCAAACTCCCCAGATCTCAATCTCACAGTGCATTAACGAGATGTGTTGGACTATCACGCTCTGGAAACACTGACACCAGAGAGTCCATGTCTGGTTGAGACTTAAATTCGCGGACGAACCCCTTATAAGACGGTTGTTCATAATATTTCAGTTCATCGGTGGATTAAATATTTTTGCGTATATATATATATATGTATATATATATATATATATATATATATATATATATATATGTGTGTGTGTGTGCATAAACTGCACGAGTAAGAAAACTGGGAACCAAGATATATTCTTCAATCGCTGCAGGATAATCATTACTTTCACTGCTTTCATCGCACTCTACGAACTCCCTTGATTTATTCTTTGATTCATTGCCAGTGTAAAAAAGACTCAGAACTCGGAAAAATCTTGTCAACATCCTTGAAGGCATACGTACGATATTTATTCTTGGGAGCTACCATTTTTAATTATAAAAATGTTGTTAACTCCTTGCTGTGTAAATCAAATGTACCAGTGGTAGGCATGAATATATCCGCTTTGGGAAAATATGCAAAACTGGATTTCGTTATCGAAGCCAAAAAATTATACTGCACAATTCTCATCCACGTAACATTCACCAGTAGATATATGTATTATTGAACTTACCCCATCAAATAGAAAATTAACATTACGAGCGATCATAGTTTTGTTGTTGTAGCCAATAATTTCTAAGAGGTCTTTAATCTGAAAAAAAACAAACAAAGCTCTCACTTTCCAGAAGTTGATTTTACCTGAAGTAAAAGTCATTTTTGTATGGTGCGCCCTCTTTTAATACTCATCAATATGTACAAATTTCATTAATTCTCTTTTCTCCAAAAGTCTTCATCTATCATCCTATCAAGTCATTATCTACAAAAGTAGATAATGACCAATAAGAACCATTTAGAACTTCTTTTTTTTTTATTGATAAATACTTTTGGGGGTCTCCATGGTAATTTTCGGGTTGACAATGCCCAAATCTTGTACCCATAGTTTTTAGATAATCTTAGACAAAATATTTACACTTTAGATCATTTTTGTAATTCATTTCCTTCGATAATTATTCCAGGTACACGCGTGATGATTCATGTATGTCAGGTACAGATATTGTATATGTTTTGAGAAGTGTTATTCAAAATGTCTGAAATTGAACTCATTCCCAGAATGCTGCACATAAACATGTCAGCTGAACATATTAATCAGGCCTAAGTGGAATTCAAGTAAATGTGGCTTTTGCTACTCAAAAGGCACACAGTATGAGAATTCTTACTGAATGTAGAAAGAAGACAATAACAAATGTATCCTACTAGTAAGTATTGCTGATTTTTAAGAATTGTTTGCTACTGTTATTTGACACTATAACCAAAAGAATTACTCTTTCTTTACCTACTCTGCTTGGATCGTCTAATGGTTTTCCTCACACGCAGAAAGGCTTGGGATCAATTCCTGATATGAAGAGTAGGGAAAACTCTCGATTAGGACAAATTTCCCATTGCACTCTAATTGAGTACACTCTAAGCTGTGTGATTAGAGTGGAGGTAACCTTTTGATGGACTTACATCTTGCCGAAGAGATGATCATGCAAACTTGTAACCAAGTCCTGGTCTCCAATTGCTAGGATCACTAAACTGACACGTTAAACAGAAACCGGGACTTACACCGATCCCATGCCCCATTAGGGGTTCTCTGTTGATTCATTTTTTACTAATATAAAACACTTGAAGTTTATAATCATACCTGCATTTTATGATTTGTTCACTAAATGTATCCAGCCTATGCATATAATTCTCACAAAATTGAATAAAACAGGTCTAATGAGTCACACAATTGAAAGTGTCACGTAACTGTCGTCTGTTAGCAGCAGAAAGTAAAAAAGAAAGAGTTGATCAATGACTCACCTTTTTTGGTCAGTGATCACTATACCTGTCATAGGGATGGATAAAAAAATGTTTTCAGAAGGTGTGTAGTAGACCACTAGAGCGTCCTGTACAGCTTCTACACTTTTAAAACTCTAGAATTTTGTAGGGGGATCAAAATAACCCTTAAAAGCTTCAAAAAACACTTTTTCAAAAAGACGTTTACAGAATGGGTCTAGTACTAATGCAAATTTTGAACCTTATTGGTCGATTGGTCCGTCCGGTGGACGTTCAAGACGGCTAGGCACAAAGTAGTGATTAATTTAGCACAAAGTATCATTTCAGATTGAACCTTTATTTTAAAAGTCTATTATGTGCAGAGTCGGCTGTGATGATGTTAGAAACGTTTTCAGAAAGGATGTAGTGAGTACCTATGCAAAATTTCAGCCTTATAAGCTAATTGGTGCCGCCTGTAGACTTTCCAGATACATACATACATAAATACATATATATGTAGTCAGAAGGGAATGAAGCAACCAATTTTGATAGTTTTATAAACAGTTTTGTTTTGTTTCTAATAGCGATTACTGGAGAGAGAATCATCTTAAATGAGATTCTTGACGGTCAGCCAAGTCAGCGATGAATGTGACATTTGATGTCGAAGAGGGGAATTCAGAAAAATCAATGAGACTTTCTTACTTAGCTAAGTACACTGAATGCCAGAAACATTTTTCTTTGAGGTTTGTGATGCTGATTTTGTTTTGCCTCTTTATATTCTCGTTTTTATCGTTTTGATTTTATTTTGGGGATGTTTTTTTGTGGGGGGGGGTAGCCAATTCTCCGGCTTTGGTTTTTAAAATACAATAAATAATGGATAAACTTCGTGAATCAGCAAAATAGCACAATATATATCAGCCCCCTTATCTCTTGATATATTTTGTTTGAATGGTAATTCATTTTATCATTTTTAATTGCAACTCATGTATCAGATTTATTGCTTTTTCAGATCTTCTGAATAAAGATTTTGATGTCAACCCATGCGAAATCAAGTTGTGGCTCTCTTAATACTCCAGCGAAATACCTATGAGGAAAGTAGAGAGCAGCCTCAATTGATACAAGATGCTGCGTTGTGCGACAGCAGCTGGGATTGGTAAGCAGTTGCCAGAGCCAATAAAGGTCATTTTAATCACAGCCAGACACTGGATTATTGAATGCTCAGATTCTTTAACAAGCCTGGAAGTCTGCTTATAGATTCAATAATTCTTTTCTTTTGCAAAGATTTAGCAAGTGTTGCCAACTTCATTTTCTTATTTACATCCGAAATCGAGAACAAAATTTATTTTTAAAGTTTATTGAAAATCATTGCCTATTTTATTACTATGAATTAAAAAGAATATTACTCATCAAAATTCATGTAAATAGCAATTTCTGATATCTCCATATTACTCCATATCAAAAGTGAATGCGATAGAAATGTTAAACCAATCCTGTGTAGTAAATAATTTTTATTCCGACGAAGAAAAATTGTATAATATAAATACCCCTAAAGGGCTAAATCTATCTCAACATACGATTTTAATATTCTTTATGCAAAGATTCCTCGTGAAGATCTTATTGAAGAATTAAATTTTTAAAAATAGACTTGGCATTTGCTGAGAGAAATAGTAAATATATTGGGTTTACAAATTCTCTGAAGCTCTCTGGTGTAAAACGAAAAATGGCAAAACTTAGTTGACATGTTCTTCCTATACGGCGATTGTTGTTGTTTTTTTTTGTTTTGTTTTTTTTTGTTGTTGTTGTTGTTGTTTTTTTTTTGTTTTTTTTTATTATTATTATTATTATTATTATTATTATTATTATTATTATTATTATTATTATTATTATTATTATTATTAAGTAATACATTATTTCATCGGAATATTGGTATTCCTATATCTACGTAAATATGAATGTATATTCATGTCATCGTTAAGTAGAACGAATATGAAGCGAACTCGTGCATTTCAAATTAGTTACTCACTTATACTCTAACTAATCCACCGACTAATTATGTCTCCTCTCCTCTTTCCCTGTATCTGCCTCCCCTGTCTTTATCTCTTCCTCACCTCCTGAAGCCAACTCGAGCATATGTTAACTACTAGCAAATATTAGTCAAAATATGTCAGGCAAACTACCAGTAGTGAAGACTGACCAACTAAATGAAATACCACCTGAGGTATACAACTATCAAAAAATAAACACTTAAGGTTTTTGCAAGGAAAAGATACAAGGACTCAACTGGTACCCCATCACTTTTTCTCAGAGCTTTCACCTGAGTACCCAGCCTGCTACACTGTCGAGTCAATACTCTCACGGGTAGTAGACCCTCAAAGTCGGCACTTATCTGCTTCGTTGGGGCGTCTGGTATCTCTGCTTAAAGCTACATGTAGCTATATCATCTGGAGTGTATGCGTTTAAAAACCATAGACAGTTATACTCTCCGGAGATTCTATGCTTCAAGTGCAGACAAACGTATTTTCCCGATTCTCTTTCTCGGCATCTACCTACTGTGGATAGACCACACCCTGTGGTACAAATATACACAAGCCCTACGGTAGGAATGATCTTGCAAAGGGGCAGCAGGCCCCTACAGCAAACGCGTATCTGCCAGGCAAAGGGCACCCCTGTGAAACCTACGACCTTAGATTCCTGCCCCTCTATCTGCCATCATGGTGGACCATAGGAAGCTAACCCTCAGTTTAAAAGTAGGTCCTAGCCACGCTGGCCCCACCCTAAAAATCCATTGTTCAGGCTGGATGTATAACCTGCTCATAGGTCCCACCGTCTATGGTCCTATTGCTGTGGTAATCTGCCCCAACAATTTTCGTCCTTAAAGCCAAGCTATTTATTCATGTCTGAGAGAGGATATTTGGAAGTTTTTGCATGCACATATTTCTTTTTTTGAATTTGTTTTTGTGTCATAACGCAAATATGCATTATGTTCATCTCTTGATGTACTCAACAGAACAGCCGAGCAAACTCGATAACGTTATCATAGCTACAAACGAAAAACAAGCGATGGAATATTTGTGATAACTGTTGCATTACATTGCTTTTTCATGAAGATTTCACTTTTATGACTGCAAAGTTTGGTTTCGACAAATACAATGTGGTTTCTGTGCTTCTGTGAAGCTTTGTGTCATAGTGGGTGATTTCCAATAAATCATATACATTTCTAAGTTGATTGAAATATACTATAAGAGATAAAGAGTTTCAATAGCCAGCTTATGAATTGAAAGGTTGAAAGTTGAAAGAAAATAGGTCAAGTGGAAGGGAGGAATGAGAACGTAAGAAGGAAA
This sequence comes from Thysanoteuthis rhombus, assembly GCA_963457665.1. NCBI lineage: Eukaryota > Metazoa > Mollusca > Cephalopoda > Oegopsida > Thysanoteuthidae > Thysanoteuthis > Thysanoteuthis major. The sequence continues at coordinate 13,738,828 of OY735213.1, read as the reverse complement.
AAACTAGGGTTACCATAAAAAGTTAGAAATCAGGGAAGAAGAGAAAGATTGACTGTAAAAAGGAAAGAGAAAAAAAAATCAAGAAATAAAGTAAGTAAGGAAGAAAAAAGTGTCCAACAAAGGAGAAAGATTGAAGAAAAAAGTGAAGAAAATGAGAGAGAAAGAACTTGAAAAGAAAGACCAAGTGAAGACAAAGAGAAGAAATAAGAATATTCACATCTTGCATAAATGAATCGCCATGGCCTGCACATGTACCAGAACCAATTATGTAAACATAAAAATACAAAGGAAATGGGTCTAAGTTGTCTACACAGAAAATATCTTAGATATTTTCTCGCTATAGATTACTAAGTAGTCTATATACATAAATTGCCAAAGTAGTTAATAAAAAAAATATGCCCAAGTAGTCTATTTAGAGAAAATGTTCGAGTAGTCTGCACAGGGAAAATATCCAAGTAGATCATACAGAGAAAAGGTGACTTGTGAATAAAAGAAGGGGAAGAAATGAAGTAGATACAACGTACAACTTTCACACTGACTACAGCTTCAGTCTTCCATACCATTTCTACTTACTCGGCTTCTCTGTGAAATAGTCTCAATGGCGAGAAAGTACTGGAAAAGGCGTCACTTACATCACTCAACGCTATTTTACCAATAGTTTGAGGAGGAGATGGATTCATGTCTTTTTTTTTTTTTTCAAGACATTAGTCCACACAAACTTAGAACGTCTCAGACGGAGTTTGAAGCTGGCTCACCGGGTCCATCCTCCGAGCAGTCGACTCACACTTTCAAGAAATGAAGGAGGGAAATAAGTTTAAAAAAACAACTTTAAAACTGAAAGGAAGAATAGGGGAAGGGAGAAAAGAAGGGATAAAAAGAAAGAAGGAATAAACAGAAGGAAGAGAGGGAGGAGGAAATAAAAAGGAAGACCGAAGTAAGAAACGAAAGAAGGGATGATTGAAGGAAAAAAGGAATAAACAGAAGAAAGAGTGGGAGGATTCCGCTAACATTGAGAAGACCAGAAACAAAGGAAGCGGTAGAAATAGTTTAGGGAGCCCTTCATCATCTTCATCATCATCATCATCATCATCATCATCATCATCATCATCGACTGAGGCCGACGACCTCCAAGCAATCGTAATGCCATCAAACAGTCTCTTTTATATAGGATTTTCATTTTTTGTAGAAGTATTACGTGTTGTTTGTATTTTCTTCTAGTAAGTCCTCGTCTAGATGTGGTCTATGACTTAAAAGCCGATTATACGTCGACTAATAGAAAAGGACGCTATCTTGTCCAATCTCGTGATTAAAGACAAACGAACTCAGTTGGAATGTTTAATAAGAACCAGGTAAATCTAATTTACTAACATGTTTACCAACATTTCAGTCAATGCTCTCTTTCTCTCTCTCCCTCTTGTCTTTCAAGAATTGACTAATGGCCGGATAAAAAATATTTTAACTATTTTCTGAATTATTCAGATTATTATCTTAATCCTTGTTGTTTTGGTGATTATGTTTCAACCAATGCGTTCCCTGGTCTTTCTCAGGTGTATACTGCATTTCATCATCATCATCATCATCATCATCATCATCATCATCATCATCATCATCATCATCATCAGTCTTTTAGCGTCCGTCGTTGGACATAGACCTTCCCCAGGATTTGCTACACTTCTCTATCATAGTGAACATCAAATAAATACTCTATTTAACCTATTTATGTTTTCAACTTTTATTTTGACCTTTAGTGACATCAATTTGCCGACTCCAACGACAGATACGTGCTACACTTGAAATTTTCATTCCTGATCAAATTGGATCAAAAATGACAGAAAATTCTGAAGATAAAGAGTGCCTTCATTTTGTCATAGAGTTACTGATATAAGTTTTAGGATGGATTTCTGGAGAATTCTTATTTATACTTTATCGTAAGTATATTAGTCAGGAACTTTCAAAACAATTTTTGTATTCGGGTTGACATCAAAGCATATCATCATCCTCATCAGCTGTTATAAGTGTACAACTGGATCGAATGATCTTCCCATTTCCTTTCTAAGACGAGCGTGATTGCAGCAGCAACCAATACCATTGTCTTATCAACAAACCTTTCTATCTCTTCTCCCCATTATGTGGCCAGTCTTTCCCTACAGCGTTTACTGTCCAACAGGCACCAGTTGGTTGACTTCCATCATCTGTTGTCCCTTATCGCCATATGTCCAACCCTTCTACATTTTGGCTGCTTACTCTTACAATATCCTTCATTCTTATCCTCCCTCGGATCCATGTTAATATTTTTTCTATTGCTATTTCCATCAGTTAGTTCTTAAGTGGTTTTGTAAGTTTCCAAATTTAGTATATATATATATATATATATATATATATATATATATATATATATATATATATGTATATATGTATATATATATATATAATATATATATATATATATATATATATATATATATATATATATATATATATATATATATATGTGCATGTGTGTGTGTGTGTGAAGTTGAGTAAAAAAAAACATCCACTAAAACTGAATATATCAATATGTGAAGCTGTTGTTTCACGACATTTCCTTCATCAACATCTGTTTACTTTCGAAGGCGGTGTTTCAATCGCTTTAATCTGTCTCTAAAGAATTCTTCGCTCAAATCAGAGGCGTGCTTGAGCCCTGCACACCCTGATACTGAGTCGGGGACTGAGTGCAATTCATCTAGGAAAACCATGAACATCTAAAAATATATTCTTAAATAGTGGTAGTTTTCTTTCAAGTACTCAACATTTTATCTTCTCGTTTACATGGACGGTTCACATCTTTCCAATGCATTGTTAAAAAATTTGAAGTTCTAATTCCCTTAGTTTCAGACAGTTCAAAGAAGTGTAGAAATTCTCAAGACTTTCAAATTGTGAATACAGCGATCATTTGAAGGACAAATTCCCATAAGAAATTATCAATCAATAGGGAATATAATTTTCAAAATGAGGAAAGTATCGGTTAGCTGGCCATATTACTTATTTGTGCATATTCAACTTTGTCTGACAACTCTCCAGCAGTTTGCAAATCTTATACATTATTTGAAAGCAAGAGATCATTTTCAAAGCTGAAGTTGATTAAAATCTCACTTAAAAGCTCGATGTCTCAAGAACAACTCTTGGGAATTTCTGTTCTAAGTATAAAAATGAGCCAGCTCGCAAAACTGACTTCAACCAACTCATCAACCCATCCGCCGCTGCGAAGTTCCGAACAAGAAATATTCAAGTTGAACAGAGAAAATTGACTTATGGTAACTTGACTACACAGTTTTTAACGTTCCATTGCGAAATTTATTGTTAAAAATATATTTTTATGATTTGTTTTGAATACAATCAAGAGAACGAGTTGGGTCTACCAGCAATTTACTTTAAAATGTAAAGTTCAAAATCAGAATGAAAGCCTAAAAATAATTGCTTGAATTTAGTTTTTAAAAGTTTGCTGGGAGCAGAATAGAACTTTGTACTGCTACTGTCAAAACGGTAATTTTATCATCATCAAGGTATTGAATTATCTATGCAAATGAGTTTGGGTAACAAATAGAAGTCTCTAGGGGCAAAAGCAGAACTCTAGGGTAGATGAGTTAGGGTTTCCCAATGGAATTCTCGTAGGCCAGGCCTTGCTACTCTCGTAATAGAAGAAATAAGATTCCTCAGCACCAATACTGTTTACAGTTTCCTTAACGCTTCTTCATGATGCCCCCCACCCCCCTACGATTGCCCTGTGTCCTTCGAGAAAATCTATCGATTATCCCTTTGGAATCCTCAAAAACAGTCATTATCTTTTGAATTGACCACTTTGTTTTTGATTGGACTTTACTTTTTGGATCGTACTGGTAGATACAAAACTCCTCCCAGGTTACGATTCGTTCTATTAACTCGTTTTCATCTGTCTTCGATCTTACTTAAACGTCTGATGAACATATTATCTCTTTCAGCTAGCTGGAAGCGTGCTGGGGCTGGGATTCAAAGATCCACGGTAATTCGGCAGTCTTTCCCCTGTCAGCCACAGTTTTTCCACCAGTCTTCCCTCTCTTGGTCCACCTTAGAGAAAGTCTTCCCGACCTTCTCTGAAATGTTCGATCCATCTAAAAACCCTTGTTCTACGTGACACAGCAACCATGTAAAACAGCATCATGTAAGACAGCATCCCTGTAAACACTTCTTGTGAAATTTTAATGATTAGGGAGAATTTACACGGAAGATACGTAAAAGGGAATTATGATAGCACTAAATTGAAAATCATTTTCTCCATGGTGCAAAAATTATTTTGAACGCACTCTAACAAAAATAAATATGTCGATGACAGAATATGTCTACAGTCATACATAACCGTCCATTGTCTATTTTTCTTTGCATCACCGGAAAAAGAGTTCAATATATATATATATATATATATATATATATATATATATATATATATATATATATATATATGGTCTCTCCATCATGTCATTCGATATATATATATATATATATATATATATATATATATATATATATATATATATATATATATATATATATATATATATATATATATCGAATGACATGATGGAGAGACCACAAGACAGGACGGTACATGCAGAAAAAGACAAGAGTCAGGGACATCATAGAATCCATTAAAAATCTCAAATGGCAGTGACCTGGCCAAGAATGACGGGCAACCGATGGACATCACAACTCACGACATGGATCCCCCTAGATCACATGCGTAACTGAGGCCGGCAGAATATCAGTGGGAGAGACGAGCTAGACAAATGCAAAAAGTACTCGCTCCACGACGCCTATGATAGAGAAGTGTGTCCAATGACGGACGGCGAAAGACTGATGATGATGATGATGATGGTGATGGTGATGATGGTGATATAACATTCGTGAAAAAGTTGAAAGTGACTGTACAGTGCATCCTAATGTTCGATTTGTTTTTATTGAAGAGCTAATATGCGTTTCATCTGTGGACCTCTACTAAAGCAAAAGTTGTTTTGAGAGGGATGATGAAATTTACAGTAAGTATGGGTAGAAATACTATTGGGTATGGGTAAAGAACAAGTGTTTTCATATTACTATTAATTTGAGGGGGGTTCTAATGTATGTCAGTTTGGTGTCCAGATAAGTGGATGTCCTTTTCAATAAATAAGGTTCTTTGAGGGAGGGAAATGAGGGTGTGTGATGTGATAGGTATGAGAAAAAGAAATAAATCATGTATATATATATATATATATATATATATATATATATATATATATATATATATATATATGGAGAGAGAGAGAGATTTTGCTACCAAAATGCATTATCTTTCATCTTTAATTAGGAATGGCAGGCAAGGAGCATCTGTTCAATCTTTTAGCGATCTTTTCTCGTATAATTCACAATTCATAATTTCACTTGTAATCTTGTTAAATAATTTCTATATATATATATGTATATGTGTGTGTACGTATATATATATATATATATATATATATATATATATATATATATATATATGTGTGTGTGTGTGTGTGTGTGTATGTGTGTGTGTGTGTGTGTATGTATATATGTGTATGTGTGTGTGTATGTATATATGTGTATGTCTATATGTGTGTGTATGTATTTACATATATATATATATATATGTGAGTATGTACATATATATAATTGTGTGTATGCATATATGTGCATCTATATGTATATATATGTGTGTGTGTATATGTATGTATATATATATATATATGTGTGTGTATGTATGTATGTATGTATGTATATATATATATATATATATTCTTTTTTTGCCAATTATCCTATTCGAGCGAAAAAGTAACATTGTCTCTGTTCGTGATACTTGTAGCTCTGAATAATTGACACATTCCATTTCCTCGATAATGATATTTAATACCTGACAGGCATTGTGGCTGGGATAGTTACTAATGATCAATGTTAATGTCCAATTAAAATTCATGAATTCTAATACAGATTTCCCGTTCATAACAAGAAGTAAAGCGCTCCTATGTCAAAAAAAAGGAAAAAAAAGAGTTTTAAGGCAAAGCTAAAAAGCTAATGTGATTGATTTGCATGGGGAATTTTTTGAAGCCAAAAAAATGGTGATGATGATATGCTTCGCTGATTTGGTGGAAGATACAGAAGATTGGTATATAGAAGATAGAGGAAAAGGGTGCCCCTTGTCTTTAAAACAATCTGCAACTAAACAATATTTCCACTTTTCATCCTCTTCGTAAAATTGGTGTTGAATGGACATTCGAAAAGCAGGGCCACATCTATAGATTTTGAAGGGATGCAGGTCTTCCCTAGAATGATGATTATCATAACACTTAGATTATCCAAGCACCAAAGGTCTTAAAACACTCATCATAAAGTTTATCTCTATTTTGTGATATAAGGAAATGACATTCCAGGTATATTCAGTTGCATATAATTATGGGATGTCAGTTATCGGTCTTAATGGAGCAGAAAGTTCATGATTTTTCCCAATATCATCCATAAAACTTGGTTGGTAACCACTGACAATTTTGTTTGAATGTATAGAATCGATTTTCTCAAAGAAATCGCTGGTATATTTCTAGTTGATGGAATTTCGATACATTTAGACGATCGTCTTAAGTGCAGAGTTGTTAACGTGTCGGTTTAGGATGAGATATTCGTTAGATTTGTCTGCCTTTTTAATTATAATATCATCACGATCATCGGTCAGAGTGCTTTTATTTGTTTAGTAAGTTAGTGTGTGCTTTAATACGCAAATGCATCAATGATATTATAGTATTTGATGGTGATGAACTCAATTTCATCTAGAGACAAGTAATGAAATGACCCTTGAAACTCTCGACGATTGACACACCATTTGAATATACTGATGATGATCTTTAAATTTTAACAGATCTTTACCTTTTTTTTTCTCATATTCAATCAAACAATATTTTTCTTAGAGGTTGCATATCTACATATTAATCAAAGAGATAATCCAGTGAGGAATAAAGAAATCATGAGCCTTAATTAGTTATTGAATAGTGTGCCTGAGATGTATGAAAGCCGATCAGAAGGTTCTCCAAATGGGAAGAAAAGGGTTTTCCAAAAAATTAAAGTCAAAGACTGATACCGTGCAGGCAGTTGGAAGCAACCCTAAGGCCCATATTCCAGTTTGCTACTAAACTTTCAAAAACGCATTTGCGTGACTCCATTCCTAATTTCCACCGTGATTACATATATCAATGTGTGATCTACAGCTACAGAATGCACATTGAAATTTGTCCTAAAACATGCTCGGTGGTCCAATTAATGACACTAAACACTTTGGAAGCCATAGCTCCAGCCGTCCCTGAATTATGCAATGACAGACAGTCGGTTAAAAAACATACAGTGAATTATGATAATCTCGAATCAGCACTCGACAAGCTTTGAAATGGGTTTATCACTTAAAAACCTTTGTTCAACCAAAAGAATGTTTGCAAAAGACCTGACGAGGCATTTCAAGGGTTTCAGATTTGCCAAGTTTCATACTAAATGCAGATCATAAAGTTTTTTAGACACGACGTCAAAAGACCTCTCGTATCACGAGAATGCGAGTAGATAGCACGAAGCTTATTGGCAGACTGATTCAGTAGACTGTGTATAATGAACGTGATCTGCACTTGCTTTCCCCGTTGAACAGCACAATCACAGCACATAGAGACTGGAAACTTTCCAATGCCACCTCGTATTATTTGATCTGTTCAAGCTTCCATTAGTTTGGCTCGAACTGTTAATCCTCTAAGTGTTCATAAAACACAGGAGTCAGAAAATCAATTGCTTATATCTGTAAATATTTGGCTTATTATTTCACATGACCAAACGAGATGGGGAAGAATGTATTGCACCAAACTGAATAGGAAGATTGCATTGCGCCAGTTTGTCCTGATTGTTAATTTCATACATAGGTTTAGTTCAATGTAACAGGAGAGACAACCAGTGAAGTGTTTACTTTCTTGAGTTTGGTGAAGATTGTTCTTGTTGAAGGTGGAGGAATAAAGTTAACTCCTACTTGGACTTGAGTTAAACCGAAATTTGAAAAAATTGAAATCAAGGAGTTTTCGATCATAGGAAGAAGCCCAAATCTCGAATACCGATTGTCAAGGTAAGCACGTCTCCCTTATTGGGAAGATTGGGGCAAAACAATCTTCATGCTCTCAATTATCATCAGAAGGTTAGTAAATACGAAGAAAGAAACAAACGGGTCTGGTTAGTCATGCAATATAAACCATCTCGTGACCAACGTCTTTTGGCAGCATGTCCTTTTGGGGAGAATCGCTTTTTTACTTAAAAAAAATCAAACACATGAATGCAGTTCAACAAACTTAAGGACCAATTTAGCATAGAGTTGCATTGTAAATTGAACTACAACTAAAAACCCATTTTGGAGAGGAATTTTGAAAAAACTACAAAAAGCATTTTTTCGGGGAATCGTCTAAAGCAGCCTTTTAGCATCCGTCGTTGGAAATAGACCTTCCCAAAGATTTGCCAGACCTCTCAATCATGGGCGTCACGGAGCCAGTAATTTCTGACTTTATCTAGTTCGTCATGCCATCTTATATTTTGTCGGTCCTGGTTTAACATATGATCTCTTCAGACCAACAATGTGTGTCGTGATGTCTATCAGTCGTCTGACATGTCTTGACATTATCAATCTAAGGATTATATATCGACCTCTTGTGTTGTCTTGTGATCTGTCCATTTCCGGTTGAGATCGATTTTCTCTTGTGTATGTTGCTTGATTCTCAGTTTGCAGGTCAGTTTCTTGGTTAGCTTTTATGTTTCAGTTCCATAGGTGACCATCGGGAAGATGCATTGATTGTATATCCTTTCTTCTTTGCACTGGCGGAATTTTCTGGTTATTTACTTAAAAGCCAAAAACTTGCCAACCTTGTGTAATTCTTCGCCCGATTTCTTGGAGATTTGTTGTCTTAGGTAGATGTACTGGTCTACTTTCTCCAGTTCTGTGCCTTCGATCTCAATTTTTGTTATGTATTTGTCGTCAACATATTCGTTGTACATGACATTTGTTTTACGAAAGTTCACGTGAAGGCCAACTTTTTGTTCTACTCGTTCTGTTTATCCTGTATCATCTGGAGGTCATTACAATTATCAGCAAATAGGACAATCTCATTGTCTATTCTGATTCTTTTATGTTCCGACTCTAAGTTATAGGAGATCAACCCGAGGCAGGCTGTGAAGAGTTTGGGCGAGCTGGTAAAACCTTGTATTGCCCCTTTTTCGAGCTAAAAAGGGTCCGATGGAGGAACTGCTGTGTCGGTAGATATATTTCAAAGCTGAATCTACGCCTTGTTAAATCAATAATTCTGGGGATTTCCACTGAGTCTAAGGTTTTCATGGACAAATGCTATAGAGAGTGGAATTTTATATTCTGTTGCTCTCTCTCTCTCTTTTTGTTGTTTTGCCGAATGGAGAGAGTCAATGGTTAAGTAGCTTCTCTCGAAGCCATGTTCTTCCTGTGGTTGGCTTTCGTCCAGTGTTTCGTCGATTAATACTTTGATTGAAAATTTGTAGATGCAGTTGATTAGGATCATTCGATATTTTTTTATCCCTTTTTATGTAACAACATCATTATTGAGGTGTTTCAATCTCCTGCATCTTCATTTTGTTCGAGGCATTAGTTGAATAGGATGGCCAGTTTCCTAGTAATGACTGATTTTTAAGTAGTTCGATGGTGGTGTTATCTGAACTATGGACTTTTCTTTTCTTTGTTTGTATACAGTCCCATTACACAGTCAACCAGGGAGGAGATAGACGTCTTCTACGACGACTTGAACTACATACTACAAAAGCAAATGAAAATGTTTTAACATCCTTATGGGAGACTTCAACACTCACGTAGGATAAGGAAATGAAATTTGCGTTGGCAAGTTCGGATACAGATCATGGAAGGAGAGAGGTGAAAATCTTATGAATTTTGCACCAGTAAACGGGTTGAATATCATGAACACTTTCTTCAAGAAGAAACCCAATGAAAAGTGGATTTGGGGGAGTCCCAAGCGACACTATCAAAGATATTTAGGTCTTAAATCAAATCAAAGTAGGAAGTGACCACAGAATGGTAAGAAGTAAAATCATATTAACACCAACAAAGAATGCAGGAAAATGTTCCACACCAAAGTGCAACCAATAAACGTACCAAAAGAACTCAACCGACCCTTCAAGCTCGAACTGCACTACAGAAATGAACATTCTAGACATAATAAGGAGTAAACGTTTGAATGTTTAGCTCTCCTTTGGTGCAATTCTACGTGTGACACATACAGCGATAGGTAGCCAGCCAGATCAACCTAAAAACTCAAGAAACCTGTATTGTCTTGGTGACAGTTATGGTTAATGATTTCTCAGAGAGAAAGAGAGAGAAAAGTTAGAGAAACAAGAAAAGAAAATACACCACCAAGAAATAGTAAACAAATATAAAAACAAACATATAGAAGGAGCAAAGAAAAATTATCTCCACCCTCATAAACAATTTCCTTTCGATGGAAAGAAATTTCAATAAACGATGGAGTCAAAATGAAAAGCAAAACAACAAAAGGGGAGAGCCAGGAGTAAAGACTGCAATAAAATTCATCAAATATCCTATAGGAGACCAAGAAGAAAAGGACTTACAAATGAAATTATTTATTTTAAAAAAAGCCCAGGTGTTCATAATTTTTCGCCCTGGAGCAGAAACAGGGAAGCTTTTGTTAATTTGATCGTTCCTGAAAATGAACTGAAGAGGGTTTTTTTCATCCAAACAGAATTTTTGTGTTATGTTTTTTGTCCAATCATAGAAAAGTTTGTTTCTGATTAGATTCTTGCTTCGACTAACCAAACAGAAATGTTCAACAATCATTCAACACACAGATGTGTTCTCCTTTAAGCAAGTTTCAATCACATTTTGTCTGAAGATGAGCTCAGAAAACATGAACATTATAAATTTTTAAGCTTGAGTTTGGTGCATGAGGTATATTTATAATACGTCTTGAAATGTGTCAACATGCGTGTTTGTGGTAATATCAATGGCGCCCAACGTTTGACTACAGAGAGTAAAGAATGTTATACGAATTGCTTCCTCTGAATTGCTACAACTGCAATGTCCAATCGATTTATTAATCATTCTCGGTTTAGATTGGAAACTGAAGACGGAAGTCGAATGAATCATACGTGTTTATGTGTGTCTATATATTTGGGTGCATGAGTGTGCATTTATATGCACACACATGTACGTGTGTTTGCGTGCGTGTGCCATATATATACAAAAACATATCAATAACCCAAGACGTATTTATTATCTGAAGTTTTTCGCTGCATCATATTAGATCTCGGTGACTAATATTTGACGATTAATTAAGCACGTCATCGAAAGATGGAAGTACTGCTGAGTGAAAAAAATGCTGTTTTCCTCACATTGACCAACCTTCTTACCAACAAATATACTTATTTTGTTTATGTGAAAGTTGGAATAGCAAAGTGGATACCAACTACCTCAGATGGAATTTGAAATCGGTACGCCAATTCCATTTTTTGTGCTGTCAAGACAATCCCACATCTCCATTTAAAAAAATATTTCTTATCAAATTATCTCAGCCAACTGTTCTGAGAACTGTGTACAGAGATCTTAAGAGTACTTCAATCCTAATAAGCATGTGTACAAACATATATTTGTGTGAGTGTGTTCATACGCACGTCTGCAGACACACAAACACAAACAAGCATGTACACACACAGGCATGTCGACTCTTGAAATTGTCTCAATTGTGCACACTTCTAACACACCCACACATACACACAGATCCATGCCGACACTTGAAAACGTCTCAATTACTCTTGACTAATATAAGAAAGGAGAGATTTAAACAAAAAACAAAATTTGATTGAATTAATAAACCACGAGAGATTCAATTATATCACTCTTCTGTTTTAGTTGTACGCCACTTACTTCATAGAAAGCAAATTGGGCCCTACTCACTCCGTTTCGTAAGATCTTCTCCCTCTCCCTCTCTCTCTCTCTCTCTCCCTCTTTCTCTCTCTCAGATTCTCTCTGTCTCTCTCTCTCTCTCAGATTCTCTTTTTTAACGATCCATTTCTTTCTCTCAAGCTTTTTCACTCTGTAACTCGTTTTCTCTTCCTCATTATTTCTCTTTCTTTCCCACTCTCTTTTCTGTATCACGTAGAGAGGCGAGAATCTGAGGCGATCGAGCAAAAATGATTTTTTTTTTAATTTAATGACATTTTCACTTATCCTTACTCTATGTCGAAACTCAATGTCAACCTTGCTTCTCAGGATGTGTCCACGTTTAATCTTCAAGTGATTAAATTAATTAACGTCAAATAATAAGCAATTAATCTGACTGAATTCATAATTTTCATTGAATACCTGTTAGATTATTTAATTGATTATCGTCAATAGATATAAATTGATAGAATTAGTTACCCAGATCTAATCATGTTTGGACTATGAGTTGGTTGAGCAGTGAACGCCACAGACAAAGGGATTGCAAACCAAGTTCAAAGTTGGCTTCAGACAGCGTTCACTTTGCACTGATGTCTTTCTATCTAACTTCTCTTGAACAGTAACAGTGACACGCATCATATCCCATATTTTACTTGGGGAATACCCATATCAAAAAACAGACCTTAAAATGCCGATGAGAAGGAAGTTTTAGCTGTAATATTTGTTTACAGTTGCATTGTGGAATCGAACGTTGCTATAACATCACATGACGAGTAACAATGTTTTGTTTTGTTTTTCTTAAGAATGACGCTTGAACGAAGTTCACTTTGAAATATATTGAATAAACCTAAAAATGAAATTCGTTTTTCAAGGTATATTCTCAGGATAGCCATCTATTGACGTTGATACATCCAGCTGTTTATATATGAAGTAATACACCACGTGAAGCGGTGTCCTAATCCTCAGCCAGCTAAAATTGTGGAGTATTCGTGGGTTAATCTGATAACACTTACACAGCCGTTTACTTTCATGTCAATACCCAACCAGACTATACATATAGACTCCACAGCTTTACACTAAACACTATGGAAAAAATATTTTCATTTTTTAGTGACACTTATTTCCCCATAAATGTTAATGTAATTTATGTAATTTTCTCCAGTATCCTTCTTTAAATATACTTTGTTATTACGGTAAACTGTGTAACATCCTTCATGTTGAGATCATCAGTTGTTTACTATGTAACCATTTCTGAGATTTTAAAAACAAAGCAGGTATATCGAGATGGCACCCATGCAATGTTGATCAAACACCACCTCTCTTTCAGCTATGATTTTGATATATACACGTATTTTGTTATTTTATATAGGGTATATCATAATGTATTTTATATAGATTTTATTTTATATTACACATTATTTTTTGTTTTTTGAAACAGGACTTACTTACGTAGGTCACCCCAAAAACTTATTTAACTATGAGCAATTAGTAAGTATAACAACAGACATGATTCGTTGTTCGTGTCACTTCTACTGAGTGTTCAACCTAGCAAATATTAAATCCGTTGTGTTGGTTTTCATCTCAGACTGCATGAAAACCAACTTATGATATTATCTTCGAGAATACTATTTACACAAAAAATTGTTCGAGTTGATTTGCTGCCAACATATTCAACCAAAATTTTTCGACAATTATTTTTGCGAAAGTCAATCTACCGTGTCGTATATCATCTTCGTTCCATCAATTTGTTATTTCCTTCATATTATGAAAATAGGTTATCCTTAGATACTTGGTTGAAACAAAAGGAAACCACTTTCGAGACGGTAGTAACAACTCAATGGGATATTCTATTAATATTCTTGGACAATTTGTTACTTGGCATTCCATGTTCGATCTCCCATCCTGCCTAATTTCCCATTTCATTATGATTAAGCTGATTAGTTTTGAAGGGATCTAGTTTTTATTGTACTGTTTGAGGTTTTTCTGTCATACACACACACACACACACACACACACACACACATATATATATATATATATATATATATATATATATATATATATATGTATACATATATATATATATATATATATATACATATCATATGATGTTATACTATATGGTGTTATATGTTTTATATAAGGCTATATTATATGGTGTTATATACATATATATTATATGATGTTATAAATATATATATATATATATATATATATATATATATATATATATATATATATATATATATATATATATATATATATATATATATAGTATATTTAATAACATCAATAATACTGTATGTAATACCATTGTACTGTGTGAAATGTTAAGACTTGAGGTAGATGAAAAAAAAAAAGTTACCAACTATGTATTGGATACTTAAAATTCATAAAAATCCAATAGGTGCCCGCTTTATTGTAGCCTCAAGAGTTTGTTTTATTAGTTGTAAATTCTTACAACTAACGAAACAAACTCTACGGGCTACAATTAAGCAAGCACATATTTGATTTTCATATTTCGTATTTTTTGCATCTATCTCAAGTCCCCAACTTTTTTGGTATACAAGTTACTAGATTTAGTGCATTTATAACCTTTGATACAATTAACTTGCAAGAAAATGGCAAACCCATTTTCACTTTTGAGAAAAAAGAGACATCTTATACATCAAAATGTGATTGGCTCAAGTTAATACTCAATTAGTGAAGGAATAATCCGATTGTCTTGAAGAATACAAGCAATTTTGATTTCTCCTCCTAGATTTTGTTATAAATACCGTATACGTATGATTAAGGTCCTATCTTGATTGCAAGCTCGCCCGGAGGTCGATCGAACCAACATTTTTCAGATATATTTCCAGCATACTGTATTCATGCCGGTGTAAATTGATTTATGCCAAAATTCATGTTTAAACTGGAATGCATCTTTAACACAAAGCCAAAAGTAACGCGAGAAATGTTCATTTTAGGTCAGTCGTTACGACTACGCTCACAATGGTTGATGCACCAACATTTTCATAAAGCTCACTGATTTCCAATGTAAATAAGTGGACGAAAATCTAATTATTATAAAAAAAATATTTTTATTACGTGAATTTAGAAATTTTTTTGCTTGTTTTTTTTTTCACGTTGCTAAATAATAATACTACAAACATCTGCAATCGGAGACTATCACTTCTATGTGTTTCGTAACAACATGACCATTCATTCTATCATATATCCTATTAACTAGATCGCATGATCGGGTGAATATGATATCTGATCCCACTGAGATGCCTGATCGTGGATAAGTAATGTTGAAACTAGTCTCGCGAAAAAGTACTACTTGATTAAATTCGACCCTCACCGGGTGACCTAAACTAGAGGTCTTGTACCAAATTGAGCTACGCTAAACACAACTACACTGCACAGAGACTATGATGATCGTTAGTCAAATTTTCTATTATTCAATGGCTGACGTTTTGTCAATAGTAAACTATCAGTAATAGACCTTATCGAAATTCGAACCTGTCGACAAGTGGTAAACTGTACATCAAAGTTCAATTATTGTAAGACAATCATGATTATTATTGTCTACAATATTTTCTGACAAAGGGGTTGGACAAACATAGACTTTTGTCTTGATCATAAAATAGATTTTACTTACTTTTGATAGGCCATATTTCTTACTTTTTGGTCCAAGCCATAGTGTCGACTCTAAAACCTCCTTGACGGAATTCTTCAACGACTTTGTCATCTGTGTAATCTGGTGTGAAAAAAAGAGACAATTTTTTTTGTGCCAGCTTAGTGATCATTGCAAGTTCCAGGTTTGGTCGAGACTAGGATTTTATTACCATAAGTTTTATGACCACCTCTTGGCAAGATATACCTCCATCCTAATCACCCGCTTTAAAGTGTACTCTATTCGCTGTTGAAATTTACAGGGAAATTTATCCCTATGAATTTTCTGCACTCTTCGCTCATGCCAGAAATTGAACCCTGACCGAAGTCTTCTTTTTAACTCATTAACAAAAAGTACTTGCTACCCACATTCTCAAGAAAGAAACATCGATTGAATGCAATTACATAAATGCAAAATATCAGCAATGATGTGCGGGAGAAATTAAATACAGAAAAAAAGGCAGAAAAACATGAAATATTTGGCAGTAAAAGCGTTTTCGACTATTCTCTACCATAAATGACACCATGGTACCATGGTGGAATATCGACAGAGGTAAAACCATAATGTAAGAAGGAAATTACGTGAGCTTTTCGTTTTACAAATCATTTTAATCCTTTTACCGGTCCATTTTCTTTCAATCATACAATAACACTTGGTACTATTACAAGTATTGCTTCAGACAGGCAGTGTATCTTGGCAAGACGTAGTGCTGAATAAATACCCGGTTCGAGCCAGAGTTTACTCCCAGAGTCCATTCAAATAACAATGGCCGGAAATGACAATAATATGCTTCTCCTGGTTAGAAAATAGTGACGGAAATGTCTTTGGATCGGTAAAAGTTTGTTTTTCCGAAAAAAGATCCACGCCACACCAACGTCCTTCCAGTGCAAATTTCTCAAGCAATAGTGTTTATTGACGAAAATCAGATTGAATCTTTTTAGACATGGACAAATGACGTCTAATACATAGTGCCACAAATTCAGCCTGAGCACCTGATCGTCTTTGTTAGTAGATCATATTAGCTCTGTAGACCCGCTAGTCGTTCCTTCCCTTCATACGAAATCCCATCGACTGATATTCTGTGACATACGCCGCCGACTAGAGAGAATTTTTGCTCTTAAAAACAAAAGGGGCAAAAAATAGCGTTCGGTGAACGTTTTGCATTGAACTGTAATTGGAGAAACGCGTCAAAGAGAGAGAGAGTGAGTGAGAGTGAGAGAGAGAGAGTGAGAGAGAGATATATAGATGTTTGCATATTCGATCATGAAGTGAGTAAAACTTACCATTCTTATTGTATTTGCCTGGTCATCATGAAAGTACTTCCGTATGTACATCCATCCCAGGACATGTTCGCAGTTTTCTTGGAACATTTGCACACAGTAACTGTTTCGATCTGTCTCCATGTCGTAGCGCAAGTGTGACACCTGATGAGAATTTTTCAAATTTAAATATTCAAAGACAAAATATGCATTAAAAACAAAAGTAAAATGTATGCAAGTATATTTTGATTAGTGCAATTAATTTGTTCCAAATTTCCTGAACTCTTCAATGTTTTGTTATAATGTAATCCTTTTTTTTTCAAGCCAACCTAATATTTTTACATTAATACTGCAATCGTACAACATCGAAAGCCGCACTAATCAAAATCGTACAATCCAAGGTACTGCTCTATATATTTGAAAGGATGGTGCATTCGAACATGCAGCCCAGGATTCGTTCAGTGGCTACAAAAGAAGTATATATTGTCAATTCTCGGGGATCCATGATCGATATTTGTTGTTGTCCACATGTATGCATGTGACCCTTACGTTAAACCTAGCTGTCACAATCTGTCCTCGTTGGTAGACGAATAAATACCTATACACTTCCAAGAAACTATTATTGATGCTTCGTGTACTCGTCTAACTAGTATTAGTGGATAACAAGGCACATGTGTGTGCCCTTTGCTGTCCTATACTAAACTTAATTAATAATTATAAAATCGCCACACCGAGGAACAATTATTAACCAGCTAATCTCACAGACAATTTGGATTGTTGTAAGTTAGATACTCGTTTTCTTGTGGTCTTGTTTCATGCAAAATTAAGCTTATAAAATATCAATAATGGCAGATAGTCACTGCAAATAAGTTGTTTTGGGTTTTTTTTTTGTTTTTGTGGTGCCTGTTACCTTACAGGCGTTGATGTTAGCCAAGATTCTTTCCTTGGGAAATCAATTGATTTTTATCGCCATACTTTATTTTCACACATTGTATTTCACCATGTATGACCCGCTTTTTTCCTGAAATTTTAGTTAAAAACCCAAATGTATGTCATCAATGAAACATAAGTGTTATACATATTTATATACACTGGATAATGCATTTTCATTCAGAATTAAAGATCAATTGTGAGGGGTGTTATACATTGTCAAATACTGTGAACGAAAATGTAAAAGAAGTACACACAAATTATAGAATATTTTTCAACGAATTATTTTCAATAAAGTATTAGATTGATTACGGGTTAGTCGGTGATCAAGCAGTTAGGAGCACATAAAATGGAATCTGCAGACCGATTTTAAATTTCAGGTGAGAAGGTCTGCGTTCACTCTACTCTAAATCCCTTTGGAAAGGCATGAATTCCTCTTGTTCACCCCGCTCAATTGGCTATTAGTAAGATAGCAAAACTGGGAAATCTAAACTTCCCATCAGTGCCGTGAGAGGCTGGAATAAATAGAATAAAGAATAGGTTATGTGCCCTCGAGAGTTACGGTAAATAGGGTTCTGATGTAGCTTCGACAGGCCTGGTAGGCTGGATGAGGATTATAATAAAACTAATTACCTTTTCATCCTCCGTCGCTGAGTAAAGACTTCGACCATCTATTCCAAGCGGATCTTTGTAGTGCATAATGGTTCTAAGAATTGTGTAGTTGACAATTGTCCTGCAATAATAAGATCAAAATTAAACTGAATGTTCAATTCTGAGATGTTTACATGCAAGAATGAAGTAATTTTGTTGTACGGAATTAGTCGGATGAATAAGAAGCTTCACAAGACTTGGATGGAAAAGAAAGACAGCTCTGGTTAGTCACTCATTAGAGACAGTTACATGAACCATTACTTTTAGTAGCCAGCCGCTTTAGGAATGATCAAACAAAATTTAGAATAAAGGGGTGATCGATGGATAAGTTACTTTTCTCGCCTTTTGGTGAGAGGTTCAAATGAAACAAGTATAAAATGTTTATTCCATTGGTAAAGAAAATTTCCTTTGAATGAGGAGCAAAGAAAAAGTCCTAAAATACTTTCTTGTGTGTAGATCATTTTGTCTTTTTTAACTTTTGAGGACATAAGTCTATTTTTCAGGGAACGCTGGAAAATCTGACGACTTGACTTTTCTGGAACACAAGTAAAAAGTTACTTTCTTTTCTCGAACAGTCAGTTCTATGATTTGGAATTGAATTCATAAGATATAAGGTTTAGAAGTTAGAGGTTGGAATATGGCATTTTTGTTGGGTTTTTTCTGCAAAAGGAAAATACAATTTAGCTCGTTTTTCGAAATTATAGGTGTTAGCTTTTAGTGGGGACTACCTAAAAAAGTGCGTGAATTTCATTAAGAGACATGTTCTTACTTATCAAACACAAAAATTGACATTTGCAGCTATTATTCCTGTTTATCGATTCACTGTCCTCGTCTTTTTATTATCTGCTTGTTTTATTTTTCAATTTGTACGTTTTATTTCTGGCTTTACTTTTTTTTAATTTGCTCGCTTTATTTTTCAATCTGCTCGTCTTGGTTTTTGATTTGCTTTTAGTAGTCTTCAATTTGCGAGTTGTATTTCATTTGCTTCCTTTGTTTTTAATATTCTTTGTCCAACTTTTATCTTGCTTCAGAAAAGGTATAGGGTTGAGTGAATTTTGAAGTTGATAATCAACCATTTTTCCATTAATTATTCTGACTAATATCATCATCTTTGTTTTATCTTTTTAACAAAAATCAATTCAAATCTTTTGTAACTTGACCAGAGTCTTAAAAATTATACGTCGAGTAAAGAACAATTATTTCTAAATGGTCGGAAATTTTGGAATTTGAACGCTAAAATCAACGGTAAAATCGTATGATATACGTGACAAAACTGTCTTGTCGGGTCATAATTTGAGACAAAATTATTACAATCTGATTCGTCCAGAATGAACATTGAATCCGAAGCCCCAATTACAGTCAGGCTTTCTGCATTTGCAAATAGATAGATGAACGAATAAATAAATAAATAAATAAAGGAGGACTACTCTGTGATTAGAATTCAGTGGTCATCTCTTCTGAGGAATCGATGTTTTTCAAAAACTATGCGTGATTCTTAAAAGAATTCTTTGAGAGCACATTTTATGGATACCTTACTTCATTATGTACAGCTACAATGTAGTTTCGGTCAATAAGTGGTTACAAACTGATAAACAGAATTAAACTCTCAGTATTAAGTAGATTTAGGATTATATATACATGGTCATAATTCTCTCTCTCTCTCTCTCTCTCTCTCTCTCTCTCTCTCTATATATATATATATATATATATATATATATATATATATATATATATTATATATATATATATATATATATATATATATATATATATATATATATATATATATATATATATATTGTTCCATTAAAAGTTGAAAAGAGAGAGAAATCCTCACCTGTTTCGTGTTTTATTCATCAAAGCCATTAACCTGGTGATATAACTGGGTGATATCAAAATAATAGTTTCGTTTTGAGGGAGAGTGATGTTACTGCCATTCATACTGAGCAATCCTTCTAAGAAATATTTCCAATCAAACTGAAACAGACAAACAGACAAAAAATGAAAAATTATCGTGCAAGAAAATGAGATTTGAAAATAGGATTCGTTACAACTTTTGATTTCGAATAATCAGATGGGAGAGAAAGAGAGAGAGAAAGAGAGAGAGAGATAGAGAGAGATTAGAAGCTTTAAAGTGAGGTACTTCAATCATTCCTCGGTAATTTCATATTTTTGTTGCTTTCATTACAAGATGTTCGTTCATATATAAGTTATTTCTAAAATATATTCAAACATTTGATGTTAACAAAAAATACAATATTTTGTTGTCTCAAAACCTGGAATGGAAATACATTTTTTCATAATTTGATTTACACGACATGCCTATTGCTTTCAAAATAAGTTCGGAATGTGATTGGTTGCACCAGACCCTATTTACGGGTGTCTTGACAAAGGGGGTGATTACATAAACACGTACCTCTCTCTCTCTCTCTCTCTCTCTCTCTCTCTCTCTCTCTCTCTCTCTCTCTCTCTCTCTCTCTCTCTCTCTCTCTCTCTCTCTCTCTCTCTCATAGAGATACTTCAATTTTCTGCGGCGGAGCTTTTAGCTCCTAAAAATAAACAAAAAATATCAAAACTCACGACTGAAACGGCCAATTACAAAACTATGAAGTTGAAACTATATCTGTAAACTTATATGTATGCCATTCATCGATGGTAAATGTAATGCAATAACTCCGATTCAAAAGAGGGAAACTCTAAAACGATTTTATGAGATATTTTTCGAAAGTACAGTTTTCAATCCAAATGGCAACTGAAATCTCAAGTGAAATATGAGCTGACGCTGTCATCATCTTTCCTGTCTTTGATAAATTATCTCGTGTTATCCTGACCAATCTACGTAATCATACCGAGTCCTTCTCGTGGATAATCTTCGGTAATCTTCCGTCTCTGGTACATAGAGCTATAATGGTGTTCAACCAACATACAAAGGTTCAAAAAGTCATACCAAGGCAGCACTGTATCGGCTGCTTCTTGGAAACAACTTTTCTACCAATAAGATCAAACTCTGTTTTCAAAAACGAAAACCCAGCTTCCATGACTCGTACTACAGCATATAGTTTTTAGAGTTAGGAATAGTATTAAGGGTTAGTTTTATGGTTAGTGTTTTTGATTTCCCAGTACCATTTTGTCTTTATATTTTCATCCATCTTGTACCTCAATAGGATGGCGGAAAGTAAGTGCCAATTATGGCATTGCGAAAAGAATTCTTATCGTTTAACCAGGAAAAATATTTTCATTCAAAAACTGACAAATTCTCGGATTGTTGTAATACCAAATGTATTGAAAGCACCTGACATTAAAAGAAAAAAAAAGTCCTCTTCCAAGAAGATTATTTGCCTCTATCTTTCCTACTGTTGTTGTTAGTGGTAGCTTGAAGATCCTGCGTTTTTTATGTGATCCTTGGTTTCTTCTGAGAATTTGCTATTGTTTTGTGGGCTCTTTGGCTTAAATATACTGGCGACTTTAATTAGGGAGGTTATTATATTTTTGCCGAGCTCGTTGATGTTCTCTTCTGGTTCGGTGAAGAATCCATATCTGATTTTCTGCTCCGGCATGAATGATCGGGTGAGTTTTTTTATGCTAAGTGGCTGCAGTCTGTTGTAGATCATTTTTTTGTGTTTTATCTTGGTGTTAATTCGAATTTTGCATCTTATCATTCTAATGTCACTTCCTACATTGACTTGATTTGGGACCTGAATATCTTTGACGATGTCTCTCTTGTTTGCTGAGATGTAGTCTATTTCACTTTTGGTTTCGCGATTGGGGCTCCTCCAAGTTCACTTCTATTAACTTTCTTTTTAAAGGAAGTGTTCATGATTTTTAACCCGTTTGCTGTTGCAGAATTCAAAAGAGCTACACCCCTTTTGTTTTGTATTTTGTATCTGTATTTGTGGACGCATTTTTCATTATCTTGTACTACTTGAACGTTAGGGTCTCCCGTGATGATTTTTTGAAGTATGGAATTAAAGTCATCGTTGAAGTTGTTTATTTCCTCGTCAGTTGATTGTGAAGTGTGAGCATAAACCTAAATGATGACTTATCGACAATTGTCTGAGTTGATGGGGAACCTTTCTTCAAAATGCTATTTTCTTGTGTAGTCTGAATTTGATATCGGCTATGGGATCTAGAAAACTCCCTGTTTGTAAGTAAAAATCGAAATCATTTGATGAATGACCATCGTCATTAGATAATTAGAAATATAGACATATCATTCAATCTTGTAAATTACGACGACGACGATCTTATTTGGATGATAAATATATGATCACCAGACTTATCTATCTGAATGTAACAACCAATGCAAATAGCGATAAATAAAAATTGTATTCTCTATTCCTTTAATGTAATTGCCTTTTTACACGAAGTTTTTTCTTTTAAACCAAGAAAAATATAAGAATTACATCAAAGAAAATTGTTTTTGTTCTTATTGCAAATGCCTTAACTTTTAAAAAAGATACACAACAATTTGCGAGATATCTAAGGAGACATGCGTCATATCACTTAAAAATTTATTTGAAATAAACTCCCGTTGTAACACAATGGATGTGTCATTTGGCTTAGACAGTGTGAGTAGAAAAAACAATCAGGTTGCCATCTTAATATGGCACTGCTTTTTTCATTGAGCTAAATAACCCATTAACTAAATAAGTTGAAAGCGTGAATAACTACTTTATGTGTAAATTCTTTCCATTCACTGTCGATATTTTCTCGATTATTTATTAATGCAGACAATTATATTACTTGAAAATTGATATATACTCCGATAGGAATAATCATAAATGTATTATGATGTTTGAAACTCTTTTTAAAATGCCCTTTCGTCATTATACACCAAATGTGTCATTCGGAAAACATAAATAAAATAAATAATCAAATAAAATGGGCTGCTGCAAGAATCTAACCTGAATAATCCGTTTCTTTATGTATATATATATGAGTGTGTGTGTGTATGTGTGTGTGTGTGTTACTCATGGGTTCTCCACTGTAAATGATCGTATACAGCCTTTTCTAATTTCAAGGCCTATTTATTTTTTATTCATAATTATTGTGATATGTATTTAAGAGGGAATTATAGGATTATACAGACTCAACTACCCTACTATCAAAGGATGGTTGTCAGCTTTGTTTCATAAGCCATTGGTAATGGATTCGACATTTATCAGTTGTTTTACAATTATAAACGTGTGTCAGATTGACTAGTTTCGGTTCCCTTAGACTGAAACGATTCTGACTTGCTTCCTGACATTGAATGGGAATTTTTTTAGGATTGAAGTTGCATAGTAGCTGTTTTCCATTCTCGAACAAACTATGAGTCATAGACAGTTTTTTTTAAATTGCAGCTTTCATAGCGATGTTGTTTACCTGTGCCTTCAGGATGTAAGCCTTACCACCAACCTCAACCACCATAACATTAGCCACCATGATAAAATTTTAAAGTGCATTGCAATGATTGAATATCGTCTTTGAAGGTTTAATTCTAGATATAATTCTAATAAATGAAATTGGATGTAAAAAAAAAAATTACTTTTGCGTACCCACATTGGATTTTAACAATGATACAAGCTCTGTTTACGTTTATGGCAAAAGATATCGATTTCAACATAATTGATGGGTTTGACAAAGTATAAAACTTAAATAATTCTTTCAAATATAGATTTGACCTTAGAAGAAGATGATTCGAAAATAAGTGTTTAATTTGATGAATTATCAAGTGAGATTGGGGAAAATATCGCTTGTATTTCACTGAAACCCAAGTAAAACATACTCATTTATCAGAGTGTCGTTTATGGGGAACATAATTCGAATGTGAAGTGAGCAAGTTTCTATAATCCCTACACTGCGTCTATTGTCAGCGCGTATTTGTTTTGAATTTTGAATTTTTGATGGTATGACTATGACAACGTCTAATCACATTGTTGATAGCTACCTCTTTCAACAGTTACTGATAAATTCAAGGGGACCTGATTCGAATTTCTGAATCACATGCTACCGTACCTAATTAAATGTATCTTATTTAACCAAGCAAAATATAATCAAAATTCTTTTTTTTTAAAATTTGATGTCATTAACATTTGCAAAAGTTTACATTCTTCAGTAATTAAAACACCATTCCTTCTTGATAACAATGTTTTGAAAGCATACAAATAGCATAAGAATTATTGAATTGATCAAAAAAATGTTTAAAAGCTATTATAAAATGTTTTTGGTCAAGTCAAAAATGTGCAGCACATTTTGATTTGAAAAAAGCAAACGAAACTTCTGAAACAAAAAATATTTTAGTTTTATTACATTTTCTTATTTCTTGATTCGAAGCCAATTTTTAAAATGGTTTACAGTTCTTCATGAAATTCTTGCCGATTTAATGTATTTAGAAACTCATCTTTATAAAAAAAAAGTAAACATCTTTTACATGCAGAAGATATTTTATTAAGATTCAATAACATTAAGAAGATACTGATTGACTTATATATATTCCCATGAGTTTTCCTTACAAAATACTCTTTTCATAAAGAAATACATTAAAATGAATGAATACTGATAATTGTATGAGGATAAGCAAGGGTGACACAGACACTATCATTGTATCAAGTGCACTGGAACTTGCCTGAAATGGTCAGAGTATCAAAGTTGTGGTAGAAGATATTGATTATGTTGCTCCATAATTGTTGAAAACGGCATGGCCATTATCTTCATTGGGGAGGAAGGAGACCAATAAGTTCAGCTGTCAGCAAGAAGAACTTTCTCTTCATACATGCTTGGAGTGGCTGCAACACGACCTCAGCACCTTTAATCCTGATAAGATGCACCAAATAAAAATTTTGAAACATCAGTGAACGACAATCGAGAACGAAAAAGTCGGTAAAGCTGATTGACTTGTCTGTCTACAGTACTGTAGTAGACAGGTAGGTACACTGACATCTCTTCGATATGCAAGGTACATGGAAGAAAGATTGACTCGAACTGAACGTGTAAATCACTACCATAGCCTGCATTGTTCATAGGATTGATTTAACTGGTAGTTTACAAGCAGGGGAATAGGCTGATTGCAAATTGCACTTTTCCCCTTTGATGACAGACCTTGGTCTTGCCCCAATCTCTGGGGATCGATATTGTGAGTTGTGATATCCATCAATTGCCTGGCATTCTTGCAACATGGCCTGCCCATTGCCATTCAAAATTTTTTGATAGATTCTATGATGTCTCAGACTCCTGTTTTCTCCCTGATATACTACGCTGTCTTATGATCTTTCCATGTGAGGTTGAGCATGATTCTCTCATGCGCACGCTGCATGCTTCTCAGTTTACGGGTCTATCTCTTGGTTAGGTTCCATCTGCCTGTTAAAACATGATGATTACCTCTAGAATTGTGCTATAATAGTTTTTCTGATATCATGTTCTGTAGCAATGTGCTTTAGACAACAGTGGTATATCTTTCCTGCATAAATAAATCACAGGTAGGTCAGTCATTACCCACCCCTTTAACACCGTATACCCCCCCCCATTAATCCGATCCAAACATGAAGCCAGTATTTCTTACTTGCAGTTTGAACTTGTGCAGTTGCTCAGGAGGAGAGACTTTCATACAAAACCAGACATTCAACGCAGTTGTTAGGGAAGTGAACGCGGAAAGGCATACACGGAGCTCTAGCAAATCTAAAGACGGGCCGGGACTAACACAACGATGTGGTAAGTGTGATGCTACGCCTGCTGGTCCACACATAGAATGTAATATGTGAAACGTGATTTCACACAGAAAGCTGGGGACTCCTGGGCAAGAGATATAAAGTGATCGCAGAAAAAAGAAATAGCAGAAGAGATAAATTAGAAGAGGAAAATACTGCTATACTTAAATAAAGCATTTATTCTAAGACATGCAATTATGTACGTAGGAGATATAGATTCGCATTCTTTGCTCCCCCCAAACCTCACTACAGTTTATTTTCCAATGTTCTCTACCAGGATCATGCCTCAAACAGCATCATTCTTTTCAACAACACAGTTTATTAGCTACCCTCAAACACTTTTGAAAACAAGCAACAAATATCATTGAAAACTAATTATTTTTATCCTAAAATTTTTTGTATCATTAACAAGAAAACAGATTGAAAAAATTATCATATAAAATTTATTCGTGTAAAAATACAAACCCGGAAATAACTGTTTAAAATCTCGCTTACACTTCGCAAACGGGTGAGCCGTGAAGAATTGCATTAGAAAAATTTAGCCAAAAAACAGATTTTAAATGAATACCAAAAATTTACGAATGAGCTGATTTCAATTAATTTTTCAGCATTTATTCATTTTTGAATTATTGTTTTAAAGAAACGAGTAAAAGCTTAGTCTGACCACAGATAAGTAGCATTTGATCTCGATTTTATTTCAAATGATATTTACTATATTTTGCTAGAATTTTGAAATGTTGATTCCATGCCTAAATATCTCTCTTTCCCCCACCAGATGTGGTTGGTAAGGCTAGAACCTAATTTCTCAAAAATCTAACCCTAGGACTTTAACTAAGTTAAAAACTTCGTAGAATAAGGGAGAATTACGATGAACAAATTTCTTTTCTTTTTTTTTTTTTTTTGCATCGCTGTGAACACCCATTCCTTACTTACAAGAACAGATGGGATAGGTGCTGAGAGCCGGTGGAGCTCTAAGGCTACTGACCCACATCAGCAGTGGACAATCCACCAGACCCCCTGCCAACACGTCATGGGCCAACATGGCAGGGTATGGTCCGTTACTCCCACTGAAAATTATATCGGCCGTTCCTACTAGTTCTTCGGTGCCAAAAGGCCCAGCCACATCACTTGCTTTAGGTGAAGGTGATGTGCTCAAAGGGAGACTACCCAAACACAACACCAAGAGAGCATCCGTTCCTACTGGGCCATCGGCCCCAAGAGACTCAGCCACATCACCTACTTTGGGTGATATGCTCCGAAAGTGATCACCCAAACCCTTCACCAAGAATACACTTGTTCCTGCAGAGTCATCGGTCCAACTGCGACCATTTAAAAATATCCCTAAGACTGTAACCAAAAGGACAACATTATACATAGGTACGTACAATGTCAGAATACTGTCAACTGACATGCACCTAACCGATCTAGAAAGTGAAATCAAAAATGTCAAATTGGACATCATAGGCATAAGCGAGGTAAGAAGACCCGGAGAAGAACTTATCGAACTGAGGAGCAGGCATCTTCTTTACAGCTACGGAAAAGAGAAAGTAAAAAAAAAATGGAGTAGGCTTTCTCGTCAATAAGGACCTCAAAGATAATGTAACTGGCCGTCTCTGACCGAATAGCTAGCGTCACCATATAACTTTCAAAGCGATATAAACTCAATATAATCCAAGTCTACGCTCTCACTTCGTAATCAACCCAAGAATCAATACAAGAACGAAATAGACTACATCCTAACGGACAAAAACAAGTTCTTGATCAAGTCAATGTAGGCAGCGACTACAGAATGTTACGATGTAAAATACAAGTAAACACCAACAAAGAACGCAGGAAAATATTCCACACAAAACCGCAACCTCTAAACATACCAAAAGAGCACGCTTGATCTTTCAGGCTCGAACTTAAAAACAGATTTAAAATCTTACTGAACAAGACGACACAAACATCAACAAACTAAACAACAAAATGACAACATCTATGAAAGAAGTCGCCACTATATTCAGACCAATGAGCACATGACCCAGTAGCAAATTTTCAGACGAAACCAGAAATCTTATGGAAAAAAAGCAGAAACCTCAAACCACCGACAACAAGAGAGAAAATTGAAAAGACCGAACTAAATAAATTAATTTAAAAAAAACGAAGGGGAGACGGGAGAAGATACACGACAACAGTCATCGAATTAACTCTTGAAATCAGGTCGGGGCTCCAAAGCTATAAACAAAGGCCTCAACTCAGGACAAAAGCAAATAACCAGCACACTCGAGGAGGAGGGAAACCTAAGTACAGACAGCGACAGGATTGTCGAACATGCCAAAGAATTTTACCAGAAACTTTATTCGTCCGAACAAAGACTACAAAACAATGAACAGGATACGCAAGACGTGAGCAATCAACTCGAGGACTTCCCACAAGTAACCCTGTGGGAGGTGAAACAAGCCATTAAACAGACGAAGAAAGGAACGGCCCCTGGACTAGACAACATCACCATTGACCTACTCCGAAAAGCGTGTAAAATCATCACCAGGAAACTGGCTGTCCTGTTCAACATGTGTCTTAAACACAATAAAGTCCCAGATGATTGGTACACAGCTATCATAATGCTTTTATATAAAAAAGGAAACCCGAAAGACCTCAACAACTACAGGCTTATAAATCTACTCAACTGCATATACAAACTTTTTACAAAAATCATCACTAACTGAATCATAAAAACACTTGATGAAAACCAACCACGAGTGCAAGCTGGCTTTAGAAGAAGCTACTCGACCATGGACCACCTGCATTCGATAAATTAGCTGGAAGGAAAAGCAGTAAAATATAAACTACCACTCACCGTAGCATTTATCGACTTTAAAAGGGCGTTCGACTCAGCAGAAATCCCTAAGGTCATTGAGGCCATCACTTGACAAGGTGTAGATCCAGTATACATGTGCTGAAACATACATACAATCACAGCAGCTCCTTACACATGAACTTCAGCAAGACGAAAATCATGTGCAACAACCATATCGGAGATAAAAACATCAAAATCGAAGACGTAGAACTGGAGAAAGTAGATCATTACATCTATTTAGGACAACAAATCTCCATGAGACCCTCAAAAGAAGAAGAAATCAAGCGAAAAATCACACTAGGATAGCAAGCCTTTAGCAGAGCAACCTTCAAAAATAAGAAGATCCCATTAATCCTAAAAAGAAGGGTGTATAACCAATGCATCCTCTCAAAAGTCACTTATGGGGCTGAAACATTGAACCCAACAAAGAGACAGATCCGCAAATTGAGAACTATGCAACGGGCACTTGAAAAAATTATGCTGGGCGTCACATGGAGTGACCACAAGACAGCACAGTACATCCGGGAAAAGACAAGAGTCAGGGACATCATAGAATCCATTAAAAAGCTCAGATGGCAATGGGCTGGCTATGTTGCACGAATGGCAGACAACCGATAGACATCGCGTCCCACGATATGGATCCCCCAAGATCACATGCAGAACCGAGGCTGGCAGAAAATTAGATGGAGAGACAAGCTAGACAAATTCAGAAAGTACTGGCTCTGCGACGCCCATGATATAGAAGTGTGGCGAATCCTGGGGAAGGTCTACGTCCAACGACGGACGTTGAAAGAATGATGATGATGATGATGATGATGATGATGATGATGATGATGATGATGATGATGATGATGATGATGATGATTTAGTAAGAAAAATCAATGGAAATATTTTCTGTCATCTCTGCTCTCTCTTAGTTCTATGAAATCTCAATAATATATTTTCTGGGTGCCAAAAAAATTTGCATTTCTATAAAAATAAATCAACGGTGAAATTGAATCCGTTGAAATATTTTTTGAAACGGTGGATTATTCATATTAAAATCAGCCCTAAATCGAAAAGAAAAAGAAATACAATAAAACTAAGATATCATCTGTTTGGAAAGTTCTTGTAATTTTTTTTCAGTCAAAATACAGTACACTTATTGTTTTTACCAAACAAATATTCTAGTAGCCTTTCAAATTTTTCAATCAAATTGATGTTTATTTTGTTAACAAAACGGTTCCTACTTCCCAATAGATATAAGCTTCTACAAAACTTCATGATACTAATTTTCATGAATTTTGTCGTTTTTTATTACTTACGATACATCTTATCAAGTATGGGGGCATGAAATTCAAAAATATGAATTACCTACCCTGGGATTTATCAGCAGTAGTTGAAAGAAATAGATACCGAAAGTTTAAATGGGTGTTAACATTTCCTGACGTTCATAAAAAAAATGAAACAGACAATCAGATTAGATAAGCGAGATACTTTGTTCTTCCATAATGACATACCTGATGAATGAATATAAAGTGAGCAATGTGATCCGTTAATGATTTTTTTGAAAGAACTTCTGAAAATAACTTCATATTTTTCTTATGACAAATCCATCAATTATGGTTGAATCAATATTTTCCCAGTCATAAACATGGCTGTATCTGCTCAGAAATCCATTGTGAGTTTTCAAAAATATTTTCTAACTTCATGCAATTTCCTTGCAATTATATTTAGAATTCAACCTTCAAAGAATATATTCAGTTACTTCTATAAGTTTTAAAAGATCCTGAAAAGTGCATGGTATTACGAGAAAATTATTACCATCGAATTGATAAGTTACACATTCCGGGTGTTTTTATCGGCACACGATTTGTTATCAAAATTACATAAGGGTACCTATGTAATATCTTTGCTTGTTTTCCTGAAACGTGACGACAAGCGTAAAATATGAACTGCATCTTTTAAAAGTAATTTACTCACTCGATCGAATAAATTAACATCACAAGTTGAGAAATCACACATGTAGATAAAAAAAAGCAGCATCTGTTCTGTATTCAGCTGTTTCGGTCTACCTTCCCTTCTGAGAGAGTGGAAGTGTCTCTTTATGAATAACTTGAATGTATATTTCTTATCTGGAATTCATTTCTTATGCAAGTATTTGAAAGCTTAGTCCGGTATCTTCCACGATCATCCAGCTTTGCTGATGTTTTACGTACTCTAGTACTAGTAGTTATATCATTATCGAATCACTGTAGTCCCACAAATAGCCAGCCAAGTAGATTACATATTCTTCTCTCTTTGCTTGTCATCGGTACAGTTCACGATGGGGAAAAAAAGAAAAACAATAGACTTTCTTTGCTGGTAACCTGTGCAGAGTAGAAAAAGCTGACATATGTTGGGTTATAAGTGCGATAGAATTCAGATCATTCTCTTTGTGGAACAATAAATGGGTTGGTTGGCTGTTTGGAGGAAACAGCTCTCTTATCAGGGGTGCCCCTAATACAGAGAAAAAAGAGTTGAAAGATATTGGTCAGACATCCAGAAGAAATGGCTACCCACCCCAAGTAATCGCAAGGAAGAAGAGTGACAGGGGGTCCCAAATATTCCACAAAAGGTTAATCCTTCACTCCAACTGTCCACATCTTCTATCTTAATGGGACAGTAGCGAGGATACTGAAGAAAAATCTGACCAGTAATTGTATTCCTTGTAAATATGGAAAACTGACCGGACACTCAAAATTAGACAAAAGGTAAGATACAAAGATCTGGGGTGGCTGATCATATTTGGAGAGAGAAAGGCGAACACTTCCCTCCCTGGGAAGATGTTCGTATAAACTGTCTAAAATCAAGGAGTCAGCCCATACCAACATCAACTGAGTGTATAAGTCAGACAAGTACAGAATTCAGGGGCAAGGTACGAAAATTTATGCCTGACAGGGAGAGAATAAAACATCCAATGCTGTAGCTTGGCTATCATTGGAAAATTATGTTTACCACTTTCACAATCGGATAGTATACCTGAAAAAGGGTGTAGAATGGGTTGGTCGAAATGCCGTGTTAACAATACGAACAATAAGTTGTTCAATCGACTGAAAACTCTTTGGAAAAAAACTAGTCAAAAATTGATTATATAAGATTCTAATCACAAAAACGTTCCTTGACTTATGGCCAGTAGTTGAAGTGAGAATGGAGGAGACGCTAGGGGTACGGTGCATGTACTTATTCCAATTTCCAGCGTATACCTACTTCACAATTTCCATTTTCTTAATTGAAACATTTATGATTATGTATCCTCAGGGCCAACCGTAGGTAACTGCAATGCAGGGGTAGTCACCAGAAACTCTTATCCCCGATGAACCTCTCTATGATTATTGTGCATAAATCCCAATTATATCCTTAACGAAAACGTGAGGTCCCCAACCTTTTAATCAAATGAATTATTCCTCCAAACTCAATCTCTTGCAAGATCTGCTAACTAAACACACTTACGGGTTCTAGGATTTTGAAAGGTCTGAGTGCTCAACAAGCTAATGGATTCCCAGGGGCCTCGGATCCCACGTTGGGCATTGTGGAACTCCAGGGTCTGCAGACTCCTGGGGTGAGAACAGCTACCGTTTACCTTGTCTCTAAAAGCCATATCCATCACTGTTTGTGGCTGAGGGATATGCATATATTAAACCAACACGTGTGGTCAATGTTCGAATATAATATATGATTAATACCTCTTAATCAGGAATCGTTTAAATGCTGGTTTTGTAAGTAGGCGTGTCTTCAAAATTCGGAAGATTGGTACAATATAATCTTCCTACCTATTGTTATTTTGAACTTGTGTCTATACAAAATATAAATAAAATTACCGTGGTGTAATTTGCTTGAAGTTCGCCAAGTGTAGTAGGGTTGTAGATTTCTGACAAATTATCCATATTCACTCGTGTTTGCCATTTTATCTGAAACAGAAATTTGAAAAAAATGTGACAGAAAATTAACAAAACAGATCTTAGATTTGACTCTCTGTCTCTGTCTGTCTGTCTGTCTGTCTGTCTGTCTCTCTCTCTCTCTCTCTCTCTCTCTCTCTCTGCTGTAATGCTTAATACAAAGTTTTTAAAGAAACTGCCATCTCGTTTGAGTTTTGATCAAAGACTTGGCATACCTTAAAATGACTAATAGAGAGTGAATACATCTGTCAACTCTGTACACTAACTACAACTTAAATAAAGATCAGTTCATATATAGCTAGGACGAAGGGGAAGGGTAATTGTGTTTCCATATTTGTTTACCTGTTTTACTTATATGAAAATATCTCTCAATCTGAAACAATTTACAGAACCCGCCACAAAATTCGATCACTTCCCATGACTAACACTTTCATGTCATCGAAATCCATTCATGACTGTAAATAAAGATGAATGAATGCATAGATATATGAAAAAGAGTAAAATATCTCTCAATCAGGGATAAATTTCTGGATATGCCCCGAAATTAAATAAATTCTTCCTTAAACGACGACCATCTTTTCACAAAATGTAAGTGAAATGCATTGAGAACTTTTGGGGATATTGTGTGGACAAACAGGAGGACATAAGAGAATGCATATATCTCTTCCAATTTTTCTGAAAAGGTTTTTTCATTGGGGTTACGCCGAGAAAAAAAATTTAAAGCATGAAGGTAACATATTCAGAGAGCAACAAAGATGGTGATTCCGTATTTCTCCCATCAAATGAAGGCTTATGAACAGTCTATTTCTTTGAATCACACTTTTCTTAATTCATTCTCAGTGACTATCCATTTCGCTTGATTTACAATGGATTCTACTGTAATTTACAATGATTTTCGAATGTCATCATTAATGCAATGACATTATCCAAATGATAGACTCATTCCGTCACCTATTTTTGCCTTCATTCGTGTTGCAATATTCAATCAATGAATATTTCCCCATACGACCGAAATATTCAGTTTGTGGTGAAGTAGTGGTAATGTTAGTGGGCAATGATTTAGGAATCCGACACCTCACGTACTACGTACACCGAGTTTGAATGCAATTGATCATCAAAATCACTCCATTTTTCTCCTTCCATCATAATAGGTTGTGTTACTATGTATGCAGTCTCTAGAGTGAATTAAAGTTTTGATGTATTTGTCTTGGTATATCCATCGCATGATATTGCAAGTTACCATAAATACTGTTAATAATGATAGGAAGATTTTTTAATCTATATACTCAGCATATGAACTTCGGCTAAGTATCAAGAGAGGTAATTCTCTCTCAATGTCTAGCATAATATTAATATATATATATATATATATATACATACATATATATATATATATATATATATATATATATATATATATTTATATATATTTATATATATACATATATATATATAGAGAGAGAGGGGGGGGAGATAGATAGATTGATAGATAGATAGAGAGATAGATAGATAGATAGATAGATAGATAGACAGATAGATTTCCTCAAATACTAGCGTGTCAGTGTTGATGGCGTTTCAAAAAGATGGCATTACTTAACATTTATAGCTGGTTTGATGCTTCAAGAGGAGAACCCAGCTAAATTGAGAGCTTGGTACTCAAATATCTAGTTTTGTAAAGAGCTATAAATGAATTGACATTGTCATTACTGCACTGGGCTAGATTAAAAAGATCGTGACTCGATCACGTCAACAATGACAGTTTGGCGAGATATTTTCTGCCAAGTGGAATGAAGATCTTTAAAGAAGAAAAGCAATTCAACTCTGACATGAACAGCTTTGCAAAAACAAATTAGTGCCATTTTGCCTCAAAATGCTTATAATTTTCAAAATACAGAAGCCTAATATATAAAAGATATTATTTCCCATTCCTTGCTGACTAAGATATCAATTCGTCTTGATGGAGTTTTTAAGACCAATTTGATTTGGGAGAACCAAATAGTTCGATATTTCTCTCCGAATGACCAGTTTGGTATATTTTAAGTTGGGTCCCAGATCAGTCAAGCTGTCAGATTTCTGCAGCTTTGTCCGAATAACTGCTGTTAAAAGTTTGAAATAAGAAAAAAAGATCGTGATAGAAATAACTGTTCCATAATATTATCTGTGATTATAATAAACGACTTCCTTTCGAACGTCTTTATTAATACTCACGGCTCCGAATTTCTGCTGAAATGATCCCACTTGATCAATTTGCTTGTCTACTGTCTTTCTTGAAATCTGAAACTGCTTGAGGATCTGTGTAGCTAGCTGGTCATATAACGGGTCACTCAGGTGGGCAGCGTATGGCTTTGGAGACACCAAATAATCCTTACTTATCTGTTCTCCACTGCCAATCTAGGGAGGAGAGAGAAAGTTGAGAGTTTTGTTTGTTTTAAAATGTTTGTAATTATCAAAATTGGTCATGAATATTCTTTATTGTCTTTGGGTTTGTTTTTTTTTGTGTGTAGATCAAACTCTAAAACTACCGTCACATGAACAATCCTGTCGAAATTAGGGACGTAAACTTCTGTATATGTATAATTCACATCCCCTAAATTGCCAAAAGTCAGTTTTACTGATTCGGCTAAATTGACGAAAAGTTAACATACAGATACTCACAGGCTCATTTCATTCTAATAAACAAATACATATATACAAAAAAATTATTTTCACATTCTAATTCATCTTATATACAATACAAAAGTAGCCAAAAGCATCTTCAGTCGGAATAAAATTAGGATTTGACTTTGACCCTGCAGCACCAAGACTTATTGTTTTTGTTTTGTTTTTGTTTTTGTTCCCATATATGTGCATGAACAATGAAAACTAAATTTAACCTTTTATTTGAATTTTCATTCCATTTTAAGGAGGCAGTTGTTGCTTTTAAGCTTAAACTCTTTCAATGCTTCTCATGATGGGTTTGAGTAATAGTTAACTTAATTGTGACTATATTGGGAGGCATAAGAATGAAATGCAATAACTTTTTTACTTAGGGTGAATAGGATATAAGATTGAGAGAAGGAAAGTCCAACCTGGTAGTGACGATGTTATTTTTTATCTATTGCAATTAACTTCAGGTGAATAAAAACGACACTGCATTTTATTATTATCGATCTCTGCTGAGTACCTTAATAGTTTTTTCACTTAGCTCTGCAAAGTCTGACACAA
Organism: Thysanoteuthis rhombus; assembly: GCA_963457665.1. Taxonomy (NCBI): domain Eukaryota; kingdom Metazoa; phylum Mollusca; class Cephalopoda; order Oegopsida; family Thysanoteuthidae; genus Thysanoteuthis; species Thysanoteuthis major. The sequence continues at coordinate 13,702,678 of OY735213.1, read as the reverse complement.
GACATAAAAACCAAACTCGTTATAGCAGTCATGGACTGTAAAACTAGTTCCTTATCTACTACTAAGTGGTTATTCGTTATCTTTACTTTCAACGTTTTATATTCATAGTCATAATCAAGTATCAAGGGAGGTGATTTTAGTTTATCTAAGAGAAACCATCTTAATACTACTCAAAATCAAATCAAGATTAAATTATATTAAATTATGTTTTGGGATTATTTGTGCCAATACATTGATTTAGATTCATTCCAAAATTTCATTTTCCAATTTTTCGTTCCAATTAATTTTTATTAGATTTTTGTTTAAATTTCCTTTGCTCGAATAAAATATACTTTCCTTGGTGATTCATACCAAGGAAGGTATTTCATTCATCAAATTTGTATTACTTCCCTTGACAATTGATGCTAATAATATCATAATATCATATAACTCGCTTGACTCACCGACTGAATATCGCTTATAATTCGCTCGCACCAACAAAATTATGTTAAATAATCTACATACGTGGATGAGATTACGGGAAGTGTTTTTCTCGTCAATCTTTATGGTGACTGGGAGAAGAGGCATTACTCCGAAGTTTTTTCTCAGTCCAATTAGAAAATCCTCAAGGGCCTGACCCATTGTCCAGTTGAGGTCAACGAGTGGCATCCCACCGGCTGCTTTTATCAAATAATCAACATTCGCGATTGATTTTTGATTTATGGAGCCTGCAAAAATTGAAACAGAAATTCGATCACTTTTTTATCTTCAAAGAAAGCACGAATTGAATTGAGAAATTAAGCTAAGACCTTCACATTTGCTTTCTTTTAAACTCCTGTTGGAATGGTCTCAGTGTTGAGAAAGGAATGAGGCTATTACTCAAAACCGATGTGTGCTGGGGTCTTTGGCGTTTGTCTGTGTTCTGTCGATTTTTGTTTTTATGTAGTTTGTCCTTATGCTTTTGTTTTGGGCTGCCATGATGAGCGATTCCGTTTCTCTCTTAAGGTTCCCTTTTCGTAACCACGTCCATGATTTCTCGTCTGCTACATCTTGTATCTGCCTTTTAAACTTGCCATACAATTTTTTCCCTTCCCATCTTTCTTTTCTTGTTTGCTGTACTGTTCCATTGTTTTCTACTTTGTTGTTTAATTATTATTATTATTATTTGGAAATATTCTTAATAATCATTCTTAATACTGTATATCAAGCGACCCATACAGTTATTACAATGACTCGGCTCTGATTGTAAAATTCAAACCACCATCCATGACATTTTGATAAAATTAATGGCAGATATAAGAAGAAAGACAGGTGAAAGAATGTTATTTAAAAGTTCTCGTTCGAGATGTGGGGTGGCCTAACAGATTTGGTATACCAAGATAGAACTTTAGTATTGTTTGTACGCAAAGGTCCCGTGGGTATGGCATGAATCCATTTTTCCGTATTCTCTGATTGGTAAACCACGATAATTGACAAAGAACATAATGGGCTACAGAGCATTTGGGCAAATCATTGTCCACAAACTACATTTTTTGACCAAACAGTAGAAGCAATAAGTTATCACTCCCATTATCAAACTTGACGAAGGGACCTGATAAAATTGCTATCAAATGTCTGTGAGAACTGCATGAAATCAAAGGCAATTACGAGGTACGAAATATACCTTTTAGGCATTAGGGAAGAAAATACCAAAATATAATTTGCACTATAATTGGTGTATTTTATCATTACAATGAACACACAAAGACATTTTTGTTTAATTGATCACTCTTTTGTATTTCTAGGCGTAGCTATTGATCACTTTTTTGTATTTTTTGGCGTAGCTATTCATGCACTAATAACACGGCTTATAGACAACGAAGCTTTTTGTCTAGTCTATTCATAATTATTCTATTGTTAGGTTTTTTTGATAATCTTAGCTATGTTACTTGTGCATGAATAGCTAAATTTAAGAGTGTTTTCATGAGAAATTTTATGTAAAATCTTATTCTTAGGAAAATGCTTTTTAATCATATGTGAAAATGATATTCCAATGTTAGATTTCACATTCACACATAAAAACGAACATTGTGAAATCATTTCATAAAGATAAACGATACTGCAAATTACTTGAGGTAATTTCTGTCTCACATACATATTTTCGATTTACATATTAAAATTGATTATATACTATAGATATATTTACAATTCTAGCTTTGAAGTTTTCAACGTAGCACTTAATAGTATTTCAGATACATTTCTAATAACCGTAATTCATGTACTTTAAAAATTCAAATTCGGAACGCAGTGGAAAAAAATAATGTACAAAACAGGATATATACAAGATAACGTATTTCTCCGACAACTCATTTGATAATTGCAAAGAGCTGGATGCAAATTTGTGGTGAGTTATGTACTCACTAACTCTCTCTCTCTCTCTCTCTCTCTCTCTCTCTCTCTTCCTCTCTCTCTCACACACACACACACACACACACACATATATATATATATATATATATATATATATATATATATATATATATATATATATACACACATATTACAGTATAAAATCTTCATTGTGGAAGAATTTGTATAGATTTGACAAGCCTTGGTCGAAGGCTTTAATGCATGCAATATACAAAAATACCTGTATATGCAATATATGTATCAACAAACCGTTGGTTGTATATAAAAACAAATAACTGAACTTGGAATCATAGAATATGCCCATTATATCGGTTAACTTCTTACTTTCTGAGGTACACGATGCGTACGCTGTTTTTGTCTTTGCTGCAGCTTCAATTTCGTCTGCTTCAACTCTCGACGATAAAAGTTCTGAAGAAAAGAGGAAAGCGTACGAAATATCACGTTGTATTTTCAATTCAACCCATTTAGTATCATACAATTTTTAGGGTCGACCAAATACAGGGCTATCGCAATATATGGGACAAGGATATAAACATTTTTGTATTTTAATAATACTGTGCACCCCACCGTATAGCTATTATTAGAAAACTTGTCTACCATATCATTAATATCAAAGTGAGCACGATTCTAACTAGATTCACTATATTTACGCGCCTTTAGCTGTAGTTAGATAAACTTGTGGAATATCAAGAAATGTTGACTTTACTGTTACTGGTATTTTTACTTATCTCTGTCATCAAAGTCTGTCTCTGTCTTGCTACACGAAATCTCCAAAACCACTCAATGAATTATGATTAATTTTTGTGAAAGCCTGCACAATTAAATAAAGAAGAAATGGTTCCATATTGGACTATGCTTTACATTATTAGTGTTTTGCAATAGAAAACTTTATTCTCATTTCACAGCCCGGGTATGGTTAATTGATAGAGTCGTAGAAATAAAAGATAATGAATACTGTCTCCCAGGAAGTCCTTGAAAATTGAAGATAAACCGTCATTTATCTCGCACCCTCATTTAATATGTAAGTGTGTGGGTGTGAGTGTTCTATTTATTTACTGTCCCACCACAGCAAAATTTGACACTAGGTCGGGCTTAACGTGGGGAAATTAGGAGATATCCTTCTAAAAATGGCTCCAGCCGACGCGACTACGGTTTGCTTTGCAACCAAAGCAACCTCGGCCACGAAAGCATCCACCAGGGGACCTGCTCCTTTAAGTGCAATGGAGCAGTGCTGCTCCGGGGAGACCGACCCCCCGCAGCTGGGCTGAGTAATAATAGCAGAGCCGAAGAATGAGTCAAAAGGCTCCCGAATGCGCATAGCAGTGCGTAGCCTCAGTAAAACCTCATTGGCTAACGCATTGCACCGGCGCACTCGGTCTTTGATACACACTCCCTCTCTGGCCCCAATCAGCAAGCAAGTGTCAGTACCGACTCCTCGGGCTATGCTGTGGAACAGATACTACACTTTGATCCTGCCAAAAAGGCCAGAAAAAAGGGGCTTTCTCTATTCGCTGCCGCACCACACGAAAATATGACCAAGGTCGGGCTTAAGGTGGGGGAAATAGGAGACACCCTTTCAAAAATGGTTCTAATGAGAGCGTGTGTACCCAAAACATAGAAATTCGCATTAGCATAAACAAAAGTAAGAACATGTCATTGGTCTGATTCGGGGCAAGCGATGGGGTACTTTTTATCTATGTATGTGAAAATGATATAAAGGCTTGGACATGTATGTGTAAGTACATAGCAAATATCTGTAAATGTAATGAGTACATCATATATGTATATAATTACCTATTTGTTTGTCTAAGTTTATTCATAAATATATCATCATCATCATCATCATCATCATCATCATCATCATCAGTATTTCATCGTCTATTGTTGGACATACACCTTCCCCAGGATCTGCCACATTTCTTTATCATGGGCGTCGCAGAGCCAGTATTTTCTGAATTTGTTTACTTCATCTCTCAATCTTGTATTCTGTTGGCCTTGGTTTCACAGGTGGTCTCTGGGGATCCATGTTGTGAGTCGTGATGTCCATTGGTTGTCTGCCAGGCTTGCAACATGGTCTGCCCATCGCCATTTGAGTTTTTTAATAGATTCTATCATGTCTTAGACACCGTTTTCTCCCTGTGCTGTTTTGTGATCTCTCCATGTGAGGTTGAGCATGATTCTCAGTTTGTGGGTCTATCTCTCAGTTAGATTCCATGTTTCAGCTCTATAAGTGACTATCGGGAGAATGCATTGATGGTATACTCTTCTTTTTTTAGGAATAATGGGATCGTCTTGTTTTTTAAGGTTTAGCTTGCTCTGCCGAAGGCAGTAGCCTCTTTTATCAAACTACGTAAAGACTCTGAACCCTTCCAGAAAAAAAGAGTTAGGCAAGGTGATACCAGCTCACTCAAGCTCTTCACAGCCTGCTTCGAGGTAATATTCCGAAACCTGGACTGCGAGAATAGAGGAATCAAAATAGACGGCAAATATCTGAGCAACTTCAGATTTGTAGATGACTTTGTCCTATTTGTAGAGAACCAACACAACCTCAAACTGATGCTAGATGAACTCAACGAAGAAAGCAAAAAAGTCGGCCTGTCTATGTTTAAATGTTTCATCCACTCATATATAACTTTATATGTGTGTGTGTGTGTGTGTGTGCGTGTGTGTGAGTGTGAGAGAGTATATGAGTGGCACCAGACTGAATTTGGTGAGAAGTAATCAAATCATGAAGATCTCCGTTAGTGAAGTTAGTTCAATAGGTTCCCTGAGGAGATTGTTTCCTGGTGCAGACTAAGCAACACCAATGAGGGAATACAAAGTTTGAGAGGAGAGAATTCGCGTAGGATAATGGATAATTTTAGTTTTCAACACCCATGGGATATCCACAGATTAAGCAAGTATATACTGAAGTTGAGGATGTGTCATTGGAATGGCTTATATTCAAGACTAAAAACCATTTTTCTACGAGAATTATATGTCATACGACGGTATTTCAATATTGGAAATATACTTTTAAGATGATATCAACTTTTGTTGCTTTTTTTTTCCTGGAAATCCATATTTAGCCGTCGCACATAATCTCGGTTTTGTAACTTATGGCTGAGGAAAGATAACTCAACACTCAACAGTCCATTAATTTTACACGTAACAAACACTCACTGGAAGCAAATGTATTTTTCACTCGATTTTAACAACAAAAAAAAAGAAATATATATTTTTTCAAAATAAATTCAAGTAATTTTTAAATTGATTTCCGACGAATCCTAATTAAAGAAAGTAAAGAAAGATTCATATCTACAGAGATTAAATTTTTGGTCAACCTGCAGAAATCGTGACGTAATCAAAGTAATTTTGGATCCCCCCACCACCTATCAATTTTTTACTTCATGTACAGAGACCAGGACATTCAAAATCCAGCTTTCCATGAGCTAAAAAAATGTTTTCCTTTCGGTTAAAGGTGTTTGTGTGTTCGTCTGTCACGTTATGAAAATCCCCTAAACATGCGTGCAGCTCAACTAAATTTTGCATTCCTACTCAATGGAATAAGGGGGTGGTTAAAACAAACAGTTTTTAGAAAAATATTCCATCAGGTCTTGGAGGGGGGTCCTTTGCACCTATTGATCTGTATACGTAATTATTTCCAGTAATCGAGCTTTATTACTAGTATGTTTAATCTTGAGTACATTGAAATAGTTGACAGCTCTAAAAAAAACAGTGAGACAAGGTGATACCAGCTCACAAAAACTCTTCACTGACTGCCAAGAGATGATCTTTCGAAATTTAGGGGGAAAAGGAATCAGAATATAAGATGAACCTGACATTTGCTGACGACAACGTCTTTTTTGCTAAAAAACCTTCACGGTATCCAAGTAAAGCTAGACGAACTAAACGAACTGAAAATTAGGTCTCCACATGAATTTCAGTTGAACAAATTCCATGTACAACAAATATGTTGAGGACAAAAATATAAACAACCAAATCGAAAACACAAACCTGAAAAAAGTAAACAACGTGGACAACGAATCTCTAAGAAACCCTCAAAAGAAAAAATCATGTGAAGAATCACTCTATGGAAATGGCAAGCTTTCGGTAAAGTAAGTCAAGCCTTTAAGAACAACAAAATTTTATTAGTTTTAAAAAGAAGGGCCTGTCACAAATGTATGCTCTCCATAGTCACCTATGGAGCTCAAACATGAAACCTGACAAAAAAAATTGATCTACAAACAGTGAACCGTGCAACGTGCACGTAAGACAATCATGCTCATCCACACGGAGAGATCACAAAACAGAACAGTATATTAAAGAAAACACAAATGGCAATGGGCTAGTCATGTTGCAAGAATTGCAGACAACCAATGGGCATCTCGACTCACCATATGGATCCCAAAATATCATATGCGATACTGTGGCCGTCAAAATATAAAATGGCGTGTCGAATTAGAAGTTCAGAAAATATTAGCTCTGCGACACCCATGATAGAGAGATCTGGTGAATCCCGGGGAAGGTCTATGTTCAATGACTGAAGCTAAAGATTATAAAGATCGCGTAACATCTGTTCGCTGAGTTATGCAAACAAGTGAATTTATAAAGATTTGGGGGATCAGTTTATAACTTTATGACGATAGAAAACTGATCCCTCTCATATTGATCCCCAACTCCTGGTAAAGAGACTCAAAAACAGTGTTTGTTTGTTTTTTACGACCAAAAAGTTTAGGATTTTTTTTTCGGACAATCTAACTCCTTGTTCGTTGTGTTTTACCACAAAATAGAAAGATCTGGATGACTGACAATACCTGGAGAAAAAAACGTATTGTAAGCAGGGGACTATGTTAGGAAATTAAAAGAATCAAGAACAGAGTCCTTGTCGATAAGTCGATAAGAGTTTTACATTATTCAACAGAGACAAAGTATGGAAAATCAGGCCTTACAAGGAAAGAAAAACGAGAACTCTTTGAATATTAATGACCTTCCTTAAAACTATTGACTGTAAAAATAAGCTATCAATATGTAAATATATCGGGACTCTCACCGTGAAGTGATGATTAGCACGCTTGTCAGGTAGACCAATTCGCTAGTGAGTTCAATCAATTTGTGATAGATCAAGTAAATGTTCTTGTGGTAAAAGTCATTATTTTGAATGTTACCTTGAGGCCTTCATTGCTTGAAACATTGGTGCAACACAATTATCTAACCCTCATTTACATTTGAAATATTTTTATTTTATTTTTGCGTAACACAGGGGTTAATTCTGTTTTCAAACAACTTAAGCGGGGTATGCTTGCTAAATCTTCACCTGTAAGTCTGCGTGTTCCGTCTTTAGCGTCTTCCCTGAAGATGCTATTTTCTTCTCGTGGTTTCACCGGATGAGACTGGATCCACAAACCACATGCATATTGGTAAAAATCTTCACAGGGATTGACTGTCTGATTCATCAGTTGTAACACCCGGGCAGCTATGAAAGAGAAAATTGCTTCAAATCATCAATGGATGTTTATGTGGAATAATATTCGTTGGGTCAGATATTTACAGTCTGCGAAAATCACATCATATTTTCCTAACGCTCACTCACTCCTCTCTCTCTCTCTCTCTCTCTCTCTCTCTCTCTCTCTCTCTCTCTCTCTCTCCTCTTTACTTCTTCTTCTTTGCTCTGTCTCTCTTCCTTCCTTCTCTCTCTATCTTTCTTCTTCACTCTACCTTTGTTGCTCTCTCTTGCTCTTCCCTTTATCACTCTCTCTCTCTCTCTTCATACCTCCTCTTCCATTTCCTTCTCTCTTCCCTGTCACTCTCTCTCTCTCTCCCTCAACCCCCCTATTCCTTCCATTCCGTCTCTTTCTGTCATCCTTTTCTTTCTCTTCGTTTGCCTTCTGTTCTTTCCCATCATTCAGTCCCATACAGTTTGGTCGTAACAAACACGAACAGATTTGAACTATTCTTGTTTCTGATTCCCTGTTTTATTTACCTGCAACGACACATCCACGTGACTCACAGACCTTGAGAATTTCCGGTGATGATGTCGTTGTCGATGTTGCTTTTTGTTTCGTGGTCTTCTGCCCCGATCGAACAGACGTCGGTGTGGTTTCCTCCTGCATAGTATAGGACATCATGCTAGAAGTTTGTCTCTCTGCTTCTCTAGCTGAGGTAGTCATTCCAACCGTTGGTTTCATCGTAAATGGAATATTTGTCGTCGCTGAAATCAATAGAGGGCGAAATCATAGTCACCAAATGGAATTATCACTTCTAAGTTTGGTTATTAAAAGCTAATCTCGTATACTAGCTGGAATTAGCGACAAAACCCGCCCTACTATCGGCTTTTCAGCTGGTTCCAGCAGAAGGTCTGAATCGGATCGTTAGCTCAATAGGATATCAAAGCGTTTGTTTGCTTTTGGTTTGATTTTGGTTTTTTGTTTCTGTTTTTTGTTAATTTTTGCTTTTTGTTTTTTTTGGTTTTTGTTTTTGCTTTCTAGTTTTGTTTCATTTTTTTGATGGGGCAAAGGGTTTTAAGGGGGGCTTTAATTCAATGAAATGTACATCGATCGGCCTCAAAACTGAACCACTTTCTCATTAACCGTGGCCTACCTTTGCAAATCAAAAACCTAGACCACGCCACTAAGAGATATTTAATGGTGTGGGGAAATATCAACGATGCTTGGAAGATAACCGTGCATGGATAGCTAGAATGATTTGAACTTGATATCCTTGCGTGATATTAGGTATTCCTGCGAAGTTTGATTCGGGTCGGTCTTTCAGTTCCTGGGTTATAAATTTTTAGACAAATAACTACGAAGCAGGGGAGCTAACAATCGATTTGATACAAAATTTATATTTGAAATCCCTGCATGACATTTGGGCTAAATGTAATCCTGATCGATCAAGTATTTACAGGGCTATTTTAGGAGAAATGGTTAAGATGTAGTCGGAATAACAGTATGGATCCGCTTAAAAAAATCATAATTGAGATCCCTGCATGATATTTGGTATCTCTGCCAATGTTGGTCTAGATCAGTCGGGTAATTTCTGATTAGTGAACTATGGGGACATACCTATATATACGTGTGTGTGTGTGTGTGTGTGTGTGTGTGTGCGTGTGTGTTTACACATGCTCGTTAAAATCCACCCTATGACTGGCTTTTCACTCCTAAACTTGGTTATTAAAAGCTAATCTCTCAGTTATACTAGCTGAAAACCCATCCTACGGCAGGGTTTCCACCTAGTTCCTGCAAAAGATCTCTCTTCTATCTCAGCCGTGTCATGTCCAACTATCTATGTAATTTGTTGATAAAATTTTCATCCTGGCCCAGAATCATTTTTGCTTCTACAGGTTTTTAAAAACAGTTTCCTATGAAAAGGCAACTTCCGTTTAACTTTACATTATTCCTTTATTTATCTAATATTGATTTCTTTTTCAGTTTCTCTGTCATTTTAATCAACTTTTGAGGCGCATCCATATATTTTTTATCTTCTTCTTTCTCTTTTCTACATAATATGATAGAACAAAATTCTCTCTTTAAAGTAAATTACATCGTATATTCTTCGACAATGAAATTGCTTGTTTGATTGTTTCGCTTCACTTATAATGATTACATCTTTTGTAATAAAAAAACCTCATAATCCCACTTCAACCTATTTCCACTAGCACAATATGTTATGATTATAGTCGTTATACCAAAAAAAATATGTTGTCCGCCAGCATATTGCTAAAGGTAAATGTGGGTGCTATTTTATAGCATTTAAATCGCTGTTTAATATCTCCTATAAATAACTATGAATAACAACCTCAGCGAAATTGAAAACTTCAAAGGTACTATTGAAAATAATTCTTTTCCTAAATTCACTTATGAACTCAACATCATATATATATATATATATATATATATATATATATATATATATATATATATATATATATATATATATATAGCTCTTGCCAGATTAGATATAATAGAGGATGTCTGCACCAATATAAAATGATAGTCATTGACAAAATTAATCAGCAAAGCGAATTTGATCTCCTATTACCGTAAACTATTCAATAAAGAACGCAACATCATCAAACACTTGTAAACAATGCTTTTCCTAAACATATTATCGACAACCAAATCAAATTGGACATTAGTGAACTCAATAGTAAAACTAAGAACCTTTACAACGAAAGCAATAAAATACAATTGATTCATTTTATTGTAACCAAATACACAAAAATTATGACGATACTTTTTATCCCAACCGATTAACACAATTTTTTTTTACTTGCTCAAGGATATGGATTATCTCCCCTCTAACTTTTTAGTACTGGCAATTTTTTAGAATTTTTGATTGAAGTATTCTCAACCTAAAAATTTCTGATTGCACAAAAGTATTTTTTGACAATTGAATCGTAGCTAACAGAAAATGAAAGGGTATTTCATTTACGTGCAAAGTTCAAAATATTTTATGCATACAAATATTTATACATTAATAAGTAAGACTATATTATATACCCAGGTGATAAAATTTGATACAGAATATGAATAAATATTTTCCCTTAGTTTCATAAACCTTGATATTTCGAAACATCGAAAAATATCTTTGACAACTGTATAATGTGTTTAGGTAGCCTTGGCCACAGGAACACGCCGTTTGAGTGCAGGGCTTGCAGACGTTTTCGACTGCTAAACTTTATTTACGTTCCCAGTCAAAAAATATCCGTAGGCTTAAAATTAGTGGAAGCTAATTGGTCATGTAACAGTTTCCAAAATAAACAGAAACGCTAATAAGGTAAAGGGTTTCTCTAATTAGTGGTTAGCAGATTAACAGGACCATTTTTGCATTTAGTTGTTCTATAATGAAGTACTCATGAAATTACACTGCAATTAGTTGTCGTATAATTCAATAGCAATGAAATCTTTTTATATTGAAATTGAAAAATTCGAACAAAATTACTTCAACTTGGGAACAAAACTGAAAGTTTTATTTTAAATCCCAGATTACTTTGTTTCATTTTTATGGAAAACATAATTCATTGCCAGCGAATTTCAAAAGTAATTTTGGTCAGTTTTATGACTAAAAGACTGCGTTGATGTCGAATGGTTAGTTTTGACTGTCCCTATCCAAATTTCTATATCTGATGTGTCCCGGGTTGCAGACGACTTGATTTGGAGAGAGTATCATATTGCTGCTTTTAACAATAGAGTTCTGAATAGTTTTTCTCTCAGAGGTCACACGTGTCAAGCATCTATTGAACATCAAGGCCTCGACAGCAGTTACCCATTACACCACGGCCATGCACCCAATGATAGAGGCATTTACCTAACTGAGCTTTGTACAGCACAGGGCGACGCTCATAGGTCGGGCCCTCAACGGTAACTATATATTGCACCACGGCTTGGGGCCCGATAATATATGTATTCAATAATCTGAGTTTTTGAAGGCAAAAAGGCCACATAAATCGAGCATCTAGCAAGGAACATTTTACTCAAAGCAGAATTGTCAGATATTTAAAATGCTAGTTCAACAGATGATTAATTAAAATTAGATTTCTTATTACCTGTTGGTGGAGTTGATATTTTTGTTGATAACTTGATGTCCCCAAAGAGGATTAATATAATCACTGAACAAAGCGTGAGGATGCAGATAATCAGCAATAAAGTCAGCAAGAATAAGACTCGTTCCATCCGTGACCATCCGGATTTGAGGCTTTGAAAAGAAATAAAGACAAAATTATGATTTCATCTAGAAGAAATATCCGCCCAAACAGGACGAGTAAATTGCGACAAGGAAAGAATAAAATAGACTGATTAGTCACTGAATACAACAAGTCAAGCAAGCAGGCAACTTTTGTCACCATGTTGTGTTGTGGTTAATCAATTAGGAGAATCAGAAAAGGGGTGATCATTAAATAAGTTACTTTTGTTACATCTTTTGTTAGGCAGTGTCGCTCAAAAATATGATTTTTTTTTCAATAAAAAGACAGACATTGCAAAGTGAAACCCTTCAAAAAAGATGTTTGGAGGTTGGGATTTTGAAAGGATAACTTTTTGTGGACATGGTGAGGAGTAAATGTTTAAATTTTCAGCCATTTAGATCCATTAGTGCGACCTGTACGCGTGATGTATGGATAAATAGCCAACCAAACTAATTTGAAAATTGGAAGAAACTAAAGCTGGCAGTTTTGTAATAGATTGATGGAAATTACAATCGATTTGTTTTGTTTTTTTAAATCATTTTTTCAAAAGTGTTTCGATTCTCTTTTTGAGGCTGATGTTATAAAGGATTGTTATAACCCAACTGACAACGGAGTAGCTTCTTCTACTTATAGACATTCTCTTCTCTTGTTCGTCTAGATAGTCGACCTCCAGACGCCAGCGTCCGGAAGTTGGCGCCAAGGTCAGCCAGAACACTTAATACTTGAAATAACTGGAGAAATAAAAAAAAAAGTTTGAGCTCATCGTGGGTAATGAACAAGGCCCTTCTCTGCTAGACAGAGATATCCTGAAAAAGTTTAATCTCCTGAAATTTGTTATCAGGATGATATCCTGACTTGTGGTGCAACAGAGACTGACCACTTTCAAAGACTGAAGCAGGTCCTTACTATGTAACTAGACGCTGGGCTAAAATTATGTGCAGATAAGTGTGCAGTCAAAGTAACCAAGGTTGCATACCTATGTTATCAAACTGAAGGCGATAGTAGACATCCTATGAAACATTGGGTCAAGACCATAGTTGAAAGCCCAGCACCTGCCAACATTAAACAACCCCTTTCGTATATGAATTATAATTAGTTGATTATTTTATAGACGCTTTGTGCCAAAAGCATCCAGTGTTTTGATTCAAGAGTTATACTGCTGCTAAAGCCTTTGTGTATTTGACCCTATCCTGCCAATCACAGTTATGACTGATTGCAGCACATACGGTATAAATGGTCAGGAATAACCTATTACTTTTGCTTTGAGAACTTGAATAGGAGATCCTGACATTTTTTCTTTTCTTTTTTTTTTTAGTTTTTCCCTGTCACTTTTGGGACTCATGTTTGGGTGTTATAACCTAGGGTAGCTTGCACAACTTTTCGATCTATTCCCGTCTTGTTTGTCTAGTCAGTGGTCCTCGAGACGACAGTGTTAGGAAGTTGGCGCCGGGGTCAGCGTCTTTGATCTGCTTCGCTTTTTGATGAATCCAGGTAGTTTGAGTAAGTCTACTACCAAGACTGGCCGTGTCTACATTGTCTTCTAAAGTATAATCATGACTGAAAAAAGGTCTATTGTTTCTTGAAAAACTAACCACTCTCCTATCCTATTTCCCTCCTGTTTTTTCGTTGTGTCACAAACACTGAAACTTCTAACCAACACTAACGACAAAAAAGAAACAGACAACTGAAATGAACGAACAATTCTGCAAGTAAGTTATTACAGAGTCTCATACTAAATGTGAGTTTGGTTTAAATCTCTTCACACACTTAGAGGATTCGTTAGATTCAGTATTACTTCTGCTAGTACATATGAATTTCTATGGAAAAAAAGAATCAATATTCCTATATAGTCACATTATCGAAGCAATAAATTTTTAAGATTGGGGGTAAAAAAAAAGCTTGGGGTTTGTAAAATCGGGAAGGGTAAGCATTCATTCGTTCTATCCCCTTCTCTTTATAGTTAAAAAAATTATCTCTGTACACCTCTCTCTACCGTAAAAAAAAACATTTCTTTATCCCCTTGATATTATATAAAAAAAAACATCCCCTTTATCCCCCTTCGTTGATCACAAAATATAAACAGTCCCTCTCACTCTCTTTAATTCACATTCAAAACCCGCATCGAAATGATTAGAACATGCCACTTTCTTCGGGCAGAAAAACTGTTGATTTAAGGATAAATTAATAGATTCTATTATAGCGCCAGGACTATGTGTAAAATCATATGAAAGGACTCATAACAAACGAAGGAGCAGCACAGCAGACTAGGAAAGGGAAATAAGAACAGAAAAAACTATACGGAGAATTCAGGAGGCAAATACAGAATGTCTTAGACGAGTGATCGTAAAAATCACTACACAATGGAAACCTGGGGAGAGAAACAGAATTGCTCATCATAGCTGCCCAAAACAAATGCATCAAGACAAATTATATCGAGGGAAAAATCGACAGAACTCCACAAAGAACAGATTCTGCCTACGTAGAGAAAGGAATGAAACTGTAAACTCCCAAACAAGTAAATGCAGTTAACTAATCTAGACACTGGATAAACACAGACACGACAGGATAGCATCAGTGATATACTGGGAATTAAGCAAAAAAATGGGATTCAAACATGCAGACAAGTGGTATCTACACAAACACGAAGACAGCCATAACTCTGGGACTCTGACAAAATGACCACCCTACCCAAAAGAGAAGACCGGACCTGGCAATTCGGGAGAAGGAAAGGATAATTCGCCAAATAATTGACGTAGCTATGTCTATGGATCATATGATAAATATGAGAGAAAGTGAAAAACCAGGAAAATGCATGGACCTAGCAAGAAAAGAAAGTGTGGAACATGAAAGTCAGGGTGGTATCAGTAATAATTGGCGCACTCAGAACCAAAGACTCTTAAAGCGAGATTGGAGGAACTACGCGTAAAAGGGATGATTGAGACTATGCAGACTACAGCACTGCTAGGGACTGCACGACTACTAAAGAGAAAGCCAGAAATATGAGATCTGTGACCCCAGCTGTTAGCAGTGTCCTAAGAGGGGGGGAGGGAAACACACACACACACACACACACACAAATGGTGGTGGGGTACTCACCACAGCACTGCTGTGATTGGTGAAGAAGAGATTAGATTAGAGTAGGGTTGAAGATCAACAGAGACTGTCACTAAGCTTTTGCTGATAACCGCCGGGCAACAGGTATAATAATAATAATAATAATAATAATAATAATAATAATAATAATAATAATAATAATAATAATAATAATAATAATAATAATAATAATAATATTATCATTGTTATCTAGACCACAACACATAAGTCGATTCACAACTAGTAATTACAGTAAATCGTACCACTCCAACAAAGATTTGAAGATAAAAAAAACAATTACATCACTTAGTTATATCTAATCAGCCCACCTAATCTAAAAGCTAACAATTTAGTTGCTTTCTGTCAGATTTCAAAAACATGAAACTCCATCTACCCTAGAAGAAACATTTCGGCTTCACAACATTGAGCAGTGTACTTCAAAGCCATTTTCTATGGCAGACCGTCGTGTGCTGGGCAAAAAGTCAGGATATAGTTTCAATTCATCGTACATCAAACCAAAGCCTATCAAACATACATTTTTCTTAAAAGGTTAAACTTTAGCATCTATAAAGAAGATCTTATTGCTTGAAAGTCCCAATAAATTCATCTAAAATTCTTATTTCGATTTTAGGATTTCATTGGTTAAGCAGTCACACCCATTTTATGCATTTTTATATTAAAATTTTTCTTCCCCCAGGCAATGCCAGGTAACCCAGTTAATGCAATATATATATATATATATATATATATATATATATATATATATATATATATATATATATATATATATATATATATATATATATAAAAGTGTGTACATGAATCATCTACTAAACCAACCTTAGCAAGGTACATAACAAGAGTCAATTTGGGCTTTACAAGTTTGTTACGTCAATTTTCCAAGTCAAGAGTTCCAAATTTTTGCAAAGTTAAGGTTGACACTCGGACTTCGGGAAATAGATGATTCCAAGCTCGATGCAAGTCACACATCATACGATTAAACCAAGAAAATGACTACATCTGCAAGATAGATAGAAATAGAATGCAATAGATACACAAATATATAATTCAAGTGACGGATACGAACAGAATGAGACATTGGCTACAAAATTGCAATGCTTCAAGAAATATTGTTGCGTATCACGAAATATTTATCAGATTTTTTTCAAAGAGGGTAAGTGTGAGAAAATATTCTGTAATAATAAAACTTCTTTAATCTTTAATAATGTTAGCTTTTTTCTCTTCAATGTAATTTTTAGCCGCTTTTATAACAACTTCAAGTCGTTTTATGCCGTGGAAATGATGACCTCAATCGAAGTTGTGATAAAAACAACGGAAAATCACGATGAAAGTAAAAAGAAGTCAAAATGAATAGAAAGTTGGATCACAATATTCTATCTAATAAGATTGTTCTGAAGGCTCTATTATTTTCATCATTATTTGGCCATTTGCTTCCATTTTTCCATTAGAAAATGTGTCCAAAACGCAAATTGGAGTCTTTTTATCTCTTAATATTGGGTGGCAGCAACCAGATATCCCTTTTTTCTAATGAAGAAGCCTCAAATGTGAGACCATTTTTCTCATCATAATTTCTCATTTAATACGTGTTCTTAGCAGATTAGATGGTGAAACCACTCTTATCCCCAAAAGGCAAAGAACAGAAACTACTGAAAGTCCTGAAGGAAAAAACGAAATATAATAATCCAGGTTGCTTTGATTTTTCTCTCTAGAAATCTGTTTCTAAGCCAAAATTGAGTATCACATTTTCCTAGCAAAGAAAGGATCAAATGTAATTATTTACTAGAGTAAAATGAGTTGGGCAAGATCTGATTTTGAGATATCAGTATTGTATGTGTGTTCATAGTTTGCTGAACATGTTAGTCGCCTAATGTTCCTTCGCCCAAACATGAACTTTCCTAACATCGTGAGGTGAAGTACTCGATAGCACATACGGCAATCCTTAACTCAATGCAGGAAGAAGGTGTTGACAAGAATTACATACAAATCATTAGAAACATATAGAAAATGGCGCTGTAATTATTCGATTACATAGAGATACAAAGAAGATAAAGATAGAGAAAAGAGTAAGACATGGAGGACACTATATCACCTATAACACTAATAGTAGACCTTGAAAGCGTCTTACGGAAAATTGACTTGCAAGAAATAGGGACAAACATTGACGGAGAACATTCAAACCACTTGAGATTCATCGATGACGTTTCGATTACGTCATATGTAACAGAATTGGCCGATGTAAATTTGGAAAATAAAGAAGAAGTACTGAAGATGAAAGTAATGTTCAACGCTAAAGAATAGAGGATAAGAATCTGGAAGAGGTTGACCAATGCATTTACCTAGAATAAGGCAATGAACTTTGAGAAAGACCATGACAACAGAATAAAACTATGCATGACGATCGACCACCAGAAATCATTTGATATGAATAGAGACCTATTGAAGAGCACCTCACTAAAGTGCTTAAAACATAGAGTATACAATAAATGAATATGGAAATTGACAAAACAAACTGAAAACCAACTCAGAATCGCTCAGGGATCAGTGGAAAGACTAGAGTGAAGGATATTATACAAATGATCAGGCCACACAATGGAGATGGGCTGGATGGTGAGCAAGAAGAAATGAAAACATATGGAATAAGGAAAGCTAAGCTAATCGTGCCCCAAAACAGAAAATACAATAGGAAAAGACCGGACAAGATGGAGGGATAAGATAGGAAAGTTTCCCGGTGAAACATGGCCAATGTTGACGCAATTGCTGTCTTCATGCAAGAAAGGCTTTTCTCCAGCAGGAGATTCAAAACTGATGATGATGATGATGGTGGTGGTGGTGGTGGTGGTGGTGGTGGTGGTATTCAGTCGCTAACTTGATTCTTGAACCTTTTTCATTTATGAATTACTAGAAAATGGCATAATATCCGTTGACAGGATTTAGATAAGATTTAATAACACAATATTTTGTCGTCTAAATAGAAGGAAACGGGCAAAGAGATCAGACCTAGTTGTTGCAGACAATGCAGAAATATCTATCGGGGAGGGGAAATGTTATCATCATCAAAAACCGACAACCAAAACCGATAAGACCTCAACAACTACAAACCTATAAGCCCTCTCAACTGCATCTATAAACTTCTCACAAAAATCATCACCAACCAAATCACTAAAACACTTGATGAAAACCAACCATGGGAACAGGTTGGATTTAGAAGTTACCCAACTACGGACCACCTGTATTCGATATATCAGATGAAAAAAAAAGCAACAAAATACAAAATGCAACTCTCTACAGTATTTATCGACTTCAAAACGGCCTTCGACTAAGTGGAAATCCTAAAGGTAATGAAGGCCATCACTCTACAAGGTGTAGATCCAATATACGTCAAAATACTGCAGCATGTATACAGTAACAATAGCTCCTTTATCAGGCTACATAGAAACTCTGGACCCTTCCAGCTTCAAACTCTTCACAGCCTACCTCGAGATGATCTTCAGAAAACTAGACTGGAAGAATAAAGGAATTAAAATTGACGGCGAATGTCTGAACAACCACAGATTTGCAGACGACGTTGCCTTTTTCGCAGAGAACCTGCACGACCTCCAACTAATGATAGATGAACTGAATAAAGAAAGAAAGTCAGCCTACACATTAACTCAAGCATGACGAAGATCATATGCAATGTTGACAATGAGAACACAAACAACAGAATCGAAGACACAGAATTGGAGAAAGTATATCACTACATCTACTTGGGACAATGAATCTCCCTGAGACCCTCAAAAGAAGAATAAATCAAGCAAAGAATCATCCTAGGATGGTAATCCAAGCTCAAACTTCAAAAACCCATTTATCCTAAAAAGAAGGGTGTACAACCAATGCATCTTCTAAATAGTTACATAGAGCTAAAGCATGGAACCTAACCAAGAGACAGACCTGAAAACTGAGAATCATGCAACGTGCACATGAAAGAATTATGCTCTCACGGAGAAACCACAAGACTCAAATGGCAATGGGCCGGCCATGTTGCAAAAATGGCAGACAACCGATGGACATCACGACTCACCACGTGGATCCTTAGAGATCACATTAGAAACTGACGCTGACAGAATATTTGATTGAGAGACGAGTTAGACAAATTCAGAAAGGACTGGCCCGGTGGCGCCCATGATAGAGAAATGTGGCGAATCCTGGGGAAGGTCTAGGTCCAACGACGGATGTTGTTACGATGATGATGATGATCTTTCAACATTGGTTTCCCTCAGGTTTGAGTTGGTCTGGCTGGAACACGCGTACGGGACTGCATCAATTTTGTTAGAGGGCTGAAAATTTAAGCATTCACTATTCATTTTGTCTAGAGAAAAGTGTGTTCTTTTTAAAATACCTCAGCCAAACAGGTTCAATTTGCAATTCAGTTTGTGTATGCCTGTTGTTTTTATTGATTAAGACTTTCTTCAATGGACAACTGTCTCTTTTCTAGTGGAGTAAGGTCACTATTCCTTTACTAGAAAGCAGCAGACCCATTTTACTTCAATTGCTTATTTCTATCCATGCTCTCTGTGCCGAGTGACTCATGATCCATGTTACAATGGGAGGTCATTTCAAATAGTTTTTAAATAACATAGCCCATTCATGAATATATTTTAATATATATTCACTCATGTTTGTCCTCACAGTATCTCCAGAAATTCATTATGAATTTCAATGACATTTTATAGAAGGGTTTTGGAACTTACGTTTCTCCATGTTTAAAGCGTGAAGAAACGAAAATCCGACAATGTATTGCAGAAAATTGATATTTGATTATTAAACGAAAGTCGTTTTCAGTTTTAATGTTCTGAGAATGATGTGAGTAAACGTCGAGATAGAATCCAAATAATTCATTCCTGAACATTTTCACAAATGCTTTTTTTTACTTTCATTCTTTCTTTACAGTGCTTGATTAACGAAGTCCTCATATTTATTATCTTGTCGTTGCTATTAATATATCCTCAGTGAAAGGAATAAGTCATACTCATAAAACGTACGTACTTGAATGAAACACACACACACACTCACACACATACACACACACACAAATACACATACACATATGCAATGTAAACTGAGCTGGTCTGGTTACTCACCGAATAAAAACCGTTATGTGACCAGAACATTTTGGCCGCATATCTGGTGGGGGATGATCAATTAGAAAATTGGGAAAACGGTTGATGGAAGTTACTTCTCTCACCTCTATTCCTGTTTGATCACCAAAAGCCCCTAACTTTCAAAAAACACACTAACTTTTTGGTGCATGTAACCATACAGACAGGTTTCTTCAGTTTTAAAGTTGTTCTGTGTTGACAGTTTTGGTTTACAGTTTCTGATAAATAATGTATTCATCAGATATTTATGTGGCGTCGACTTTTTTGTAAATTTTTGTAAGGACGGTGTAAAGTAGTTTTCGCTGCGAAATTACCATCACGATAATGACAGGTGCTGGAAATAAATGTTCTGTAATAAACTCATACAACGTCAATCTTAATTGAAAACCTAACACCAACTCTAAACCTCAGCCCTATAGATATTTTGTAGTTTGATTTAATAATGAAATAAAATGTACGTTTAGATGATCGAGTTTCCTACTTTTATAAGTTTTTCCTAATTAGCATACATTCTTTGTGATTAAACGTTTTGAAATGTATTTGTGTTTCAATGTTCACATGTTGTATATGGTTGAAATAGATGATACTGTTTCAATGTATTAGGTGTACACAGTGGCTTAGTTCACCCATTGATAACGAAATAGAAGTGTTTATACTTACGTCGTGGTTGAAAACTCTTCGATCATCTTGACGAGCTGATAGATAACGATATTTTGCCGGAAAGTAGTTTACTGAGATTATTCCTTCAGTGACAGATCGAAAAGTCAACTACGAAATGAAAACGAACTGTGTTGTCAAACCCTTATCTATCTTTCTTTTCATTGGTTATGAATACAAATGAATTGTTGAGAAGGGGTGGAGGTGAAAGCAATCAAGATAACAAAGAAGCCAAACTGCATAATCTAGATGATTTTTCTACTTTTGTTTTCGTAATCCTTTTGAGAAAGGCCTCATATATACAGGTTCGTCTTATATATATATATATATATATATATATATATATATATATATATATATATATATATGTGTGTGTGTGTGTGTGTGTTTGTGTGTGTGTTTGTGTGTGTGTATGTGTGTGTATGTGTGTGTATGTGTGTGTGTGTGTGTGTATGTATGTATGTACGTATGTATGTAGAATAGGATGTGAACTCTACTCTAAAACATCTCGATTTTTGAAGTATGAAATTAAATGTATCGAGCACTCTATGAAATAAACCCATCACATATCAGACGTTGCTTTATATTATGCTATATTGCTAATCTGATATGTACCATATATATATATATATATATATATATATATATATATATATATATATATATATATATATATATATATATATATATATATATATATATGCATATACTTCAAAGTTAGCTATGGTTATTACCTGGAAGTTAATTAAACACTTTTTCTCGGAAAGGATTCTCTCAATAAAGTTTTTTGAAGATAAAGCCTTGATATTCAAGATAAGGCAAAACTTTTTCTTTAATGATGAATTTTCATTCGTACATTTATGTATCCACTCTCTTGTCAAACATAGATATGTGGAAGGGGGGGGTAACAGCAAAAGATTCAAGGACCCAACACAATATTACATCAATTCTCCCTTAACCCATGGCCTATCCTTACACAAATGGCATTTAAATTAACGAATATTTAGTTTTCTCCTTTCTTATGAAAGGTTGACAGAGGTGAATGATCCCCAAGGTTATTATGACGAACTTGTTTCTTAAAATTTTCAACTCACCGTTTTGTCAAATCTTTGGCTCACAGGGAGGGGGTCTCTAAATTTCCCCTACCCAGACATATAAATGAGATATTTTAAAACATGTACAATTTGTGAATATGTTGCTCGATAAATAAACGGATAAAGACGATTACACTAGCGTTTTTATGCATTTAGGTATGTAATTAGATCCAGTCCATCCACAGGACAAATGTACGCCCGTATATAAAACAGGATTGCATTCTTATACGTAAATAAATAATTGCGATTGAATTATGTAGTTCTATTTTATGTAATTACCATTTAATATCACAATGAACTGAAACGATCTTGATCTGTGACTGAAGTAGTAGTGCTTTTCTCCACCGGGTTGGTGGTCAATTTTCAAGCCCGATTTTGAATAGGGATTCTCCAAAGCAGGCAGGACTGACACTGTTGGAAGAATGACGCAAGAAAATCTTTTTATTCACTGTTTCTCCCAATACGACCCCCTGATGATATTATCTAAGCTTGTACAATATTAGATTCAAGGTAATTAGGACACAGTAGGAATGGATCAATTTGGACCAATTGAATGGATATCCCGTTCATACAAAAACACACATAAATAATTCAATATGCATTTTAAAGTTTCTCATAAAATATATAAAGAATGGGATACATAAACTATTTTCTGTTTGATCAGCTGAAAACTGTACATCTTTTCCATCTCCTTCCATGAAGACTGCAATTGTGCTAACCTCTTCCATGTCTTACTGGCTAACCCTTCTATCTCATCCTTGTGCCTGGTCTTTTCCAACTGCGTTTACCGTCCAATGGCCATCAATCGCTTAACCTTTTGCTCCATCTGTAATTTCTTTTTGCTAAACGTTCATCCTATTTCAATTTGAGTTGCTTAATCATTTGTATAATATCCTTTGTTTTGGTCTTCTTTCTGATCCATGATCTTTATTTCCATGGCCCTCAGTGCAATTCTTAGTTGTATCTCAGTTCGTTTCGTTTATTTCCATGTTCTGCATCTGTAAGTCATACCAGGTACCATGCATTTGTTGTAGGCCTCCAGCTGATTTATGTGTTGTTTTATTTGGCTTTTATGGTCGTTCTCTTGCTTTATTACCTGTCCAAGGTGAAGACGTTTGTTAACCGAGATCTTGAACCTCACTGATTGTCTTTTGGGGTGGGGGGGAGTTATTGTTGAACATTCTGTTTTTGTTCTGTTCATCACTAGACCTCTTTCGGAAAACTGACTGAGGGAGAATGGGTATAAATAGATAAGGAGAATATTCAAACCCCACAAGATCCGCCAGTGATATTTCCATAACTCCAGAAGCATCTAAATAGCGATAGTAACTCAGTGTGACTTACTCTAACACAAAGTTGTTGGGCATTCGGTGAGGATCGAACTAACAACAGTAATAAGACTCTGAGCTGATCTTGCTAACCATTACACAATCGTGAACAGTTCAGCTCAGCTGGCACGAGGCCATACGAATAGGGAACCTAGTGAAGATGGAACTCATTATACAGTAGTCATGGCTCGTTCACTCTTACCCGACGGTGGGGTACCTAACCTTGCCTTGATTTCGATATACCAATCAATTTTGTAGATAGTTTAATTTATCTATGTATCTTATAAGCAATCAATCCATACCTGTCGTAGGGCATTTATTAGTCAGTATCTTACGGATTGTGGCTCATGAAATGAGGAGTATTCTTATCCATTTTTACTTGTAGTTGTTTTCATAACATTAATTCCCATCACTTTTGATTGCAACTCTCAGACTATCAATCTACGTATTAAAATCTTTGTAAATAAATCCACACGTATATCAATTAGCTATTTGCATTTGTTGTCTGTCATCTTTGTGTCATCAGTGACGTTTGGTGAAAGCTTGCTTGTGCTAGAGTCAAACTCTTTATCAAAATCTGAAAAGTAAAAAAAAATAATCTATTTGTCCACATTATATTATTCCAAAACTACATGTTCTATTTCAACTCATTTATCATGATGTCTGGTAGAACGCCCACGACCACTGTACCACGGAAACACTACTGGAAATTGTGGTTTATTTGTAATTACGGTCGGGAAAATACCCCCAAATCACGGACGAATATGTATTGCCTTTTTTTAATTTTTCATGTTTTCATACTATTTTATGGTTCTATTATTATATCAGCTATTTTAATGACATCCTTAGAAGCTAGGTAATACTCACATAAATCATATGTACATACTCGTTATTACATAAAAATGATATTTCTCATAAATAAAAAATTCAATGTTTACAAAAAATACGTGAGTTGACATTACAGAATCACTCTTTCTTTTGCATTTACTCTCTCTCTATCTATCTATCTATCTATCTATTTATCTATCTATCTCAATTATTTATGTCTGAAATTTACACATCTTAAATTCTACATCTGACTAATCGCGATAATACAGTCAAGTCTGAGAGTTTGACAAAATAACATGTTATATTTCGTTAAACTTGATAAATTGTGTATTCAATTTTACTTTTAGATTAGTTTAATGTTCAGGAGACATTAAACGTACACAAGAAAATTCTGTTTTTGATGTTTTTGATATTTCATAAGTGAACGCAGTTCCAAATTTACTTATAACCGTCATTTCTATTTTACGGTAGAGGTAAATAAATGATTTACATTAGTGCAATGTTTAATGGTAATCACATAGATTTTTCAGTGGTCGTAACATAAAAATAGCGTAAAATTTGGTCTTTTGTCATAATAAACTAAGATTGATTATCATGTTATATTAGTACATTTATACGCTTAATTTCAATGTCATCTTTCCATTTGATTTACTTAAAACCAATTTGTGGTAATACCTGATTCTTTTCTCTTTCTTTTTAGACCCATTAGT
>OY735213.1:13637757-13675257 GCA_963457665.1 Thysanoteuthis rhombus | reverse complement strand
CTTGCAACGTGGCCAGCCCACCGCCATTTGAGACTTTTAATAGATTCTATGATGTCCCTAGCTCTTGTCTTTTCTCGGATGTACTGTGCTGTCTTGTGGTCTCTCCATGCCCAGCATTATTCTTTCATGTGCACGTTGCATGGTTCTCAGCTTACGGGTCTGTCTCTTGATTAGGTTCCATGTTTCAGCTCCATAAGTGACTATTGGGAGAATGCATTGGTTATACACCCTTCTCTTTAGGATTAATGGGATCTTATTTTTGAAGGTTGAGCCAGCTCTGCCAAAGGCTTGCCATCCTAGTGTGATTCTTCGCTTGATTTCTTCTTCTTTTGAGGGTCTCATGGAGATTCGTTGTCCTAGGTAGACGTAGTGGTCTACTTGCTCCAGTTCTGTGTCCTCGATTTTGATCTTAGTGTTTTTATCCCCGATGTGGTTGTTGCACATGATCTTCGTCTTGCTGGAGTTTATGTGTAGGTCGACTTTCTTGCTCTCTTCATTTAGTTCATCTATCCTTAGTTGGAGGTCGTGTAGGTTCTCTGCGAGAAGGGCAATGTCGTCTGAAAATCTGAGGTTGCTCAAATACTCGCCGTCTATTTTAATTTCTTTACTCTCCCAGTCTAGCCTTCTGAAGATCATCTCGAGGGAGGCTGTGAAGAGTTTAGGTGAGCTGGTATCACCTTGTCTTACTCCTTTCTTGAAAGGGATCCGAGTCTTTATGTAACCTGATAAATGAGCTGCCGTGATTGTATATATGTTTCAACACTTCAACCTATGCTGGATCTACACCTTGTTGACTAAACCAGTGATTTCAAATGCGGGTGTGCAACCCACCACGGGACAATTTAGATATATTGGATGAACAATTTTGAATTTGGGCTTGAAGAGCAAAAAATGTTTCGTGACTGAAAATTGAATCATTTTATGGCTTGACTGATTCATTTCTGATTACTCAATGATATTAATTAATATTCTTACCATAAATTCCGTAGACTTCATGATGTGCAAAAGCAATAAGGTAAATTGTGTTGTTACTAAATTTCTTCACAACAAAGAAATTACAATTTTCATGTATCAGTAATTTTTCTAAAGAATTCGTCTGGTTCAGCTTTACAGATATTTTTCTTATTTTGGCCAATTTCTGGTCTTGAAATTATATAATAACTTTCCTATGCCAAATTTATTTTACTAATGTAAGAAAGACATTAAATATTCTGAACTATCATGTTTAAGTATGAAGTGCCATTGCTCTAGACATTTCTTGCAACCGGTCACCAAACTTGCTCAGACGTCGGACTGTCGGCAGAGTACAGCGAAATTAGGGGAAATCCATAAGGCCCAGGGACGAGTGTAGAGGTGCTCAGTTTTGCTTGAATCCACTGAGTTAAAAGAAAAGAAGAAGCTAAAATGGCCAAAACATACCTATCAGATTCTTAAAATGGCCAAAAAACGCCATAAATTGGACAAAATGCCCAAGTCATAAAATGGTTTACGTTGTAAAAGTTATCACAATGAAATTAATTCTCATTGCATTCACTGGGAAGGGCCAAGAGGGGCCAGCACCTGCTCTTCCTGGTTATGGGTCTGATCGGACCGGTCTTCTTCGCACATTTTCTTCCGATTTCCAAGATTGGAGGGTTGACCAAAACAGAATGTTTCATTCCTACCACAAAGCCTTGACTGGGAATTCGGTCCGGGGATTGACTTGTCCACTCAAGCTATTTCACTATCTATCTATCTATATAAATATCTATCTATCTATCTATATATATATATATATATATATATATATATATATATATATATAGAGAGAGAGAGAGAGAGAGAGAGAGAGAAAGAGAGAGAGAAAGAGAGAGAAAGAGATAGATAGATAGATAGATAGATAGATGGATAGATAGATAGATAGATAGATAGATATTAAGAAATGGGTATATATGATCCGACTGAATTATTATAAATTGCGTAATATGATATAGAAACTCTTATTTGAAATGATTTCCCGACGTTATTCGATTAATGCATCACTCATCCTAGACACTGGAATACCTCGGCGTTTGACAGAGAAGAGTAGACCAACCATTCTCCTATTACCTTGGGAATGTGGTTCGAACTTTGCTCTGAATTTATGCAACATTTTACTTGATGAATGAAGTTAGTGTCATCGCCATAGTAACGGGGAGAGAGATAGAGCTTAAGCGTCAAAAAACATTCTCAGAAAAACAGAACTCAGCAGTAGGAGAAAAAGAAATGTGTACTTACCTCTGTGATGCCTTGTATATACTTAAGCATATATATATATATATATATATATACATATATATATATATATATATATATATATATATATATATATATATATATATGTGTGTGTGTGTGTGTGTGTGTGTGTGTGTATGTGTGTGTGTGTACATTATACATAAAGATACTTAATGTAAACTGGTTCTTGTAATTTAATCTGGTGCAAACAATGAAATCTGGACGATGCAGATTCTCCTTTCTCTCAACGAAGCCGCATAAAAATTCGGACTGCCATACAATGGTCATTTGAGATGGCAGCAAAAAAAATCAGAACAAATATAAAATTCTCCCTTCAAACAGAAAAGAATGAACGACTTTATTGCATACATATTATATTGGTTTCTCTTCTTCTAATTTTGTTTATCTAGATTTGCCAACAAAGTTGGGGGATTTATATCTAGTCACTTGTGTCCCTCTGTCTGTCTGTCCATCCGTTGTCGGTTCACAATATCTCCAAAAGTACTGAATCGATTCTATTGACATTCTGTGGAAGTGTAGGCCATGGACAAAAAAAGAATTGATTAAATTTGGGATCTGATCAATGAATTTTTCTTAAAGTTACCTCCTCTACATCGAGCTATATGCTTCAAATCTCTCAAAGTTCACTATGTATCTGAATGATGTTTTCTGGAAGGGTAAGCTATGGGGTAAGACAGATTTAGTTTAAATTTTGAGGAATTATATTGATTGAGGGATATTTTTCGCTTTGTTTTGTTTTCTATATATAGCTGTATTCCCTGGATTTCATTTAGTTTCCAGTGACGATGCACTCTTCGGGCGACTTCTTGTTGTTATCTTTGATGTCAAGGTGATTCAGTGCAGTGACTGTGATATTATCAGCAGAACTGGTGACTATGATACCAGTGGTACTGATGATTATTTCTGACTTTTTTTAATTATGTAAAAACATGAGATGGTTACATCTATCGGGAATGTTGGCGTCTTCGAATAAAGTCAAGCAAAGTCTGTCCGTATGCATCCATTTCATGTGATTATTGCCAGCGGAAATTCAAGTCTGGTTTCTATCAATAGTTTTGTTGGGCTGAATAGAGTCATTCCTTCCAGTCCGTCGTCCCTTCACCAAAACTCTTATTCCCCACACGAAATTTTAGTCGTTGCATTCGAGATTTACGACGTCCACAAATCGGTGTCACTCCGAAAGCCACTGTACTTACCATCAAATCCACGTTTTCTGCTTAGTGAAACATTTTCGGGTGCTTCATCAAGGATTTTGAGCAGGGGTTGGGGTCCTGATGAAAGATATATTTTCAAACCAATAAATACATGGATATCATAGATATATAAGTCAACCTAAATTTTGAAAGGAAAAAATTTCTTGTAAAATCTCTCGATTTATAGACGTTCGTATTAGATTTTTAATTCTAGAATTGACAAGAGAGTAACAAAAGAGACGCGCAATTAAGCATCCACGTATCCAAGCGCAAGAATCTTTTTTTTTTCTAAAAGGCAGGTATTATCGCAAGTATTGATATTTCCGACACACGATTTTAAAACCTGTTTGATGTTCAAAAAAAGTTGTAAAAAAAAGAAGAGTAGAAATTATTGCTTGAATAAAAGAAAAACTAATTCCCATTAATTACAACGTGGAATTGGAGTTTTAAAATTAATGATTACTTTTGATCGACAAATCCATCATTTTTGTTGACAAGTTTTTAAATTTGAAAAATTCAAACTCTGCTGTTAAAAATCAGCTGAAAAGGTATGCTTCTAACATTAATCAACTAAACTGTGTGAAAAATCCCTACTTTTTGCGGAAAAAACAATTAAAATACCGTTTTTAACAGTGGATTAATGTAATTCATCATCATGTGTCGATGTGGTTAAAGCTGATACATGTCAATAACATCACAAGTTGCAACAAAAGAAAGCGTGGGTTAGTAGATAGGTCTGAGTAGGGTTAATAGATAGGTCTTTGAGTAGGATTTGTAGATTGGTCTTTGGGTAGGAGTAGTAGATAGATCTATGGGTACAGTTGGTAGATAAGTCTTTGGGTGGAGATGGTAGATAGGTCTTCGTGTAGGATTAGTAGATAGGTCTTTGGGTAGGGTTTGTAGTTAGGTCTTTGGGTAGGGTTAGTAGATAGGTCTTTGGGTAGGAGTGTACATAGGTCTTTGGGTAGGGTTGGTAAATAGGTCTTTGGGTAGGATTAGTAGATTGGTCTTTGAGTAGGATTAGTAGATAGGTGTATGCGTAGAGTTAATAGATAAGTCTTTGGGTAGAGTTGGTAGATAGGTCTGAGTAGGATTAGTACATAGGTCTGTGGGTAGGGTTATTAGATAGGTCTTTGAGTAGGATTTGTAGATAGGTCTTTGGGTAGGGTTAGTAGATAGGTCTTTGGGTAGGATCAGTAGATAGGTCTTTGGGTAGGATTAGTAGATAGGTCTTTCCATTCCACTTTCAAGCAAGTGTTTCTCTTCTCTAATACATGCATGTTCCTACATAATTTGCCCAGCAGTTTCATCCCAGATATGCTGTCCAGGCCTGATCCATTGAATATCACCATGTCCATTTTAAGTGTGATAACCGATGGATAGCTGTTGTCATTTGCAATATCATCGTCGTTGTCATCATTTTTCCGGAGACATCAGGAATATGGTCATGAGAATCAATTTTCTGACTATTTGTATAGATCCTCAAAAGAAGAATACATAAAGCGAAGAATCACACTGGGTTGGCAAGCTTTTGGTAAAGCAAGCTCGACTTTCAACAACAAGAAGATCGTATATTGTAAAAAGAATGGTATATAACCAATGTATCCTATCGAAAGTCACCTATGGAGTTAGAACATGGAACCTAACCAAAGTAAATAAATAATAGCCATCGTTTATGACTTTGCAACATTCAAAAATATCAGGTTATGTTTCAGATTGTTTGTTTAGAGAAAAATGTAAACTCTGTAAATAAAAGAAAGACAATAATATTTATGTCATTTGGTTTTGATGAAAATTAATTGATTTAATAGATACAGAAAAATGTTTAAATGTACCTATTCAACAATGACAAATAATTGGGAACACTCACTCCGAACCTACAGACTAACTTTATCCTAAAACCTATGAAACAACCTACCCCTAGACCGATCTACTAATCCTAGCCAAAGACCTATCTATAATCAGAACCCCAAAACCTATCTACTTAAACAACCCAAGGACCAACAAACTAATCATACCGAAAGAATTATCTACTAACCCTATCCAAAGAATTGTCTATTAAACTGTACCCCAAGACAAACCTTATTATCTAACCCCGAAGACCTATTTATAAACTGGAACTACGACCGACTAACCCGTACCTATCTACCAAACATGCCTAAAGACCTATCTACGGACCTGTACCCAAACACCTTTCCACAAAACTGTACCCTAAGATCTACTAACTAAAATACCAAGACCTATCTACCAACCGTACCACAAATTATCTACAAACTGTACCCAAAGACCTATATACTAAACCTACCCAAAGACCTTAGTAAGCATACACAAAAAATCTATCGACAAACCCAACGCCAACTTATCTACTAACTGTACCTAAAGGTTTATCTACTAATTTTACCCAAAAAACTATCTAACCCCACCAGTAGACCTATCTTTCAACTGTACCCAAAGACCTATCTAATACACCATTCCAAAAGACCTTAGATATATTTACTAACCTTACCCAGAACCTATGTAAGAACCCTACCCAAATACCTATCAACTGATCTTACGTAATATTCCATCTATAGACCCTACCCAAAGACTTATTTACTAACCCTATACAAAAACATATTTGATAACCCTACCACGACCTATCTACTAACCTGACCTAGAAACCAATCTACTAAACTCACTGTAAGGCATATTTACTAACCGTACCCCAAGTTTACTCAACTAACCTCACCCAAAAACTTTTCCATCAACCCCACCAAAAGATCTATCAACTAAACCTAAACAGACATATCAACTCTACCCGAAGAAATAATCCCTACTCAGACACCTATCTATTCATCATCATCATCATCATCATCATCATCATCATCATCATCATGTCTTTTAATGTCTATCATTGGACATAGACTTTCCCCAAGATTCGCCATACCTCTCTATCGTGGGCGTGGCGGCGCCAGTATTTTCTGAATTTGTCTAGTTCATCTCTTCTGTCGGCCTCGGTTTCGCATGTGATCTCTGGGGATCAACGTTTTGAGTCGTGATGTCCATCGGTTGTCTGTCATTCTTGCAACATGGCCTACCCATGGCCATTCAAGTTTTCTAATAGATTCTATGATGTCTCTGATTACCATTTTCTTCCTTATATACTGTGCTGTCTTGTGATCTCTCCTTGTGAGGCTGAGCATGATTCTCTAATGTGCGCGTTGCATGCTTCTCAGTTTGCGAGTCTGTCTTTTGGGTTAGGTTTTATGTTTCAGCTCCATAAGTGACTATTGGGAGGATGCATTGATCATATACTCTTCTTTTTAGGATCATTGCGATCGACTTGTTTTTTAAGGTAGAGCTTGCTCTGCCAAAGGCTTGCTATCCTAGGGTGATTCTTTGCTTGATCTCTTCCTGTTTCGTGGGTTTCATTGAGATTCGTTGTCCTCGGTAGATATAGTGGTCTACTTTCCCCAGTTTTGCATTTTTGATTTTGATAGTTATATCATTAATCTCAATTTGATCGTTGTACACGATTTTTTTTTTTACCAATTAGTAGGCCAACTTTTTTTGCTTCCTTCATATAGTTCATCTAGTATAAGTTGGGGGTCGTGTAGGTTCTCTGCGAAATGGATGATGTCGTTTCCAAATCTTAGGTTGCTCAGATATTCGCTGTCTATTTTTATTCCTCTAATCTCCCAGTCCAAATCATCTCGAGGTAGGCTGTGAAGAGTTTGGGTGAGCTAGTATCACCTTGTTTCACTCCTTTTCGGAGTTGGAAGGGTTCAGTCTTTGTGTAGCCCGAGAAAAGAGTAGCTATGATTGTATATATGTTGAAGTACTTTGACGTATACAGGGTCAACACCTGGTAGGGTGATGGCCTTCATGGCCCTGGGGATTTCTACAAAATCAGATGCCTTCTTGAAGTGTAAAATGCCTTTTCATAGCATTTGATCAAGACTGGATAAGTAAACCAAAACTTTGGTATTATTTTTCCGATTTATTCTATTCACGTGTTCACTAATCCGGCTTTGATTGTTGACATACAATATCTAACCTCTCTTAATTTCTTTCAAAAATGTATTCAAATAAATGAATAAAAATAAATGAAAATAAAAATAGAATAGAGAGAAAATAAGATAAAGAAAAACACTAAAGGAAAGACAACCTCCTCCGCTAGATAAGCCATAAAACATAATAACAAACGATTAGGTCCAAATAAAGGCCGGTCCCCAATGCTATTCCAAGTCCACTTCAAGTGTAGTACTCTTTAACAAGGTAAAAAGAAAAAGTTGGCCTCACCATAGCAAGATATCAAGACTGGATAAGTGAACCGATCTATTAACCGTACCCAAATACCAATGTAAATACCATATCCAGAGATGTATTTACTAACCTTACCCCAACCAATCTACTAACCCTACCGAAAGACCTGTCCACTAACCCCACCCAAAAACCTTAATAACCCTACACAAAAACCTATCTACTAAGTGTACCTGAAGACTGATCTACTTATCTTACCAGAAGACTTATCTACTAAGCTTAACCAAAGACCGTACCCAAAAACGTATCCCCCAGCCATACGCAAAAACTTCTAACCCTACACGAAGACCGATCAACAAACCTTACCCCAAAAACTATGTACAAACTTTACCCGAAGAAATATCTACTAACACTACCCAATCTACTAACGCTACCCCGAGACCAACCATACCCAAAAACCTATGTACTAACCCAACCCAAAGACCGATGTAATAACTTCACCCAAAAACCTATCTACAAACCCTACCAAATGACGTATTTACTAACCCTACCTAGAGATCTATCAACCTAACTCACTCAATGTCCTATCTACTAACCCTATCCCATGACTTACTAAACCTATCCAAAGATCTATCTACCAACCAACGCAAACAGCTATTTACTAACCCCACCTAAAGACCAATTTACTGACTTTACCAGGAGACCTATCTACCAACCCTACCCAAACATCTGTCTACTAAGGCTACTTAAAAATTCATCTATTAACCCTACTCAAAACCTATCTACTAACCCCTACCCGACCTATGCACTAATCTTACCCAAGGACCTATCAACTGTCCCTAACCGAAGACCTCTCTACAATACTTATCCCAAGATATATCAACCTTACACAACATGACTCAACCCAAAAACGTACGATCCGTACCCAATCTACTAACTCTTCCCTGAGACTTATATGCTAAACACCAAACCATACCGAAAGACCTATCTAATAACCCTACCCAATGACCTATCTACTAACTATACCCAAAGACCTATTTACTAACCCTACCTCAACCTATCCACAACCTTTCCCTGAGACTTATCTACTAACCCTACCCAAAGACTCATCTACTAATCCTACCCTGACTTATCCACAACCCTGCCCCCAAAACTATCCACCAATCCTGTCCAATGTATTCACCCTAGCCAATCAACTAACTATTACCCAAAGACCTATCAACCTCACCCAAAGACTTATCTTTTAACCCACCCAAGACCAATCTACCAGCCCTACCAAATGACCTATCTACTAAACCTACCCAAAGACCGATTTACTTACCCTACCCAAAGCTCTATCCACTAATCCTACTCAAAGACTTACCTACTAACCCTAATCAGTTGCTGTAAATGGTATTTTTAGTATCTTTAGATGAAAAAATAACGTCAGCGGTAAAAAAAACAAAAAAACTGATCACATGCAGCCATTCTAAATCGCGTATATAGTCATTCCCTGTTAGCTCCCCGACGAAATATTAACATGATTTTCAATCTTATTTATTCCAAACAAATATCTGGGAACCTCTTAAATACAAAATTCTAAGCAACATAAGAACCTCTTCCTGTTTGTAACTGACTTCACGTTATTTTCCCGTTTTTCAAAAAATAGAATAATTTTTCTTGTAAGTTAAAATGAAAAACGAAATCAAGTATTAATTTTGATCATTCACTTGTGATTTTCTTCTGTATCCTGGATTTTCTAGATTTGACTCTGGATCAAAATAAAATCTTTTGTTTGTTTTTGAGTTTTCTCATAAATGGATTTTAGAAGTTTATGATGAAAAGGAAAAAATGATGAAACCACCGAGACCACGAAAAAGTTGAAAATTGTTTTTTGAAATATTTTCATTTGAACAGCGTCCTTTTTGCTGAGAACCTTCACGATATCCAAGGCTCTCGGCAAAAAAGAAGCTGTTCAAATGAAAATATTTCAAAAACCAATTTTCAACTTTTTCGTGGTTTCGTTAGCGACATGATCTCTAAATAATGCTAGACGAACTGAATGAGAAAAGCAAAAAAGTAAAACATATGTCATGTGCAACAAACTGGATCACTACATCTACCTAGGACAATGATTATCCATGAAATCCTCAAAAGAAAAAGAAATCAAGCGAGGAATTGCACTACGTTGGCAAGCTTTCGGTAAAGCAACCTTAAAAAAAGAAAATATCAAAAGAGGAAAAGTGTAGAAGAAATTTATCCTTCTGATAGGCATATATGGAGGTGAGACACGGAATATAACGAAAAGATTGCGCCCAAAACAGAGAATTGTGCACAAGAGAGAATCATGCTCAATATCACATGGAGAAATTACAAGACAAGACAGTGTACTAGAGAAAAACAGGTGAACTAGACAAGTTCAGAAAGTACTGGATCTGCGAAGCCCATGATAGAGAGATCTGTGGGAATTTTGGCAAAGATCTGTGTCCAACGATGGACACTTAAAGGCTGATGATGATGAAATGTTGTCGATAGAAATTTCATCGAGGTCTAGGTGGTTTGAATGGTAGATATTCATCAAGGCCAGGAACCTGAGGGCTATAGGAAGAGGGGTATAGGAAGATTCCCAGCTTAAGCATTCCCTTTTCATTGCCAAGGATCCCTTTTATTCAAATGAATTTTCTCACGGATCCCAGTACAAGCTTTTGAAAGGTCTGCCTACTCAACATGCTCACGGACTCCTAGTACTGATTTTGTTGGAAACTGTATCTCAAGTTCGTTATCTCAAACTGCCATCTCGCATCGAATGTATCTTTTTTTGCACCCCACCCCATAGACAAGTGGCAGTGGACACCCATGGCGACACCGATAAGCTTCTATAGATAATGATATGGTCGTATTGTCACAACGTTTTGGTTGTATATCCTCCAGCTTCTGGCAGGTGTTGCTGATTCTAGAATGTAGAATAACTACTCAAAGTGCATGCTTGACTGGACTGGACACACATCACGAAATGATTAATACACTCCGTCTAACGAAATCCAGACAAGAAGCTTTTGTAGCAATACAAAAGTTGGGGTGGTTCTGTTACTAAAAAAGAGGAGTGTCTTGAAATAATGGAGAGCAGACCTAACACTACTGAACAGATCACGGATAAAGGTGGATTGAGCGGGCTGAATATTTTGATGCCCATAAATATAAATTCTATTTTTTTTTTACTTTGGAATACTTGAACTACTCACACATTTCTCGTTGAACAAATCTGTAAGTAGGCTGACGTAATAATGCAATGTCCCACTTTAACTTGAAGAGGTGATTTAGCTTTTTTGTCAAAAGGTATTATCTATGATTGTTGATGATATAAAATGAGCTAAGTATTTCTTGATATCTGCGGAGCCAATTTCCCATGAGCGTTCACGTGTGAGCGTTTAGACTTCAAACCTACTTCGATGTAAGCCCATTTGGCGTTAGGAAGAAAAGGTTTGTTTTTTTTCTAAATTTTTCCCATATTTTAGGTTGCTTGAAATAAATCAAACAATAAACTGGACGTTCAAGAAGTGCCTACGATTTAGTTAAGAACAAAAATTAATTTAGCTTTGATTCTTATTAACATTCAATCGATTTTCATTCAAAAATAAAACAGATATAAACTTTAAGCAATTTTACATCAATTAAAACCTTCGATTTTGACTTATTGAATGACAAAAATTTAAATTGTTATTTTGATTTTGCAGTTATCAGCAACTGCTTGTTCGCTCAATATCTTTTTCATTGCAAAATGAGTTTCGAAACAAACTACATTATTTATCATTGTTGCACCTGCACCACTTCCATCACGAATTTCATCACAACCAGCATCATCATTACCATCATCATTGCAACCAGCTCCACCAGCATAACAACCATCACCATCAACATCATCGCCACCATAACTATCATCACAACGAACAACATCATTGCTATCATCATTACCACGACCACTATCATCATCAGCATGATCAATATCATCAGATATCATGAAGATATCTGTGGTTTTGACACTAGCATCTGGTGTAATGAATGGTCATCTTTAATTGTGAGATAGAAACTTTTCGCATCCAAATTAGAATTCTGCATCGTAAAATATTCATGATTGATACCAATATCACCCATATCATCATCCTCATCATCAGTCTCTTAACGTCTGTCATTGGACATAGACCTTCCCCAGGATTTGCCACACTTCTCTATCATGGGCATTGCAGAGCCAGTACTTTCTGAATTTGTCTTGCTCGTCTCTCCATCTAATACTCTGCCGGCCACGGTTGCGCATGTGATCTCGGGGGATCCATGTCGTCAGTCGCGATGTCCATCAGATGTCTGCCATTCTTGCAACATGGCCAACCCATTGCCATTTAAGCTTCCTAAGATTCTATGATGTCTTCTTCCAGATATTTTATTCTGGATGTATTGTGCTGTCTTGTGGTCCCTCCATGTGAGGCCCAGTCTTGGTTAGGTTCTATGTTTCAGCTCCATAAGTGATTATTTGGAGGATGCATTGGTTATATACTTTTCTTTTTACGATTAATGAGATATTCTTATTTTTGAAGGTTGAGCTTACTCTGCAAAAGGCTTGCCATCCTAGTGTGATTTTTCGCTTGATTTCTCCTTCTTTTGAGGGTCTCACGGAGATTCGTTGTCCTAAGTAGATATAGTGATCCACTCTCTCCAGTTCTGTGTCCTCGATTTTAATCTTAGAGTTTTTATCTCCAGTGTAGTTGTTGCACGTGATCTTTGTCTTGCTGAAGTTCATGAGTAGGTCGACTTTCTTGCTCTCTTCATTTAGTTTATCTAGCATTAGTTGGAGGTCGTGTAGGTTCTCTGCGAGAAGGGCAGTGTCGTCTGCAAATCTGGGGTCATGACAGCCAGCTTGAATTTCCAATGACAATTCCCAAAAACTATTTATTCAACTAATTATGTCCTCAATATTATATTATATCCACTGCTGAGAGGAAACTTAATCTAGAGACAGTTGTTACTGACAGCCAATTCAAAATAGCGGCCATGGGTGATATTTTGAAAATTCTTGATGGTATTTATTTTATATACTAAGACAATGATACGAAAGATGGAAAACCCAGACAATAGCTATTTGTAAACTGATATTCACTTGGTTTTTGGTTAGTGCATGACATTTGCAGATGTATTCTCTTGAAGTGCTTTGTAGTTTTACAAAACAATGCGTAGATTTTGTATCACTAAAATCATTTTTTATTTTCGATAAAGAGTCTCCTCCCTTGGACTCTCTGACTGAAGTTATTTCCCTTGCATTTGAAGTAAGCATGAGATTTGATTTTCATGTTGAAACATCTGTCAAATAAATTTTAAATTTCAAACAGACATAGAAATTTTACTCACATAGTATTTTGAATGATTTTTGTTTGTCTGAATCATTTTCATTTTTGATGGAAGAATAAAAATTATCCGTGCAGAAAACTTCTAAGTTAAACTCAAAATGTTTGTTGTTCAATTTATATACATAAATAATGTAGATAACATTTATTTGTCTCCCTATAAGAGGAAGATATGATAATGTTGTTTTAATATGGTGGCTCAACAGAGACCAGGCATACTTCATTTAATTTTTGTCCTGTGATACTGAAGTATTCTCATTTAATTCAAAAAGATTGATTTATTCGAAATCAGATCAGGTAAGGCTGCACTTTTAACAGAGCAAATAATATGAGACTTTTTATGATAAAAGCTTCATCACCCTGACAATATTATTGGTCTTCTGCTTTAATCACTAGGGAAGATTATTTTTATTTTTATTATTTCAAACCCTGGAACAGTGATTTTTAACCTCCTTCATCTCACAACTCAGTGAGCCAGGCTCAAAAATGGTCGAGGATCATGTAAAAGAAAATGAATCATGATGATGTGGTCATAACTTGACCAAATTAATGATTTAAAAATCTTTGGCCAGAAGTATATGGTTGATCATAGTTTTTGTACAATATTGAAAGTTTGGGGCCTATTTGTTATTAATCCACACTTTGTATCCGTACCAGAAACACTGTTTCACTGCCCTTGTTTGAGGGAGGATCGACCCTCCTTAAAACTCCTGCGGCACATGTATGGATGCCTTTATGGCAAACTTATGTGCCATGAGACACTGTTTGAAAATCACAGCTCTAGAAATTTCATTATCAACACCATCATCACAAGCCTTTTAGCATCTGAAGTTGGACATAGATCGTTCTCAAGATTCACCAGATCTCTCTATCGTGGCCATCACAGCGAAAGTTCTTTTTGAATTTGTCCAGATTGTCACGCAATTCATACTTTCTGCCAGGTACAGTTCCACATGATTTCTGGGGATCTATTTTGTGAGTCATGATGTCCACAGGTTGTCTGCCATTCTTGCAACGTGACCAGCCCATTGCCATTTGAGTTTCCTAATGAATTCTATGATATCTCCAACTCCTATTTTTCCTCTAATATACTGTGCTGTCTTGTGATCTCTTCATGTACACATTGCATGGCTCTCAGTTTGAGGGTCAATCTTCTTGTAAGGTTACGTGTTTCAGTTCCATGGGTGACTTTCAAGAGGATGCACTGATTGCACATCATTCTTTTTAGGATTAATCAGATTTTCTTGATTTTGAAGCTTGAGTTTGCTCAAATAAAAGCTTGCCAACCTAGAGCAATTTTTCACCTGATTTCCTCCTCTTTTGAAGATTTCATGCAGATTGACTGTCCCCGGTTGGTGTAATGAAGTTCAAATGCCACTAATCTTAAGTTCATTCCTAAGATGAATCATGTCTTGCTTACACACCTTCTCCTAAGCCTCTGCTGTCATTGTTCAACTATGCCAAGACTACTATTACTGTTATGAGTTAATGTTTAATAAATACATTATTGACAGGTTATAATAAGATTAGATGGTGGATATTTCCTTTAGCATCATATCTTCTTTTATCAAGAGATGTGACCTTTAGATGCTAAAATTGATGATTACTATCCTTGGTGAATCTACTTTGGATTTTCAAAATAGAATGTTCTGTATCATATCCTTAATTTAGAAAAATTCAATCTAAAAAAATGTTGGTTAAGAACGTTTTTATTTATATTGTATAATTGAGGTTGAAAGAAGAGATAAAGCTTTGAATGACTTTATATGGACTGTATCAAGAACTGTATCTATAATGACACTTTAAATTAGTCAAACATACAACAAAAATATCCAGCAGTCTTGAGATTAGACTGAAGGGTGTTTTTGTTTAATGTTTGTCTAATTAGAAGAGTCCATTTTTTTGTTATAATTTTTTTTTTTGGAAAAAATAGCCATGAAACATGTTAACAAATAAAAAATGAAAACTTGCTGAGAGAAAGGAATTTTGATCCTCTTGGAATTATTTTTTTCAGTCAACACAAATATTTTAAACAAATATTCATTATTCATTTCACAAATAAGAGATTATCGTAAGACAAGGATTGAAAGGAAATTAAGAAAAATCCACCAAAATGAAAAAAGAAAGGGGTGAAGAAATGAGATATTTTAATGTCACCTTTCGTTTTTATTTTGCAATAAATCTTTTAAAATGGCTTCAATCTAGAACAGGGTAGAAGACAAAAAATGTTTTGAAAATGGACTATGATACAAAACAATTTTGGTTGATAGAACTGAGTTATTTTCGCATTTTCTTGACAGGCACTCTACACTTAAAGTAGTTCTTCTAAATTTCATTCACCCCCATCTAACTTGGTGCTGTACCAAGTTAAGGTAAATAAATGGGTTTTTGTATTTTAATTACATTTTTAAAAGCTATATTCAAAATATATAGAGTTTCTAACACTTGACAGACACTGCCTTATCATCCATCTCTCTTATGCACCCAAGGATGGCCCTGGGATCCCTGGAATCTCTGGCAGGCTGAACTTCTGCACCCTTTAAAATATAGTAATATCTTATTCATATCAATTTTTGGTTTTACAGTAAGAGAAATGAATATTCAGGAATATATATAGGCACCATATAGACTGATTGAAGTTGAATATCATTAATTTGAATAACAATATAACAATTAAATGAGTTTGTTGTCAGTCATGAGGTATTCCTTTGTCAATTGCTTCTCTGAGCTTCACCATAAAAAAGGATTCAACAATCAGATATTTCAGAAAATCTGACTTCATAAAAAAGATTTTTCAT
This sequence comes from Thysanoteuthis rhombus, assembly GCA_963457665.1. Lineage (NCBI taxonomy): Eukaryota > Metazoa > Mollusca > Cephalopoda > Oegopsida > Thysanoteuthidae > Thysanoteuthis > Thysanoteuthis major. The sequence continues at coordinate 13,659,378 of OY735213.1, read as the reverse complement.
TATTTCCTTCTTTTCATTCTGTTTAACTTAATTATTTTCCCATTTTCCCATTTGTATTTGAAAAATTCTCCTGTCCCAGACTTACAACAGACGCTCCTTAGCACTTGGCACCAAAAGCAACAGCCCATGTTGTTAGTACCTTGGGTAGGCTATTTATGCACTTAATGAGTTTTGACTCATAACATTATTCTGACATGAAAATTGCATCTATCAAAAGAAAAACCCTCTAGGAACATTTTTTTTATTCAAATTTTTCCAAGGGACATAACTTGGTAAAACGATCACTGAATTCTCTTTCTTGTTATAGAACTTTTTTACAACTTTTTTCTCTCTAAATTCTGATGTGACACTGATTTGCAAGTATGTCCTATAGACCAATGGTTGAGAATTTGATCCTCAATGGACACTCCATTCCTTATGTGCTGTACTGTTTTGTGATCTCTCCATGTGATCTTGAGCATGATTCTCTCATATGCATGTTGCATGCTTCTCAGTTTGCGAGCCTGTCTCTTGGTTAGGTTCCATGTTTCAGCTCCATAAGTGACTATTGGGAGGATGCATTGGTTGTATATTCTTCTTTTTAGTATTATCCAGATTGACTTGTTTTTTGAAGGCTGAGCTTGCTCTGCCAAACGCTTGCCATCCAAGGGTGATTCTTCACTTGATTTCTTCTTCTTTTGCGGGTTTCAGATTCGTTGTCCTCGGTAGATGTAGTGGTCTCCTTTCCCCAGTTTTGTGTCTTCGATTTTGATAGTTCTGTTCATATTTCCGACGTGGTTATTGCACATGACCTTCATTTTGATGAAGTTAATGTGTAGGTTAATTTTCTAGCTTTCTTCATTTAGCTTCATCTAGCATGAGTCATGTAGGTTTTCTGCATAAAGGGTGATGTCATCAGCAAATCTAATGTTGCTCAGATATTTGCCATTTATTTTGATTCCTTTATTTTCTCAGTCTAGGTTTTTGAAAATCATCTCAAGGCAGGCTGTGAAGAGTCTGGATGAGCTTGTATCACTTTGTCTTATCCCTTTTTGGAAGGGGTCAGAGTTTTTATGCAGTGTAGTGCCCCCTATTCTTTTAGTTCGGAATTCGATACAAAACTCTTCTTTTAGCTAGATATCAAAAACGTCACTTCCTACGATGACCCCTATAAAACCCCTGAACACGCATGGTTCAATGCTCATTAGTTCTAGTATTCCTAGCTGGTTATGCTTTTAGCCCCGGCCTCTGTGGCTGGCAACTCTTCCTCTCTTTCCTTCAAAGATTGTTATCATTTTGCCGACTTCCCGGCCGATCCGATCTTAATAATTCTTCCTCCATGACCTCTCTCTGTACTGACACTGCCCATTTCACTTCATTGATATCGGGCCTCACACATACGCGCAGCTATGCCACCATGTCTTCACCAGGTGCTCCCAACGCGTATCACCTCTCACTCTCATGAATGAAATAGCAAAGCCTTTTTACTATCCGATAGTCACGATAATCTTTCCTAAACTTCTTTACTTCGGGAAACACACAGAGATAAAACTCCATGTTCTCTGTCTTTCATGGTCTGTTTGTCAAGAGTCTAAAAGTGTCAGAGGATAGCCCCCAAGTCAACACACACAACTTAGCAGTATGGCTTGCACACTGAACTCGGATTCTGTGTGTTATCTTGGAGCAATCCCAGCCATATGGAAATCCATGTGTTCATACAACTCCACTCCAACTCTGATATACATTCTTTCCACTTTGTCTCATCAATGTGTGTCCAACTTCATACTTGGTGCGCATTCCATTCTCTTTGCACATCACCCTTCCTCCTTCCACAGCTACAAGGCTGCATGCACTACATAACAAACCATGAGGATCTAAAATCATCACCTCACCAACCTTTCATTGCAGTGTTCATTTCTCAACCACATAAAGTCAACCCTATAGTAGCCTAGGAGCTACTGTGACTGTATATATGTTGTAGTACTCTGACGTATACAGGGTCTATACCTTGTAGAGTGATGGCCCTTCGGACCATGGGAATTTCTACATTTCCACATAGGCTTTCTTGAAGCCTATAAATGCTACAGCAAGTGGCATTTTGTATTCTGCTGCTTCTTCTTTCAGCTGATTTATTGAATGGAGATGGTCCAAGGTGGAGTAGTTTCTTCTAAAACCAGTGTGTTCCCATGGTTGGTTTTCATCCAGTATTTTTGTGATTTGGTTGGTGATGACAATAGACAAAAGCAACACCATCAAAGGCATTCAAGTCCTGAACCAAGTAAACATACAAAACGAACACAGAATGATGAAATGTAAGATGCAAATAAACACCAATAAAGAATACAGAAAAACATTCCGCACTAAACTGCTAAATGTACCAAATGAACTCACCCGATTCTTCAAGCTAGAATTGAAAAACAGATATAAAATCTTTACTGAAGAGAACAACACCAACATCAACATCAACGAACTCCACAACAAAATAATAACCTCTCTTGTAGAATCTGCCACTATATTTAAACCAAGGAACACAAAAAACCATTTGTAAAATCTCAGATGAAACCAGGAAACTCATTGAAAAACACAGACACCTCAAGCATCATCATCAACAAGAGAAAAAAAAATTGAGAAGACTGAACAGAACAAAACAATCAAAAAGAAACTAAGAGAAATCAAAAAATATACACAACAGCAATCAATGAAACAACTCTCAAAAAACATTGGGGCTTCAAAACTATAAACAAAACTCTCAGTCTAGGATAGAAATAAATTACTAGCATATTCAGAGAAGACAGAGACATAACAACAGATAGAGACAGGATTGTTGAACGTGCCCAAGAATTCTATCAAAACATTTACTCTGCAAGATATGGACTATAAAAGATCGAGTAGGATACAAAAGACATGGGCAATCAGTTGGAGGACTTCCCAAAAGTTGCACCATGGGAAGTAAAATAAGTCATCAAACCAACAAAAAAAAGAAAAGCCCCTCACCACTTCACTATTCATCTACTCAAAAAAGCTGATGAAATCATCATTAGAAAACTAGTAATTCTATTTAACTTATGTCTGAAATAAAGTAAAGTTCCTGAAGAAAGAAACATGGCAATCATAATGCTTTTACATGAAAGAGGAAACCCAAAAATCCTCAACAACTACAGACCTATAAGCCTACTCAACAGCTTCTATCAATTTCACAAAAAACATCAGCAACTGAAACATCTTTACTCTCAAACTAAAAGTTACTTTTAATTTACAAAAAATATTTCATCAATTTAGAGAAAAAGAGTACTTACATTATATTTATTTTACATATATATATATATATATATATATATATATATATATATATATTCATACAAGTATTACATTTTATGTTATATCTGTCCATCTTTTAATTTTGTGTCTTAAAATTCTGCTAATGCTAAAAAGAAGAGTATACAACCAATGTATCCTCCTGATAATGACCTACGGAGCTGAAATATGGAAGCTAACCAAAAGACTGACCTTTGGACTGAGAAACATGCAACGTGCACATGAGAAAATCATGCTCAATATAAGATGGAGATATCACAAGACAGCACAGAATATTAGAAGAAAAACAGATACCATAGAACCCATTAGAAAAATTGAATAGAAATGGGTGGGTCAGGTTGCAAGAATGGCAGACAACTACTGGACATCATGACTCACAACATGGATCATCAGAGATCATATGTGAAACAGGGGCCAACAAAATATAAGATAGCATGACAAACAAAACAAGTTCAAAAAGTACTGGCTACATGACACCCACACTAGAGAGGCTTGGCAAATCTTGGGGAAGGTCTATGTTCAACCATGGATGCTAAAAAATGATGATGATGACAATGATTTTTATCTGCAGAAATTATGATAGCAGAGTTTTTCCACCTCTTTTGATTGTCTGTTTTTATTCTCAGGTGGTCTCCCACATTCAAGTGGAGTCAGATCTTTATCGTAATTTTTCTTTGTACTCTTCTTGTAAGCACTGCCTTCTAGGTTCGAGGTTCTTCCAATGGCATGGATGTAGAGTTTTTAGGACCAATGATACTTTTTGCACCCCAACATTGACCGAAACATATTTTTCAAATAAATTGCAGCCACCTCCAAAACCACCCATATGTCTGTTCAGCACATGATATTTATTCAAACCTTGAACAATAATAATAATCAAGGGATCGTAACTCCACTTGTTACACATTAATCTTCATGAAACAATAACAACAACAAAAAAACTGACCAAATTCGTTGCATAAGCTAATAAGAATTTGTGTTTAGCACATATTACATTGAGACAGAGTCTTAAAATAAAAAAATGTAAACAAATATTAGGAAAAATTTTTTCTCTCACGTAGGCAATTTTTCAAACTTTCTAGGCAGAATATAACCACCAAACAACCAACAACTTATTTACCCACTTCTTTTTATAACAAAATATGAAAAGACAGAAAGTAGTATATTGTAATATACCTTGAGTAATAACTAAGAAGAATGATAATGAAAAGTTTTTGTGAGGAACTTATTTCTGTAAATAATAGAGACTTTTTTTAGAGTGTGTTGTGTTAGTTACCATTCAGTGAAATGAATAAAGCCAAATCAGAACACACAAAGATTTTGAATATTTACTATGAATTTTAAAAGATGTCAGTATTTATTTATAATTTTTCAATGAACATGTGCTTATTTTTCAAATTAAGAACTTTTTTTTAACATATTTGTGACTGCAATGATCAGCAACAAATCATGGAACCATTATGGCTGCGTGTTTCTTTGTTACGCTTCCTCATCTGATAGAAAAATGAGTTAAAATTGATAAAAATCACTAAAAGTGATCAAAAATTTTCATCAAGTATAAACTACATGTCTTATACTGACAAATGGGCAAAACTTTGATTGAAATAACCAAACAAATGTCAAAAAAAAACTAGCAAGATTCTCCAATTACCAATTCAGTATGACTCGAATTCAAGCTGGATCCGTACGTTTGATCACAATGTTGTGACTTTACCACTCAATATTTTTGAAAAATTTCAATGGATCATTCACATATAAAGAACAACATAGTACCCTCTCTCTCCCCTCAACAAAATATGAACTTGACTAAAAGCATAAGTAATTTCCAAAATGGAGTTTTCTTAAAACTGACTGAAATGATGAATTAATTGGAGATTAGAGTTCTAAAGAATGTGCATTTTTTTCCTTCAAAGGAAGGAAGATCTGAAATTTGCAAAAAGGCAAAAATCAAAGTTTCCACATCTTATAGTAAATTATTGGAATGTCATGATTTTTTTCTTACTTCAAAAGATATTTATTATTGATTGAATAGTGAAACAAAAAAGGAATCCAATTTGTTTTTACTGAAACTCTTTCAATTCTTTTTATTGAAATCAACAGTAATAATGTCTGACCGGGAATATTTTTAGATATGAGGTTTTAACAAAACTTGGGAAATTTTTTCTGGTATGAACTTTTGATAAAGATAAAGAAATTTATTCTTAAACATGAATTGGCTTATTTTATCCCTGTTTGTTGAATTTGCATTTTTCATTCTCAGTCAAAACCATTTTTGACAAACACCTACAAAAGTAGATAGACAAATTGTCTATTCACTACCATCCCTTACTGCTCGGCTTTACCACATCATTGAGGAATGCATGTAAATCAGATGTTCCAATATTCACTTCCAGGAACTGATTCACTAAATAATGGCACCTGAAAATTGAATTGAAAAATATAATTAGAATTTTTTAGCACTTATCTTTAATCTGTAAAGATCTAAAATTGGCTTCAGGAATGATAAATCCTTATTAGAGCCATAAACTTAATAATTTATTGTATTGTAGTACCCACTTTATAGCACTAAAAAAATCACACAGATATGGAGTTATCTGCCCTTGATAGGGAACAACCTGTGATTCGTAACGCAGTTGAAAATCTCCTGAGAAACGGTAAATACTTTGTTGCTTCCTCTTTGACATCCCACAGAGCAACAAATAAGATAACCAATTGATAGCTTTATGGTATTTAAGCTTTGGTAGTAAAAATTTCTGCCTCTTTCTGCTCAGACAGCCTTGAGGTAAGCTCGCTTTTTCACTCTCTCCTTAGGATAGTTTTTACATGAACCCTATATTTTTAGTCAAGAATTAGATAGGGGTCACAACAGTATATCATTAAAATGTAAGTGTTATCAAAATATGAGCTCATAATAAGCGTTAACAATATGAGGTTAGGTAAAGAATCAACATCCAGAAAAGTGCTTCCAGAATGACTTTTTTTTTTTCAAACTTTCAAATTTCAATGTTATCACTATAGGTCAAAAAACAACAACAACAACAACAACCAAAGCAAGTACCATCACAATAAACCAACTTCCTAATCACAAATTAGGCTAAGATAGATCAAAAATCAACTTTTTAAAAAAGCGTTATAATGTGAACTCTTATCATCGCAATCAGTCAGACTTTCAAATTTTGATTTCAGCACTGATTTTAGATGGCAAAGGTAGAAAAAGAAAGATGCAGGGATGTCATGTCAGAGTGAACTCCAGAGCCATGGATCAAAACAACAAGTTGTTGCTCATTCAATAAAGATGGTTTTTTTTTATCTTTTTACCAATGAAAGATGGGATTAATGTAAAGGTAAATTAGTTGTTGTTTCCAAGTAAATCATCAGCACTTACAGTCTTATAGAATTATCAATCATCATTATTAATTTTTGCTCCTATTTCCTTTCATCTTAATTGTTTGGTTATAATAAAAAGCAGCAACAATTAAGATGAAGGTAAATAGCAGCCAAAACTACTATGCTTCTACACATGTCATCAAAACAGTTTGTGAGCAAAGCATAACATCATTTATAAGCACAAATGAGATACAATTGTCATCAACACGTGGGGCAGTGGATATAAGTATTCAGCTTGAAACCTGGAGAGCAACACTTTTTTTCTCTCTTCCTTCACTTTCAAGATCAGAGGTGGATTAATCATTATACTGAGTAGGCTTTTTCTTAATTCATTCCTTGCTCTCAAGGCCAGTGGCTGATTAAGTATTAGGCTGAGTAGACGTTCACTTTCTTTCACCCTGTTAAACTCCTACTACTGAGTTTTGATTTTATTTTCATATGTAACAACAATGATGGATGACAATGACCAAAAACCCACTGATGTCATGCATGAATGACACTGACACAGGAACATATGCAAGAATTGAAAACAAATTCACTCCCACTTCTAGAGCCCAACTCAGGTTGAATTGGTCTGCTAAAGTTACCGCATCACATTCACAGAAACTCAAAATAAAGGACTTGAATTGAGAAATGTAGTTCTGGAATAATCTAATATGGAGAAACAAATTCTGTTTTGTTTACTTCTAAGATTTTAATGATGCAAGGGAGTTTGAACTTAGAGCAGCCAAACTGGTTCTGATTCTATTATTACTTCTCTGATGATGTAGTAATATTCTTTTTTCGATTAGAAAAATAATTTCTACAAAGACGTATTTTTGTGTGATGGATGTAAAATAAGAGTCCAGTTTAGCAGTATAATTAGATTGTGAAAGAACCTCACCCTCTCCCCACAGAAAATGATTTTGTACATAAGAAAAATTATTTCCTCATTAAATAAGGGGAAGTAAACAGAATAATTCAAAGCTGTACTTTCATATGATGGCCAGAAAGAAAGGGTCCAGGAAGGGAGCAGTTTAGAGATATTGTAAATAGAACTCCTCATCCAAAATTCAAAAATAATTCAGTGTTGTAAAAAATGATTTCTTCAATTAAGTTCATTTCAGCCAAAATACTTCAAAGGCATATTTTCATATGATAAACAAAATAAGTAATCGAGGTACTTTGGCGCTGTAGTTGCACACAGTGGACCAACTCAGCAGTACAGTCACATCATGAATAGAGTTGCCCCACCAAAAATTGTGTTTTGGAGGAACTAACAGCAATACTTTGAAGCCATAGTTTCATGTGACATTTATTGTGAAGAACCAATGTAATAATATGAATTTGAGATCAGGTAAAAAAAAAACAAGTGTTGTCAGAACAAAAAATTCTTAATTTATGTCATTTGACAATGGCATAAACTTAAGGTGAAGTTCCACATTGTAATTGTATAGTAAATTGGACCCCGTACTTGTGCGAGTTAGGCTGGGTCACACTAACATATGTACATACATACAGAAAAATTATCATTGTTATATCTATTATTATATAGATGCACACTTATCCTTTGCTATTTATAGGGGCTTACGGACACCAGGGAGCTATAAATGTGCTAAATCTAAAAATCATTTTTGCTGAGACCCCAACTCTTTTGGTCCTCAAAACCCATAAATCTTGTACCATAAACATTTTGATAAACAAACACCTTATCATTCCAAAATTGTAAATGTGCTATACTTTTAGTTAAGAATTAAATACAAAACCCTTCTTTAATCTAAACATCTGAAAGGTCACTTCCAACAACAACTCCCTCTAAAAGCATACATGTTCAATTGCTCTTTCACCCCGGCAATTTTTGTTGGTTACTCTTTCTCTCTATCTTTTCTCCTCTCTAAGATCGGTATCATTCTGCTGGCCTCCCAGCCAATCCAAACTTAATCATTTTTCCACCATGACCAATCACTGCACTAATGTTGCCCATTTTAGTTCACCAATGTCAAGGTATCTCTCACTCAAAATGCGTATACACTTTGATCTCACATGAGTGAAATGGCAACCCCTTTACTACACAAGTCACGATGATCTGTCTTCTAATTCTCCTTACTTCAGGAAGTGCACATGGACCAAACTCCATGTGTTTTTTGTGTATTACTTAGTCTGTCCATCATGTGTTTTTCAGCGTCAGAGAATGGCCCCCAAGTTGCTCACACACAATCACAAGTATGTCGCACACAACTTGGCAGTTAGGCATATGCACTGAACCCAGTCTTCATAACCATTGCTTGTTACACTCCACATCTTATGGATTTACAACAGTTCAGTCACCTCCGCTCCAACTCCGACAACTACCACTATTGCTTGGCATAAAACATCCACTTAGAAGCTATCTCCAATCTTCTCTCCTCTCAACATGATTGTATTCATGTTTTTATTACATGTATTTCCATTTCAGTCCTGAATCATCATAAATATAAATGTTAATGTATTAAATATACGTTTTATTTGTTCATTCAAGTATTTGAATGTGTTGTTTTTACTCTATTTAATCTTTGCGTCCACAATTAAACTTAGTGCGCACATTCTCCCTGCTATCATGGCAACTTTACATCTTTTTACCACATACAACCAATAACCATTTATACTCTCCCCACACCCAATCCAGGAGTCATCTTATTGATAATAGATAGTGAATTCACAACTTTTGTAGATGTAGGTTCTACAGTACAAATAAATAAATGAATACAGTAAAGCATACAGTAAAAATTCTTAAATTTTTAAACTTGACTTCATTTTTTCTGATGTCAAATTCATCAATTATGGCTGAGTCGATATTTTTTTTTAGTCAAAAATATAAGCACAGCTGTTTAAAGCTCAAAATTCCTCAGTGAGTCTGCAAACATATTTTTAATGACTAATTTTATGCTATTCTGCAGAAATTTTTTAATCAGGAATTCAAAATGATCAAGGAATGCCAAATACAGAAATCAAATAGTTGCAAGATCAGAGTATGAGATCCAACAAAGTTTACCATCAACTTGTGCAAGCAGTTGTCAATATCAGCCAATACTTGCCAAGTATCCCTGAGGAAAAAGTGTTAAATAAAGGTCTCAACTTTGTGACAAACATCGATCAAATTCTATACTTAGATGTGAAGGTCCCAACTGAGGGAGCCATCTAGAAAATCCAATAGACACTAGCTGTCTAGTTGAGAGGGAAAGTGAGACAAGTGCTGGAGAAAACCCTACAGAGGGATACCAGTACCAATATACCTCTAACAAATGAAGACAAAACCATAGTGGTGACAGACGAGTTGGAATACACAAAAAAATATGGCAATGATAGCTACTGTATATTAGGAAAAGATCCGTCTCAAAAAAAATGAGAAGAAACTGTCACGGATCCTAAACAAGAACAGGAATTACTTCATGAAGGATGATTACAAACAGTCGAATCAACATTACACTAAGCTACCATACATGTATAGTCTCCCTGAAATTCACCAAGATGATATTCCATTAAGACCAAAAATCAATTGTTAATTGACTGCTGAACAGATTCCTTGTCACTATACATGAGTAACTTACAAGTAAATCTCCATCTACATAAATTACACTATCCACTTCATGAAAAAGATTATAACGAATGATGAGTTTGAACTTCACCAAGGTTCCTAGAGATGAGGTTCTATCTGTGGTATGAGATAAACTGAAATCTTTTGGATTCTGACATAGTGACAGGAAGAAGGCTCAGCTAGGGGTTTGCCATTATCAGCAGAATTGCCAAACATATACAGGGAATACTTTGAGGAAATGGCTTTGGGAATGACATCACTGAAGCCATCCATTTGACTAAAATATGTATATGACACTTTCATACTCTGGTCTCACCAGGAAGATGTGTAAATACTGCTGGACCAGGTTAACTCAATAAGGTCCTCAACATAGTTCACAGTAGAAAAGGAAGCAGACAATTAGGTAGTTTTCCTAGATATGCTAATAACTTGCACTAAATGTGGGTTCAAGACATCTGTATATCACAAGCCAACATTCACCAGACAGTACTTGAACTTCAGTTCTGACCATCCATTTATCGTGAAGAAAGAGATTGTCCACCACCTGCAATATCAAGCAATCAAGACACATACTAACAGGAAATGATCTCTATTTGAAAAGCCCTACAAAGTAGCAACTCTCCAGAAAGCCAAATATCAGTTTCCATGAATAGTGATGGAAAGGTCAGGGATAATAACTTGGTGTTTGCCATGGCCGGCCCGCCTTACATCAGAGGTATGTCAGGAAAGATTCAGAAGTTCTGTGGTCTGTTCAACATTAATACAGTACTCAAAAACAGTATAACCCTTAGAAGACATCTTGCTCAAATTGAGTCTCCCTCAAAAGAGAACATGACCAAAAACTGTGTGTATGTCATCCTATACAATGTATTGGTGGCAGTGAATACAAAGGTGAAATATGCTGACCCTTCAAAGTAAGGCTAGAGGAACATCAGAGAGCCATTTCAAGTTGACACCAAGAGATCAGGCAAAGCTGATCACAATTCATCATCATCATTGATCTTTCAACTTACAGTGTTAGACATAGACCTTCCCCAGGATTTGCCACACTTCTCTATCGTGGGCGTCTCCACAATGCCCACAATTATAAAGTCATAATAATATACAGAGGACAAAACATGAAAATAAGATGATTGAAATAATCTGCACACAAGCTAGGCTATAGTGAGCTCATCAGTAGGCCAAGCCCAAATATAAACACAATATGGGGGCTTCTGCAAAAGAAAGGACATTTAACTTGAGCCCCCCAAACCCAACTTCCTATCTAGGAAAATCATGTACACTCTAACTCTAGGGAAGCAACACAATGAAATATCTGTCTCTTCAATAGGACCTGGTGTTGTTTATAAGCAATCCAAGCCACATTAGGTTTATGAGTTTATGTTCACAATGACTGATTTTCTCTCAAGACACAAGGGTAAATGGATAAATGTGATGGTTAAGTGTAACTAGAAATCTGCAGTCACATGTTCAATCCCTAGGTTAAGTAGTGCTGAAAATCATGTACGCTGGTGGGAGATATGCACAAACAAAACAGCAAGGAAGCATAACCAATACAAATATTCACCTTTCTTTCACAAATGGACAACAGAACAAGAACAATTTACTCCATGGATTGAATAGTTGATCTGGTTCAAAATTCTAAGAAGGTCACCAAGTAAAAGAGACACCAGAAGAAGGCAAAAACATTGTGGCAATAACAACCAAGATGAGGATACTAGTTTGAAATAAGTCACTGCATAATAATTTGCTAATAATTGAATTACCTTCATCATGGTTTCTTTAATAGTCTCACCTTAAATAATAGACAATTTCCATCTTTGTTTTTCTAGCTCATAATCCCACTACCAACAAGGTTGGAGAACAACCTGACCCAATCATTTAAGAGAGAAAAAAATGCTGGCCCATATTATTCACAATCTTTTATATTGTAGTATAATACAGCTCTATCAGCCCTTCCCATGTGTGTGTTTCAGCTGGTATTCCTGCAGTGACTCGTATGTCACACATTCATTAATAATAAGGAAACAGGATTTAAAGAACTTAGAAATAAACATTATCACATATGAGGTTATCCTATTCTTCATCTGAGGTTGACAGATCAGTTTAATCACAAACCTTTTTAGTTGTTGTTCAGTGCTGGCAGTGTCCACTCGATGGATTGGTTGATTTTCTTGGATCAACTTTGAAATCTGACAAGATAAAAAAAATGACTTGATATATCTTAACCCACCATTGCAGTCAATAATTGAATAATTGTAGCATCAAAACTTGAAATCATGTAAAAAAAATCTATTGAAGAATAAATATAGTAAGAATAAATTGGCATCGCTGGTGGATTCCACTGGAAAACATCTAAAATGGAGTAAAAAGACATCTAAATTTTCCAGAATAAGGCCCCCAAACTCATGAGAATAAAGCTCAAAAAAAGGTCAAAAAAGCTTTTTTTTCCAAAAATCTAATGAGAAGGGGTGTAGTGAAGCACTGATGCCAATTTTTTCGACTCTGTAGACAAAACAGTATGGCCAGGAGCACTGGAACAAAAAATCAAGCAAACAAACACACAAACACATATAAGAGAGGATAGAACCCTTTGCCATCTTTGATGGCTACAGCTGTTCAATAGTTACTGCCTGGAGTGCTCAGTTGAAATGTGGTTGTTATTCAATGAATTATTCAAATTAGCTTCCTCAAGTTTTTTCTTTTTTCCTTTCTTGGATCACTACTTTCCAGCCATTGGGCTCTTCAGGCTTCCTGGGGTTGTCTCATATCCTGAAGTAAAATCAGGTCATAATTCGATAAACCTTTTGGATTGGTACACTCACTTTTGCATACTGAATTAACAAACTCTTCCAAAGAGTAAGACACACTATGAAACATAGTATCTATAAGCAGCATTAGCCAGTGAACCACTGCAGATTTTATTGGGAAAGGGAAAAGTTCAATCATAGAAATTTTGTAGCAACAGAACCCAACACCAAACTTTGGCCAAAGCTTGGAATAGCTATAATACTGTTGCTTTTTCCTCTATCATTGCATAGCAATATCATACAATGAATCTCCCAAGTATGAAGAGTCTTGAAAATCAGGATTCAAATCTGAGCTTCATACCTGGGCTTACCATTAGTTTTATTGACACTGAGAAGTACACAACTATCTTAGCCACAAGGCAAGTCACAATTAAAAGATATTAAGTGTGCAGGTGTTCCAGAATTGAAACAAGGTAAGAACAGAACAAAAAACAAAAACAAAACAAGATGTTCAGTCGGTGAGAGAGAGGGAAAGGCAAACGTTATTCCTGCCAAACCACACCCCACCTGAACTTATTTTTCATAATGTTTGACATATTCTTTTCCAGTATCAAAACAAAATGAAAGGAAAATGATCATTTGGGCATTTGGAAATTGAAATATGTTTGCAATGAATGAATGGCTCGGCTTCATGAACAAAGATTGTTTGGATGGTTTTCTATGGCAGTGGGACCATAGATGGTGGGGACTGAGTGTTGAATAATCTTGAAGTGTGAGCAAGGGAGTTTTAAGGTGAAGCTGGCTTGTCCAGGTTAAACCCCAACATTTAGACCAAAGGTTTGCATCCTATGGTCCACCAAAGTAGTACATAGGAGCAGGACTCCAAGATCATAGGTTTGGCAAAAGCGTCCACCTCCTAGCAGATGCAAGCTAGCTATGGGGGTGTGGCATGCCTTTGTAGAAGTGTTCCGACAGTAAAGCTGACCAGTGGTTAAGCCACATGATGAGAACATGCCATAGTAGGTATGTGCCTGAGCTGTCTATCGGATCCTGCCATCCCTTTGAAAGAGAAACAGGATACACGGCTGTCTGTAACTCTAAGCGCATCCCTAGGACAGTACGGCTATCTGCAAATTGGAGCACAGATGAAGGCTGGCTAGAGGGGTCTGCTACTTCCTCAGAGGATTGGCTGATAGTATAGCAGCCTGAGTTTATTAGAGCCCAGTTCCAAATTATCTCCTTGATTAAGACATCCTTTGTATCTACTTATCAGGTTTTAATGTAGAATCAGTCCAGACTTCCTCTCCCCAACCAACTTTTATAAAGCCAATAATATACCTTCTCCTTTGAACTTACCTCACCCAGATTGTAGGTGGAAAGACAAGAAATTAAAACTCTTCACCTTTCGAACCCAATCCACACAACAACTCTAACAGGGCAGTATATTTGTTTAATCTGGTGGGGAGGGGCTTGTTCTCTTCAGATTTTGGGTTTTGTTTATTTCTTTTTTGCTTTCCAAGGATATACTCTTAACCAACTCCTAAAAAAAGTGTAAACATTGAAGCCAACGGATATTTTTTCATCATCAAAGCATGGAAACTACAGTCTTTTTTTCAAACAATGGGACACATATTTTTTTTATCATCAACGCATGGAAAGTACAGTCTTCAGTTCAAACAATAAGTCATAAGCAGAATTTTTTAGGAAAAAATCAGTGGTAATACTAAATGTTTAAAAAACTCTTATTTGATGTTTGTCATATTCACAAAATAATCATCCAGTTTTCTGTTCCAGGTAGAAAGCTTTCATTTCTTCATTCATTCAATGTGATTAACCTTAAACTGAACAGATCAGCATTTTTTCATTTTCAATTTTGACTAGTTTTGACTTTCATCATAATTTTTAGCTCCTTTTTATCATAACTTTGACTTGGGCCATCATTTGATGGCAACTAGCAAACATTGCAATTGGTAATAAAGTTTAAGCCCACAGTGAGAATCAAACTCACACCCTCTAGCCAGAAATAGTCTATATGCCTAGCTACCATGGTTGGCAGCAGCTGATTTAACACCTTGAAAGTGACTCCTCATAACTGTTATTTGATGCTCTTTTTATTTTATATTTGGGATGTAATAGTTTTAACAAATCGATCTTAAATCTATTTTATCATTGAATGAAGTATTGTATTGGAGCTCAATTGCCAAATGGTTTTTGGCAACCACACATGTACTGGACTCTCTCTGGTTAGAGAGTGTGAGAGTTTGATCCTTACCATGGCCTCAATCTTCATTTCTAATAGTTCTTAATCAAATAAAATTTAAAATGAATGTAAAAGCTAATCAAAATTAATGATAAAAATAATGTTTTACAATATTTCATCAAGTAATAAGAAAAGATCAGCATATATATCACAACTAGGGGGACAATTTCCTCTCCAAGAAGACCTCATCGTCTACAATAAAATTACAAATCATGGCCTGGTAATTCCATTGAATATATGACGTTGCTTACAAAAATCTTTTGTTTTGCCCATCTAGCTTCAGTCGGTGAACAATTAAGTAGGAAAAAAAAAGCTTCATTTTTGAAATTGTGTATTAATTCTATGTTTTATAGTTGAAAATGTTCTAAATCTACACATTTCTGTCATAGAATTAGAATGCACAGAATTGAAAACATTTTGCCCCCAAGTCCCAACAAAAATTTCCAAGTTCTCATTGATTGATAATGCATGGAAATTTGATGTAAGAAGTTAAATGAAAAGTGCAATCTGTTAGCACTTTGTGCTGGGTTGTTTTTGTAAGAATCAACACAACTGACCTCAACTCCACGTTTGACAATTTCTGAAGGCAAACCTGCCTGCAAAGCTGTTTCATTGGCAAAACTGCTTTTAGCAAAACCAAGAATCAGTTGGAAAAGAAAAACTAATTCTTCTCCATTGTGCATTGTCTCCATTGTCTGGAAATAAAGAACACATTCAATGAGCAAAAATCAGATTGACTTAAATTTCTTTCATTTATTTCATGGTAAAATACTCACCTTTCTTCATTTCTCAATGACCAGGTTCAGCTATTCTAATGTCTGATATGGTTTGACTATTTTCCTCATTCAATCTTTTGGCTGAATACCCTCCAGCCTTCATAGGGTGTTGTTGCTTCTAGGACGTGAAAGCACTATTCAAAGAGCATGCTCAATTGGATTGGACACATCATATCCAAACATGCCTTTATATACCCAGTCTAACAAAACTCAGAAGAATTTTTCAGCTATTCTACTTCAACAAATATTTATGTTTCACACCCCTACCCTTTTGTGTACCCCTGCCCTGCTACAATCTCTGACTCCCCACCCTCTTTACAGCCTTTGTGTTGCAATTCCATTTTCAGAACCCCTTCTCCATCCCCACCCTTTTCAGTATAAAAATTTTATTTTTAAAATGTAGCAGATGGAAACATGCAGACATTCTACGCTTACTATGGAAGATTGAATGACAGAATTTCTGAGTTCTTTTCTTTAAAATGACAAATATTCTTTTGAAATGACTATTTAATACATGATCAGCTGTTTATGTAAAAACATCCAAACTTTGATGTTTGATTACACAGGATTATGTCATAGCAAAATGACCTTAGAGACCCCAAAAGGCACATTTTTGAAAAGAAAAAAACATTTTAAGATGGTGTTCTCATACAATTTTTCAAGGTTGTAGCCCTCCAAAATGTGATCAGGTGTGCCCAAAGACACACGCACACGCAAACACACACACACACAAACACACACAGATGAGCAAAGAGAGAAGATTTTAATTACCTGGTAAGTGATTATATTAGATTTGGGCAGAAGGTTGTATTGTATTATAGAGTGAAAATGTGAGCTGACAAAGACATGAGGGCATTTCTCTTGCATTTCTATCCAATATCGAAGGCTAGCAGCAAACAAAGCTAAACCATCAACCTGTTGAGAAAGAAAAATTTCACATTAATGCAGGACTTTTTTTTATTACATCTTATTAAAACTTCATCTGGAATATCATATTTGCCACCGTATCAGGAGTCATTTTTTTTAATTTCCTAAAAAACCTATGCGAATATTCTAAAATGCATGTTTCATAAGTCAGAAAATGCCAGAAATGTATGAGATGAGTTTGAAATTCAAACTATCTGTTAAATGCTACATGTACATGTATACACATGTGTTTATACAAGTGTGTGTGCATATATGTGTGCATGCACATATGCATATGTACATATCCATGTATGTGTATATATGTGTTCAAACGTAAGTGTTTGTGCATATATATATATATATATATTTTGTGTCTGACAAACAAAGGTTTAACCTTATATACTTCAGCATAGGGCAAGTATCAAGATTCAACAAAGAAAGATTCCTTTAGCAAGCCTCATACTGAAACCATCTAGATCATCTGTGACACTCAATTTATGTTTAATGTTTAATGCAGGTTGTTTTTCTTTTTTCTTGTAAGTCTTAGTAAACTTGAATGGCAGCGGAAGGCTATGTTGCAAGGATATCAGACAACCAATGAGCATCATGACTCATAACATGGATCCCTTGAGATCATGGATGAAATAGTGGCCAGCAAAGAGTAAGATGGTTTGATTATCCGCACAAGCTCAGAATATTTTACACCATGATAGTTGGGAAATATAAAGGGGTTTACCATCATGTCCCAGCTAAAATGCAAGCTGACCAACACAGCAGTTTTTAAGCACATGCATATTAGTGCATTGGTGTATGCATGTATACGTATGCATATCTGTACATGTATATTTGTTTCCAATAAGGATTGGGAGAGAAACAAGGAGTTATACTTTGGGAAGGTGAATGCTTGTGTAGTGCCTACCTTTCCAGTAAATTATTTACATACGGAGTTATCTGCCCTTTGGAAAAGATCTACTTCTAACCCCTATATCTCTAGAAACGGTAATATCCTTGTTCCCCTTTTTGATGTCACACAGAACTGCCAATCAGATAGCTGATTCTTATCTTTACCATATTTAAACTGTGGCGGTAAATCTCTCTCTCTCTCTCTGTGTTCCGACGGCGTCGAGGTAAGATCGTTTCTTCTCCTTCTCTCTTTAGTTAGGATAGTTAGTATAGTTTTTATATACACTTTGTTCTTACACACGCATCATCACATCTTCATCTCAAGAACACATCCTAACCAAGTTAAGCACTATCATCGTAGTTAGGACGGACTTCCTAAGATAACTTCTTAGTGGCAAAACTAGGATCATTGTATAGACACTATCTCACATTTACTCAATGACATCTCTTTCCCTTCATCCTTCCTATCTCTACATTTTTTATCCTGGTAGATCTCTCCACATATTTGTGTCAGCAGAAACACCGGTCCTTGTTTATCTTAATTCACTCATGAATTAAACCCGGCACTGTTGTTTACTTCTTTGTTTGTTCTTATTTCCACGTTTTGTTGACAATCCAACTAACTATGTACTAACCTTGTTTTTGTGCTTAAGCAACGAACACACCACTTACCAGGATTGATCTCCTTAGATCAGTTCTGGGTTATACACGTGTTAGGGGACTGATATATTAGCAACCTTAAATCTGGCCCCCCGACACGATACTTGCAACAAGGATAGAGATCAAACCCTAGCTAAATTTTTCAGGGTGAACAGAGTAAAAAAAGTTGCATGGAAAATAAAGAGCAATTCATAATTACGCTGTTCATTGAGTGTGTAGTATTTTTAAGGGTCTCCCTTTATTCAAATCCTTCACCATTAGGGGAGTTTGGTTTGGGGTTTTTTTCAGTCAGGATGAACATTTAACAGAATGTTCAAGGAAACAAAAAGATATTTACCTAAGATGAATAAGGTTGTATCAATATATATATATATATATATATATATATATATATATATATATATATATATCCACACACACAAATGAACAATGATTTCTTTGAAAGGTTTGTCCAAAATAAAAGATAACTTAAAATAAAACATCTGCCAAAGTAAATACAAACTCAACTTACTGTCTCAGTTCCTTTTCCAAATTCATCTACAATAACAAGAGATTGGCTTGTGGCATTTCTTAATGCATCTGACATCTTAAATAAACAAAACACATAAGACATTCTTATTCAATTTACATTGAGAAGAAAATCAGAAAAACACATTTGACGTTTCTGATGGATGGCAATTTTGCTAGCTGATTCAAAATTTACATAAAATAAAAATCTGTTCCAAAATTTATGTCCAAAAAATGTTATCAGTTTTGATACTTAAAAAATGAATGAAATTATGTAAAATTTCAAGGATTTTTACTTTCAAAGCTATTAAAGAGACAGACCTAATATTTTTGGATTTCTCCATAAGAAATAAAATTACTTTGGTGATCACTAAGTCTGAATTCTCAAAAAACATGAGTGAAGGCTGACAGACACTAACTAGAGACCTATTCAGCATGCAATTATAATGTAAATTAACAATGGCTTTTATGTAAAAAGATGATAGCCCTAACAAAAACATTACTTGTAGAGTAATGTCTATGTTCTCACCTGGTTAATATCCAGCATGAAAGTGGAAAGGCCAACAGACACACTCTCCTGGGATTTGATCCGTGTGAAGATCCGGTCCACAGTGCAAATCTTGCTTGGATTTTCAGCCGGAATAAAGCTGCCTATACATGCCATGTACATAATCAGGGCCACCTGCACCCAGGGATAGAAAGAGGTCCAACTTGGAGATTTGCATCATTTATCCATTTATATTTTTCATTCCAACACAATTATGCATCTCCATTAGAATATTTTTTGAAATTATCAAAATCAAAGTGAAGAGATTTATTTAGATTTTGTCCTTGGAAATTTTTCAAACTTATTTGACCATTACAGGCAAGGATCTTGGGGGAGAGGTCCAGCCCATCCCACTCGAGCAGAACATATTCAAAAGTTTTTTGATTATAGCTCTACTCACTCATCTGAATGAAGAAATTTTATAAATAAAATAAAAAAAACAATAGTCTCAAATAGTCATAAATTAACCTTAAAAACAAAAACTGATTATTTTGTTTTTCATTTAATATAAGTAAAATGTCATCTGTCTTTTTCTTTATAATTTTTTCAGCCCAGACTTCAAATAAGAGATGTATTTCAAGTACATTGACCTTTAACATGATGCTTGATTATTCAGACAAGTATCCTCATTTTTGTTGTTTTTACTGTAAAACTTTGGCTGGCATATTCAGCAGTTTTACCCAGGCTATATTGTATCCAGCAACCCTTCAGTGTTTTCTTATACATAGATCGGAAATACATCTTTTTGAGAAAACATCAACCAAAAGTGTCGACGTAGGTGTCTTCAGTTTTCAACTTTATCCATTTCTTCAATGGAACAATTTGCAATCAAGTTTGTTTTTGCTCAAAGATTAACACTTGATGAAGGTTTCACAACCCATACCAAAGATATAAGTACAAACAACATGATGAGGATATTAAGTCATCATTGTTCATGGAAGGATGACCAATGATTCATCTCAGAATTTCTCAGTCAGTTTGACCCTTGAGCTAAGTCTTGGCTTTTATCAAAGGAGGAAGATGATCCACCCAAAGGTCACAACCAAGTTTCATATCAATCCAACATGATATAGTTCACCTGAAGTTTCCTATCAATCCAACCTACCAACCAACCTGAAAATATCCTAAAGAAGTGATTAGGATGTACCTAAAAATTAATAATAATGTTTACAATACTTCATATAATGAAAAAAAAAGTAAGAAAAGAAGAATTGTTACTTGTTTCAAATAAACACTTTTCCCTGAAGCATTGGGACTCGTGAGGATCTTTATTTTGGAATTAGAACCTCCACTGAAAATGTCATTTGCAACAAATGGACTGCATACAATTTCTTGCAAAGGATGCCTGGAAATAAACAAAACATGAAACAGGTCTGGTTAGTTACTCAATAGAAATCATCACATGACCAAAGTCTTTTGGTTGCATATTTCAGTGATCACAAAGTCTGAATTTTCAAAAAATAAGTGTGGATGTTGCTGGGCATAAACTAGAGACCAATTTAGCATGAGACTACATTAAAAAATCCCCTTTCCCACCAAAAAAAAAATATCAGAGGGAATTTTTTTTCTGTACATAGTAAGAAGAAAATATTTAATTTTTCAGTCCTCTAGCTCCATTGGTACAGCCTGTACATACCATATATATATATACATATATATATATATATATATATATATATATATATATATATATATATATATATATATATATATATATATATACATATATATATATATATATATATATATATATGTGTGTGTGTGTATATATATATATATATATATGTGTGTGTATATATATATATATATATATATATATATATATATATATACATATATATATATATATATATATATATATATATATATATATATATATATATATATACATATATATATATATATATATATATATATATATATATATACATATATATATATATATATATATATATATATATATATATATACATATATGTATATATATATATATATATGTATATATATATATATATATATATATATATATATATATATATATGTATATATATATATATGTATATATATCCAATGTTGAC
>OY735213.1:13457757-13632757 GCA_963457665.1 Thysanoteuthis rhombus | reverse complement strand
AAACATGGGGGTAAACATAACTGGAGAATATTTGAGCCATTTGAGGTTTTGTGATGATATTGCATTATTATCAGAAACAACATGATTTAGAAGACATACCAAGTGACCTTAGTAGAGAAAGACAGAAAATATTGATAAAGATGAAAAGAACAAAGATAAAAATAATGTTCAATAATACGACCCTCAAAAAAGACCATGAGAATAAAGGGTGAAGTCTTAGAAGAGGTAAAGAATACATCTACCCAGGTCAGGCAATTAAGCTAGAGAAAGACCATAGAATTGAAATAAAAAGATGCATAATGATTGGTTGGAAAGTATTTGGTATAAATAGAGATATGCTGAAAAGCAAATTGGCAATATGCTTGAAATGTTAAGTAAATAAATGCAAAATACCTGCTATGACATATGGATGTAAAGCCTAGAAACTTCTGAGACCAACTCAGAACCGCATATAAGACAATGGAAAGAGTAATGCTAGGAATAATTCTTAGCAATAAGATCCACATGGATCCAACAAAGGATCAGGGTGAAGGATATCATACTAATGATTAAGTAAGAAAAATGGAGTTATACAGAAGTAAAACAAATCAATTTGTGCCCATGGGAGAGTAAATGCAATAGGAAAAGATAAAAGGTTGAGATTGCAAAAAAATTTGCACATAAGACATGGCAGAGGTTAGCGCAGTCAAGGTTGGCATGAAAGGAGAAATGAAAGTATTTGGTCAAACAGGAGTCTTATGATAGCAGCTGCTGATAATTTAAAAGTTTTCCCCTTTGCTACATAGAAAATGCTGGGTGTTATTGCCCAATAACAAGTGAAAATAGGTATAAAGCTGGTAATCTTTTAGTCAAGACAAAGTGATACTAGCTCACCTTAACTCTTTAAAACAAAGAAATCAGAATAGATAGCATATACTTAGTAACCTTAGATTTGAAGACAACATCGGCTTTTTAGCAGAGAACCTTCAGGACCTCAAATTAATGCTAGAAAAATTGAACTAAGAAACCAAGGAAGTTGGCCTTCTCATGAAGTCCAGAAAAACAACAAACCTGTCAGAAATGAATATGTAACAATCAAAATAGAAAACGCAAAGCTGGAGAAAGTAGACCACTACATCTACATAAGGCAACAAATCTCTATGAAATCCTCAAAAGAAGAAGAAATTAAGAGAAGAATCATTCTAGGGTCGCTAAGCTTTTGGTAAGCAAGCTCAAACTTAAAGAACAAGGACACTATCAAACCTAAGCAGAAGATTAACCCTCAGAGAAACATGCAACGAGCACATGAGAGAATCATGCTCAGAATCAAATGGAGAGATCACAAAAATACGCAGTATATTAGAGCAAAGTGAAAAATCACTCTAGGATGGCAAGTCTTTTGTAGAGCAAGTCAAACCTCCAAGAACAAGAAAATCCAATTTGTCCTAAAAAGAAGGCTATACAACCATGGCATCCTCCTGATTGAGATTCAACAAAATCTAATGATACAACCATCATGTAGGCCCCTCTGTGATGGAAGTGGGGCAAATATACAGAGCTCATTCAAGGCTCAAAATAATTGAAATTTAAACTTGATGTGCATAACATTTCTTGAGGGTCTTTCTCTTTTTGTATTTGACTATTATTTTGAAAGTCAAATTGAACATTTTAAAATTTGAGTCAATACTCTCACTGTATTACAGGGATTCCGCTCTATATCAAGCCACGTTATTATGTATATTTGTGTGTTGGAATGCACATTTTTGTCATTTCTATCATTGCCATTGACACAGATGTAATAAAATCAGAGAACAGTACCAGTAATCTCACACTGAGTGTCTCCAAGAATCATGTCCAGGTCTGAAATCAGAAACAAAAAATTAGTTTCTAAAAAAAACATTTTTATTTTCTTAACTCTTTTGGTCAACAACCCTTCATCATAAGAATCATTATAGCAATCTTTCTCTTTTGAAGACTCAAATGCATAGCCTCCAAATGTGAACACCTGATTTCAGTGGCTGATTGACTAAGCTTGTAATATACTTATCAATAAAGGTTCAATTCCAGCCAGGAACACCATTTCATGTATAGATATTTGTTTTTTGTTTCGTTTTTTTGTTGACTTTTCCAAACATTTTCATTAGAATCATCACAGATCTAAGCAACAAAGATTCCTGCTGCACTTGTAATTTTTGTCAGTGAGTCTGATGAAACCTAGATAACACGGATGATGAAATGTAGTAGATCTTTGGAAGAGACCATGACTGTTATATGGATGGGATGTCTCCAAAACAATTTTTTTAAATAATACTTCATCTATTGTTCATATTCTTTATAGAACACTTAATTGCAAGGGTAATTTATCTAGGAAAATAACATCTGATTGAAATTATCTCCCTTCAAAATTTTTTACTCTGTTCATAGAAGAGTACCATTATTTTTGAATTCATTCATTGAAGAGTTCCAAAGTAATAATCCACCTTCACGTACACAAACATATATTTATACTTATATGCACACACCTACATACACAAGGTGTTACCCACTCCCCAAAATATAATTCTAGAAATCATTTCAATATCCTTGATTTTTTAATTCTTCTGTCTACAGTCTTCAGAAGGGTCATGTAAGACAAGAGCAGAGTTCAACCCGATGTAGTTTCCACTACTCAACTAGGGCAAAGTATAGAAACCTAACAAAAGGAAGAGATCAACATTACCCAAATCCTATGCTGTAATGTAGCTACCATGGGGAAATTCTGTTTACCATCATCATACTTCAATACTAGACCTGAAGAAGGCCATAGAATGAATTGGGTGAAACATTGTGTTTATAACACAAACAACAATGAATTCAATCATCCAAAAACTCTTTGAATATTAATTTTTTTCAACATGAATCAATGAAAAATTTTGAAATAAACCCAACAATAATTGTGTATTAAAAAAAGAGCAACAAAATTTATTAAAACTAGCCAACAATTGAACAACCATAGAGTCAAAAATTGAAGTCATGTAGAAAAAATTCCATCATAGAATAAATCTGGTCAGAATAAATTCTTTTTCGAAAATAGAATATAAAGATTTGTAGATTTCAGATGCAATTAATAAACACATCAAAATAAGGTCGAAAAAAGTAAAAAAGACTTTTTTTTCAATAATGAAAAAACGTCTTTAGAGGAGTTCTATTGGAGTACTGATGCCTATTTTCAAGTTCGTAGATAAAACAGTGTGGCTAGGAGCATTGGAATGCATAAACACATACACATGAAAAAAGGATATAACCCTTTGCCAACTTTGATGGCTACAGTGGTTTATTTATTATGCTGATTCATTTGATAAAATTTCTTATAAAATTAGATAAAAAGCATGGAGAAATTGTTAAAATTCAATAATTTGATTTTCTTTGTTTTTGTTTTCCAATAAAATAAGAGTTTCACAAATTTTCAAGCAAGAAAACAGCAATATAAAACAATTTTTTTTTCCAAACAGCTAAAAAAATGGCAACAATACATTGACCCATGAATCATGGTTGAGTGAAAACAATCAAGGGATATGCCTCTTGCATTATGTTTGATTTGTTCATAAGAAAAGGAATGAACCTAATAACGGCAAAATACTGTATATACTCATGTATAAGGCAAGTTTTTTAAATGAAATCAATAGGTAAAGAGTTGGGGGTTATTTTTGTATTGGTATAGAGCTGGGAACAACCATTAGCTTCAGACATAAAACATGGTCTTTAATTAAAAGAGGTAAAGAATGGAAAAATGAAATCCAAGAGATAAAGCTCTTACTTACACTAAGCTAATTTAAAATATAACATTTTTTCAATTGTCAATATACATGGGAGGATTAAAACCACAATGGATCCTACACCACGTATGTTTTGGGGCCCTCCATATTAACATTATATGGGATTTAAATTGTAAGTTTACATTGAAACATAGTAAAAAAAATGATTTATTGTTGGAGAAATTTATACTGGAACATAAGCAGACATTTTTAAAATGTAAAAGAAAGAGAGAAAAACAAAATATTTTTTGAATTTCAGAAGTTCTAAATCAGAAAATAAAACAACGCAAGAAAGGTACAATAAATTATAAAGATAGTAATAACAGCTATTTGCAGATATGATAAGAGTCTCATGATATAACCTAAAAAGGAGGTATTTTACCCATAAAATGATATTTTTTATTCATGAGCAAAATGTACTATGTTTTATTTCTGATTGATCTTTTTCCCAAGGAAAGAATGATAAAGTTGTATATTGCTATTGTATTTGTGCATCTCCTCAATGTCTTGGGCTCCATGGCATAGTTGGCATGTAGGCTTATCTAGCCCTGTAAGTATGGAAGTTCTTAGCACACATTAGTTTATCACATCTTCTATGGTATTACAATTTGCCAATGTCTGAAGAATATGATTAAAAACGATTTGATATTTCTATGCTTGATTCTTCAACATTGAAGTGATGATAGTTCTCGTGCATGGACCTGAGACATAGAGAGTGCCTGACACCATAACAAACAAACTCCAGATTTTGTCAAGCGATCCCTAACATACACCCTGATTACAAGTTGGCCTGAGAAATGATCTATTGCTAACCTCTGGGAGAGAACTAACCAGAGCTTCATTAACCTGGACAGAAGTGAAAGTGGTGGTGGATTGGACACATCCTGCATAAACCAATTGACAATATCACAAAGCAGGCACTAGACTATAATCCAGAGAGAAGAAGAGGAGGACAGGACAGACGTGGAGATCAGTTGAGAGTGAGACAAAAATGGTCAGATTCATATAGGCTCAACTGAAAGGAGTTGCTATCTGCTGGTGTGGTTACAGGAATAAGCTAAACTAATTTATAGTAACACACAAAATGCCAGCAGCAATATAATGTAGACATTATCCATATCTGTTGTCCTTTTGCCTGATTATAACAATCTCAAAGTATCTAAATGTGCAGTGCTGTTTATATATAGTAATTGTAAAGAATATTACTTCCTTTTGTCTTTTTTACTGATTCATCAGGTGACAAAATATGATGTATCTTTTACTAATGTTAATACAGAAAGAAATTCTCTTCATATTTATTTGTGACACAGCCAATTTTGGAGGCTTCAGTTGGTAATGAGCTCTGTGCAGTTGCTCAGAGATAAAACATTCAAATGAATAGATATAAAACAGCCAATATTAACCACCTAAGCACAGGGCTGTCCACTACAATGCATGCAGAAGCAGCATTATTAACTCTATCCAACCATTATACAGGATTCAATGATTTGCAGTTCAGTCTTGAATGATTTAATGGAATACTTTTATGAGTTTTGTTGTATACTGTAAGCAACCACTTCATGAAAAATACGCAGTACAGTATTAAAATAAACTAAAAAAGTTTAGGGAATGATAAATGCAAATTTACTTATGATATAGACACTACCACAGACTCTTCAAAAAAGTCACATGTGTTGATAGAAACATCTGGAACTTTTAATCTACTCATTTTAATATGATAATCATTGTATTTTTAAGAAGAAGAAATATTTTAAAAAATTATCAACTAAAGATTATCTATGTAGACATTATATACCCAGAAAACTTGTTGACACTTATGAACCAGTTAGTCAAACAGTCTTTTATTTCAGACATGAGATTTATCCATGGTTTTCATTTATTATCTGTATATTTCTTTTATTGTACTGTACTTTATTCTATTCATTCATTTATTTGAGAATTTACAGTTTGGGAATGATGAAGTGATTGTTCATCAAAAGATGTATGGTATAAGATTTATAGTTTTGGGGGAACGAAAGGGTTTAGGGGAGGGATGGATCTACAAAATTAGCACATTCAGGCTCTCCTGGCACCCCTAACCTCCACAAATGGTAAGGGATAAATGTAGTATTTTTGTTTCACTTCTCAAATTGATGGTGGCAGTATGAACTGACATGAAGTACAAGTTTTCAACTAAAACCACAAAAATAATCAAGATTCAGATGAGGACATGACTCCTAAATTGGGACCCCTGATGTTCAATCAGTTATGTACCAGCTATTTTGAATATCTGATTGGCTAAAGTGACCTATTTGTATAATTCAGATAAGGATAGATCATGAGCCTTCATAAGATTGAAAGTGTGTTGTAATTTTTTTTTCCAATTTGAAGAGCTCAGAGATAAACAAAAATGACCAAATTTAGTCTTGAGAAATTTGGTTGCTAGTAGGTTGAAAGAAAATGATAGATTATGCATATTTAAACGAATGTGATTTTATGGCTCACCAACTCTTATCTAATGGTCATGTTGGGTCAAACATCATGTTTACATTTCTCTTTTGGATATTCAAATTCTTTACAAGGTAATATTTAATATACAAGGTGAAAACTAGATAATGCAGCGGTTCTTAACCTGAGCTGCAACACTACCATCCCACATGGCACATAATGCAATTTTAGGGGGGGTACAAGAAGGGGGGGTGGGGATTTCATTTTGTTGCTGATATATCTATTGTTTTGTCTCCTTTTTACTTTTATCAGAAATATCCTGATACAGACTTTTCATTTTGACAACTGATAAAATTCATTTTTTTAATCTTAAGATGAAGGGGTGCATGACAGATTTAGGAATCTTGAAGGGGTGTCAGCCTTGAAAAAAGTTAAGAACCACTGAGATAGAAATTAAGAGGAGTCACAACTTGCCCAAGAATGACCTGGAACAGTGTAAGGTGGGCAGGGTTTTTTTTATAGTCCTTCTTACAGCCATATCCTTGATTTATTTTTGTTACCTTTTGTAAACATGTAAACCAGACAAAGGAAGACACTCAGCCTTACTAATCCTTTAGAATAAGAATCCATTTGAAATAAAGGAAATGAAATAAAATAAACAATGAATAAACCAACTTACTTCTGGTATGAGCACTTTTATAATGGACCATATTATTGGAGAGAAACTGAATGAAAATAAATTATATAGAACTTCAATTCATTTTTTTTGCATTTATAAATGCTTAATCAAGTATAAAGTAGTCTTTGAATTCAGACATTAAGCACAATTAAAATTCTATCACGTAAATCAAGAATAATTACAGAAATCAAGTGTTTCATTTCTACAGATTTTTACATATTGAATAATGTAGAACTAAAAACTACCTAAGTTGAATGCTAACATGTTATTGTATACATTGCTATGGTTTTCAATAGTTATTAGCTAGTTTTTCATTAATCTTTACAGCTAAACATTTTCATCTAAAATCAAAATACACATTCTACCTCATTTCTTCACTTTCTAGCTTAAAAAAGAAATCTTTCTCCCCCCCCCCTCTCTCTCTATATATATATATATATATTGCTGTAAAAGCAATTTTTTCCATTGGTCAATAAAGTATCTAATACCCAGCTTTATCAATATGATGTTGGTAAAAGCATATAAATACTCTCTCCTACTGCTCTGCAATCTTACTAATTAATAATTTATTAAATAAAAATGCCTCTATGGGTATCTCTGTATACAATTTACATTAAAAATTTGTTTTCAGCATTAAAATACACATTAATTCAAAAAATTTATAAAATTTAATAAAAGAAATCACTAGCTTATCAATACAGAGTAACATTTACAAGGCACACTTTATTCACCTTTCCAAACTTTTTTTATATATTTCAATTGAACTCCCAAAATTGTCCAGTTAATTTATTTTCTATCTGATAAAATGTTTTATCCTGCCACGCCCTGCCATTCACTGCAAAATGTTGATAAGATATTTTGAGGCAAAAGCTATCCCTATCACACACAAATTAAATATTTTAATGCAAAAGCTATCCCTGCCACTTACATGTTTATAAAATGTGTTGCAGGGAGTTGGTTTAATGTTTGAGAACAAGTATTGCAGATAATGGCAGGGAGTTAGTTTGTGTTTGAGAACGAGTATTAATAAGAAGTGGCATGGATAAAAAGTATCATCCAATCAAATCTGCAAACATTTTCTTTCCATCTGAAGTATTAAACTTCTACCCGAGTAAGATGGAACGTTTCAGAATCTCCCAAGTTAGATAACTCCTAATTAATTTTCATTGA
Source organism: Thysanoteuthis rhombus (assembly GCA_963457665.1). Classification (NCBI taxonomy): domain Eukaryota; kingdom Metazoa; phylum Mollusca; class Cephalopoda; order Oegopsida; family Thysanoteuthidae; genus Thysanoteuthis; species Thysanoteuthis major. Next base: position 13,624,708 of record OY735213.1, on the reverse strand, counting down.
ATTACCTCCCTTGCTAAGTTTTCCATTGGGGAAAAAAAGTTCAGATTTACTTCGAAGCTAACCAGTTCTTTTCGTATGAAGAGAATAAAAATAGAACAATAATCATCACAGTTGCATAACAGTGGCAACTGCATTTAAACCTAAAATACACAGGCAGAGTTTCTATATTCTTTATCACTGCCTACTGAGTTTACCATAACTCCCCCGATCCCTTGCACAGGTTGGGAATAGATGATTATAGTAAGGTGACTATTTTTTCCATCAACAATAATTTTTAGAAAGACTAAAGTAAAAATTAAATGATAAAAACTTACGACAAACTCCAGGCCAGGAATTTTGAAGTCCTCCTCAGTTTTCATTTTAGCAGATTTGGGAATGGCCACCAAATAACCAAGCTTTTTTTGTTTTTAAAAGCAAAGAAAATGAAGTCAAGTACAATCTACACTAATACATAATGGGGAGTCATAGCAAAAAATGAATAATAATGATCTGTGTAGAGAACACTTTCTCAAATCATTTTGAAAGTCACAATGATTTTTTAAGGTTATTAAAACATGCACATCTGAGCCTCAAGTAAATCAACATCATTTAATTCATATTTCACAAACAATGAATATATATGACTTTTACTATACAATAGATTATGCTAAAGTATCATAAGTATTTATCTCATTAAACATCAACATTACCAGTCAACTTCCTCTGCTCCCCTCTATCCGCATTGAACCCCTGACGTCCCTTAACCTTCAATTGATCAATTAATTGTGCTTACACTGATGAAAGAAGGTCACTCCATATTGCACTCATTACAGACACATGAGGCTGAGTGTGCTTATGTATGTACTTATGTACACATATAATTGTGTTTGTCTACATGCTTTTATATCTCAATAGATGCGTTATTATGGGGGCATGTGTATTAGAAACCATCAACCAAAACTATCAACATTTTTCTTCTGTTTTTAAGCTGGTACAGCTGGCTGGCTGGCTGGCTGGCTGGCTGGCTGGCTGGTTACATGTTTATGTATCATGCATACCAGTCATACCAATGAAGCTAGAGGGTTAAAAATTTAAACATTTACTCCTTATCATGTCACGAATAAAACTTTTGGGAGATTTTTTCTCAAAATCCCACCCCCAATAGGTTTTAGTGAGGGGTTCAAATTATAATGAGAGTTTTCTTCTAAATTGATTCCTTAGTTGGTGCATGGCAGCATTCTCACATGTTTTGGATGTTTTTTAAGTGATCATTGCCCAACCAAAGGCAGGAGGAGTACCTCATTCATTGATCCACCTTTTTTATCAATTTTTCAATTGATCACTCCCAACACAGCATGCTGCATAAAGATATGGTCACAAGACAGTTTCTGTTGAGTGACTAACCAGACCTGTATGTTTGCTATTGTAAGATTGAGCAGCAATATTTTTGAGGTCTTCCCACCATTTCAGACATTTATTGCTTTGATTATCACCTGTATGTCACAAAGTCATGAAATGCTTGATACCACTCTGAAATGGCAGTGGAACTCTTCTGTGATGGAAACAAAATGATTGATAACATTTTTATAACAGAGAGAATGTAAAATAAAATGAAATTTTATTTAAAGGTGGAAGGAGGTAACTTTCATCAGTAGTTATTCCCGTTGATATCAACAATGAAATCTTCTCACATGATTTCAAGAGTTCAATAGAAAAATAGAAATCTCTATCAGCACCTCCCCCATTCCATGTAAGTTAATCAACTCACCTGAGGCAGGTAGATCACATTACATTCTGTTATGTCTTCATGCAAGTTTTTCAATTCTTCTTTGGCCACTTGAGTCATAAAATTAGGGAGGCCATTGTAAGTTCTTTTTTCTGTAGGAAATAACAATACAAAAATTTCAAAATTTGGACATGATATGGAGGTCACTTTGAAATTTTAAAAATTGTGATGAGATAATGATATTAATCACTGCTGTTCATAACACTGGTTTAGATACTGTTGTTGGATTTAACCAGTTTGAAAAATTCCCAGAAGTTACTCTATAGGAGGTGAAATAAGCCATCAAACAAACAAACAAAAAGGAACAGCCCCTGGACCAGATAAGATCTCCAACGACCTACTCAAAAAAGTTGGTAAAGTCATCACCAGAAAACTTGCCATCCTATTCAATATGCCTATGACAGAGAGAAGTCTTAGAAGATAGGAACACTGCAATCATAATGCTATTACATAGGAAAGGGGAACTGAAAATCTTAATAACTACAGGCCAATAACCCTACTCAACTGCATCTACAAATTTTTTACCAAAGTGATTACCAACCATATCACCAGAACACTAAATGAAAACAAACCACGAAAACTGGCAACGTTCAGTTACCCAGCCATTGACCATTTCCTTTCAGTAAATCAACTAAAAGAGAAAGCAGCAGATTATAAAATGCCACTTATGGTAGCCTTTGTCGACTTCAAGAAGGCTTCCAATTCTGTGGAAATACCAAAGGTCATTAATGCTATCATACAATAAGGTGTAGGCCTTGTATATGACAGAGTTTTGTAACTTTTACAACCGACACAGCATTTAATTTATTAGCTTACATAAAGACTCTGAGCCCTTTCAGCTCAAAGGAGAAGTCCAAGGAGATACCAGCTCACCCAAACTCTTCACAGCCTGCATCGAAATGATCTTCAAAACCTAGACTGGAACATTGGTGGAATCAGAATAGACAGTGAATACCACAGTAAACTTATATTTGCTGACGAAATCAACCTTTTTGCAAAGAACTTCACAATCTCCAAGTAATTCAAGACAAACTGAACAAAGAAAGCAAGAAAGTTGACCTCTGCATGAACTTAAATAAAACAAATATCATGTTCAACAAACATGCTGGGGACAAATACATAACGATCAAGATTGAAAATGCTGAGCTGCAGAAGAACATCAAACCCAACCAATAGATTGACCCTCAGAGAACCATGCAACGTGCACATACTCAACATCACATGGAGAGATCACAAAGCATCACAGTATATCAGAGAAAAGGGGTTGGGGATACCAGAGAATCCATTAGAAAACTCAAATAGCAATAAGCTACTCATGTTGCAAGAATGGGAGACAACCATTGGACATTACGGCTCAAAACTCATAACGAGGATCCCCAGAGATCACATGTGAAACTGTTGCCAGCAGATAACAAGATAGAGAGATGAAATAGTTAAGTTCAGAAAGTATTAGCTCTATGACATTCATGATAGAGAGGTCTGGCAAATCCTGGGGAAGGTTTATATCAAATGATGGTCTCTAAAAGGCTGATGATGGTTGTATCAAAACTCCCTTCCCCCAGCCCAAGCTGTTCATAGTAGAAACTTCATTTTTTGTACACACACTCCCTAAGAAGATAAGAAAAGGAAACACTTTTTTTTTGTTTCTTTGAAATTCCCTCTCTAAAACAAGGTTTCAGTGGGGGGGGGTTCAATTTTCAATGTAAATTCCTGCTAAATTAGTCCCTTAGTTTGTGTCCTCACTTGCTTTTTGATGATTTGAACATTTTAATGCCCAACAAAATGCAAGAAATGTACCTTATTCATTGATCACATCTTTTTTCACTTTTCTAATTGATCACCCTCAACATGACATGCACCCAAAAGACATTGGTCATCAGGAGAAAAAAACACCTTTCTACATTCATCTCATCTGTGATGCATGTAACTGTTTTTTTTTGTTGCTATTATTAATCACCACTACCCACAACAAAACAGTTTAAACACTTTTGCTGGGTTTGAGTTATTCATGTGTTCTGACAATCTTTTTTTACATTTACCTATATTTCTATCTATGTGGACTTCACTCAGCTCAAAGCGTTCAGAGAAAAACTTCAAACTGCACGCACACACTCTCTTCAATGAATAGTGCGATTGTCTGTTCTCTTGTTTTTTTTAAATCCCCCCCACTCCCACCAAAAGTTTCAATGGAGTGTTCAATTTATGATATGAGTTTATGCTAAATTTACGTGATAAAAATGAGCATATGCAGCGGTGATTCATGATTTCCCTTGAAATATTAGATCTTTTTTATTTCAGTTTCATTAAAATTGACATTGAAATAACAAAATTGTGTTCTGCTATTTGTCAATCAAAAAGTATATTCTTCAGAATCACTTTTCCTATGCTCATGATCATATCAATTTTATAATTCTTCGAAGGAAAAAAAAGCCTCCATAGTTTTCAACTCTATATCTGTTGAAACACCATGAAAATATACCCTCAACAAAATTTGCTCAGTGAATTTTCTTTCAGTTTTGACAGAATTACCTCCCTTTGACCATATATCTTTTTCGTTATCAACTCTTCACTCGCCTGTTTGGTTTAGTGGTTAGAGATGAGTTTCGAATACTCAAAAGCTAGATCTTCCATTTTAGTGACTGGTAAATAAAGCAGATGTTGACAGCCGGTGAGAGTAATGATCCAGGGAGTACAAACCCCAACTACCGCCTATGCAAAGCATAATCGAAGATTATTTTTAGAATGAATTTTATAAATAACATTTTTTTTTCCGCACTAAATCCTTGATTTGTTCTTGTGATAGCATACTTATCAAAGAAAGGAAAGTAGAAAAATTACAAAACCAATCAAAAATGAACGTTCTTCTAGTGATCAACGGATAGAATAATTTTTATTAGTTGAAAAAATATTTCATATATATGAAAAAAGAAGACTAAGCAATAAACTATGCTGATGATCGCCTTGCTCCAGGGCAGGAGTTGCTAAACTTTTTAGAGCATTGACCCCTTCAAGGAATCCTTATCCGTCAGGGCTGCCAAAAGGAAGACATCAAACATACCAAAACTATATCGTAAATTGTACCACAACTTAAAAAAACATACCAAATCCCTTGTATATAATTATAATTGAGAGAGATTAAGAAGAAATCAATAGTAGAATACCAAGTAAACAAGATTATATGTCACAAGTTGTAAAACATACCAAATGTTCAATTAGATCCCTTCCTGCATTCATTGACCATCATTCAACCCCCTGGAATTTATCAACCCCTTGGACAGTCCCACTATCCACCAGTGGGTAATATCAACCACTTTTGTGACTCCTGCTATAGAACAATAGTTAGCAAGCAAGTTTTGTGAATCATGACTATTACAATAAGTTCAGTTCTCACTCAGTACCCCACACTTGTGGTGTTGAACATTTTGAGAATAAATTCTTAATAAAATAGATATATTTTAGCAAATATCAAATTGTTGTGTCATAGAGAGTTAAATATTTTTCAGCTGTTCCAAAGGTCTATATTCAATCTTTTGTATATTACAGGATATCAAATTTTCAAGGTTTTCACTTTCCAATTTGGAAGACACATGCATCATAAGATATATTTCAAAGATCTTTATTAAAATATAATGTTCAGTCCAGGGATTTTAACCCCTTGACAACACTTCACCATGAAACATAATGGGGAGGGTCGGAAGGACATTCCAGATGCCTCTATGGCACTTTTCACAGGGAATGAGCAATTTTTGTCCTTGCCTATATAGTCTTGTGCCATGCTAAGCTGAGCTTACTATATATCCAAATGTCTAAGCTAAGCTTTATAAATATCAATCAGCCACACCAATTGTTTTTATTCATTTAATCAGCTATGTGCACAAACACTCAAATACATACGTATTCAACCAGAATTATAATACTAATACTGCTTTACCAGTGCAGTTAAAAATGACGGAATATATGAATATATACATTGCATTTTATAGATGCAGATAATATACTAAACCCCATCCCCAAAATCATGAAAATAAGATTTTTTCAATTCAAGGAGATGTTTTTTTGATCATATGCGAAAACTTACAAGATGTGTGATAAGTATTAAGTAAAGTATTTTTTTCAATCATCCATTGATACTACACGGCTGTTGCACAAATCATTGACTTCTTGGGTTTAAATTGTCTTTCTTATGATCTTCCAGATGATCTGCTGTGATGATTTTCATAATATTCCACAGATTCTAAACCCAACTGAGGTATGTTGAGTTAGGCAACCATTCAAAGAACTCAATATCATGATTCTGAATCTATGTTCAGTGTTACAGCACAGAACACCATTCTGTATGAAAATGGTAGTCTCTTATCAGCAAAAATAGTTGTAGATGTGATGCCAAGACAGCCAAGTACCTCTCTGAATTCACTGTCACTTTTGGTGTCAGAAAATACAATCCTCCTTGACCATCACCAGAAAAGCACCTCCAGATCATAACATGAGAAGGATGTTTAATTGTTGGTTCTGTGAACCATTGACTGGTTGGATCTTATCTTCAATGATAACAGATTGCTCTAAAAGATAAAAATTGGATTCTTCAGACCACATTATCTTTGACCAATCCTCCACATTTCAATTCTTTGCTCTGTTACTATATTTCTTGCATTTCAACAAATATTCTTTGTCATCAATGGTTTCTTCAGAATTCCAGAAACCTTTGAGGCCATGATCCTTTTTCAGAATATGATTCACCATATCAGATGAAACTTTTGACAATAGAGAAAGCTGAGTAGGTTTGTTGTAAGGAATAGGTTGTTAGATACTTCTCTTCTCATTCAGCTTTTGGTAAGCTCTGTTACCTATGCAGGTTGCGCCAAACATTTCCATAATCTCCTTTTGCTGTGTATCAACTGCAGATCTTTGAAACAACAGATTTTGATATCCTCAATTGCTTACATATTCAATTATGACACTTGTTTGCACATTTTGTGGTGATGGTGTTGGTAATTATATAAATGGATACATTCACCTGAAATGCCAGCTCTGACTATACCATTTCTTGTCCCTGTAAAAGGCTAAAAACAATGAAATATTTCAACTTACTTTCATCAAGTTCATGATCAACATTGTGTTTGACAACAAATCGGTTTTGAATGACAGCTTCATCAAAGTCAACCTGCAAACAAACAAAAAAGACACCAGGAAATAAAAATAAAACAAAACAGATCTGGTTCGTTATTCAATGGAAACTGTGATGTGACCAATGCTTTTTGGCAGCATGCCATGTTGGAGATGATCAATTATAGAACTGGAGATAGAAGTGATCAATGAATTTACTTCTCTCACCTTTTGTTAGGCCATGATCTTTAAAAAATGAGAATTTTCAAATAAGAAGTGTGAATACTGTCGAACGCAAACTAAGGGACCAATTTAGTATGACTTTCTTGAAAACTGAAAAAAAGAATCTCTTGAAAACTGAAGAAACCTGTTGACAGTTTTGGTAGACCAATTACCCCATAATAAAGCATTCACAGTAATGGTTAAAGAAATAAAATAGTAATTGAAATATCTTTTATCCAAAATTATCTTTAAAAAAACTACCAGCTCAAAATCTGGGCATCGTTAGTCTAAAATGCTCATAGGGACCCCGAAAAAGCAAAAGTGAAATGTTTTTAGATGGTGCCAAGTGGCATACTCAAGCAAATCTGTTGAATCTGTAGCCTATTTGCTTAGGCTGGCCATTTATTGAGATACAGTAATACAATGATGGATAGTTATGAATTAACCCAAACAAGTTCACAGAAACTTTCACTAGGATTTATGTGAGAAGACATGGCAGAAACCCATCATCAACCCATTAATTGCTTGTAACAGAAATTTCTATCATTGTAGTTTTATGGCTAATTCAATTCAATTTCTGTATGATAGATGGTAACTCTATTTTATCAGGAAGTTTGGGCTTCTGTCTTGCAATAGATTATCTTGACAAGGGTTCCTATCTTGTAATTGATAACTAATACTCTTAAGTTCCTTCCACAGCAAATGGCTTATTTCCAAGTGAATGGGTTATTTCCAAGTGACACCATCTGAAGGATGACACCTTGATGACTGCTTAATATCTTTATTGTTATTATGATCATTAATAAATCAAAATTGACTTGGTCTTGTTAACTCTGAAGTGATGTAGAATAATTTGCTTTTAATAATATATATTCTCTATATTTTATAGGTTGAAAAATTAAAAAAAAAACAAACATTACTTCTTAAATCTGTAGACCAGCCAAATTCTGTGTTTTGTCAATTTCATTTCTGCTCCCTATGAAAAAAACAAGCAATCATCACATCTTTTGATCTTCCTTGAATAAACTCAATCAAAAAGTTGCCTGTTCAGTTGAAGATAGTCAAGTGTTGACAAATTAACCATTTTTCAGCTAGATCTCACTGAATGTTTTCTGATTTAACCAATAAAAATCTACAATAGCAAAAAAATCTGGCGAATTTTTAAAATAATTAGTAAGTTTAATAAGTAAAAGTTTTATTCTCATCAATAATTTGTTCCAGAGCCTTAGTTATTTTATTTGATAATTAGACTTTAAATGAATACATAATTCATATATTTAGCAATTAAGTTAGCTGGAAATTAAAAACTATAGCAAATCTCAGCCATTTTCAGAGATAGTTTCAGAAACTTGCGTTCTTTGGGAACTTTCTTAAGCCCCTCTAATCCTCGGCTTCACTTGATTTATTATTTTATTGACAAACTATGCTGCTATTTGCTGCTTTATTTTTTGAGAAACTGCCTTTCGAGTTGATAAGAAATTTCCTCAAATTTTCAACAACTACAAAAGGTAAGACATTTATTCTTTCCCATTTTATCCATCTCTTTATCTTAGCATTTAACACACACTCTTATAGTACTCCTTTGAAATGATTGCAATAGTCGGATATTTTTTTAAAAATTCTCTTGGGATGCACTATCCGAGTTTCTTTGTGGTCCAGCTTTTTACAGCCTCTAATTAAAGATCAAAGTGTAGTATCTGTTTTTCTCACTTTGACAAAACATGACATCAACTCCTTATCAACAATTTAAAACATTAATATAGTTTGATTTGATTTTTCTTTCAATTGACAAAAAATTAAACTCTACAGTTGTATTTTAATTGCTGAATATTTTCCTTGAATTATATAATATAAAACTATTAAAGCAATAATTTACATGCAAACTAATAATTTGATTACAAATACAAAACAAACAGGAATTTAAGCTAACATAGAATTTAATAATTAATGAGTTGAAATGAGTCCAAAAAAAGTAATGAAGAGTTATAAGTAGAATGATTTAGTGAATACTAACTTGACCCTTCCCACATGAGTAAGGTAAACTTTGCAATTTAAATGAATGCCAAGTCACATGGTTTCAGGTGATGACAGTAAATAAGATTCATAACGATTTTTGTTTTTGTCAATAGAAAGAGCATTAAAATTAGATTAAAATTCACTGAAAAAACAATTGAAATACAACCATAATAATAAAATTGAAAACAGGGAAGTTGATACTATGATTTGTTAATATGAAGAGAACTGATACTACTCTTTGATCCATATCTAGAGCAAAATGTGACACAATGTTAGTTTAATGGGAGGTTCCGTACAGAAAGTTTGAATAATTGTTCCAGTCCCCACAACTAGCAACCCTTGCCTTTTAGTGTAATGGGAAGGTGCTGCCTCTGGGGCTTACTGATCCTGGATACTGGGCAGATTTGTTTTTTGAAGCTGAAGGACGAATCGTAAGCCTCAAGTGATTAGCAATACCAAGCTTCAGTAAGCCATCATCGACCATGTCATTGCATCTGCACAAAGCAAGCAAAGTGTGTACTGTGAACAGATATTACACTTTGATTTTGATCTAAAGGCTGGGTCATATGTTCGCCATAAGTATCAAACTTCAAACAGTTCATGGCAAGAAAGTTTTTTAAGGTCCATGTGTTTGTTGAAGCCAAAATTTGTTATATCGAGGTTGCTTATAGCAACAGTTCATTGTACGTATCTAAAAAACCATTTTACCTCCAAAGATACAAAGACATTTATTTTTCTATAATTTTTTTCAAAACTAACATTAAATTCAAAACTGATTGCTGTTTCCAACTTACAACATTCATCTCTCTCTGAAAAACTGCTAAGAATGGTATTTCTTCATATTCTCTGGCAACTGAGAAATGGTTATTTTTGGTAGACAATAGCATTACAATTTTCCACACTTGAGGACTGATATGAATTGACAAATTTATTATTTCTTAAGAAGTAAATATCTCAACCTTGCTACTTGGGACAGAAAATCTGCACAATGATTCATAGTAATTCAATAGTAGAGAGGTAACCCCAAAAGTTCCTTTTTTTTTAGTAACATACAAAGAAAAAAAAGAAAAACTTCAATTGTTACTGAAAGTATGATTTCTTGTCTTTTAAACCCACTAGGAAGAAACTTTAACAAAGAAGGAGCATAGATGAAAAAAAATTGCCTGTAAGATTTTTGGCAAAAAGTAAATTTAATGTATCTTTTGAGGTTTGTATACCTGTAGAACAAAAAATATCACCAAAATTCTAGATATCCTGGGAAGAGGGCAAATTTTGGAGTTACACTTTTCATTTATTTTCATTCAAGAAGCATTGTAAATCAATATCATTAATTTCTATGACTAATTTTTAATTTCCTCCTAATTTTTTACCTACTTTTTCAACACAACTTTTCTTCAGGCTATTTTCTTTTGACAGAACCAGAATACAATACAAATACTCTGGATATCAACAAATATGATTGTTAATCAGAATGAAGAATAGATTCCAGGATCTTATTTGGACATCAGCCTTCAGTTTGAGTTTTAGTAGCTCGATTGGTAGAGCAGTAGAGCATATACCAAGCTTCCCATGGGGTATGTGGGTTCAAATGTCACCTAAGACTTATTCTCAATTTCTAATCAATGCTGTTCACTCACTGTTGAAGGGCAACCAGCCTGGGTGAAAATTAAGATAAAAAAGCAACTAAAAAATTAGGACAAAGGTAAAAAGTAGTCATCTGAATTCATTATAATTATTGCCTGGAGTTACTTATTACCTTAAAAATCCATATTGCCCCTGATTACGGATAAATAAAATGTTATCCTTGGTGATACCTCAAATATTAGAGATGAAATATTTGTTCTCTTTGGTACTATCTTCAATGTTAGAGCATTGGGTAGGAAATCACAAGAGTCCATTCAAACGTATAAATAATAGAATATACTTTTAGGTAGCAGACCTTCATGAATACAAGTATGGCTAAAGACTGTACACAAGTAACGCTCAATTTTTCATTTGACTCTTTTTTGTTTGTCTACAAGTTCTAGTACTTTCATACTTACTTCTGGCCAGCATCAAGATAAGAGAAATAAAACTTTTGATGTCATTCATTGACCAATTTTCAAAATCAGCATTGAAGCATTTGTACACTATGATGACATAACATACGTGATGAAATCTAACTACCATTCAAAAACTCTCCGTCTGTGTGTGTGTGTGTGTGTGTGTGTGTGTATGCAATACAATTACTCTCAACAACTGGCCGCTGTACGAAATTGACATTTGCCAAGTGTGTTAGTCGGCACATCAGGCAGTGCAAACTTGGAGTTTTCAGGATCAGCGGTCCTCAAGATATGTAATAAAAATAAACAAAAAGTGACAGATTATGGATTTTTTAATCTAAAATTATAGATCTAAATCTAGATATAAAATATCTATATTGGCAATACTGGAAAGAAGTGACCAACATACTTTAAAGCCGTAATTTCGTACAATGAACAGGAAATTATTATGGTAGGCTGCTAAACACTCCAGAAAGACCAGATCTTTCCAAACATGTACTTTTGGAACAGGTACTACCCTGATACAAGTGAAATTCTACTTGGAGTCAAATGCATCTCTCTATTATTAAATACATTCAAAACCCCAATGCCCAAACTGAAGAAGATCTTATTTTACTTTGAGTTTCTTTATTTCATCATAAGAGCTTCAATAAGCTAAAGATTTTTTTTTCTCCCAATGTGGAGCCTGCCTTAAGTCTCTAAAAATCCTAACCTACATCAACTTTTTAGGTACAAATAACGTACTAATCCACTGGAGCTGAAATTCACTTCTATTTCACCTATTTGCACTGCCTTGTTTTTCCAAATGTTTACTCTTTATTTATTCAAACTATTTACTCTTTATTCTATTTGCATGCATTCATGTATGTATGGGTATACATGGTACTGAAACTCACTATAGGATCTTTGGTCCACTATTGTTGGAGTACCAATCATGGGTGTGTCTTGGGCTAGATACCTGTTAGATCTCATCCCTCATTTCTTCTCTTTCTGTTATGCTTAACAGAGAGGCATTGAGAACAATTTTCAAAGTCTTTCGAGTGAATTGAACCTATTGCCTACAGAACTGGAGGCAATCACTCTACCATTAGGCCACAGTGATTGGTAGATATGTGTTTGTATATGTGCTAAATAAGAGTCAACCATAGAAGAAAAAAACAAATAGTCAACTGCAAAATAATGGTAATATTGCACTCAGATAAGAATAGAGATATTAGGATGGATGGATATCAATAGACTAATGTAATATATGTGAACAGACGGATAGATTGATATCCATACCACACATTAATGAATCACTGTAGCCTGCACATGTACCAGATCTAATTATTTAAAATTATCTTTAAAAAATAGATTTTTTATCAGAAATTTCCTAAAAGAAAAATACCAGCACAAGATTTGAGCATCATCATCATTATTATCATCATCATCAACATCATCATCATTCTTTTTACATCTGTCATTGAACATAGACCTTCCCCAGGCATTTCACAGCCAATGCTGTCTGAATTTGTCTACTTTGTCGTTCCTTCTTTCATTCTGACCGCCTCGGTTGTGCATGTGATCTCTGGGGATCCATGTTGTGAGTTGTGATGTCCATCAGTTGTCTACCATGAACAAGCCCATTGCAATTTAAGTTTTTTAGTAGATTCTATGATATGACCGACTCTTGTTTTCTCCCTGATATACTATGCTGTCTTGTGATCTCTCCATGTGAGATTGAACATGATTCTTTCATGTACACATTGCATGCTTCTTAGTCTGCTGATCAGTTTCTTGGTTAGGTTCCATGTTTTAGCTCCATAGGTGACTATCGGGAGAATGACCATTTAGACCCAAAAAAACACTTTTTAGAAAAAAAAAAATTGGTTTAAATATAGTGGTAGTTTCTATTAGAGAGTTTGTTAGATGGTGCATAGTGATGTACTCATGCAAAATTTCAAGATTGTAGTCCCCCCCCCCCAATGTGTCCAGGAGCACCCAGAGACACACACACATACATACATAGAGTAAAGCAAAGAGAGAAGAATCTGTAGCCTGCTTGGCTGGTTGGTCGGGAAGGGCATTTGTGGGAATATGGCAATTGGATAGTTAGTAGTGAACAAAATTAATTATATTTCATTTGTATAAACAACAATAACATTGACGTAGAATTCTTCCAAAATGCTGGCATGTTGCCAACAAAAATAAGAGAGAAAATTTTTCATTTTGAAAAGAAATGAGGAATGAAATTAGAAAAGAAATAAAGGAAACAATTACAGAAACTTCAAAAAGAAATAATTGAATAATAAGAGCTACTAGAGCGGATGTTTATCAATGTTTGTAATGTCAGTATCCATGGCCGGGTACATGGAATATTCTCAAATTAAAACTTAATTGACGCAATATCCAAGGATGGACATTTGGTATCATACCTCATATTACTGTTATAGTCGATTAAAAAGAAAAATTTAACAAAATCTTGCTGGAATTTCAGAAAGCTCTATTATATATGATATGGTCACACTATTTTCCTTGTCTACGTGTTTATTGGTTTGATTGAAAAAAGTATGTGAGCTGCCTCCTTCAGTGAACATATAGATGAGGAAAATAGTACAATCATATCATACATAATGATTAATACACTGCATCTAACAAAATTCAGACAAGAATTTCACCAAATATCATCATCATCATCAGTCATTTATCATTCCTGTTGGACAGAGACCTTCCCAAGGATTTGCCATACATGTCTATCGTGGATGTAGCAGAGCCAGTACTTTCCGAATTTGTTGAGTTTGTCTCTCCATCATGTATTCTGTTGGCCTCAGTTGTGCATTTGATTTCTAGGGATCCATGTTGTGAATTGCAATGTCCATCAGTTGTCAGCCATTCTTGTAACATGACTAACCCATTGCCATTAGAGTTTTTTAGTAAATTCTATGATGTCTCGAACTCATGTTTTCTCCCTGACATACTGTGTTGTCTTGTGATCTCTCCATGTGAGGTTGAGCATGATTACTTCATGTGCACGTTGTATGATTCTCAGTCAGCGGATCAGTTTCTTGGTTAGGTTCTATGTTTCAGCTCCATAGGTGACTATGAGGATGATACATTGGTTGTATACTCTTCTTTTAGGATAAATGAGATCTTCTTGTTTTTGAAGGTTGAGCTTGCTCTGTTGAAGGCTTGTCATCCTAGACTGATTTTTAGCTTGAATTCTTCTTTTGTGGGTTTCATGGAGATTTGTTGTCCTAGGTAGATGTAGTGGTCTACTTTCTCCAGTTTCACATATTCGATTTTGATAGTTGCATTCTTATTTCAGAAGTGGTTTTTACACATGACCTTCATTTTGCTGAAGCTCATATGTAGGTTGACTTTCTTGCTTTCTTTGTTTCGTTCATCTAGCATTAGTTGGAAGTTGTGTAGGTTTTCTGCTAAAAAGGCAATGTAATCTGTTAATCTGAGGTTGCTCAGATATTTGCATATTTTAATTCCTCTATTCTCCCAGTCTAGGTTTCGGAAGATCATCTCAAGGCAGGCTGTGAAGAGTTTGGCTGAGCTGGAAGGGCACAGAGTCTTTATGTAGCCTGATAAAGGAGTCGCTGTGACTGTATGTATGTTGCAGTGCTCTGTATACAGGGTCTACACCTTGTAAAGTGATTGCCTTCATGACCATGGGAATTTCCACCAAGCTGGAAGCCTTGTTGAAGCCTATAAATGCTACAGCGAGTGGCATTTTGTATTCTGCTGCTTTTTCTTTTAGCTGATGTATTGAATGGGGATGAACCATGGTCAAGTAGCTTATAAAGCCAGCTTGTTTCTGTGGTTAATTTTCATGTCCAACGACGGACGCTAAAAGACTGATGATGATGATGATGACTGTTTCAGCAATCAGGCTGGTGATAATTTTGGTGAAAAGTTTGTAGATGCAGTTGAGTAGGGTTATAGGTCTATAGTTATTGAGATATTTCAGGTTTCTTTTTTCATGTAAAAGCATTATGACTGCCTTGTTCTAGTCTTCCAGGACTTTACTGTGTTTTAGACATAAGTTAAATAGAATAGCTAGTTTTTTAGAGACAATCTTACCATCTTTTCTGAGAAGATTGATGGTGATGTTATCTGGTCCTGGTGTTTTTTCTTTCCAAGCATGCATTACACCAGGCAAATGCCCGTTCCTGCTGAGTCATCGGTTGCAAAAGTCCAAGCCCTATCACTTGCCTTGGGTGGGAGTGATGTGCTCCAACAATGACCACCCAAACAAAATCCAAACCAAAAAAAACCCTCACCAAGAGAACAGTATTATACATTAGCACCTACAACGTCAGAACACTCTCAACAGACTCCCACCGAATCGATCTAGAAAATGAAATCAAAAATATCAAATGGGACATTATTGGCATCATGAAATATAGATATAGTAGCTTGCTATGAATCATGCATACCAACTGCACCAAAGGAAGTAGAAGGCTCAAAATTTAAACATCAGTTTTTTGGTTCCCCCACCACTACCACAAAATAGATTTTTAATGAGTGGATTCGATTTGCAATGTACCTTAATGCTGAATTGGTCTCTTAGCTAGGGTCCGACTGCATTCACGTTTTTCTTTTTTCAAATATTCAGTGGTCACTATGCAGTTACTTATTCATTGATCACCCATTTTCTATTTTTTTCAATCCGACCTGTTTTACTATTTTTAATTTTATGAATTGAATTTTTCCTAAAGCTTGCAAATAATATACAAAAGAAAGCTAATTTAGCTTTACTTTGCTGTCAGTTCACATGTTGCTTATTCTGCATCCTCCTCCAAAAGTTCTGGGGGTCTTCTATTCAAAATTTTTCAAAAACTTTGCCAACCATTCCTGACATATGCTTGCACCTACAGCATCATTTAACATAAGCTTCAATAATTTGTTGACAAGCTTCCATTGCACTTTTCCTCAAAATAAACAAAAAGAGTAAACAGAGAGGAATGTAAATTCTATATTCACCCATGATTTTAACCAAAATAAAGCAAAATTATTGATGTTCACAAACAATTCTGAAATAGTATGCTTGTTACAAGCACTATACAACAGAATAAAATCTTTAAAGACTTTCTTTAGTATTCTACAGAATATGGTGCTTGGAAATTTACCAGCAATTAATGATGTCATAATAGAATATTTGTATTTTTAAGAAGCCAAAAATTGCCAAAAATAGCCAAAAACGCTTTTTTATTGAAAATAATACTTGCACAATATTTCCACATCATAATATTTCACAAGTATGAGAATCAAATGACCCAAAGAAAGACTACTTGCTCTCCTTCCTTCATTTTCTCCTCCTCCTGCTACCACTTCCATGTATAGTAGATGCAACATTGAACTTATGGTTCTTGCTTATCAGATGAAAAAGTTTTCTCTCTTTATGTAAGTTGATATCTATACCAATCAATATTTTGAATTTTACTGGTATAAGGATGACTATCAGTAAAAATTCATCAACTTTTCCATTTCAAATTGTCATATTTGGAAATCAGATTTTACAAGTATTATACTTTCCATAAGCTGGAATCAGAATTGTCTTTCTTTCATTTCAAATTGTTTCTTGTTGCAAGCAATATAAATTAGGAATAACAGTTCAGACTAAATTCAGAATTGTCTTTCTCTCATCTTGAATTGTTTCTTGTTGTATGTAATACATATGATGATTAAGATCTTAGGCTGAAATCAGATTATCTTTCTTCCATCTTGCATTGTTTCTTCTTGCAAGCAATACAAATGACAACTAAAAATTCAGGCTGGAATCAGAATTGTCTCTCTTTCATCCAAAGTTGTTTCTTGTTGCAAGCAATACAAATGATGAATAAGAATTCCCAAACAGCAAAATAAAAAGACAATATTTAAAATCAAGATTTAAAAGAAAAATTTTCTTAAAATGTTGCGTATTTCCTTGTAATATTCACAGTGGTCAGTCTTCATACTAGTAAAATTAGTTATACTTAGTTTAAATATCAACCTTAAACTCACCGATTGAGTCAGTGTTTCTTAACCAGGGGCACATACCCCCCTCCCTCCAAATTGGTTCAAAAGGCAATTTTGTGTGGTTGCCAAAGGAGAGAGGCAAAATGTTATTTTTTTCATTCTACTGCTCATGTATGCAACTTCAAAAGAGAAAAAAAACAATAGCAGCTGAAGAATTAAATGGTTTTATAAGTAATATATGTCGATACAGACTTTTAATTCTGACATCAGATAAATTATAACATTTAGCAATTTACACTTTTTAATATTAACCCAGCCAATTTCAACTTTTAAAGATATAATTTTATATCTTTAAAATTATGGGGTGTGAGAAAGGTTTTAAAATCTCAAAAGGGTGTGAGCCTTGAGAAAGGTTAAGAACCACTGAACTAAGCTATGCTCAAAAAGGCAAAAAATTATCTTGTAAGAAGTTCAGTAATGGGAATCAGATAATTTCTGTTCTTTTTTTAATATATATATATATATATATATATATATATATATATATATATATATATATATATATATATATATATATATATATTATTATATAATTACTATTGTTATTATTATTATTGATAATAATAGTAAGAAGAAGAAGAAGAAGAAGAAGAAGAAGAAGAAGAAGAAGAAGAAGAAGAATGAAACAGTTAACACTATAAGAGGAACATTAGTATCAAAATGAGAACAGAAAAGCCTTCACTAAGCATAAAACCACATGTTACAAACACTCAGAAAAATAGGAAGTAACAGGACTATATATATGTATATATATATATATATATATATATATATATATATATATATATATATATATATATATATATATATACAGAGAGATTAAATTACAGTTTTGAAGATAAAAATAGCCTTAGAGATATCTTGTTGCTCCTTCAAGCAAAAAATAACAACAGCTGGGAGTAGTTGAAAGAAGACCAATAAATTTAGCCTTTTATAAACAGTTCTATTTTGGCCACATTTGCTCAACCGTTTTCTTTTTTTATCCAGTTGAAAGATCTGTAAAAATCCTCTAGAGTCTTTATATTTACAACAGCAACTCATAATTGTCAAAGCTCTACAAAAGCTTTCATAGCACCACTGACTAACTAAAAACTAAAATTGTTCTTCTTTAAACAGCATAAGTGATTTTCTTTCACATATATATACTTGTATTTTACACATGCCATTTGAAAGAAAAAAGAAAAAATTACTTACATCTTTGTTAAAGTTTATATGAAATATAAAACTTTACTTAACTGAGTATTCCACGAGGGAAAATCTGTACGCGGTAACTTTTTTGCTTAAATCAATGAGTTTGGGACAAGTCTAAGAATTTTTATGCTCACTTTAGGTTTCTATATTGAATTGATTATTGACAAGTTTTTGCAGGGTGTTTACGCTATAAAATTGTTTGATGGACAATGTTTCATATATGTATATTATATACATACATAGGGTGATCCTGGATAATGAAATGAATAAAAAGCTATTCAAATCTCATAGATTAATTCCTTCAATAAAAACCCATATGAAAGACGATAGTTATAAGTTTTGATCAAGTATCCTTTTTTTGAGTAACTCCTTTCAATTGAATTGTCCAGCCAAGTTGATCTGAAGGTTTGGGGACATTGAATGGCCTGCAAGATCTCCAGACATTTCTCTCCTTGATTTTCCTCTGAGGGGAAGTCAAAAGAAATAAACCATTATCAACCTTGCAAGAATTGAAGGCTACCATCACTAATGAGATACCAGCAATGGCAACACACATTCTTTTCATAGTGAAGCAGAACCCACACCTGGATCGTCCTCTATGTGGACATTTGTTATCTTGTTCAGGTTTTTAGAAAACATTAAAAAAAGGTCTGGTTAGTCACTCAATAGAAACCATCATGTGACAGATATCTTTTGGCAGTATCCCATGTTGAGGGTGATCAATAAATAAGTTAATTCTCTTGCCTTTTGTTAGGCAGCAAAAGACTGAATTTTCAAAAATCAATCAGGCACAAACTAGGGACTAAATTGGTATGAACATACATTGCAAACTAAGCTTTGCTCCTGAAAACCTATTGTTGATATGATAAGGTTGAAAATTTCAGCTCTTTAGCTCTGTTGGTGCAGCATATACACATGATACATACAGAGTTTTGACTTTTAAAAATAGTTGTTTCATATCCTTGTTTTGATTAAATGTTTTTCTATCAAACTAAAACTATGTATTTACTCTTTTGCAAAAAATAGTAAAAATTTTACAATTTCAACTATTTGGCATAACATATATATACATGTATGTTATACGCACCTTCACTGATAAATAGCATCTATCTCTAATCTGATATCCTACCAAAACATATCCTTGTGCCATCTACCTATGTAGATTTGTATGAGTAATAACACAGACAACAGGTGCACATTCAGCTCCCCATGAATCTCATCTATCAAGATTAAACACAGAACACTGACTGAATGTTCATCCAAACACTTGGCTGTTCCAAATCAGTTCAGTTTTGAGAAAATCAGTCCTGGGTCTGAAATTAATGTGTGAGCAATGGAGCACAAAGCATCAAAAAAGTGAGGGTGGAGTATTTATGCTCACACACCTCCCTACAAAAGCACCTTTTTTCCCCCAAATCACACAGCTCAAGAAACATATAGGGAGGCAGATGCTGCTAAGATGTATGATTTATTTGGAGTCTGCTAACGAGCTCACAACTTCAGTCTTTGTTCCACCAAAGATCATGGAGGCTGATAATTTGTTCTGCACTCCTCCTCCAAACATGGTATTCTTCTTTGCTTTGATCATTTACTGATATTTTCATATCATTCAGGGACTGTATTCTCAGAGTTATTTTCAAAACACTTCCAAATATTCACTCCACTCTCTGCCTATTTGGAGATTGTATGAAATATGGATACTCAGAATTCTACAACTAAATTGTCATCAGAGCAAAATATTCAGAAATGTTTATTCATTTAATATCTCATTTATACCAAAGATATTTCAGTTGTCCAAACACATTTAACAATCTTGAAATCAGCTTCATGCCTATCATCTAATCATTCTAATCACTACACATACACATGTATGTACAATATATATGTAGAATATAGATTAATACAAATGTCAGTACACTAAAATTTCATTTACAAGATCATGTTTTCATTTAGATTCATGAAATCACTCATCAAAGTATTTTCTTGGCATTCTTAGAGATAACACCACTTTTATGCTGAATATTGTATCTAATCATGAAATAATGATTTTAGTTTTGATTCGATGAATTCTACAAAAAAATTTGTTCTTGTTGGAATTGCTACCCAGACAAGGAGAGTCTAAAAGTGAAAAGACAAAATAGAGTCGGAAGGTGAAAAACCAAAACAGAGTCAAAAGGTGAAAAAACAAAAGAGAGTCAAAAGGTGATAAGACAAAAGAGAGTTGAAAGGTGAAAAGACAAAAGTGAGTCGAAAAGTGAAAAGACAAAACAAAGTCGAAAGGTGAGAAGACAAAACAGAGTCGAAAGGTGATAAGACAAAACAGAGTCAAAAGGTGAAAAAACAAAAGAGAGTTGAAAGGTGAAAAGACAAAAGAGAGTCCAAAGGTGAAAAGACAAAAGTGAGTCGAAAAGTCAAAAGATAAAAGAGAGTTTAAAGGTGAAAAGACAAAAGAGAGTCGAAAGGTGAAAAGACAAAAGAGAGTTGAAAGGTGAAAAGACAAAACAGAGTCAAAAGGTGAGAAGACAAAAGAGAGTTTAAAGGTGAAAAGACAAAAGTGAGTCGAAAAGTCAAAAGACAAAAGAGAGTCGAAAAGTGAAAAGACAAAAGGTAGTTGAAAGGTAAAAAGACAAAAGACAGTCGAAAGGTGAGAAGACAAAACAAAGTCGAAAGGTGAGAAGACAAAACAGAGTCGAAAGGTGAAAAGACAAAACAGAGTCAAAAGGTGAAAAAACAAAAGAGAGTCAGAAGGTGAAAAGACAAAAGACAGTCGAGAGGTGAAAAGACAAAAGAGAGTCAAAAGGTGAAATGACAAAAGGGAGTCCAAAGGTGAAAAGACAAAAGACAGTCGAAAGGTGAAAAGACAAAAGTGAGTCGAAAGGTGAAAAGACAAAAGACAGTCGAAAGGTGAAAAGACAAAAGTGAGTCGAAAGGTGAAAAGACAAAAGTGAGTCCAAAGGTGAAAAGACAAAAGAGAGTTGGAAGGTGAAAAGACAAAAGAGAGCCGAAAAGTGAAAAGACAAAAGTGAGTCGAAAGGTGAAAAGACAAAAGGGAGTCTGAAAAGTAAAAAGACAAAAGAGAGCCGAAAAGTGAAAAGACAAAAGAGAGTCAGAAGGTAAAAAGACAAAAGAGAGTCGAAAAGTGAAAAGACAAAAGAGAGTTTAAAGGTGAAAAGACAAAAGAGAGTTGAAAGGTGAAAAGACAAAAGACAGTCGAAAGGTGAGAAGACAAAACAAAGTCGAAAGGTGAAAAGACAAAAGAGAGTCGAAAAGTGAAAAGACAAAACAGAGTCGAAAGGTGAAAAGACAAAACAGAGTCAAAAGGTGAAAAAACAAAAGAGAGTCAGAAGGTGAAAAGACAAAAGACAGTCGAGAGGTGAAAAGACAAAAGAGAGTCAAAAGGTGAAATGACAAAAGGGAGTCCAAAGGTGAAAAGACAAAAGACAGTCGAAAGGTGAAAAGACAAAAGTGAGTCGAAAGGTGAAAAGACAAAAGACAGTCGAAAGGTGAAAAGACAAAAGTGAGTCGAAAGGTGAAAAGACAAAAGTGAGTCCAAAGGTGAAAAGACAAAAGAGAGTTGGAAGGTGAAAAGACAAAAGAGAGCCGAAAAGTGAAAAGACAAAAGTGAGTCGAAAGGTGAAAAGACAAAAGGGAGTCTGAAAAGTGAAAAGACAAAAGAGAGCCGAAAAGTGAAAAGACAAAAGAGAGTCAGAAGGTAAAAAGACAAAAGAGAGTCGAAAAGTGAAAAGACAAAAGAGAGTTTAAAGGTGAAAAGACAAAAGAGAGTTGAAAGGTGAAAAGACAAAAGACAGTCGAAAGGTGAGAAGACAAAACAAAGTCGAAAGGTGAAAAGACAAAAGAGAGTCGAAAAGTGAAAAGACAAAAGAGAGTCGAAAAGTGAAAAGACAAAAGAGAGTCGAAGAGTGAAAAGACAAAAGTGAGTCGAAAGGTGAGAAGACAAAAGAGAGTCAGAAGGTAAAAAGACAAAAGTGAGTCGAAAAGTGAAAAGACAAAAGAGAGTTTAAAGGTGAAAAGACAAAAGAGAGTCGAAAGGTGAAAAGACAAAAGTGAGTCGAAAGTTGAAAAGACAAAGTGAGTCGAAAGGTGAAAAGACAAAAGTGAGTCGAAAGGTGAAAAGACAAAAGTGAGTCGAAAGGTGAAAAGACGAAAGAGAGTCAGAAGGTAAAAAGACAAAAGTGAGTCGAAAAGTGAAAAGACAAAAGAGAGTTTAAAGGTGAAAAGACAAAAGAGAGTCGAAAGGTGAAAAGACAAAAGTGAGTCGAAAGGTGAAAAGACAAAAGTGAGTCGAAAGGTGAAAAGACAAAAGTGAGTCAAAAGGTGAAAAGACAAAAGAGAGTCAGAAGGTAAAAAGACAAAAGTGAGTTGAAAGGTGAAAAGACAAAAGTGAGTCGAAAGGTGAAAAGACAAAAGAGAGTCGAAAAGTGAAAAGACAAAAGAGAGTTTGAAGGTGAAAAGACAAAAGAGAGTCGAAAGGTGAAAAGACAAAAGTGAGTTGAAAGGTGAAAAGACAAAAGTGAGTCAAAAGGTGAAAAGACAAAAGTGAGTCGAAAGGTGAAAAGACAAAAGTGAGTCAAAAGGTGAAAAGACAAAAGAGAGTCAGAAGGTAAAAAGACAAAAGTGAGTCGAAAAGTGAAAAGACAAAAGAGAGTTTAAAGGTGAAAAGACAAAAGAGAGTCGAAAGGTGGAAAGACAAAAGTGAGTCGAAAGGTGAAAAGACAAAAGTGAGTCGAAAGGTGAAAAGACAAAAGTGAGTCGAAAGGTGAAAAGACAAAAGTGAGTCGAAAGGTGAAAAGACAAAAGTGAGTCGAAAGGTGAAAAGACAAAAGTGAGTCAAAAGGTGAAAAGACAAAAGTGAGTCGAAAGGTGAAAAGACAAAAGTGAGTCAAAAGGTGGAAAGACAAAAGTGAGTCGAAAGGTGAAAAGACAAAAGTGAGTCGAAAGGTGAAAAGACAAAAGTGAGTCGAAAGGTGAAAAGACAAAAGTGAGTCAAAAGGTGAAAAGACAAAAGTAAGTCGAAAGGTGAAAAGACAAAAGAGAGTCAAAAGGTGATAAGACAAAAGAGAGTTGAAAGGTGAAAAGACAAAAGTGAGTCGAAAAGTGAAAAGACAAAACAAAGTCAAAAGGTGAGAAGACAAAACAGAGTCGAAAGGTGATAAGACAAAACAGAGTCAAAAGGTGAAAAAACAAAAGAGAGTTGAAAGGTGAAAAGACAAAAGAGAGTCCAAAGGTGAAAAGACAAAAGTGAGTCGAAAAGTCAAAAGATAAAAGAGAGTTTAAAGGTGAAAAGACAAAAGAGAGTCGAAAGGTGAAAAGACAAAAGTGAGTCTAAAGGTGAAAAGACAAAAGTGAGTCGAAAGGTGAAAAGACAAAAGTGAGTCAAAAGGTGAAAAGACAAAAGAGAGTCAGAAGGTAAAAAGACAAAAGTGAGTCGAAAAGTGAAAAGACAAAAGAGAGTTTAAAGGTGAAAAGACAAAAGTGAGTTGAAAGGTGAAAAGACAAAAGTGAGTCGAAAGGTGAAAAGACAAAAGAGAGTCGAAAGGTGAAAAGACAAAAGTGAGTCAAAAGGTGAAAAGACAATAGAGAGTCGAAAGGTGAAAAGACAAAAGTGAGTCGAAAGGTGAAAAGACAAAAGAGAGTCAGAAGGTAAAAAGACAAAAGTGAGTCGAAAAGTGAAAAGACAAAAGAGAGTTTAAAGGTGAAAAGACAAAAGTGAGTCCAAATGTGAAAAGACAAAAGAGAGTTCAAAGGTGAAAAGACAAAAGTGAGTCGAAAGCTGAAAAGACCAGACAGAGTCTAAAGGTTAAAAGATAAGACAGAGTGTAAAAGTGAAAAGATAAAGGAGAGTCTAAAGGCGAAGAGACCATAAAGTCGTAGTGAAATAAATCAAGATGATTGAAACTTCTACATCAAACAAAAAAATTAATCAAGTCAAGGCTCTTCAAAGATACAATGGGTTAATTCATAATATTGCATAAATATAAGAGTTTCAAATTAAAGCCAAGGAGAAGGTAAGAATATTTAAAGTAAGCCTTCCATGACCCATGCTCACTGCAACTGTTACATTTGTGTGCTTATATTTCTTGATTCTTTAGAGTGATAAGATTTTAACTCTTAATTTCATATATTAATGCAATCCCCTCTTAGCTTCCACCTTTTTTAAAAAACTTTATTGAATCCATGGAAAAATTAAACATCAGTTAACAGAATGGAATTGCTGATAAAAAAACATTTCATCTTCATTCCTTTTTATCAAACTGCTTGGAGGTGCAAGTGGTTAAGTGATTAATGGCATACAGAATTATGATTGGCAAGCTGTGTTCAAAATCTGGCAGAGACGGTTTGTGTTCACTTTGCACAAATGCCCTTGGGAAAGGCATATGATTGCTTTCTTCACCCCCTACCAACACATCATGGTAAGGGCCATCACTCCACCCCTAAAAACTGGCAATTAATGACCCATGATTAATATAGAGATTCACATAACAAAATACAAATGATGAGTGTAGTTATTTTGCAAATTGTCTCTTCTTCAATGGTCATATGAAGCCAAGCTTTTCAAGCCCATTCTCACAATCTTTAATCATTCCAACAGTTTTTTGTTGAAACCCTGTGGCATGTGAGAGAGTGAAGCTGACAGGTGCTATCTATTGCCCAAGGGTGGCCTGGAATTGTGCAAAGTAAAGGCATCCAAATTCCTGAAGCATGTATTCACCTACCCTATGACCTCCAAGAAGCAGAGTGACCAATATATCACCCTGCCTGAGGCAAAGCTAGATCATCATTTGAGGAATACCAATGTTTCATTATGAGACTTCAAAAGCTTTTTGATGTAAGGCTTGCACTCCCTTCTCTGTCTCTCTTTTACTTCCATTTCCTAATTATTTCATTACATTATTGCCTATGGGATCAAGATAGGGGGAATCAGGGAAGGGTAAGAGCATCAAAAGCCAGGAAGCAAATTGCCCAGGTTCATTCTTATCCATCCATAGTGATTAGTACCATGAAAAGGTTTGGAATAGCAATGCCACCAATGCATTGTCCACAATCATCGTGTTTTTCTGATTCAGTTTTTGTGTTTGAGAGGCATCTTTGCTTTTCATAAATTGAAATGGCATAATATACCAAAAATGTCTCTTAATTCTATCCTTTTTTGATGTCAAAAACAAAAATGTACCAAACAGGACAATTTTTTAAAATTGCACATAGACACACAGCAGATGCAATATAATGAAAAGCCATCTTTTCAAAAAAAAGTTTGATTTCTTTGTGTATAACAAAAAATTTTGTACCCAATTAAGATTCAATATAGAGGTGGTGGGTTATGCTATACTCAAATGTACACTGAAAAACGTTGTATATATCACCAAAGTTTGGCCCATATGATGATAGAGGTGATGCAACTTTTTACCACACCTCCACTAAGAAATGTATTTAACTTACACAGCTAACCTACTGTAAAGATGAAATGAACAAGGAAAAAACATATCAGTAGCTTGAGAATGGAACTTTTTTTTTTATTGATCTGAGCTTTTCCCTTCAGGAGCTCAGGTACAGGAGTACAAGTCATATGTTGGAATGATCTTTGAGTATCACAACATTTATTTCCTTGCAGTGAAACAAGAGCAACACAAATACCCTAGAAATAATCAAAATAATTAAATTTAAATATAACTAAATCTAAAAACAACAGATTCAAATTGAAGGCACAAGGTATACAAAGGTAGGCATCTTTTTTTAATTTTTTTTCTTAAGCTGTTTTATGTCATTGAATTTAAATAATTACCATTCTAACATAAAAATTGTCGACTCTTGTATAAATACAGTACTGCAGTGAACAAATTTGGAACATTGCAGCAGAAAAACTTGTGGGACTGCTGAACTATAGTATCAGATTCAGTGCATCATCATCATCATCATCATCATCCGTCTTTACTGTCTGACGTTCCCCAAGATTCGCCACACTTCTCTATCGTGGGCATTGTGGAGCCAGCATTTTCTAAATTTGTCTAGTTCATCTCTCCATCTTGTATTCTGTCCGCCTCAGTTTTGCATGTGATCTCTGGGGATCCATGTTTTGAGTCATAATGTCCATCGGTTGTCTGTCATTCTTGCAACATGGCCTGCCCATGGCCATTCAGGTTTTCTAATAGATTCTATGATGTCTCTGATTACCATTTTCTTCCTTATATACTGTGCTGTCTTGTGATCTCTCCTTGTGAGGCTGAGCATGATTCTCTCATGTGCGCATTGCATGCTTCTTAGTTTGTAAGTCTGTTTCTTGGTTAGGTTCTAAGAGTGACTATTGGGAGGATACATTAGTTGTATACTCTCCTTTTTAGGATTATTAGAATCGAACTTATTTTATACATTTTATTTTACATTTCTAAATCCAGTATTCATATGATACAAGAACTGTGTTGAATTGTTCAGTTATCATTTTTTTTAGTAGAATCTTTGCAACCAGGTTAAATTATATCTAAAAACCATCCAGATAGGGAAAAAAATTGATGCCAATTTTTCTATGAACTTTGCACTTTTGAAATTCAATATGTTCAACTGTGAAAGTATGTTTCTTCCAATTAAGTCATTGTGTATAGATTTGTCCCAAAATTTAATCATTTCTTTCCTAGCTTACTGCACCCCCTTTAGCGAAATTACCGTGAAATTCTTTGAGAACTTTTTGAAAATGGAAAAATATCTTTCAATCAAAAAGAAGTCCCAGGATTTAACCCAACATTTAATCACATCTTTTATAATGTGTGCCTTACCGTTCTAAAAAATTTGATTGAAATTCATTCAGAACTTTTGGAGATATCGTGTAGACAGGCGGGAGTGAATACAGAAATGTACAAAATATCAAAATGGAAAAATTTCTTTCCATCAAGAAACAAACTCCTGGATCCACTCCAAAATTTAGTTACTTCTCCCTGATCTTGTGCCTTTCATAAAATTTCATTGAAATTTATCAGGACCTTCAAGAGATATTGTATGGGAAGAAATGAGAAAATACAGAAATGTATTTTTCAAAAATGCAAAAGATATCTCCCAATCAAGATTAAATGCCTAGATCCACCCTAAAATTTAATTAATTCTTACTCACAATGTGGCCCACCCTTCCACCAACTTTTAATGAAATTTGTTGAGAACTTCTGGAGATACTATATGGGCAGGATTGAGCTGATACAGAAATGTATAAAATATTAAAACGAAAAAATATCTCTTAATGAAAAACAAATTCCTGTATCCATTCAAGAATTCAATCACTTCTGCCTTAGCTTGTAGCTTACATTTCCACAGAATTTCATTGAAATTCATGAAGAAATTTTGAAGATATTATGTAGACAGAATCAAGCGAATATCAAAAAAACGTAGAAATATCTCTTTCCAGTTGTTTTTTTCTTTAAAAATCTCTGTATTAACTCCTGTCAGTCCAGTCAGTATCTATAAAACTTCCCTAGGAATTTCAATGAATTTTCTGGAAGGGTGAAACACACAGTAAGGAAGAAATGATTAAATTTGGGAGTTGATCCAAGGAATTAGAGATATTTTTGCATTTTTTCCTACACTTCTGTACTTGCTCTTGTCTTTCCACTCAATTTCTCCGATAGTTCTCAATGTATTTCAAAGGAATTTTGAGTTAGGGTGAGCAAAAGGCTACAGAAGAAATCTTCACACATAACTGAGAGAAATGTACATTCACAGTTGTCTATTTTGAATTTCAAAATGGCCGACCCTAATGTTCGTACAAAACCTGGCAGCAATTTTTTTCCTAATCAGAATGGATTTTAAGTATGATTTAACCTTGCCAAGATTCTACCCCTCAAAAATGATAACTCAAAAAATGTGCCAGAAATTGATATACTAATATACAAAGAAATATAATAGTTCAGGGCAGGCATCCCTAAAGTCATCTAATGGCAAAAGTAGAACAAACACTTGTTACCCAATACTTATAATGATTTCCATTGTGAGGTAGATTTTCATTAAAGACATATATGAATACTTGATAATGGTAACCATTTAGAAATTATGTATGCAAATTTATGATTATGTCAAAGAAATCTATTCTTAATTTTGCTGATGAGGCAGTGTGAGAAAAACTAAGAAAAGTCTTCGGTGCAGTTTTGAAAAAATACTGTAAAATTGACAAATGCATTTGGAAAAATTGAAATTAGCATCAGATGTTTGTCCCCCCACACCAGGGATTCAGAAGTACCACATAATGCTTGCACTCACAACATTCCCACAATGCAACAGAGCTAATGAACCATCAGCAGGCACAATATAGAATTGAAAAAAAATAATTCTACCTGAAGAAGGCCAGAAAAAATAGGCTACAACATTGTGAAAATAAAATATGGATAGTCCCCCAAGTTCATTGAATAATAACCTCATCTGTTTCGTCTGAGACAAAAATATTTAAATTCATATGTATTATCTGTCACAAACATTGACAGGCCAATAAATGCAAAAACCTTTTTGTTCAGACCAAATTTGCAAAGGTTGAAAGTGTTCATGAGAAAAGGAAGAGAAGCGAAAGTGGGTGAAGAAATGGGAATATATTTTTTTTTCATTTTGTACTTGAAATATAAATACAAACTATAAGGAAGAAAGAAAGAAGGAAAGTAAGAAAGAAAGCAGACTATACAGCGTTTATAAGTAATGTATACACTTCATATATATATATTTAAAACTTTTTCATTTGCTAATGAGTAATACTGCATTTTGGATTATATTTTTCATTTTATTTATGATATTTTACAGAGATCAATTAAAAAAATCAATGGTAAACGGATAGTTTTATACAGAAACAAATCTTGACAAATGTTGCAAAATGCTGTAAAATGTTGTATAAACAATGTTGCAGGTTTGGGGCTGAGTCGGTTCTTTTTCTTGTTTTTAATCATTTTCAGCTATTTTTTTTTCATACCTATAGATTACCTTATAAAAGTATTTAATATTTGTTTGTTGTATGATATCATTCAGCATTTGTCAAAAAGAGAGTTAAGAATCCAAAGTCTTTGCAAAGAACAAAATGCAAACAGCCAGAGTATCATGAAAGAGTTAATGAACTCAAATAGAGGTGATAGGCAAGGAGATAACAAAGAATAAAAATCATAATTGGGTACGGAAGGTAGAAAAGTCGATTAATGTGAAATCTGTTTGAAACAATCAATTTGTTCATGACTCCTATACAGTATTAGAAATGAGTTTTGGGAACTAGATATTTGGTAATGTCTCCCAATGTAGACATTGAAAATATGAAAAAACTGGTAATTTTGGGTAGTTATACAGCGTACCCCTGCAAATCCCCACTATATCCATCCCTGCTCCCCTATGAGAGGAAGAAAATCATAGATAGAGGAAGGAAGCTTTTGTTGGGCAATGTTTCTCAAAAGACAATAAATCAAGATCATAAAAGACTTTCTGATTGAAAATCATTAGTAAGTTTGCAAGTTACAGAATTCTTAAAGGCCCCAGTGTTAAAAATATCCTTACCTGCATTCAAATGTTACACTTCAGGAATAACATAAGGGGAAAGATTAGATACTTTACTCAGAGGATAGAAGGAGAAAGGGTAGAAAAAGAAGTTACCTAGGTTAATAAGAGGATTAGTAGGGAAAGGGTAGAAAAGAAAATTAGTTTACTGAGGTATTAATCCATGAAACTAATCCATGTCTGTATGATATTTACATAAAAGCATGATTGGGCAAGAGATATTGAAAGGTTTATAAGGGAGTAGATACTGGATGAGAAGAGCAGAAGCGTGTGATAATGGATAATCTTGCTTGTCAACACCAGTGGAATTTCCACGGATTTAGCTAATAATAAAATTGAAAAATTATTTCTCTCTCAAGTGTTATAGTCAAGTATATACAATTACATGAATTGATCTATCTTCTTCATCTTTCAGTTACATAGAGGAAAAACTATTTTGTAAGCTAAATAACCTTTACTCAATACAATGAAAATATTCATGATCAAGTGACTGTAATGCAAATAATGATTGTGCAAGATAATCAAATATTTCATGAAAAAATATTCAGAAATTGTTTAAATGAATTCATCTGAAAAAGCAAAGTTTTTCATCTAAGTCTCAATTCCCAAAATTACAACACGTGTTTTTCTTGGCCATAATGTTGCCAAGTGACAAGTTTCATAAATCATAGAACACTAATTGATCTTCAGATTCATTCAAGTGACCAGGGATTTTACAGTTTTCTACTGATGTTATAATTTTTTGAAAGCATTTTAGTGGGGAAATCTAGTTCTGAATGAGACGAAATTTACTCTCCAATAGACACAATAAACTATATTTCCATCTGTTAAATAAGCTTAAAATTTGGTGCCTTTAATACCCATACTGGATGCATTGAAGACTTGAAATACATGTTTGGATAAGCCCACTTGGGAGATAGTTACAGTACACTATGGTGCTGTGACACACAATTTGAGAACCACTGATTTAGATAATTATTGCAAAATCGACAGCACATCAAACCTTATGGCATAAAGTCAACTGCTCTACCACAAGTTTTTCTGTATGGCTGTTTCAAATTTGATTTTAGATTTGACTTTTGTAGAACAGGATCTGGAAGATCATTTGGGGGAAAGTGAAAAAACATTTGACAGAAAAAACAAAAAAGTTTTACATTGCCATTAAAAAAAAAGGCGTCTAGAAATTGTAGATTAATTTTCTGCCGTCAGTGGGGGTTATTGTTTTTATTATTTCCGTCTGGTAGATGCTTACATAATAAGTGAACTGAAAAAGAGTGGGTGTATGCATGCATATGGGGGGGACATATATGCAGATATACACATATACATGTGTGTGTGTATGTATGAATTTACATTTCCAACACACACGCATCCACTGTGAGATGTATATCATAGACAAAGAGAGAGAGGGAAAAATATATGTTCATATATTTCACTGTGTATGTGATTGTGTGTATGAATATTTATATATACGAGCATGTGTGTATGAGTATGCATACAGACACACTTATAGAGATATATTTGCATATTAACTAATACAAGTATATTCATTAGAGTTCTTTTAAAAGTACATATTTCACATAAACACATACATATTTGTGCATTTACTTTAATATGTGTGTGTTTGTGATTTTTGCAATGTACATAGATTTACATATACGTAGATTCAATAAGTTCATTGTCTAATGTTGGAAATGCACTCATTTTACAATAAAAATATCTTTTCATTTTCAAGATAATCTCCTCCCTTCTCAGTACACGCAACTTAATGCTTCTCCATAAATCAAACATTACACAATGAAAGTTTCAACTGGTAACTGTCAGATTACAGACTTATTGATGTATAGTCGTGTGTCTTTCATATAGAAATGCATACATATCTGAATTTCCCAGCACACATTCATCTTATATATGTGCATGTAGATGCATGATAGGATAGTTTGTTTTCTTTCTTTTCTCCTATTGGCGATGGTGTTTACCCATCAGAACATTTATGTGCCTGTTTTTCTCCCCAATAATATTGTATAGCCTCACCTTTTGGGAAAGCCAATCACCACAGAGCAGCTATGCAAGGAGAGGGATGAATGAGTGGGAGCTTTGACTGGGGCCCAATGATGTCTGGAGATGGTCTGAACAGCCCCAACCCTACTTCTTCGTCACCTCCATTATCTGTTCCCCCTCTCTCCATTTCTCCTCCTTTCTCTCTCTGTCTATCTATCTATCTATCTATCTATTCATATATATATATATATATATATATATATATATATATATATATATATATATATATATATACATATATATATTCTAATAATTGAAATGATATGATGTTTTATTTATAGATAGCGCTCCATATTTTCACTAAAATAGAGCTAGTATGATAATACAATTATGGAATTCTTACTATAAAATTTATTTCATGCTACTCCACGATTATCAAGAGAGTTTTTTAAAAAATCAATGTTTTTAAAAAATCTGTTTTGTATGTTTATATATGCAGCAGCATTCTGGTTTTGATTTTTAAAAATACAAGTATATTTAATAAAAAGATTATAAAACTATATATACATATATATGTATATATATATATACATATATATATATATATACATATACATATATATATATATATATATATATATGTATGCATGTATATGTATATATATATATATATATATATATATATATAATATTTATGAAATATTTTACCCACAAGGCATAGCTCCTGATTATGGACTCTGGCTCCACATGGGAACTTTAAACCCTAAAAACATACTCACACAGCACACACTACTGAAGATGGAAAAATCCCGAAACATGTCTGGACCATTAACATCTGAGGATTAATAAACCTTACCTCAGAACACTTCACTCTCGAGTCTGTCTCACTCTTTACATTATATATATATATATATATATATATATATATATATATATATATACATAGATAGATAGATAGATAGATAGATAGATATAGATATAATATATATATATGTATATATATATATATATGCATATGTATACATGATATACATATGTGTATATATAACATGTATGTATGTATATGTGTAATATC
Organism: Thysanoteuthis rhombus; assembly: GCA_963457665.1. NCBI lineage: Eukaryota > Metazoa > Mollusca > Cephalopoda > Oegopsida > Thysanoteuthidae > Thysanoteuthis > Thysanoteuthis major. The sequence goes on along the minus strand of OY735213.1, from coordinate 13,591,770 downwards.
TATATCCATCTTTATATGCATATATCTTATATATATGCATATATTTAAAAATATAATATACATATGCATAAATATGGAAACATACAATATATATATATATATATATATATATATATATATATATACATATATATATATATATATATATATATATATATATATATATATATATTTATATATATATGTGTGTGTGCGTGTGTGTGTGTGTGTGTGTGAATATATATAGTATCGGTAAATAATTTGGTTTGAGCAAAATTTAGTTCCTAAAACTGTCCTTCCTCTATCCATAGAGTCAGATACTAGTATCCATTACTTACATACTGTCAACATAGGAACAATGATTTATATGTATTTACCTGTAGTTCCTAGACTAACAGAATGCATAAATGAAGTGATTGGAGTAGAGAAGGAATGATCTATGGGTGTTATTTTGACCTATGTCTTCTGATTTGTGCAGACCTAGGCTGCATAGTTCTCCTTATGTGGGTTCGAATTTCACCTGAGGCTCATTAAATGCTAGATACCACCTTTCCATTCTAAAAAAACACCACAGCCACACAAACATTGCTGAAAGCTGACCATTTTTATCTTGACCCCACCTCTCACTGACGTTTAATTCCAGACCAGTCTGATCCTAACAGACACATGTACAAACATCTCTTGACACTTCCTCTCACAAACCCCTCTTATATTAGACCAGCCTGATTCTCACCTACATGGATATGAACACCTCCCTCCCACTAAACAATGTACAACACAGAAATCTTATTTCATTTCTTAAATCTCAAAGATGTAAACACTATACACTTTTCTCTGCAACTGCTGCAAGTTCTCTGAAAAAAGGTGGTTTGCAACCATTGAAATGCATCAGAACATGCCCATGTGATGATAAAACTTTTCAAGAGATAACACTTGTTTTTTCTTTTAAATTTCTCTTCACCGTCCAATCATCATTTCACCAACATTCTATCGGATCACCTCACATCCACACAGCAAATATATACACGTATATACATATATGTGTATTTATATATATATATATATATATATATATATATATATATATATATATATATATATATATAATTACATAATATATGTATATATACATATATGTAATATATATATATATATATATGAGGATATGATATATACATATATCTCTCTGTTTCCCATTTCCCCTCTACTAATAAGTGCATTACCAGATTTGTGTGTGAGAATCTTGTCTGAAGTCAGTGGCCTTACTTGCAATGCTCAAGCAAGGCAACATGAGTTAAGGCCCATGCAGCATAGACAACAAATGCCAACCAAAGTGTAAAATAGAAAAAAGTTTTCAGCTGAGACCTCAAAGGATAAGGAATTGTGGAGGCAGAAATAGTTTTTTTAAATGTTTGTTTGGGTGTGGACAGGAAAAAGATGATAGAAAGGAGAGGAAGCCAAAGAGAAAAGTGACATTACCAGATAAAATGGAGAAAAAAAACGACAGGTTTTTTTATAACTTTCAAAAAGTGGGACCAAAAGTTTTTGCCAAGTTACCTTCAACTGAAAATTAAATCATTAAAACGATGATTTTGAAATCATGCTAAAACAATAATTTTTTCTAACATATGATTAATTCTGTCCTGCTTTATTTTGTTAAATCCTGTGGGGATACCAGTGATGCAAATAATAACCCACATAGAATAAATTGCTTAACATATGTTTAGCATTGAATACCTTCTTCCTTCTCTCTCTTTCTTCTTTCAATCTTTTTCCAACAAAATTTCTGCTCTCTCTTTCTCTTTCATCCAGTCAAGTTCTATGTTCCTCCTTTCAACACTAATTTCATTTTGCTTTTTTTTCATACTCCTAGTGAAGTTCCTTCTTTCAGTCTTTATTTCATACTTCTTTTTCCTCCTTCTACTCAAGCTCCTTATTTCCTTCATTTCTTCTTTTTCTCCTCCTTTCTAGTCAAGTTTTATTTCCCTTCATTCAGTCCTTACTTAATCCTGCTTCTTTCCCTCTTCCTTATAGATTCATTTTAATCTCCTACCCCAAACAATTACTTGATTCTATTCTTCTTTCTCTCTTTCTTCCATCTTTACTTTTCTTTCATTTTTTCCCTCATTTTTCCCTCTTTCTCACCTCAACCTTTCTCCAATCATTTACTCTGTTATTTTGTTTCTTTCTTACCTAGCTTCTTTTCTTCCCACCTCCTTATTTCCATTTTGCCTTTCTTTTCACACACATACACTCTCTCTCTCTCTCTTTTTCTCACTCTTTCTATTTCCTTTTCCCCTCTATATCCATTCATCTGTTTCTTGCCTACGTCTTTCCTTTTTTTCCCCCAGCTTTTCCACTTCGTCCATCCCACCACTTCTAACATACACACACTCACACATAGACACAGAGGCATTCAGAAACTTACCCACTTCTTTCTCATGCATGTCACATGTTGTCTCTGTATCTTGTATGCATACAAAATTTCCATAAATTTGCTTTCTTATGTATGCTATACATCAACACATTATTTAGTCTATATTTCATGCACATTAGACCATTCATTGTCTTCACTCAAATCTAATTTCATTATTTACAGATATACTTCAATATTTCGTTTGTATTTTGCTCTGTTTTATGCATTAGATTACTAGTCCAAATGATTGATGAAATATAAAATCTATCACGGGAAGATGTGTTTTGTTTGGAATAAAAGCAATGGGAAAGTGCTTCTACATGTCTAACAATGGCACACATTCCCTGAAAGTGGTGTGGGATTGCTTTAGGCATTAGATTATTGCATGATACAAGTTAACAGTTGAAGCTTCAGATGATCTCTCCAAATAGAAGGGTTGACCCATATACTAGGTACAGAACTGGCCCTATGGTTACAAGCACCCAAAGCAAACTGAACTTTGATACCTCATAAAGTATAATATCATCATATTTATTCATTTATTGACTTGTGCCCTCACTCCCCTTCCCTCCCAGACCTCCAGTATTGTGGGCACTCTATATCACCAAACTAGCTAAACCTGACTGAGCAAGTCATTAGACATGAGAATTATTTTTGTAAATTGTTTCTCTTATTTTCCCTACAACAAAAAGTATTTGACTGTTGAATATTTCTAAAAAAAGTTCACTCCACATCAGGGAATTTCCTTATTTTGACTTTTCAAATTAATTTATTCATTTTTCCATTTGCATTTTGAAAGTCCTAATGTGTCAGACATATGGCAGTTGCCACCCCTAACACTAGGCACCCTAAATGACTGCCTGTATTACTTGTATCCAGGATCAGCCCTGACAAAGTATAAAATAGGTAACTCTTACAGCAAAATAGTACTGCCCGTCTAAAACATTTCCTATGCCACTTACCATCACTCTGAGAAGCTGAAGCAAAAGTGTGTTCAATAGACTGATTTCTCAGTAATTATAATAAGGCTGTTTGGTATCATTGTTTAATACCATGAAGTGGAGACTTCTGCTGCAAGTAAAGGTTTAAAAATGAATTTTGAACAAAAAATCTTGAGGTAGACTTACACATCAAGTTGATCTGCAAACTACGATTTGATCCTTTACTAATCTGTGAGTGCAAAAAAAAAACAACAAAAGTTCTAGCTAAAAAAAGCTCCTGTTCTTCAAATACAGGAACATACTTTCTGTATGATCACTTATTGAGTCTGAACAACATAGGGGTGGGGGTTGGGGAAACGGGACTACTCATCAACATTTGGGTTTTCCTTACAGTGAAAGTTGATTACTTGAAAGGTGACACTGTAGGGTCCTTAAGTCTTTGATATCAGCACGTTTTGTCTCTTACTCATCCGCTCAATCTGGAGTGGTTATTGGCAAAATATTTTGTTAATTCTTTCACATGATTTTTCCTCTCAGCCGAAATCCAAATGGGATTGGTGTCACCAAAATGTCAGTTGACACCAGTCGTTGGAAACCTTAAATGTCAACCATCCTTCAAAATTAATTGCAGCATTTTGTTCAAGATCAGCATTTTGAGTCCAGGAAAAAGTGTAGTAGTTTTGGAATTGATTTATACGCCATAAAATGTTTGGTTCAATTCCAGGTACGTTTGAATATCCGATATGAGTTGGGTTTATTTCATCACGTGCTCGATATATTCAACATTAAACATTAAGTAGATTTAACGTAGAGCTTAAAATTTGATGAAGTAAGGATTTGCTACTCAAACATGTTCATGTTCCCGCCCTGTTTGGGCTTCTTCAGGTGAATGATTCAGTATATTTCAAATTCCTATTTAGGACATTTTATTGGGTGGTGGGGTCTATTTATCTAGGTGATAGGATCTTTTTATTCTATTTATAAGATTAAAAAAAATTTTGTCTGTTTTTCTGTTTTATCTAATGGTTGTTATAAATCATAAAATAGTAGGATGTGTTGTAGGCATTTTCATTATCAATATGTAGTTAAACCATCAGTTCTTTGTGCTACGTTCCCTCTCTGAGAATATATTATTCTCACTCAAATCTGTTTCCCAGCATTAGGGTTCCTTTTTATATGGCTTTAGTTGTTAATTTTATCATTATGGGTTTGATCTGTTTCTACATATCTAACATAATTATAATGATTGGGTTGTTCTTTAGAGTGGCTGGAGGTATAAAATAATGATGATGTTTATGATAATAAAGAAGGGAATATGATATTTATGGTGTTTAATCTTTAGTATATCTATATTAGGGTTATTAACTTATGTTTGTTTGTAGAAATTTTGAGCGATGCTGCCATTCTAATGCTACCTCATTTTTTATTTGATAATTCTTTTTTTGTTTTTTTTTGTTCTATTGGCAAAAGTGAGGATTTTAAATATCTCATATAAGCATAGGTAACATGGGGTTTCGATATTGTGGCATATGAGTGTTTGTTTTGATATTTTCCATTTTACTGTGGGTTTGAGTTAGCTATCAGTTAGTCTCCAATAATATGTTGACAGTGATGTACTATTTTTATACTTTTGTAAATGATGATACATGGTTGGCTAATCTTAGTTTAAAGGGTGTTTTCAATATTCTTATTTAATATTTCACTTATAAATGTTTCTCTTGGGTTGATATTCCGCCTTGGTATACAGTATTTTTGATTTGAGACACCTATTTTGCATCTGTTTTCATTTGTACAATTGCAATCTGGTTATTCATGCTTTCTCTTTTTAATTCTGTATTATCCCTGATTATTAAATTGTAATGTTTTGTTATGAATTTATCAAAATTATCCGTATTACTACAGCTAATTTTCACTTTGTTCTTGTTAAATATTTTACTTGGTTGCTCAGGAGGAAGTATTTTTCTATCAATTGGAGGACTATTTTTCCTAAGCTGGTTTGTACTTATAGGTTGAATGGTGGTGTGTACCAGATGATTTTCCTACTTCTACTTTTTTGTAGTTGCTATGGTTTACTCTGTTGAATTTTATTTTTTCACCACATTTAAATGTAGTTTTGCTAGAACCGTTGTCCTTTAAGGTTTTAGTATATTCATTTCTAACATTGATGACTATTGTTTCATTCAAGGAATTATATATTCGTCTGGTTATTATAAGTATATATCTATATTAGTGAACATTAGGGAATGTGATAAACTCAGGAGTGAAAGTATATGGAGACTTTATTTGTGAATTAATTAATTAGTATGCTATACATGTTTTGAGAGGGGTTCTCATCTACAGTGGTATGTGTGTACCTTTTGGTGGTTAAAAAGTTTCTATTGAAAACAAATTTAGAGATGTTTTGCTTTGAAAGCAAAAACGGGAATCCAAAATGAGGATTTGTGGCAGGTCAGGATAGTGTATCTGGACTGTTTCACGTCTGTGAAGGAATCGGTGGTGGTTTGGTTGGATATTTAGTTGGAAGTAGTAGCAGCAGTTATAGGCAATTTATTGATTGTACTGGTCAGGATATGGGTATTTTTAAGAATCAGTTGTCATTGATATTGGGGAGCTGGGTAATGGTTTAGTGTTAGACTATTTTGGTACTTAGTAAGTGGGGGTTGAGGCTATCTTTAGTATCAATCAAGGTAGTGAGGTAAGGTTAGAGGGGGTCCTTGTTATGTATGATTGAGTATCAGTTGGGAAATGAATGTGCAGAATCCTTGATGATCATTGTACATTGTTCTGAAGTCTGATGACTTTGAGTAGTACAAGGTAAATGGACATAGCATAGGTGTCTATTGGTAGGGGACTGTGTAACCATGTGAAGTTCCCAACGTAAATGTACATAAAGTGGGATTAGGTATGGATGGGGAGGTAAGTTTGTAACATTAATTATATATGGGTGGGATCTAGATTGTATATGTGGGGTTATTGTGGGGAATTAGAGTATATGTATATTAAGGGATGTTTGAGCTGAGGCAGAAGTGTAGTTTTAGGTGCACGTATAAAGATAATGATTTGGTAAATACAAAGTAATTAAGAGTGAGAAGATTATGGTGTAAGAGATCAGCGTCATTAATTTTGTTGAGTTTTTTGCTGAGTCTGTTAGGGGAGAGAGTTTCAAGTTCATTAATCCACATATCTTCAAGTAGTTCTAGAATTTTTGTGGTGTTGGAGGGGGGTTTCTTTTTTCTATTTTTTCAATGATTATGAATCCAGTGTCCATGCCAAAATTGTGGCTAGGGGTCTGGAAGTGTAGTTTTACTGGGAATAGGTTTTGATGTAGGTGATTTAATTCTGTGTCTACAGCTATTATGTCTAATGTTGAATGGCCACTCAGACTTACCTATATATTGCAGTTTGCCTTTATCCTATTCTAGGGAGTAGATGACATTTTTGCAACTGCAGTTACAATTATGGTAGAAGTAAAGTCTTGTTTGTGGTAGAACTAGTGATGGTGTTTGTGTGCTTAAGGTGGTTGCAGTATAGATAAGTACTTTTGTTACAGGGTTGGTACGATTCAACAGTTTCAGAGATGGTGTTATGTGAAACTCTATTATATATTATAGTGTTACTGCTAATTATGTATTTAATGTTTTGGGGTCTGCAGTAGGTGATGACATGGTTCTTGGAATATTTCTTTGAGCTCTGTTTCAAGTGTAAGAAAATTCCATCTCTTATTATATGTGACATAGGTGGGAGTATGTTGTGGAAGTTGGTTATGAGTGGTATGCGGTCAGGTTTATTATTGCTGGAGAGTGTAAGGGTTTCTTCTCTGAATATTGTAATAGCCTTTTTCATTTGGTTATTTGTATCTTCTAGTGAATATCCTCATTTGGTGAAATGTTGCAGATAGTCATAGTAGCGTTTGTTACGTTCACTATCCGTAGAGTAAATGCTCCTAATTCTGAGTGCTTATGGTAGGTTTGTTTTTCAGATGTGATGGTAGTTTTGGGTGTCTGTAGGCTTTGTATAGAGGTTGGTCTAAAGGTTTCTATTGTTATCTATGTATACGCAAGTGTCTTGGAAGGCTATGGAATCAGTGGATTTTTCTTTGTCAAATTTAATAGAGTTGTGTGTAAAGTTTATGTGTCTAAAGAATTTCTCTAGTTTGGCTTCCACTCCTGGGTATATAAAAAAAATGTCATCTATATATCTAACATGGAAGATGCAGTTTTTGTCTATCCGGGGGTAGATGTAAGTTTCTTTGAATTTACCCATGAAGATGTTGGCATAAGAGGGGGCTGTGACTGTGCCCATGCCACTGCCTTTCATCTGGAAGATGTGTTTATTATTGAAATCAAAACTATTGAGTGTGTGAATGTGTTACATGAGGATGATTATTGTGTCTGTTTTGGGTTCTTTCAAGGTTCCATTATCAAGGGCTCCTTTGAGGGCTAGAATGCCTTCTTCATGTTTGATATTAGAATATAGGGATTTGTCATTCATAATGACTAGAAATGCTTTTACTGGGATTGTTTTGATGAGTTTGACTTTGTTTAAGAGGTCAGTGATGTCTTGTATGTGGGATTTAACTTGCATAGCTATATATATATATATATATATATATATATATATATATATATAATATATATTAAATGTGTGTGTATGTGTGTGCCTGCCTAGTGGCTCAGGTAGCAGAGAATTCTTTACCAGTGTTTGAAATTTGAAATTCTTGCTTTTGCCTGGATGTTCAAACCTAGAGAAAAGCAAATGGAGAAAAGTCCTATACTCTGTTTTGTAAGAAGCAAACAAGCAACATTGCAAAGACAAATGGACAAAGGAAGAATTAACTGATACAAGATATCCCCCCCCCCTGCCATGGACAACAGAATGAGAACAATCTTACCCTTGTGGTTGGATTTGAGATTCCAGGAGGTTACCGACCACGGCAGACACCAGGAGAAGGGCAAAAATATCAGTAGGTGTTGATATATATAACAGAACATGATAAATTATTGTGTATGTGTATGTGTTTATTCTCATACAGATGGCACGTTAACCAGAGTGTATTGCAAACAGTTATTTTAAAGACGGTCAATTATGCTGTCTTTTACTGCCTATTTATTTCAGAAATTTAACTTAGTTAAATCAATTACAAAAAATATTTCCAAGGAGTGCTGTCGCAAATCATTGCTAAAGGGGAGAGTACTGAGCTATATATAACTGTATTTTTATTAGCCACCTTCAATTTTCATCTGATGAAAGATGATTAGAGTTTGCTTGGTAGCAAAGAAAACTTGAATGAGATACGTTTGTTCATTTCAGCTGTTACAATAAGTAAGCTGGCAAAATGCATTGTTTTTGAATTCTCAAAAGGTAAGACAAGATTTATGTGTATAAAGATAAGAGACAATTCTATCCAAGATTTTTTTTTATGGTAGTGGGAGAGGGGGCATTTAGCTTTCTACAAATTTTATACAACAGGAAAGAAATTCATGTTATTCATTTCTGCTATTTTTAAAAATCTTGATGGAGATCAGAGAATCATATTTCCTGAAATTAAGTAAATATGAAATGAACAAGACTGTCCATTAGTTATCCCTTTTTCTTTTAAGCTGGGGTGAAGGCTCAGAGAAGAACCCATAAGGTATTTTTGTATGTGTTTGAAGATTATTATATCCATTCTGTAAAAACCAAGAGCTCATTTGATTCTGACTTGTTTAGAATCAGTACAATTCATGTTTCCTGAAATTTGGCCCATCAAAGACAAGTTGGCACAGTGCTTGCAGCCACAGAATGACACAAGGAGATCAAACGAGAGAGATTAAAAATCTCCAGCATCAATAAAATTCTCCCACAGAGTCAGCACATCATAGGTCCCGTCTGTATTCTTACTCTTGACACAATGTTGCTATTATCAGGTCAAATGATCGTCCAGACAACCCTTTCATCTTGCTCACTCACAACCCAGCAGACGTGCTCAGCATTGTCCTATCTTTTCAACTACAAAGAAGATGAAGCCTGATGCAGATAGAATACTAACGCATTCAACTTGCTTTTTATATTCTCAGTTTTTGTAGAGGACTTTAGCTTGAAATCATTACAATTTTTCCCTTTTTTTAACATATGATTATAAATCAGAGTTTTTACAATACAGATAATTGTATGTGTCATGCTGTATTTGGCTTTATATCTTTCCTTTATTGAAATTTTGATATTTTAACACATGCAAAGGTTTTATTTTAAAGTCACATTTCTGAATTTATATATTTTTTGCAACTTTAATTTTTCAAGCTGCTTTATGGTAAACCCTTCTTTCATTTAGATTTCAGGTATGAAACCTTCAAGGATTAAAAATTACGTCACTGAAAAGGAATAATTCAGTAGATATCTTTAATGAATGAAACAGGTTGTTGGCCTTTCAGAATGTTCACTTTTATTTGCATAAAAGACTGTTTAAAACCACTGTCAATTATTGGATTCTTCGCCAAATCTACTTTCTGTCGAGGAACTCAACCCAAATGAATCACAAAAGCCAATTCTCCGCCTTTGTGCTTCACTTCAACAAAATTTTGCAGAACAAAGTACGATCAGAAATCTGCATAATACTAAAAGTCTGATTTTGTTAGCTTTAAGTAGATGAAATGTTGCATTGCAGCCAGAAGGGTGGAATTAAGGTACACCTAAAATCTACTGATTAAAAGAAAGCAAAATTTTTTTGTGCTTTGCAACTGAATAATAATAGTTTGGGGTCTGTGTTCATGCTGTCCTCTACTCCTTAAAATATATGAAAGTTCATTTATTCATTTAATGCAATAAGGCCTTTAAATTCAACGTTCATTTTGTTCACATTACAAAATTTTTCTCTCCAAGTCTGATCCAACTGTTCCGTTATTCATAAAAATATGATAATTTTCATCATTTTGAATCAAAGACCAAATAATGATCATATTGAATACCACACAAGCAGACATATGACAAGATAGTTAAACTGAAATGATAGACAGTAGATCCAAAAGTCAAGAAAGAGATTTCCTGTCGAGTTTTGGACATGTAAGATTTATCATCATAGAGAAAAGGAAATGAGTACTTGATTATCAAAAGCCTAGCATCCCAAAATATCAGATTTAATTTCTGATCCAAGGTTTTTTCTTTTAAAAAAAAAATAACTAAGTAGCAGCAAAAATATGAATGAATTTCAAGTTAAACAGGTCGGGTTAGTCATTCTATTGAAACTGTCACCTGATCAGTGTGTTTTGGCAGCATGCTGTGTTGGGGTGATCAATTAAAGATTGGAAAAAGTGGTGATCAATGAATAAATTACTTTTCCCTTTTGTTAGGCAGTGATCAATAGAAATTTCAACCAGCTTGAATGCTGCTGGACACAAACTAAGGGACCAATTTAGCATAAACTTTGGAAATTGAACCTCCTCCTGAAAATCTATGGGGGTTAAAAAATATATTTTTTTATAGGCATAATATGGAGTAAATGTTTAAATTTCCAGTCCTCTAATTTGGTGTGGCCTGTATGCCCGGTACATTCAGAGCCAGCCAAACCAACTTAAAAAAATGAAGATACCTATGTTGACAGTTTGGATTGACAATTTCTAATATGAATGAAATACAAGTTCTCCGTTGAAATATACAACCCATCAAATACAGATTTTTCAAATCATTAGAACATACCTTTTGACTTTTGTTGAATAATTTTAATAAAAAGGATGATTCTGAGCATTTCTAAATGTTCAAATAGCAAGACTCATTGGTATAGTTATAATTGTTATTTTAACATGTGAAATGCCCCCAAGGCTATGCAAGTAAGTAACACATCATTCCCTTGAAAACACCTCAGCACTGAAATAAACATATCATTTACTTTTAGGGAACTAGGGCAACCTTTAGTATAGTTATACACGCAAAGAGTCGATAATAAAATAAAAGAGGATAAAAATAATACTGACTTTAACTTAACCATGTTGGGGTCTAAGAATGAAAATCATGTTATAATTGAGCCGCAAATAATCAAAAATCAATTTTAAGTTCACCAGCTAATTGATTGCAAATTGAAGAAATTTGATATTTTAGTCATAACTGGTAAGTCTTTTGATGAAGTCTTCTGTTTCTTAGCAGTTTCTGAGTGAGTGATATTACATACATGTACTAATGTTGAGTCTCTTATCTACTGCCATATATTGCAAACCATGCTGTACTATGTAACACTGTTTGAATTAAAAACTTATTAGTCATAATCATAACAGTTTATAAGAAACATCATAGACCATAAAACGAATAACTCTGGAGTCTTACCAGAACAGTAACATGATCCCTTTTTAATATTCAATTTTCAGATATTTATGTCAGAGTCTTGCGACATATTTACTGATATGCTAGTTAATTTATTGGGCTGTATAAAAACTGAACCCTTTCAGATCGAAAAAAGTGTAAGACAAGGTGATATCACCTCATCCAAACACAACATGCCAAGAGATGATCTTCCAAAATCTAGAATGGGAAAATAAAGGATCCAGAATACACGGTAAATACTCAAGTAACCTCAGATTTGCTGATGACATCAATCTTTTAGAAAAAAACTTCCTATACAAGTAATTCTAGATGAACTGAATGAAGAGGGCAAGAAAGTTGATCTACTGATAAACTTAAATAAAACAAATGTCATGTAAAACAAACATGTTGAGGACAAAGATATGAAAATCCAAACTGGAAATGCAGACCTGAAAAAAGTAGACCACATCTACCTCAGACAATGAATCTCCATGAAACACTCTGTAGAAACCCCCATGGTCATGAAGGCCATCACTCTACAAGGTGTTGACCCTGTATATGTCAAAGTACTACAACATATATACAATCATAGCAACTCTTTTTTAAGGCTACATAAGGACTCTGGATCCTTCCAACTTTGAAAAGGAATAAAACAAGGTGATACCAGCTCATCCAAACTCTTCATAGCCTGCCTCAAGATGATCATCCGAAACCTGGACTGGGAGAATAGAGGAATCAAAATAGACGGCGAATATCTGAGCAACCTAAGATTTGCAGACTACATCATCCTTTTTGCAGAAAACCTCCACGACCTCCAACTAATGCTAGATGAACTGAATGAAGAAAGCAAAAGAGTTGGCCTACTCATGAACTTCAGCAAAACAAAAATCATGTGCAACAATCACATTGAAAATAAGAAAACTGTCAAAATTAAAGATGCAAAACTGGGGAAAGTAGACCACTATATCTACCCAGGACAACGAATCTCTATGAAACCAATGAAAGAGGAAGAGATCAAGCAAAAAATCACTCAAGGATAGTAAGCTCTCAGTAGAACAAGCTCAACATTTTTTGAGAAAAAGAAAATCGCATTAATCTTAAAAAGAAGGGTCTATAACCAATGCATCCTCCTGATAGTGACCTATGGAGCTGAAACGTGGAACCTAACCAAAAGATTGACCCTCCAACTGAGAATCATGTAATGTGCACATGGAAAAATTACAAAAAAAAACAGGGGTCAGAGATATCATAGAAACATTAAAAGATCCAAATGGTAATAGGCTGATCATGTTGCAAAAATGGCAGACAACCGAAGGACATCACAACATGACAAACTACACAAATTCAGGAAGTATTGACTTCATGACGCCCATGATAGAGAAGTCTGGCAAATACTCGGGAAGTTCTATGTTCAATAACGGACTCTAAAAGGCTAATGATGATGATGATTATTCCACTATAAAACAAAGTGGCTCAGACCCCAAAAAGCAAGAATCCAAGATTAATCATTGCATAAAATTTCTCTGCTTTGGCATTACTTACTTTCAGGTAGCTCCAGTTTTACCTCCTCAAGAACTGGTAGCCACAGTTTTACCGCCTCAAGAACTGGTAGCCACAGTTTTAGCATTCAGTACAGCCAAAGAATGAGTGGGGGACATTTTTGTGATGCACCTCTTAAAATAGTACAAAAAGTTTGACCATGTGATGGCATTCCCATCCAATTACTCTTGTATTGTAACTTCCTGAAACATCAGAGGGTTGACAGAAACTACACATTGCCCAAGGGTGATCTGGAACTGTGCATGGCAGGGACTTTTAACTCCCAAAAGTATTTTACAAACCCACATACCTGGTATTGGTATTTGGTAGTGGTAATCTCCAAAAAGCAATAAACCTACATTTTTGTCTACATAAGAAGTTTATAAGTCATTTGGGGGTTAGAAAAGTTTGCATGGCATTCCTTTATCTTTTGTAGATAATAATTAAAGAAATAAGAACTTGATAAGTGCATTGGATAAAGCAAAAGCTGAGATCTAAAGTGAAGCAATTTAAAAAACAAAGCAAATTTCATGAATACTTACTATTTTGCTGATTAAACTGGCTATTCTGTGTAGATCTTCAGTGAAAGTTTTACTTATCTGCAAAACAAGATGAGCCCATTTTAAAGAAAATTATTGTTAATTCATTTCAGTATATTCAACCCCCTTCTACTTTCTACTGACATCACTTTATTTTTCTCAGTTTATAATGAGGTTGTGAGAAGTGAGAGCACATCTGAAATTGTGGAAAAGGTTCATTTTATTTCAGCCACACAATCATTAAAATGGAAAATTTATAATCTCAGTATTTCAATCACTGAATATCTAGCTTTTAGAGAGAGAATTGCTACAAGATGAAAACCCCATCCAACCATGAAAGCTTCTGTAGCCTTACAGTTGAAACATTGTCCAGAAAAAAAACAAGTTTATTGGATGCAACTTTTGAATCTTATTGAAAGTTACATCTTGATTTCAATCTTATACAGTTTACTTTTCAAAAGAATGGATAATTAGAAAGTGATTTGATAAAGAGCAAATCCGACTGGCATAGAGCAGTGTCCTTTCTATTTGGGCAGAAATAGAAACTGTGCAGTTAGCAATTAAGCTGGGTCTTTGAATTCTAAATGCAGTCAATGTTAGATTTATTCAAGATTAAAATGGGTTGCCCTGACATGAAAATAATACGCAGTAAGAAAATACAATTGGAAAAAGGAAAACCAAGATACATCTTCAAAATAATATAATAATAATAATATCCTTCCTATAACAAACTAATTGCGGGAAAGAGGGGTTCATTTGAGCAGAAAGTTCATTCTACCTGATGGTTGCTCCTTGTTTGGTTAATAGGAAGTTATTTCAATTCTTTCATCTTTATCTATATGCAATTTTATTCACCAGCTATGTGAGATATAATCAAAAGTATGATTTATGTACTTATTTTAAGGAATCCTAAAATAATTGAATACTAGAACAAATGCATCAGTTAAAACTATTGAAAAGTTATATTTGTGTTGAAATGTTCAAATGGACAATTGTTCATGGTAAAATACTTTATGCTTCTATAACATAGAAGGTATTCATAGGGACCTAATTCATGTTGCTTCTCTGAGATTACCAAGTTTTGATTGTGACATCCTAGTTTTGATTAAATTGAATTTTGATTAAATCAAAACTTAGTATTTATTAGACACAAAACCCAGTCAAAAGATGAACAATATAGCATATGATACTTTACACTGACAACTGGCGATGACTCCCCCCCCCCGCCAATATCTTTTAAAGAGATCAAATTTGGGTTCACAAAATTGTTATTGGGTAAAAAGTTTGTTATGTTCCATGTGTTTGCCACATTCATTGAACTTCAATCAGAAAAGTCAGTTCAGATGGATCCATGAGTTCAAAAAAACAAGAATTTGTTATAACGAGGTTCATTATAAGAAGGGTTCACTGTATTTCAAATTTAAAGAATAAGAGAGAATTTGGAAAGCATGAAGTGATGGAAATGAGTTTTGAGAACTAGGTATATGGTAAGGCTGGGTTTAGGGAAGAAGGTGTATGGTGATGACTCCATTAGTAGACATTGAACATATGCAAAAAACTTGGAAATTGAGAAGTAGGAATACGCCATACCCAAATGTACTTCCCCATTTTTATCACTGCTTTTTAGGAGATATTCATTTGTTGTACAGTCTATTGATATCTTACAGCTTTTTAACATCATCCCTAGAAAATTATCATAATGCACTGATGATGATGTAAATAAATACTGAGATATAAACAAAATCAACCACACTTTCTTGCTAAGTGATCAAATATGGATTACTTGCAGATATATTCCCCAGAATAGCATTCATTATTCAAGTTTTCAAATGATCTGATGCACAATGTAATTGTAAAGCATTGATATACTTATCTACATTTTCAGGTTTAAGTATATACATACTTTTACTCAGTTTAACTTAGTCTGATACAGGGTCAAAATAGTGAGGAATGAACTCACTGTAGTAAGAATGGTCTGCAAGACAAACAAGCTTGCTAATCATCACCATACAGTGGGTGTTCTAGTTTGAATATATATTAGTATTTTAGCCATGTCAACTCCTGGACCACAACTCACAACATGGATCTTCAGAGATCATATTCAAAATTGTGGCTGGCAAAAAATTAGTTGGCATTACAGCTAGAAAATGAAAAAACACATTTCCTCTGTAATGAAGGGCTGATGATAATGATATGTGTGCATTACATGTATACATACATGTCTCTTTCACTAAATACATTGCTAGAGTTTCTTGCATGAATATAAAGTGTGTGTTAATTATATATGAGATATTATGTTATGTAAATAAATTTATAGAAGTAATCTGAATTGGAGTCAATCAATATTTGATTTACAAAAAGGTTAATGTGTTGGATTTTGGTAACACAGGTTTTCCCCACTATCTGGAATAAGAGCATTCAAAAAAAAGTTTTGTGAGCTGAAATGGCATAAAGCAAAGATACAATTATCATTAATTCATAGGGGAAAGATTTTTTAGCCTTCCCACCCCACCAAATGGAGGTGATGCTATATTAGGTCAGGTGGTAGGAGGTACAACATACTGGGGTGTAGGAAAAGGTGGGTGTTGTCTCTATAATGGCTCACTGCAGAACAAATGCTGAATGATTTTTTACTTTTCACCTTTTTCAAAACTGAAAAAGTGGTTTGAAGTAAACTTACAAAAATGGAGATACCTTTTTGTTTACATTATCTTCAACATAGAATATTGATGAAATCATTGTTAAGTATTAATTGATGATCAAATATTGATTCTCTACAAGTTTATTTTTTATAGTTACTTTGAACTGGCACCATGTGCAGTATGAAGCTCTGTTTTATATCTCTTCATCTTAAGTGATTTTTCATTACCCCACAATAAATAGATTAAAAGGAAATATTCAAGTCTGTTTAAACAATCACAAAGATTAATATTCTCCCCAAAAAATGAGAATCATTACCAAAGAGGTCACTAAATATCGATACATTTATTCTATGAATTATCAAAACTAATATTCACTTCATTTTTTTTGTTTTCATTACATTTTATCTGAAGAAGGTATCGGGCAAAAATACTGAGATGAAAACAACTCAGACCAGGATACTTATTCAGAATGAGTGGTTTTATTTCAATAAAACAATGTAGGGTTACTAGAGTTCAATCCTATCAAAATCAGACATAGATGTTAAAATTGACATTGTGTTGTTTTAAAACACTAGTCTTGCCTCAATACTAAGTTGATGAAATATATTTGTGTTATAGGGTGTTAGACTAAGTGCATGTTTTAAAATTCAGATTTTTGGGGGTATACAAAGTACTTCAGGTTAATACATTTTCTTGTTCTTTGTTAGGTAAGTTTTTTCTTATAGTGATGTTTCAGTATCTTGAAACATGTAAAGAACATAATAAAAGAATCAATTTCTGAAATATTTTTTTTTTGTTTTTAGTTATTCACATAGGAAAACATTGCATTCATGTCTATTTGGCATTACAGGTTGAAATGTCTTAGTTAAATGGCTCAAGGTGATTAGGTATCTCAAAATTCAGTACGTTCAAGAAAGAATTATTGGAAGTAACAAAGATCCAGGAGAGTTTGTTAGGAAGTTTGAAGTTGAAGAACGTTGAAGTTGAATAAAAACTAGTTTGATTGGTTATTGAATCAATGTTGATGTGAGTTAGAGGAATATTGGCAAGGGAATTGTGTTTGTGTATACATGAGTTTAAAAGCTACACCTATTAGAGATAACATTAGACTGCTGCTGGGTCTAGTTCACTGTTTGATTCAAATCAGTTCCAAATTGTTTGGTAATTTTAGTACTAATTACTGCTCTCTGATTGGTCCATAATCAAAAATTAATCATTTGATTCTCTTGAAATTTTTCAACTGCTTGATTTGGCACTTTTCCTGGGAGGCTATTCTGCACTGATTTCTGGATAGAGTTATCTGGAATATTCTGAACAGCAAATTTTTTTGAAAGAGTTCATTTGGGAGCGATTAATGATACTTACACTTAAAAATCAAGATTCAAAATTTTGGGTTTTATTCAAGCTCAAATATCAATCCTCAGTGCTTCAAGGAAATATGCAGCAATCTCAGCTATGAGGCAAGACCTAGTTCATGTAATTATCATTCAGAAATCATTGTACAAATATATACAATTCTGCCGTCAATCATCTAATATGTATCAATATACATGCTTAGGTGGATATGCCTATTTTATACATGTATATGATGCAATATTTTTGTTTGCAAAGGATACAGTTCTTGATACAGATTCATGTAGCAGTATTTTTTAATTTAAGATTCTATAATCACAAACAATGAGATATATACACAAATGTATGCATAAATATGCACACACAAACATATAAAAAAATGTGCCACCCAGAAGGAGATAACAAAGAAAATACAACATTCTTCTCAGCATTGTATGCAAATTCATTAATACTTTCCTTAGAGTTATATTTTTTTTTATTGAATAACATTAAATATCATTGGCAAGTGAAGTTTTAGGCAGCATTTGTTATTGAATCCCAAACAGAAATGTTTTTATTGATTTAATTCTAAAAGCATCCCATTGTTTGGCCCTAATTTTCCTGTTGGCTTTGCCTATTGCAGAAAACAATGACAACAAAAAAACATGTTTTCAATTCATGAAATTAATTTTGATCTCTTTCATACTAGGATGGTCAAGTAAAAAATCTAGAAAGGAAAAGAAGTAGTGACAAGAGAACAAATACATGCATGCATATATACATATATATTTATATATATATATATATATATATATATATATATATATACACACAAACACACACATATATATGTATATTCACACTTGAGTTCATACACAGATTGTATATGTGTACATTTAATGTATATACTCATATCTTTGCAAACAGATGCATATACATTTTGAGATAGAGCATACTTCTGTGAACTTGAGTGTGGGTGTATGCAAGATATGTAAGGGGTTATAGAACATATGATGCAACGTGTACAATAACATATATTAAAATATACTTTGTTTGAACAAGTTCATTTAATAGAACAATGAAAACAATAACCTTGGATTGAGTGTCCTGGTCACAAGAAAAAAAAAGCATTTCACTATGTTTGCTTATGCATATATTTGCTATGTATATATTGATATATACTAGCAGGCTGTGTATGCAGGCATATGTTTGAAAGTGTTAAAGTAAGGACAATTCTATTCAGGCATGTATAAATATGTTACCTTGTTCTGGTTTACATACACATATACACATAATATACATATTTATGGCTGGAATATATGAAGAATTTGATCTATCTTTATCAAACATAAATATACATTTGTATTATATTCATCAAGATACTGTTAAATGATTTGATGCATATTTAATCTTTGCTTGTGTGTATATACATATATATATTTATATATACATATATGTATAAATTTAAAACATATTAGGGAATACTGTAAACCTTTGCTATTACAAAACTCAGTGTAACATATTTTAGCTTTAACAGACTCGTAGATCCACCCAAACTGACTACAGATTTACCAAAGTTTGACAAATGGTAAAATGGTATGAAGGAATTCTGACATGCGTTTCTCATTTGTGTCCACACGTTTTTCATTCTGTGCTTACCATGTTGTGTTTATTGCATCCATTCCCGCCATTGCTTCTACACGTAGTATACCTATGTCTACCCTTTTAGGGAAGCGTTTAATGTGGCAACTACTGAATTCACTTCTTATTAACCGATCAAGAGGCATCCAGCAGGTGAAACAAATTTTGGGGTTCAATGACCACCACAATTAGTTTGTTACATTATTGGTTCACAGTACAAAGTTTACATATATATATATATATGTATGAAATAAAATTTTCCATGCATATATATATGTTGTGGAAAAGTTGAGTGTATGGATAGAGAAAAAAGAATTGAGACAACTTAGTACATCTCAAATTTCTATCAAAGAGAGCAATAGCTTATGTACGTTTCCCCCATTGACCCCAGTTTCATCAGAGTTAGTAGGGCAGAAGTTGTTTTGAGAGAAATGGTTACATACATCAAAAAACTGTCCCCCTCTAATTCAGAATAAAAAACACTTGTTCTCCACCCACACCCAACAATTTCTCTACCTCAATTATCATCAGGGCATTTCTATAAAATTAACTTATATATATGTATATATATATATATATATATATATATATATATATATATATATGTATTTGCCAGCAACATGTATAAATCATTAGATAGGACAGTTCATGTGATAATAGCGAGATAATTTATATGGAAATATATTTAAGCGCTGTTAGCTCAGTCGGTTTGGCATAGTCATGTTAAGGGAGCTTCCTGATCAACGCAGCCTCGAGTCCTTGCTGTCACTCATTTCCTTTATTCATTTATGTGGTTGGCTGTTTGATTGGCGACTTGGTTTATTCAGGTGTCGGATGAAATATGTCTCCAAATAAATTTCCTCTACAATCATCACATTCAATCTGATATGAACTGTCCAATCTAATGATATATACATGTATATACATACATAATCATGGGTGCATTATATTATTTGAAATGACCTCCATATTATACAGAGAATGTGTCACTTGGCCTAGGCAGAGTAAGTAGAATTAACAATTAAAAAAATTTCAAATAATATAACACATTCATAATTATTCTGTCGGATTATATATCCATATATATATATATGTATACATATATATATATATATATATATATATATATATACATATGTGTGTGTATATATATATATATATATATATATATATATATATATATATATATATATATATACATCATTCAGAATAGTTTCGGGGACCCACTTATAGTTTGAATAAAATAGAATAAAGATATGTTGAAAGACAAGATTAGATAGATAGATGACATTCAATTCAAGATTTTAAATACCATAATTTCCCATGTATAGTCTACAACCATAGATAATCCCCATCCTCTCCCAATTTAGCTTCAATTTTGAATGAACACTGCATGATCCTATATATACTCTGCATCCCCTTCTTTGATCCAATCAATATCTTCAAAATGTTGGATGATAATCCCGAGTTGAAAAACGTGAATTTTGATTCAAGCCTCATTAAATGATGTACACAAGTTATGAATGAATGATCACAGCAATTCCATTTTAGCAGTACAATAGAAACTAAGTAGAAACAAATTTTAAAACTTCAAGTCACATGACAGCAATGTTTGGATATCATAGCAAGCTTTTGTTTTCAGAAATTACAAAAAAAACCTTTTTGAAAAATGTTTAAATCAGTAAAAAAAATGCAAAGAGAATGAAAAATCAAGAAAAAAAATTGAAATCAAAATCAAAAAAAAAAAATTTAGACATGAAAATGATGACATTTTGTTTCAGTGAATATGAAAATGCATATGGAAATAATAGGAAAAAAATATTTTTCATCCTTAATTGATAAATTATTTTGCTGTAATTTGATTTAGAAGTTTTTAGTAAATTTAACATGTTTTTACTCATTAAAATATTATTTTTTTAGATAAAAAATAAGGTGGCAGCAAACTGTCTCATGGCAATGAAAATGACAGAAATATTGGTTTACATTAGAATAAATCATTTTTGATAAATTCATTTTGTTTGTTCAAATCAAAATTATACTGACAATATGCTGTCTAACAGCAAAGAATAAGGCAGAATTTTTTCATTATAGATACTTTTTTCTATAGCATTGGTGTGATTTCTCAAGGGATTTTCTGGATGTATAAGCATTCCCGACTTCTTACAGTTTCATATATTATCAATGTTTGATCACCATCACCACAATGGAAAAACATCTTGCAATTATGTTCCTGTTCTGTTGATAATATGAACCTAAATTTTTGGAAAAAGTACAAATTGTACATGGGGAATTACAGTACATGCTGCAGAACTGAAAACTTATTGATAACTATCAGTAAAATGCATTATCTGTTAATTCATGTAACTAACACAATAGATATTATGTCAATTGTACAATCTGTATAATCACAATGTACATGTATATTATTGAATTTCAAATGTCATCTAATTAATTGATCTTCATAGCAAATTCTATATATTAAGTTCAGAGGATTCATATAAGTGCAGTAATCCATCATTTAATCTTCAAGGCAATTGATTTCAAATACTGGCCCACTGGATTAGATTATTGTTAACTTTTCTTCCAAAAGAAACCATCTATTTTGAGAAATGATGGGAATTTTAAAAGAATGAATGTATATATAAACAAAGTATGAGTATTTTGAAATAAATGCATGAAAGAATACAGGCTCAAACTTGATTATTGGTTTTTATATGACTATCCTCAGTGTCTCCACAGATCTCATAGTGATGAACTCTTCAAGCATTTTAGTCATAGATAACCTGGTCTTTAGGAATTGTTTTATGAAATCTTCTTTTAAACCTTCCACTAATTTGATTGCACTACAAACCTTTAATCTTTCATGTTACGATGAAAATTCTCTTTTGCTCATTTTTTTTCAATAATAGGTCTGAAGTGAAAATAAATCACAAGGTTTAATCAATGTAGATGTAAACAAAATATGAATTTTGTATGAAATTGTGCATATAATAATACCAATACAACAGATGGTTAAAATGCTACCTTGAAGTAGACATTACTTTAGGGACACCCTGTGTAATATATAGATTTCAGATGATGCAAATGAAGGCAAATTTATTCAAGACTAAAGTAGATCTTTTAAAAGATCTTCATACCATGATAACAGGTATGATTTGTCTTAAAATTCAAGATGTGTTTAGCAATCATCAAAAGCTTTAACTTTCTCTATTCAAGAAGATGGTGGATGTGTTGAAACTGAACTCTCTTCCATGTAAATGTAAATGTTCTGCATTCGGGATTAATTTGCTTTCATTTATATTTTGCATGATATTTAGATCTTATATTGAAAAGGAGTTATTAAAGATCCAAAGTGCACAATGTACATCTGTTTATTTACAATTATTTTCATCAGAACTATATTTAATACTAAAGACCATCCCTTCTTAGATAACAAAGCAAGAAAAACTACAGGTGTGGTTCTCAAATTTTGTTGTGTGAGAACACATTAATGAATATGGTATATATCAGGCCATAATTAGAGTATTAACTCCATTGGAAATAAAATGTAAATTACATTACTGTATAAAAATTAAATGGGATACATACTTAACTGGATTTACTTATCTGCTGTATATTAGGAGGGATACATACGTGTTGCATATTTGGAAAGATTTATGCTGTCCACTTTGGAGATAATTACAGCACACTATTATAGCACAGCACACAATTGGAGAACTACTGAACTATCAAATGTGTTAAATGAACGTCTGAAACCTTTGCATTCAACATGGTGAAAGTTAACATTCCTTGACACAAGACTAATGAGAATATTTTTGTTTCTTAAGGATATTTTTCAGAATGATACTTACTTTTTATATTAATTTTAGCTTTATACTTTATATGATGTAATAATGAATATATTTGTATAAACATACATCTACATTTGTGTGTAAATAAGTGCATGTATATATATATATATATATATATATATATATATATATATATATATATATATATATATATATATATATATATATATATATATATATATGTGTGTGTGTGTATATATATATATATGGTGAAATATGTTGAATGTATGGAGTACTTTATGAAATAAACTCATCATACATTGGATATTGAATTACTGATTTGTACTTTGGTATATATATATATATATATATATATATATATATATATGTATGTATGTATATCTATATATATATATTTACATACATAGGTACATTGATAAGTCTGTGGACAAATAATAAAACGAGTATTTGTTTTACATTTGTTCCAACACATGATCACTTTCCATGTCAATGCACTTCATTCAGGGATAAAGATCAATCATGTAGATTGAACTTATAAGTACAGAGATGTAGAAGAGAAATTAGGAAACAGATTGATATGTAAAAAATGTTTAATATAGTTTGAATGTGATTTCTATCAAATGTTTAAAATGTTTCAAAACTAAACCATTCCTGATAATGTTTGTTGGATGTTAAACAATACATGAGCAAGCTGGCCTCAGGAGAAACAAGCAATTTCTCTGTTGATGTTCCATTTACTATTGTTCCTTGGGGGGCTACCCACCATCCCCTCCAATTGCTGAAAGCTTGAATATAATCCACCAGAAGAAAAAAAATCTAAACAAAAAAGAGCAAAAAATAAGATGATGAATTTTATCAATCCACATCTCACATCTTGGTACCTTGTAGAGTTTTTCAATAATGCATAATTATGGGGTCTGGCAGACATGCCTCACCCCTTCTCCCCATGTCTAACTGGCCGTTCCCTGTACAAACATGAAAGGCCCGCAAGGGAAAAATGTCCACATTGAGGATGTATATAACGCAGCAGGGGTCCACCCGCAAAAAAAGCCGGCAGGTTCTTCAACGGCTAAGTATGTTTATGGTAAGTATTAGATTAAACGGAAGATCTATGTTCATGGCTGCTTGAAAGGGACACAGTGTTGTGATAGGTTTTCTTTGAAGTGAATCCTTCTCGTCTGGACTTGACTGGACCATTGCTATAAATTTCTCATGTAATGACGCATTGGCTTTTGAATACTGTGCAATTTAATACGTCCTTATTACTTAGTCATAATGTCCGTGAGCTCAGCACAAAAACAGTTCCCAACATCTTTGATCACTCAATACAACTCAATGGTGTTTAATTTCGAGAATCACAAATTGTAATCAGTAAACAGGAATTGAATACACGTGTATATATGTTTTCAGTTGTCAATGGTTTTCTTTCAGTTCATCCGAAGAAAGGGACCGATCGAAAAAGAAAAAGAAAAAAGGGATTTTTCATCATGAATCAGAATTGAACAAAGATCTCCAAGCAATGCAGGTCTGTTGTCTTTGTTAACGATGACTACTGGTCTTAATGCATCGAATTTTTCAAAACATTCAAATGCTTCTCCTTAAAGCGATTCGTCTGCTGCCTTGTCTCTGCCCACCTGCCTGCAACAGCCTCACAGAAGAATAACAGTAATTTTGGGAGTAGTTATTTATTTGCCAAAATCTGTACGTTGAGAATTTCAATTTTGCAGCTAGAAAAACCCTAGAGGTTTTCCATTGACATTTTGCCAAAAAAAATTCACAGGTTACTTCAAGTTGTTTACGAAAATAAAAGAAATGTTTGTATCATATGTTTGTACATGAGATTTGCAGAAGCATAGCGTTTACCAACATAGGAGGAATTTGAGTTTTGACTAAGATTACTTATGTTCACTTTGTGCAAATGGTTTTGAGGAAGGCATGAATCCATCCCTCCCCCAGCAATGGATTAATAGTGGAGCAGTTGGAACCCTTCAGCCCTATAAGGCAGTTCATTTTGCACATAAAGTTAGCAACTTGAAAAACCTAGTTTCTCTGGAATGATACCATTTGGGTTGAGGGTCTGAAATTCAGTTTGGCTTATTTTGAGTTGATTTTCATAACAATACCATGAATTCTTCATTACAATGAATAAGAGTGTTCCTTGATGTAAGAATCATTGGTAAATATGATAATAGTAGATCTTGGAATGCCTTATTTGTTAGGTGATGTTAGTGAGCTAGTCTAGTAGACCATTACTTCAATAGTAATAATCAACTTTGCTTGGTGCCCAACACTTTTGGCTTTGTGCCAGACTAAGCTTTGGAAATTCCTACAATACTGAATATTGTGCATCAAAGTTAATAAAAATAAAGCAAAAACCAAGATCCATTCAATATACTTGCAGCCAAATCAATTCCACACTCCAAAGATATTGAGTTGGCCTCAGAGTGAATTAGAAAATCTATTTTTCAACTCAATCATACTCTAGGTACATATTTTTCTTGGGAAAGAATGTATTAAATGGTTGAACAAAAGTGCTTCTTAATGAATACGGTTGAATTAAAATTGAGCACTTCAAGAGACAAAAATTCAGAATTGAAATATCTGGAATAAGACACATCATTGAAATAAATGACACAAAATAATGAGTTTTGCTGTTCTTTAAAAAAATGATTGATCGTCAGAAAAAATGTAGATGTTTGGTTTTCAAATTTTGAATACTGTTAAATTTGGCATTTGGCGTTTGCCATTGAGAGATTTTTTTCCGATCCTGATCATGGCCAGAAATATGATAGAAACTTGATCCCAAACATTTGCACAATATCTTCATTCATTGGATCTAGACATATACCCTCTTACATGAAAACAAGATAAGTTGATTAAAAAAAGTGAAAAAACATGTTACAAAAAGTACCACTTAATTTTGTAATTGAAATGAAGTAATAGACAATTGAAATTTTTGCCTCATCCAATCAATTTTTACTGTAATTTTTTTTTCAGACTTTGAATACAATTAAGAAAGATGTTGGAAATGTAATGCAAAAAAAATGATATCATTTAATTCCCCTACCTTTCTAAAGATATCAATATCCTGGTTTTGTGCCCGGCAGATATCTCCAATGTAAATGGAATGGTAGACAGTCTGTAAAATAAGGAAACTCATCAATAATCTCCTATTTGGTTTTTACTCTCACATATTAGGTTTCAACTGTCTGACAAGAATAAACTATAGATTAATAACAAGCTTAAAAACAAATTACTTTTTTTATCCTAAATCTAAAGAAAAATTCAGTTTCAACTTTCAATTTTCACTTAACAAAGAAGAAATTGGTATACTATCTTCAGGTTTTCCTTTAGTTGATTTTTGACAAAATTAATATTGTTTCATGGAGACAATTTCATTCAGTATCAATTGTGTATTGGTTACAATTGGGAGATTGTTATCATCATCAAATGATACTTATAATAACCCTATTCTGTCAGTAACACTAGCATTAATTCCCCACCACTAACAATTTCTTTGTTTATGATTATCAATGCAAGTCTATGGTAGAATCATTAGCAATACATTCATATTACATATATAATAGTCCTATCCAGTCAGTTACACTTGCGATAATTCCTAACCTCTGACAAACCTTTCCTTTATGATTTTCAATGCAATTCTAGAGTGAAATCACGAGCAATGCATCTACGCCGGAAAATATGGTATATAACATCAATATAAAGTTTGCCATGTAGTTGAGTTTGTAGATCAACCAACTCTGGCTTAAATTCAGTTAATTTCTCAAGTGTGCATATTATCAATGAAAAGCCAATGCTAGAAAATCTTCTTATGCCCCAAATCATCAATTCTTGTGTTTGTAAAACTGGTGACATGCAGTCATTTATCTTAACACCGCCAAAAAAAATGGATTATTAAATAAGGTGAAATTGGTTTTTATGATGAATGTTTAGTCAAAATGATAATTTTGCTAATTTTGCTAATTTTGATGAGGTTTATCTTCCATTTGAGACTTTTTGGCATTCTATTCAAATGAGGGAATTTCATCCATTCAAAATAATTTTCAGACTAAATGCATGTTATATATGAGTATTAAACAATTCAGTTGTAGTATTGAAAGACATTTTTTTATCATTTCATATGAATTTCTTAGTCTCTCTTTATTATGTAGCAGAAGAAAGATTAATTATTTGTATGAATGGCAATTCAATAGGCTTCTAAACATCAGAATACATACACAGATTAAATCAAATATTATAACCAAGAAGAAATTTCATCAAATGCCATTGCTATTGAATTTGCCAAACTTCTGAAAAAAACTATTTTGCTTCATTTTCAATTCAAAGCATTTTTCTAGTGACAGTGGTTCAAGAAGTGTTGGAAATTCTGTAAAGCTTACATGAATACCTTCACAGGATAATGCTACCTTTCCCAACCAAAAGATCTAAGTCTCTCAATCTTGGTTGTCCTGTGTCACATTGAAAAGCAATCAAACTAATCAATCATCAATATTTGATTATAGTCATGTCTATTTGATATAATAAACCTGACTGAAATAGCCTTCAACCTTTACGTGCTTTGCATCAAAGCCTCCATACCTCATACTATATCTTTGGTGTCAATCCCAAGTGACTGACTGATAATGCTTTGGGGCAAAGACTCATATCAGAGAGAACCCTTTGATTTTAATCTTAATTACCAGTTAATTAATTACCAGATTGATTCAATCAATGATACTCAAAAAATATATAAAAGATTTTTATTTTGCCTCTGTACTCCAAACACACACATGACCAGAAGTATTTGTCTTGAACAATTTGGTTGTGGTTTTGAAAGACATGCTTTTCTTTTTCTTTCTCCATAATGTAGCTGAAGAGAGATTAATTATCCATGTGGATAGCAATTCAATAGGCTTTTAAACATTGGATACAAGCACAGATTTAATCAAATATCATAAGAAACAGTCACATGATCAATATTTCCGAATGTTTATACAGCCTTTCATGATAGATATTTTTCATTGACTCATCATTGTGATGTGCTAATGACAAGACAAAAGAGAACCAAAGAGAAGGGAAGATTGGATTCCTGCCTTCCCTTAACAAAAAAAGGGTCAATATTTGAAATCTGTGAAGTGAGAAAACATCAAGACATCATTCTATTTTGTACAAGCACAATAGTCTTCAGAGAGTGCATCTTGTCACATGATTCGATCACTTTTAAAGCCACTGTGAAAATGTGAGTTAAATATGAGAATTTACAGAGTAAGGAAATGAATGGGGGTGAAGTAGAGAGAAAAGGCCTAAAAAGAAATATCACATTCCCCATCAGTACTGTTGCCGTTAGAAATGATCAAGCAGAAATTTCTTCAGTGCAAAATGATTTATCAAGCACATGGCTCAGAAGCATAGACAAGGAAATATGAGAAATATTTTACTTTATTGTAATTCTCTAAATTTATCATTATATTAGGTACAGAAACATTTTTTTTGTGTGTGAAGCCAAAACTCTTATCATCTTCCATAAAATATTTCAAATACATATTATCTTAGTATTTTATTATTCAATCAGCATAATAAAGACAGCCGCAATAAAGCTTGCCACCCTAAAGTGATCTTCACTTGGTTTTTTTTTTGAGGGTTTCATTAAGATTTGTTATCCTAGGTAGATGTAGTAGTCTGTGTTTTCGATTTGGATTTTTGTGCCTTTGTCCTCAACATGATTGTTGTACATGACATTTGTTTTACTGAATTTCATGTGAAGACCAACTTCCTCACTGTCTTCGTTCAGTTCATCTCGCATTATTTAGAGACGTCAACATCAAATCTGAGGTTACTTAGGTACTCATTGTGCATTGTGATTCATTTATTTTCTCAGTCTAGGTTCTGGAAGACCATCTTTTTCAAGCTGAAAAAGCTCAGAGTCTTTATGTAGCCCAATAAATGAACTGCTGTGTCAGAATATATGTTGCAAGACTCTGATGTATACAAGGCCTAAACCTCGTTGTATGATAGCATTCTTAAAGTTGCTGCCACGAGTGGCATTTTATATTCTGCTGCTTTCTCTTTTAGTTGATTTATTGTATGGAGATGGTCAATGGTTGAGTAGTTTTTTCTCATGGTTGGTTTTCATCTAGCGTTTTGGTCATTCAGAAGGTGATCACCTCAGTAAATAGTTTGTAGATGCAGTTGAGTAGACTCATTGGCCTGTAGTTGTTTAGATCTTTTGAGTTTTGGTGATGACTTCACTAGGTTTTTTTGAGTAGGTCAATGGTGCTGTTCTTTTTTTTGTTTGTTGATGGCTTTTTCCCCCTCCCAAGGAGTAATTTAAGGGAATTCTTCAAACTGGTTACTCGTAACTTGTATATCCTGTCATCTTGCATCCCATGTTTGAAGGAATAGAGATTTTTGTAGAAGTCTTGACATTTCGGTCTCTATCCATTGTTAGGTCTCCATTTTCTTTGTACACACAAGTTATTTGCATTTTTTCTGAACTGAAGAGCTTTTCAAAAGATGACCTCTGCTCTACATCTTCTTTTATCTTCTCTTCATTTCCTTTGGATGGTTTTGTTTAACTCAGTTGCTTCAATCTTCTCTCTTCTTGTTGTCAGTAGCTTGAGGTTTCTGCATTTTTCCATGAGATTTTTGGTCTTTTCTGAGAGTTTACTGATGGTTTGCTTGCTCTTTGGCTTAAACATAGTGGTATCTTCTAAGAGAGAAGTTATTTTGTTGTTGAGCTTAATATTCTCTTCCGGTTTGGGGAAAAGTTCTGTTTTTCAATTTTAGCTTGAAGGGTTGAGTGAGCTACTTTTGTATTGTAAGTGGTTGCAGTTTTCTGCAGAACATTTTCTTGTATTCTTTCTTAGTATTAATTTGAATTTTCACCTTATCATTCTTTGGTCACTTCCTACATGAACTAGATTCAGGGCCTGAATGTCTTTCACTGTGTCACTACTGTCTACTAAGATATAGTAGATTTCATTCTTGGTTTCATGATTTGGGCCTTTGAAAGTCCATTTTCTGTAGGGTTTCTTCTTGAAGATGGTGTTCATGATTTTGAACTTGCTTGCTGTTGCATAACTGACAAGATCATCTCCTCTTTTATATTGTGCTTTGTACCTAAACTTGTCAATGCAGCTTTCATGTCCTTGTCGTACCAGAGCATTGAAGTCTCCCATAATGATATTGAAGTATGCTTTGGTATCTTGGAGTATGGAGTTCAAGTCATCATAGAAGTTGTCTATTTTTTCCTTTGTTGACTATGAAGTGGGAGCGTAGACTTGGATTACGTTCATTTTGTACCTTTTTGAGAGTTGTACAGCAACACTGCTTATTCAGTCAGAGGCAGCTTTGAATACAGCTTCAAGTTGCAGTAATGAAACTGAAGTGCATAAAATTTTAAGCTATTTTGTTAAACAACTTTGATAAATATGGTGAAAAGTTTTTCCTCGCATGAAATAATTATCATAATCACTTAATATCTCATTTTTATAAATATATATATTACATATCAAGACTGAAGAGTTGTAATACAACAAAACAGCTCTCTGTGGATGACAATAATTATATATAATATATATATATATATATATATATATATATATACATATATATACATATATATATATATATATATATATATATATATATATTATGTGTAATTAGGCAGCAGTTTTTCTCTTGAACATGATATGTTGTAGTCAATCAACAACTTCAGTCAGCTTAACTTCATGGTTATTGTCTTATGTTTGCAAATGAGTTGTTCAAATGCATTGTCGTACGAATAAAGGAGCCGTCCAAAATTCAGATATGTTCACCACAAGCACTTTCAACTATTGTTAGTCATTTTCAAAAAGTTGTTCAGTGTGAGTTATTGGGTTTGAGTATATTTAAGTATTTTGTTGTTGTTGCTATTGTTTTTGTTTTTATGTGATTTAAGACGCTTTAAAATGGTTTCTCCAGTTTCATAAGATATTTTGCTTTTGGCAGGTTGTGCATTTTTAATGTATACATCTTGTAGTGTTTGAAGTTTATTTATATAGTTGCATTCATGGTGAATTTTGTTGTTGTCAACAAGAAACTTTCATAGCACCATTGTCTGGAAGATTATTGTTGACAAAACCAAAATAAGGGAGATAATTCAATACTAAAAATGGGATACACACTTTTTATATATATATATATATATATATATATATATATATATATATATATATGTATATATATATATATATGTATATATATATATATATATATATATATATATATATATATATATATATATATGTGTGTGTGTGTGTGTACAGAGAGAGAGAGAGAAACACTCATACATAGATAGAAAATTGATGGAAGAGATTCATATATTGAATGAAAATATCTTAACTTGAAGTCAGAAACGTCATTCAAAAAAAAGTGAGAAGTTGAGATGTGTTCCTCAATTGGGATTGCAATATCTATTCTGCTATATATTTGTGCCCCTCCCTAACTCACTTGTTTTCTACCCTCAGTCCTTCATCAAGAACCTTTTCATTATAACTGACAATTACCATTCAATTCATTCATATCTCTTCTACCGACTCATCCATCTTTCACAATATACAAAGGAACTCCTCTACAGCCAGAATCAATACTTGAACCTCTGTGGAACAAATATCTTTGGTGCAAGCAACCTGCTCTTCTTCAAATTCACTCAACTGCACTGAATGACCCCAACAGTATTGCAATACAGCCTCAAACAACAACTGGACCCCTGCAGCATCAGATACATTTTTGTCTGAATGTTTGACATAATTGTGTCCAGAGATCCTTCTGGCATTCACAATGGGCAGAAAGACCCAAGCCATTTCAAAGCAAATTTTCCTGAGCAATATACTTCTTCATTTTAAAAAAGCAGGTCTTTATTTGCCACCCGATGAGGGCAAAATGTGATACAAGATCAATTTCAGTCATTTTCATTTTAATTAGCATAAAATCAGTGCTATGCTAGACTCCCTTTTTATAAATCTATGGTATATTTTGAACAACTTATCTACTCATATTTTATGCTTGAGAGTACAAGAAACAACAGGCTTCTCCTCCATTTTTTTCCAGAATATTCTCAACTACTTTGTGATATGAGAAATCCAAATGAGTGCCATCTAAAAAATCCCACACAACATTCCAATAATGTTGTTTACATAACTATCAGAGCTTGCCTTATATTTCAATCACATGACTTCCATAGTACTTTTTGCCTTTTATTGTTCATCAACTAGTAAGTACCCATTGTTTTGCTAAGAGTATACCTTAAGCTGTGTTTTTTGTCAGTATATTTACACAGTAATCTGGAAGGTTGGATCGAGGTAAAATTGAAATGACAAAAAAGTTTAGCCGTGCATTGGTTGGCCTCAGGCTTCATCATCATTTGATTGCATTAAGTGGGCCTGGAACAAAATCTCAAATGGAAAAAAATCTAATATGAATTTTATTTCCTTTATTTATTATCAATATACAGGGGCAGAGTTTATTGTTTGGTACTGCATTTATTGAGATGTCTTAAAATCAGATAAGGTTGTTCTTATGAGAAAAAAAAAATATTTGTACAAGATTTTTCACAAAGTAATCTTTCCATAAGTAAATTCAGAAATCAAGGAGTTGTCCACCCTAGACAGTGTGGCAGATGGACTTGTTGCAAATCGTAATCTAAATTAAGTTACTCAGAAAGTAATGTAGCATTTTTTGAGACAGAATAAAACCCTGTTCAGACGTAACAATTTTTCTTAATGTCTAGACCATTATCACCATAATTGACTGCAAAATCCAACTATGAAAATAATTCATCAATTCTCTGTTAGGAGAGGCTGTACTGAATTGATCTTCCTATTTTTATCAAAGAAAATGTTCTTGTGCGCTGATTACTGAAAAAAATGAAGGTGTTAGATCTGGTGAATAGGGATGCTGAATTATAACTTCTCAACCTAATGATTTGATCTTTTCATAAGTTTATTAAACTGAGTTCAGGTTTGCTTTGTCATTTTGAACAATGAAATACTTATCTTTCAATGAAATCAAGGCCTTTTTGCATAAACCTTCACTCTACACTTGCTCTTAACAATAAAGATCTGTTGAGATTGTCCTGCTTCATTTTAGATATTTGTTGTAAACAAAACTTGCCACATGACTCTGGCTGATCGCCAAGACTTTATTTTGGCTCTGGTTTTGATGTTGATATGAGTTTTCCATCCTGATTCCTAGATTTTTTCAATGAGAAATAAAAGAAATAATTTCATTGTGCTCTTTTGCCATCTCTGATAATGATAATTATTTTCCCAACAAATAAATTCAACCTTTTATCACTTCTGAACAGGTTTTTATTCTTTCTTTAAAAACATAACATTACCTTCTAAACAACTGCAGTCATTTCTTGTCACTTGGAACCTAAACTGCTTTCTGCTTGACTAGAGGAAAAAAGATTAAAGATGTGTTATGGTAGGTCACTGTACCAATGAGGGTGTTGCTGGTTATTTCAAGTGAGCATTCAGTTTAATCCACTTTTAGCTCACTAGGCAAGTAGAAACTTCATCAGAATCCTGTTACCAGTACCTTTTGAAAACACATCCCCTGTTCTGTCCATTTCCAGCCTCTCACAGTGCTGGACAATGGGTGGGACTTTTTAGTTTAGCTATTTTACATAAGCTAAGGCTAAAAAAAGTGGGACAAAGTGGGAATTAAGAAGGAAGAAAAAAGAGAAAAATCCACAAAAGCAAAAAACAAAGATGGAATTAATGACAGGTTGTTAGATTTATAGCTAGAAATGCATTTGATGGAATAAAGACATTTGCAAATCCCTGGGGAAGGTCTATGTCCAATGACGGACGCTAAAAGACTGATGATGATGATGATGATGATGATGATGATAAGTAATAAAGAATTTTAGAAACTCTCATGTATGGATTAGCTACATTTCAGTACATTCTGAAGGAAAAAAACAAAACAAGATCGGTATCAAAAAATCCAGATATAGGTTTAAAAACCCAGCACCCAGTGCAGACAGCCTTGCTGGAATAGTACCCATAAGAAATGATAGGATTATTCACATAAGAATCTATTACAGACTTAATTATCCACCTTGTTAACCAGTCAAGTTATTTTAAGATGCTACAAAAATAAAATTGTTGAATGAACTTATCTGAAAACTAAAAAACAAAATTATAAATTCAATTTAAATGTATTTCCTACCTTAAAAACATGTTGAAAATTAAACATAGGTTTTTATTGGCCAAATTCGATGTAGCCAAAAAATCTCTAATTTGGCATCTTTCTGTCTCCCAGCTACTTACGTGTCTCAGCTTTGCTCTTTACCTTTACTGTACCTCTGATGCCACTTAGGTACAAAATTAAAGAAAAAGAAATTTTCCACCTGCTAAAATTACTTTTTCCGTGCATTTTGCACTTGATCAGGAAGCTTCAGAAATTTTCCAGTGAAAAATTTGGGCTTATTGGAAACTTGAAACTTTCTTGAGCCCTGCTCATAGTTAGGGGGAAGGAGAGAAGGGTTCGTATTTTTTTCAAGGGTAATAGCTCAGAGTGAACACAGATTGTCTCAGCTGAAGTTCAAACTTAGCTTGCTGATTCAATTTTCCGTGTTGCAAACCAGTTGGCCACCAACACCCCTGTTAAGCTGAGAGAAAGTGTTTAAATGCGTTCCTTTTCTTTAGTTAATGTTTGCCCAATGAGTTTCTAATGATAGTTTGTTCATAAGATTCTCTTTATGTGGATTGTTATCCTTTTAGAGACCAAGAGAAGAACAGGTGGACTTGATTGATAAGCAGCTGTGATTCTCTTTTCATTGTGGTAGTTTGCAAAAGAGATTACCTGCAAATTCTCAAGAAGAGGTGAAATGTGTAACAAATAAAACAGTAATGCTTTGGTTTTGTATCAGAGAATTGCTCAGGGGTTAAAGTGTTGAATTCGAGACTGCAAGTACCTGATTTAATTAAACAATGATTTGAGTTATATCCCATGTTAGATGATGGTGGGGAGGGGGCATGCAGCTAAGACTGGCTGGAAACATTTGTAGTGTCTACTCTCAGTTGATAAAGGGTCAATGAGGCTTGAAATTTTGAGATGATAAGCATTATCATCATTTTGGACTAGTGTTTTCATCTTCATTGTTTTTGTCAAAATGTTTCGGGTTCTTTTTGTGTGAATTCTTCATTTAGTAACCTTTTAGAACTTAATTGATTTTTCTCTTTACAATTTTCCTTCTGTCAGACTAGAAAATTTCCCTAAGTCAACAAACAACTTTGATGTTAAGATTGGTGAATTGTTTCCATCAATTCTTCAATTCATATATAAAAATTGAATGTTATTATAAAGTGGAGAAACTTCTAATCAAAGTTACTTTCCTTTGAGCGTTAGGTAATAATCTTTTTTTTTTCTATTCACAAAAGTGCTCCAATATTTTATATTCTATTCATAGACAAATTCCACTAATTTGGATTGGTTTCAAGGAGTTCATAGAATTGATAGTTAAGATGGAGAGTTTCATTTTACAAAAACAAGAAAATGATATACAAGTATTACTGAATGCAGTATACACCTGAGGAAGGTCAGGGACTACATCGGCTGGATTTTTGTAAAACAAAAATAAACAAAGAAGCTGGGTTACCTTGTAAAGAGCTTGCCAATCAGCAATGGAGGCCTGGGATTGCATCATACGGGAAAGGATGCGCTGAAAAATAAATGGAGAAGGGAAATTTATTGGTGAGGTAAGTAAATTGAAACTTCAAAGGTGTCATATTCAAGAGTCAACATCACATCAAGTACCAGATATTCTCTGTGAGCATTTATGTCATCCAAGCAAGTGACTACACCAGAACTTCATGGTTATAGGGGAGTGGTTGTTAAAGTCTCAGGTCACATTCCTCCCCCTCAGGTTTCCCCTAATTCCTTCTCATTTTGAATTTTCATCAAGAGTTTCTTTTCATTAACATGCTTTCCATAACATATTCCACCTTGATATAATGGTCTTCAGATCTAGAATATACTTTAACAGTACAGGCATGTGTACATGCGCATCATCAGCTAAAATATCAAAATTCAGATATTTTTCTAGCATTTAGATATGAGAAATCTTTTTTGGATATTGAATATCAATTTGAATATTTTTAATGAGGCACAGATATTTTTAGATTTTTTTTGGCAAAATCTTGATATATTTAGATTTTTTGGCAAAATCTTGATATTTTTAGATATTTGATAAATTCAGGCCATGTACTTTTACCAATCATCCAAAATATCAAAATTTTGCCAAATAGTACTTACTTGCTGTGCTGCCATTTGTTTGTCTACTTTCAACAACTTGAAAGTAACACAGTGAGAGAAAAACAAAGAATAGGGCTGTCAGGAATCTTTGCAGATTGCTAACTTGCTATAATATATCCCATGGATATTTTAGATTTCAGAAACACATGTACGTATTGGTTGTTAAGATATAGTAAGATTGTATAACACCAATATCCTGGTAGGGTTATGAATGTCAACATTAGAAACATTTTTCAAAATAATGGTTTTATCTAGGCTCACAAACTGGAAACTCCTTTGTGTCCGTTGATGGCAGACATATTTATTCAATAGCAAAATGTTTGCCATCAAACAAATTCTCTTTTGCTGTTTGAAAAAGCACTTTGTTTTCAGAAAAAATATCAGTCTCATCGATTTTAAATTTTCCATTTTTTTTTCTTTCACTGTTTTATATCTTTACTAAATATAGTGAGTTGAGACTAAAAGTTTTGGTTGAGATTCGTTTTTTTTCAAGTTTGTAGAAGAATTTTTTTTCCTTTCAATTTCAGCTGCTTTCAATCAGGCCCTAGAACCTTCCAGAAATTTGTTAGTTTTTAGAAAAAAAGTCTATTTATAATGATTACTATAAGACTAGATAGGGCACTTATTTTCCGCCATAGAAATGGCAGAAAGTCAGGGTCCAGTTTAACCTCACATGAATTATCTTTAGTTTTTTTTTTGAATAACCGTATTTATTCATGCATAAATTCAGAACTTGATATTTCTCAAAAATGAAAAATTTCCTGAAGAAATGAAGGTCATAATCATTCAACACATCAAAATTTAAAAAAAACAGTTTTTATATTTTCATTTTACCATCCTTGAATTTTTGGTGTGTATTTTCATATTTTGATATAGCATGAAGTGAATGAAGACTTGATAATATGTAGTGTATTTTTTTGATACTTTCCTGGAACATCTAAATACTTTAGGATATATTTTTCATCAATTTTGGATAATTTTCAGGAAAAATAGATATTTTTGAATTTCTTTCACCTCTTTTTTGGATGTAAACATTTTTAAAAAGTTGGCAATGCAGCTCATTTTGTTTTGACTTAGTCATGCGATTTTAAATGTTTACTTTATTCATCAAATAATTTCAGAATCTTCACAACTTAAAATGGTATCAACTGATACAGAAGTTGAAAAAAGGATGTGAATATGAATTTGGCACAGAAATTAATTGAAAAGTTCTACTAGAACATTTCCAGCTGTGCAGAACAATCATTTTGTGAACTTAACTGTTTTGTTCTATATCATAATTCAATAAATCTATATTCTATTTAGTATTAAAACAATTTTTGCATTAAATATTTGAATATGCATTTGAAAAGAATAAAGAAATAATTTTAAAAAAATGTGATTTGATTGACATTTGCAATTAACTGACACTCAACTTAACAGACGATCATTCAACCTTCTTAGTCCATTAAACCAAGGGTTTATTGTATTGGTAATAAAAGAGGATCTAGGAGCAGAGCATTTGATATCAGCTATTTGCTTGACATGCATGTTTTGCAAGGAAAAATCTTCCGAACAACTGCTGTCCAACGTTCATCCAAAATTCTTGACTTTATATCTTGAACTCTCCGAAGTACCAAGACATTGGGTGTCTGGATTAAAGGATTTTAGCCCATTTCATCATATATTCATTGTCCAGCTCAAGCCTTCCAAAGTTGTCCTCCCATCAATGATACCAGTGCTTTGGATGCAGTTTAATATTTCTTTCTTGCATATATTCAAAGATGGGAAAGAGAGGTGAGAATGTAAAAGGAAAATGGTAGTCCTGTAGCAGGAAACCTGAAAGTGTGACTGATGATACTCAATGCAAATATAAAGAGCAAACAAGCAAATATTTAAATATCAACCTTCCCTAAAATGCTACACATCTCATTGACTTTTGACCTTGATCATCAAAGTGGGGTGGGGGATATCTGGCATTTTCATTGCTCCATGAAGGAAATGGGAAATCAGGGTTTCCCATGCTTGTCACAACCTGGTGGTTGGCACATAGAGTCAGATTGTTGTTTTTTTTTGGGGGGGGGGTCACTAAAACATCATGGTGATGTATTGGTGGTGGCAGAAGAAAAGGAAATGAAGAATCTAGGAATAGAGTAAAAATCAAGCAATAGAATAAAAATCTGATTTATTAGTTTAACATCACTGCAGGGAGAGTTGCTCTCATAAATTGGCAAGAATAAAAATGTTTCACTTTTAATGTTAGAGTATTTTTGTGCGTGTGTGTGACTGAGGATTGTAGTTGTGTTGGGCGAGTCATTTTTTCTTTCCTACAAGACTGATTAGCTTACTTTTATCTTCCTTCCACAACCACCAACCCCACCACTATTTTTGCAGAAACCTCTTTTTTTGTTCAGATTTATGGGATTACAAAATGAAATATGTCTAAACTCAAAATATCCTCAGCATAATTAAAAAAAAAGTATAAGCAAATGAATTATTTCTTTTTTGAGGAAAAAAACTGTGAGGCAGGATGGGTTGAATATTTCATTCATTGCACAGTTGGATTTCTAAGTAGGCATATAAAGTTGGGGGCAATAATGTGGAAATTATTGAAATAAGAATTGTCTGTATTCCTAAATAGTGAGGTAAGCATTGCTTACCCACTAAGAATTCTTTATGATTTGAATTATCTATTTCTTTTATTAACATATTATTCAACTACATCTGTCAGTTCGGCCAATACTGAAAATATTTCCCCCCACGTAATATTCTTCCTGCCAAATCAAAAATAATTATTTTGATTTCATCTTATGAAAGATTCAGAACCATCTCCCAAGAAATGATAAATTCCTGAATAAAACTCTTCCTTGAACATTATTTCTACTGCTTTGTGAAGTAAGCAATCATAAGTCTGTTTTTTCCCCAGGAGGAATTAGAAAAGATTTTCTTGAATTTGAAAACCTTTTTCCAAAAAACACTAAAAATTTCCTGTGGTAATTACAGCATTCAACAGTATTGGGCAGACAATTTTTTTTTCAATAGAATGACCAACACATTCTCCAAAGAAAATATGTGAAAATGATACCTTTTCTCAAGTCAATATCTAATCATTACTTCCTCAAACTACTGATATTTCGTGAATGTTAGTAGCTAAAATCTGAAAGCATCAATTATGCCATCAAATATAGTGTGATGAATGTTTATGCAACCCATGATATCACAGGTAGGGTTTATCTAATAGATCAAAACTTTTGTTTACTGAAATGAATTCAGATCTAGTAATACAACAAATACTAAAAGGAAGTAGGCAGATGCCAGAATTTGCATGACACATTTAGCATGTAAACTGATATAGTGGAAGTTGATCATCTACATATGTTCTGTTAAAAAAATTTGTACAAAACATTAATTCGAGGAGTATGCCTAGATAGTTGAGAGAGAATATTTTGGTACCCTCACAGAAGAATTTGTAGTTGACAACTCTTGGTGAGCAACAGTCTCTGTTCAAAAGGACAATAAATCAATTTTCCATCAATAAAATTCAGGAGTTTTTCATGAAAAGAAAGCTAGGAGACCTGCATTGACATCTTCCTTATTTCTGAATGTTCTGGCAATAAGAAAATACTCTAGAGTTCAAAACAAATGATAATCCAAAGGTGCTAGGTCTGGTGGGTATGAAGCGTGAGGTAAAACCTCCCAGCCTAATGACCTCATTTTCTCCAGGGTTTGTTTTGCGGAGTTACACCTTGTTGGAGGAAGACAACAAAGCTAAACATTTCTTGAGTAATGCACCACTGATACACTCAATTTACTTACTATAAAGAACTGTAATGATGCAACCAGGTGTATAGCATAACCTCTTGTGAATTAAATCCTGGTTTTGACATCGGGATTTACTTGAAATAGGATGATAACCACAAAGTGCCCATTTGTTGTTGATGTATATTACTCATTACATATCTACCATAACAATGAAGAAAAGGGAGGTTTCCATTCCTTGGTCAATGGCTTGTTGTGAATGATTGAATGTTGCACTCTATTCCTGGTGACAGTTCATGGAGAAGCAACATTCACTGCTTAGTTTTCTTCCCTATTTGTTTGAGGTATTTACATATAATTGAGCATGATGTTTTATGTTTTTGCAAGGATCTGCTTCCACAAATACTTTCAAAACATTGTCATCAAAAAAAGTTGGTCTTCCAGAGTAAGGCTCATCAGAGAGATCACAGTTATCCATTTTGAATGTACTATTAGAGCCTTTTTAGAATTTATACAGCAAGCAATGACATTCAAAGGTGAAACTAACAAATCGAGTATAGCTGATCCCGTATGGAGGGAAAAGGGAGACCATCTACCCCTGGGGAACAAGGTGGAAATAATTGATCTGGAAGAACACCACAAGATTCGAAAATTGAAAGAGTCGGCCCATATGCTAGGCAAGAAAAACTGCTTCAGTAATCCTAGCATTGGAATGGATACCATATGGGAACCTCTAATAATGAAAGACAGAAAACAGTAACATCAAATACCAAAAACTGTCACCTGAGGTTTAAGGCTCCTAAAAATTAGCACAGGTTGTCCACATGGACACATAGTGTAGTGGTTACAGAATCAGACAAAATTACTGCAAGTAATCTGATGGTTCTAGGTTCCATCCCAGTGTGAGACAATAATAATACTACTATTATCGTTACTTCCCCACACCTACCAGATGATACCTGATGAAGGCCGTAGAGTACAATGGCTGAAACATTGTATGAAAAACAACCAAGATGAGGACAGTCCGAATAATAATAGAAATTGTCAGCACTGGTTGCACAAATTCAAAAAAGCAAAACAAAAAACCATCCAAATTGGCAACTCTATTTTTATTCCCATAAAAATTTTCAAAATGAAATAAAAAAACAAATGAATAATTATACTTAAAAAATAAAAGATAGGCAAAACATTGAAATCTTCTGATAACTGTCAGGTAATAAATGATGTTCCATTGTGAAGTCACCTGTTAGCCTTTCTGAAGAAACTAGTGAAATTGAGATAATTTTCCCAAAATTTAAAGAAAGCTTTGCAT
The DNA here is from genome assembly GCA_963457665.1 of Thysanoteuthis rhombus. Lineage (NCBI taxonomy): Eukaryota > Metazoa > Mollusca > Cephalopoda > Oegopsida > Thysanoteuthidae > Thysanoteuthis > Thysanoteuthis major. The sequence goes on along the minus strand of OY735213.1, from coordinate 13,550,306 downwards.
GCCAAATGGAGAAAATAGTTTGCAAATGGCACAAAGGAAAAAAAATATTTATCATTCTTAAAATTTTTCAAAATGATATTTTACTTATGAAGTACAAAATGACAGAGAGGCTGAGTTTTCAATTCTAAATTTTAAAATGGGGGAATGCCCTGTCATGTGAAGGCAATGAATAAAAAGAAATTCATAAAAATCTCTTGATTTCTTAAATTGGATAAAATATTCAAAATAAACTTCAAATTGATAGAAAAGAAATCAAATTATGATTGAACAAAAAAATTGAAAATGAAAGCGATTTGCTAAGCATGCACCAAAATCTCTCTTTATTTTTTCATTAAACCCACCAAAATGATGAAAACACAAGATTATAAATTTGTTTTCTAATTCATTTTTAAAATCTGTAGAGGAATAAAATCAGTGTTGCCAATTCAGATGTTTTTTGTTTTGTTTTTTTGAATTTGCAAGTCCAGCACTGACAATATTTAGATGTTTTTTTTTCAAAACTTTTTCATGATTTAAAGTCCAGTGTTGCTAATTTAGATGTTTTTCTTTAATTTGTCAGAGACTTCCAGAATTATATAATTGAAAAATCTCATCTGCATTGGCAACACCAAATAAAAGAGTAAAAGTGACATTGCACAACATTTTTAATGTAAAAGTATAGCAGAGAAACATTTCAGAATAAATCTGGTCCCACATACGACCATTTCGAAATATGACTTGACAATCAGAACAGAACCCTGGGAGTACATATATATATATTACTTTCTGGTTAATACTTTGAGAAAAGACATAAATTCAATGCAGCCTGTATTTTGTCCAGTTACTACTCATGTTGACTATCATCTTGTCACTGGAATACCAATATCATTGACATAACACTTGCAAGTGAGGGAATCTGCCTCTTTAACAATTATTGGTATCAAAGTGACCTATAACATAACAATCTAATATAGCCCTAAAATATAACTAGAACTCTTTAGCTAGGAATAGTATGTAACTCGATTGTAAACATTAATGAACTGCTGCTAATCTAATCCAAGAGTATTAATGCTTATACTAAGAGAATCTGATTGTTTTACACTTTTAGAATTTCCTTATGATGATCTCTTATTATGGGAAAAAATCTGCCACAAATGCCTCAGCCTCTAATGGGCATTCTATAATTTTTCTGCTTTTTCAACAAGAAACTGTGGAGTATCTGAACAAAATATTGGAACCAACTCATCACGGGGGACCTGGGGTTTTGAACAGGATGTTTCAAATGTAAAAATTTAAGAAGGAGTCCATAAAGAAAAATTATTCTTACAAATAAATAGGTGGAAATTCAAATACAGGGAAGCAATAAGCAATCCGGCATCTTCTATTTACATTTCAGTCATGGCTTTTTAGCACTCAAATTGTTTAAGACTAAAAGGAAAACATAATTCAAAGAAATTTACCACAGAATAAATAGATAATAGCTAAAAGAAGACAGAGTAAGACATTTTATTCATATTAAAGAAAAACAAAATTGTTTTTTTTAATCTTCAAGGTTAATTTATAATTACTTGGAGTTTTTTTTAATCAATGAACTCTGTTAATCTAGATCTGGATCCCCGTTCCCATGATCCATGCCAGCTCATAAAATATTCAAATTTATAAACCAGAGAAGTTGCAATCCAAAAGTCTAAAATATCTAAACTAATGTCATTCTGAAATTTAACCTGCCTGCATGGCTCAAGATCTAATAGTAAATATGTTGAACATATGACCTGCATTCCCTTGTGTTATTATAGCCACAGAGACATTTGTTAACAGGTCAAATACCTTGTATTATCAACAGGGAATCACTCTGCCTAAATTTACACATTTTACTCCCAGCTAACCTTTGAACTGTAATGTTTGCCAGCAGCTAGACCCAAAATTCCCGGTGATAATCCTGTTTTACTTATGCATTCTATTTATTTATGTATGCTTTTTTGCAATAGGGAGGTTACCAAACTTTTCCTGCATTCATGTGTCAATTGAGAGATTTTCCTGTTTTTCTGTTTTTCTTATAGGAAAAACAAAGGAGAAGATTGTGGCCTGTACTAACAACAGGTTTTACAAATTTGGTTTAGCATCAATTTCAGAATTAGGGTTGCAGGATCATACTACAGTTTGAGAGATTCTTTGAGGATGACATTTGCCAGAATTCTCAGGACTTCTTTGCAAAAGTGAAATTTCAACTGGATTTGTGTTGTTTGTACAATGCTAAAATGTGATTATTTTGAAATTTCAATGCAAGAATACGATTGATGGATCTGCCTCTTTTTCAACCTGAACATATTTACAAGAGGACAATAGGAATTCCCTTAAATTCTATACTAGTTTCAACTTTGCAAGTTTTTTTAGAATCTCATTTTACATATTTACTATCATGGAAATTTATTGATATAATGACTAGTGTGACTTTTTCTATTTGTTCCTCTGTCTGCAACAATGGACTCTTCTTTCTAAAAATAACAATTTTTCTGATAAAAATATCTTCTATACACCATTTAAGGCAATGAACTCATCCATTTGACCAAGTTCCATAGATTTTTTTAAAGAAAATATCATCTCAGAGAAATTCATACATACATACATACATATATATATATATATATACATATATATATATATATATATATATATGAATAATTTCATAGAGATTAACTAGTAGTAGCTAATAAGTGAGTTGTAAGAGCTATTAGTTAATTGACCAATTTCCTTTTTCTTAATCCCTTTTTCATTTTTCCAACTGTTGACAGTAACATATAAAAATTTATCATTAAAAGAAATCCAAATTATTTTCTTTCAATAATTTTCAAGGTATTACATTATTTTTTCCTGCATGCCATTTTTTGTGACTGGTACCATTTGTCTTATGCAGATGAGGAGCCAGAATCATTTTATACAATGTGAATGCACCATCTGTTAATTAGTGTACATGATTAATGTGCTCAGGAACAAGGAATTAATGCTATCAGTAAAAAGAATAATGCTTTTTTAATCTGGGATCTACAAATTCTAACAGCTGAGAATAACAATTTTTTGACTTCTTAAATTCAAACATTTGCCCTTCTAATGTAAATCAAAAAATATAGAAATTTTATATATCATTACATTCTGAGAGCATAGTTGCACAATATTTAGGTTTACAGAGTTTGATTTTTTTCACATGGATCAGTGGGAAAGTGAAAGATATAAGAAGAAAAAATAAAAAGATTAACATGTATTATTTCATTTGAAGAGGGCCAGAAAGCTGACCAGCTGAAACTTAGAGAGTGAAACAACAACATGCCACACCAGCCATTAAGTGAATCACCATAGTATAGTCTAGCAATGCTGACACAATTACATGAGAATCCAAAAAGACCCCAGAAATTATTTTTCCATGAAAAAAAGGCATTTTTTCTAAAAGTCAAAAGAAAAAATTTGAAGAAGTTATTCAAAAATATTTCTGCAACCCTGGTAATATTCATGGGACCCTGGAGGTGTCTCAATCCTGACTTTGAGGAGTAACTGATTTACAATAGTTCATCTAATGAAAAATAGATGATAAAAAATGGGTCAACTTTTGTATCTGATTTTACCTGCTGGAAAAAGGAAAGTGTGTGTGTGTGTGTGTGCTTGTACAGATGCTTCTGCTATTGCTATTACTATTTCATTTGAAAAAGCAATACTCGTACCCAAAATTGATTTTTTTTATCGCTAAAAAGTGTACCCGTGGGTATTTGAACAATCCAAAGCCAAAGACATGTCTGGTTATACGAGAGTTTTTTTAACCCCCCCCCCCCAAATTTCCCCAAATTCAAAAACACATTTTCAGAAGAAGTCTACTGGAGATTTAGGCCAGATGGTGTGTGTGTCTGTTAGTGCTAACACAAAATTGAAAAAAAAAAACAAAAGTTCCATTAAAAAATCTAAAAATTTTCGAAAAAGCCAGAGTTGATAGGAGACATCTAGTTGAATACACATTCAAATTCACAAGGTTCTTGGCCAAATAGTGTGCAGTAGCACCGACAGGGGATTTTTTTAAAGTAAGAAAAAATTCCCCAAATTCCATTAAAATTTTTTTAAAGTAAGAAAAAATCCCCCAAATTCCATTAAGATTTTTCTTTTAATTTTCAATAATCCCAAAAGCCAGTTTTAGATGATGTTTAGTGGAGTTGTCATATGAATTTGCATGGATATTGGCCAAATTGTGTATCCAGTAAAGCTGAACGATGAAAACAACTGAGTGAAAAGGGAAGAATTCTTAGCCATTTTGTACGTCATTTAATCAGTTTGGCGGTTGTTGCTACAGTGATTGAATATCCAACATTATTCACATTCAAGCATCAGTATTTCTGAGATATTCCAATAGGTGACCACTCAAGAACACTCCCTACTTACATTGCAAGATCCTATTTGGTAAGAAAGATTCTTTTAGGATGATATTTGCCAGAATTCTCAGGACTTCTTTGCAAAAGTGAAATTTCAACTGGATTTGTGTTGTGTGTACAATGCTAAAATGTGATTATTTTGAAATTTCAATACAAGAATACGATTGATGAATCTACCTATTTTTCAACTTGAACATATTTACAAGAGGTCAATAGGAATTCCCTTAAGTTACTGTAACCATGGCATGTAGAATTATTTTACAAATGAGTCACTTGAAAATGTTAACAAAATTATGATATTAAGTATTAGCAATCATTTTTTTAGTAGAATAAACATTAGCAGAACCCTCCATTGCTCTGAACCATCAGAAACAGAACAATGGGACACACACAAAGATCATCAAAGCAATATTGCCCATGTCTCCTTCAAATGTTTTTGCACAAGCCCGAATCCCTTACCCTAAAAAATGATTGACAATCAGCTAAACAATAAGAATCAAAAGAAAATAGATGAAACAAGAAAGAACTCTAAGAGTGAATAACTCTACCAATGCCATTGACATTGAAAATTGAAAGTAAATCAGTTTTATGGCTATAATACAGGGGGATAATAGTAAAAAGGATTCCTGATTCTGCCCTGAGGTTTAATCAATTTCTCTTCAAATTATAGTCTACACTTCCATAAAATGTCATGGAAATTTACTAATTTACTATGTGACTACATAAATGTATTGGAAAAATATATCTCAATCATGAAAAAATCTTTAATCTACCCCAAAATTTAATCAAGTCTCCCTCACCTCATTTATTGAGACCTTTCTGAGATACTGTGTAGACAGACATACTGCTTTGATGGAGAAGAAGTCATGGTAAAATATCCCTAGATCATCCATAAAATTTAATGAATTCTTTCTTAGCCCAAGCCCCATCATTCCACAAAATGTCACTGTAATTCATTGAGAACTTAGGGAGATATTGTATAGACAAACAGACAGGTGGAGACAAACTTGAGTGAATACATATACCTCTTCCAACTTTGTTAGCAGAGATAAAAGAAGAATCCATTTTTGTTTAAGGTTTTTGATAACTGAATGAAAGTTGAACATGATGAAAGATGTAAAAACATTTGTCACATGGCTCTAATCACTAGACTATGAAGTGAAAGATCTATAAAACTGCTGTTTTGATGTGTAACCATTCAGTTAGAAGATAATACAATAAAGTAGATGGTGAAAGATTTCAGAAACCTCAGTTATAATGCTCTACTCATCTTCAGTAATGTGGTCTTTCTAATGCTACACTAGTTTCTGGTCTTTTGGCCAAAATCAGGAAAAAATCCTATGTCAAGTTCCAGGGGTTATTCCACCCTCAGGCCATGCCCTACCCCCATTGCATTTGAAGGGATAGGTCAAGTTCATTGCCTGATGCCTGATGTGTACCAAAAAGGGAAGTGCTGAGTGAACAACCAACACATAAATTTGAGGGTCACCATTTTAAACTTTCCTCATTTCACCCTCGTGGGAAAACATACTAATCCAGCCAAGAGCTCAAAGTTTAATACAGAGGCAACAGAGTGTGAACACAGAATCAACATTACCTTTGGGGAGTAATGTTTGATAAACAATCTGTTTAAACAAGTGTAAGTGATCCACTCGAGGTGACCTGCACATGAAATGAATGACGTAATTGAAATAATGATCAAGGAGAATGCAAACTGATGTAGGATGAGTAAACCATGCAAATACAGCCAGACACACACATAGAGAGATTTTTTTCACATAAATATATGCACAGATACATACAAGTATACATACACACACGCACACGCACACACACACACACACACATATACATATACATATAATAACATAAATATATGGTCATAAAAGCACTCACTCACACATATACATGTATGACAAATACATTCAAGTATACACAGATTTCATACATGCATACAAGTGTGTGATAATTTGCATTCACATAAAGATACACTGAAAATATACATATATATGCACATATATACACGCCAAATATAATGTCTGGTCAACAAAGAATTTTTTTTTTTTTTATTATATGTTTTTGCCAAGAACCTTCATGATCTCCAAATGATGTTAGACTTACTGAATGGAGAGATCAAGAAAGTTGGTCTTCACATGAACTTCAGCACAACAAATGTCACCTATAACAAACATATTGAGGACAAAGACTCAATAATCAAAATCAAAAATGCAGACCTGAAAAAAGTAGAACTATATCTATATCTACCTAGGACAATGAATCTCCTCAAAAGAAGAAATCAAGCAAAGAATAACTCTAGAATAGCAAGCTTCTGGTAAAGCAAGCTCAACCTTCACGTACAAAAACATCCTATTAGTCTTAAAAACTGAGAACCATGTGACGTGCACATGAGAGAATCATGCTCAACATCATATGGAGAGATCACATAACAGTACAGTATATTAGAGAAAAATAAGAGCCAGGGATATCAGAGAATCCATTAGAAAATTCAAATGGCAATGGGCTGATCTGTAGCAAGAATGTCAGACAACATGACTCACAACATGGAACCCTAGATATCTGGGACTGGCAAATATAAGATGGTGTGACAAATTAAACAAGTTCAGAACGTATTGGTTCTACAACAATCATGATAGGGGGATTTATGCACAAATACTCCTCCTGACAATGGCATTTGTAGAAGTTATGGCAAATCCTGGGGAAGGTTTATTTCCAATAACAGATGCTAAAGGTCCATCATGATGAAGAAGTCTCAAGTCTTTTCCATATTATCAACTTTTCCACAACATTCTGTCAGATCTACATCTTTTCCGGTCAGATATATATGCTTACATAAATACACAAATGTGCCCAAATAAATCAGCTTTCACGCATGTCTACTCAAATGTCTATATTTTTATACTTGCACCTTTCACAGAATTCTTTGATCAATTGACACTTATTTGCAACTATACCAATACCTCCATTTCCTCAGTACCCTCTTTGTCTTGATTTCTCTATCTCTCTCTCTCTCTCTCTATCTCTCTCTCTCTCTCTCTCTCTCTCTCTCTCTCTCTCTCCTCCACATGTTTTTGAATTGTAACAATACTCTAGAGTAATCATCTCTCTGCACTCTCATATCCTCTTGCAAATTATATCAGGGCCAATATTCTTCTTTTCTACTCGTCCTCTTCCCCCACACCTTTCTTCATTCCCTCTTTCTTTTTTTCCTTCACTCATCCATCTACTTGTTCATTCATTCATGTATCTGTTATTTTTTTTTTCTTTCATTTTTTTGTGTCACTACCCCAGTTTCATTCACATGAAATTTTAGATTCCTTCATTTATTTCCTTCCTATTTATTTGTCAGGTTCATTCACATCTTCCTCATTCAATCCTTCTTTTTCTCTTCCAATTGTGTAATGAAAACTGATCGTCTTCTGTCTGCAGGGAAATTATATCTTGCCTCTCTAATTGTGAGAGTCCACCATATTGATAAGAGTGCCCAGATCTTTTACACTCGATTGTTGAAGTTGTTTTTGTTGTTGCAGGGATCGACCACTGAACTGAAGAGCAAGTGTCTCAATGCCACTGGTACATTTTCTGCAGACCCCAAAGACATGAAATAGAAAGAAAAAAAAATCTGCCCATCTTCAACGAACAGGAGTGAGATACCCCAAAGGGATCTTAGCTCCTTTTATTGTCATTTACCTTCCCCAGAAATCCTCTCATATCATTTCTATCTTTGTCCATTTTCTCTTTTTCAAAATGGATCAGGGCTTTCTCTGACCTATTTACTTTCTTTTCTCGTTTTTTTTTACCATCTTCAGTCCACTCCGCTTGTTTCTCCTTTCTTTCGATCTTTTTCAAAAAAGATTAAAATTCACTTTTTGTCATATCTTCTTGACCATTGCTTGTATTTTTGTCTTTCTATCAATAAAAAAAGATATGTTTATGTTTTCATCTTCTTCCTTACTCATTTCCTCACTTGGACTATGCTACTTCTCTAAAATAATTTTCAGACCTTTCCTACTTACGTTTCTTTTGCTGTCATTTTTTCTTCTTTTATTGCTTCATTCTTTTAATCTCTCGGCTTTTTCTCTTAAATATCTTATTTTATCTCTCTCCACTTGGAATAACCAAACCCTTTGTCTTCCCTAACCTCTCTCTCAACCACTCATCTTTTTGCCCCCCCCATCTCTCTCTTTTTAGCTTGCTCCTATCTTTTTGCTCAGAAAAACCGATTTCATTTTTTTTTATTTATTAATTTTTTCTCATTTTTTCTGAAATTTTGTTTTGATCATTTTTTCTTTCTTTGCTCAAATTTCTTTCTTCTGTTGTCAACCCCATAAACCCTTTCTTTCACACAGAAATAGATCTTTCCCTCAAGCACTTCCTTTGGGATATGCATTTGAACATTTCTATTTATTTGCACATTTTTATTTTTTGCTTGTAAAGTCTTGAACCTATCTGTGTTCTCAATGGACCTTCACTAAACTGTCAAGGGCCTTCGACAATCTTACATTTATTCACATTCTCAAAGACAGCTGAAAAAAAGGTTCACTCCTGTCACCTTCCCTTTTCATCAGCTCAGAATACTGTATTGGTTTTACCCCACCTTAAATCTTTGCCATGTGACATGAAGTGAAGCAAATATTCACGTAAAAGCTGAGCCAAAACCATTACAAGAATTTTTTTATAATAAAACCAATTCACAAGTTCATATCAATTTAGCACAAGAGAATAGCTTTTTGGATAGAGCATTGGATTGGTGATCTTAGGGCATAAAGTTCAAAATTCTTCAATCAGTTGGTACAGCTTAATTTCTAGAGCACATAAATAAAGTGAGCATAGTTTGAAATGAATGTTTAATTCCAAATTGTGATATTCATTCACTCCATGCTAAATCCAATGGAAAATAATTTAACAGTTGGACTATAACTGTTTCTGAAAATATTGGTGTAAACATGGTTGGTTTTGAGTAAGTCTTTGAACACCTGATAAGTTTTTCTCTCTGGTTCAGAGGATGAAAAAGGTAAACAAGTTCTTTAATAGGACATGTTAAGGAGGTTGCATTAAAAATAACACAAAAGATGCTGATAGTGACTTGGTCTCTTTCTGTAACACAACCCACATCAATGTACACATGCTTATATGGAAGAAGAGGACCTATTCCTAATGGAACAGAAAAGGGTCTTACAGACCTAAGGACCAACACTTGAGAACTTGAGGACATAGACAGTGGAGAACCAATAGTACTGAGTAAAACCAAATTGAAATACACTCTCAGCCAACTGGAGAGCGCCAGGACACGATGGAATCTACAGACATAGGTTAAAGAGATTCACTATACTACATGACAGACTCACCCAGCAACTTCAAAGTTGCCTGAATGAAGGCAAGCTACCAGAATGGATGACCAGAGGCAGAACCATACTAATCCAAAAGGACCCCGAAAAAGGGAACCTGGCGAGCAACTATAGACCAATCACATGCTTACTATTCATGTGGAAAATCCTGATCAGATTATAGCTGAGAGAATCTCAATTATATATCGCTGGAAAGAAGAAGACTATTACTAGAAGAACAGAAAGGATGCAAGAGAGGAACTAAGAGGGGCAAATGACTTGCTCTACATCGACCAGATGATCTTAAAAGAAATAAGAAAAAAAAGAACATTGCAATGGGATGGATAGACTATGAAACAGCATACAAAATGATTCCACAGAGCTGGATTCTTCAATGCCTCAGAATGTTCAAGATAATTGAATCTGTGGAAAACTGGAAAGAAGCCACAGGAGAAAATTTAGCAGAGGTGAGTATAAAAAGGGGAACCTTTCAGGAAAACTCTCTATCTCCATTACTATATGTTCTAACTATATTATCACTCAACAGAATCCTGAAAAACAGCAAAGGATACCAATTCTCCAAAGTTAAGGGAAAAGTCAACCACACAATGCACATGGACGACATAAAACTATTTGCAAAGAGGAGGGGAGAGCTTGAGAGGCTCTTCAACAAAGAGAAGGAATACAGTGATGACATCGGGATAGAGTTTGGAATATAAAAATGTGCAATAATAGTAATGCACAAAGGAAGGCTGGGAGTGGCAGAAAGAATTGAACCCCGGACAACAAGAAAATCAGAGCATTGACCACACAAGACTGTTACAAATATCCGGGAGTTCTCGAATGTGATACAATAAAATGGGAAGAAATGAAGGAGAAAATAAGGAGAGAATATGTTTGGAGGACAATGAAAATATCAGAGACCAAACTAAACAGCAGGAATCTCATAAAAGGAATGAACACATGGGTTATATCGGTAGTAAATTACACAGGACCATTCCTTGGATGGACAAAGGAAGACCAGCAAACAAGGAAGCTTATGACAATGCACAAAGCCTTAAATCCCAGAGAAAGACTGTATGTGAAGAGAAAAGAAGGTGGCAGAGGACTAATCAGCATAGAAGACTGTGTCAAGAGGGACAAAGCAAGTCTAGAAAAGTATGTGCAAGAAAACAGTAAAGACATCATGGAGAGTGGTCGAAGCAGCACAACGAACAACAACATAGTAGAAAACAGTGAAAGAAAACAAGGAAAGAAAAATAGTTATAGAAGAAACTGGATAGATACAGGATGTGGCAGATGAGTGATCATGGATATGGCTATGAAAAGGAAACATCAAGAGAGAAACAGAATTGCTCATCATGGCAGCCCAAAACAAATGCATCAGAACAAACTATATCAAAACAAATATCAACAGAACACAGATAAACAGCAAGTGCCACCTATATGGGGAAAAGGATGAGACTTCAAGATGACTTGCAAGAGGACTGAGTACTTGAATGAATAATTTTTGTTTATTTTGTTTTCAGTATTATTCTAATTACATTTTCCTTCCATCACTGGGTGGTCAAATTTAGATGGCCAGAATTTTTAAGATACATACCAGTTCAAGACTGGAAAAGTGGAGGTTTTGAAAATTCCATCAAGCAACATTAAGTGATTCAATTAAACATAAATTGAATTGAAACTCTCATGCTAAGCATCCAAATATATATGTCTCACCACTGTACTGTGCATCATCCTCTCAATCTATTTTTAATGACTTTCCAGTTTAAACACGGTTTTTGAAAAGACAGGTATTTTCTGATTTCTTGCATTGAATCTCTTCAAACCTAATCTGACCTGGGGACATTGAGAAGATGCAGTATACCTTGAATTTGCTGTTTGTTTGCTCATATAGTTTTCTTTTACTCTGGAATCATGACCCTCAGACTGTAATCTGACAGGGACTTATATAGAGATACACAGCTCCTGAGCATGAGTGTACTCATATATGTCAGAATTCAAAGAGCTAAAGTTCTCTCATACCAATCATCATAAAGAAATGTATATTGTTTTTCTTTTGTTACAATCAAAAAACAATAATACAGCAAATTTTACCAGAAATAAACTATTCTGAAAACATAGTATTCATTTGGGTTTTTGCTTTTGATTGGTTTTTAATCATAAACTCTCTAGTTCTATAGGATATTTTGTGATAATGAACTCACTAGTTTAATAGAAGAGTTTGTGAATATATGTTAAACAGTCCAATCGGGAAGATAGAATAACAGAGATTTCAACCAAAGTGGTTCTTGCTTGATTTTTTAAGAACACCTATTTGCTCTAAATTTCAGAAAAAGGTAAATAATTGTAAATAAATACAGAAAATGTTTCAATAAATTACCTCCACCAAAGGATGATTTGGTTAGATAAATTGTTTTATGTAAGATATTTTTTTATTTCTTTTAGAGTAAGTTTAATGTTGTGGAAAATTATAGCATAAATAATTCTTGCCTACAATCAAACAGCACTAATTTTGGTGAAAGTTTCTGATGTAGGTCAAAGAATAAGACGGTTTGAAAGATTAACCGAGAAATTAGAGGAACATAAAAAGAAACCAAACTAAAAATTGGGCGATTTTCTTGCACACTTTGTCTTTTGTATTTTCTGTTTTTTGCTTTGTTCGTGTTCCAAGCAAATAGAGTATTACATGTTTTTTGTAAGAATATGCATTTGGATTAAAAGGTAGGCAGGAAGAATAAATAGTTGAAAGAAGAAGGGGATTGAAAAAGGAAAGAGAGAGTAAGAAAGAATGGGACTGGATTAGAAAAAGAAAAATAGGAACAAAATCAGAGAATTCTGCCAAAAGAAAAAATCACTGAGAAAGATGAACAGAAAGGAAGAAAACATTCAAGAAAGTGAAGAAGAGAATGAGTGAAGAATTTTTAAAACAAGTGATCAGTGAAGAAAGAAAGAAAGAGAGAAAGAAAGGAACAAAAAGAGATAGAGCCAGAGAAGAATTAAGAAAGAAAGAAAGGAAGAGGAAAGAAAGTGAAGAAAATAAGAAATATCAACCAAAAAATCAAAAAAGCACAAAAGACAATGAAGAAACAATGAAAAAAAAGAAAACAGAAAAATAAAAACATTGAAAAAGCTGGTAAAGAGAGGGAAAATGAATAAATGAATGACAGAAAAAGTGAGAGAGAAGACAGCAAAGTAAGAAAAAAAATGAAAGGCCATTGTTTGCCAACAGTTTTACTCTTCAACAAATCTTATTATTATCAGCCTGCATAGAATATGAGATGGTCAAGTAAGATTAGGGACTAATAATTGGAAAACAGAAAATGTTTACAAAACTTTGGAAATGAAAAGACAGAAGTTTTTTTCAAAGAACACAAAAAATGTAGAAAGAAATCACAAAATTCTTCATTTGCTGTGAGGGAAACCAGGAAAATAGCTCACTGATATATTCAGTGAACTGTGATTCACAAGGTTGACTATTTCAAAGGTGACAAGTGGATCAATTCAAACTCTTTTCAGTAAAGAATTTAAAACATGTGAACACCCATGTGGATCATGCTGGACATGAGATTATTTTGCATCAGTTCGATAGTACATAATAATTTATCTGACATGGGAACAAACATTATATAATGAGGTTTTGGAATTGAATGTTCATTGGTTGGGTGCAGATAAATTCTTGTATTTTAAACATGTCAGAGAGGGAAGTAAACAACTGGAGCTCTTTCTAAACAGGAAATAGAAAAATGTATCCAGAAGGGGGTTAAAAATCAAGCAGCAGTACACTGACCAAAAGATTTAATACCACTTATTTCAGGTACATAGGTAGATGAGTATATATACTACTCCATTAATCTATAATAAAAAGATACTAATGAAGGCTGAAAATTTGATGCTCCCTGAAACTCAGGGAATTGAAGTGATAGAGAAAGAATTGGAAATGCATTAGTTGTTAGATGAAGAGTTGCATCCCTTCTTTTTGACTTGATTCATTAATCTCTACCTCCATTTGCTTGTCTCACTTGATTGAGTTGATTGCAGGTGTGTAATGTAAATAGCTCACAGAGGAATTAACAGACTGCAGTGACAGCACCACTTTGGATGGATCAAATACCCAACAATTACTCTCACAACTTAATCTGAAGCCAGAAATTTTTTATCTTTTCCTATCTGGCAGAGGGAAGAGAATAGACCAATTGCATCCAAACATAATGATCTGATCCCAGCCAAGTTTATGAAAAGCTTAAAACAAAACATCTCTTCAATGAAAACAAATATATTATTAAGTAAAAAATAAAACCATCCATTAAGCAAATTAACAACTGCTGTTATAAAAAAAACTGTGTATAAAACACATTCACACCTGTACATACACTGTATGCAGATATAAAAGCACATATAATGTATACATAGACAAACACTATATATACATATAATATATATCCAAACATATACAGATTACTATATGCACACATATACATATATATGTATGTGCCTAATTATAATTGTACACACATAGACATACACACATGTACATATGAGAATAATGTGTATTGTTCATTATTAAAGAAACCTTTTTGAAATGAAAAAAGAGTAAAAAATGGAAAATTATAGTGCCGAGATTTATGATGAGAGTTTAGTCAACACTGAATAACTGTAAATGATGGTGTTGTGCAGAGGCAATACAACTCTAAATAGACATAAAGAGGAGCAAGGCCAAAATGGTCATTAAGACAGCAATAATGGAAGAAACTGAAATAGGAGAATGACTTCACGTTCATTTATACACATACACAGACTTACTCTTTTTCTACTGCTTTTCCTACTCTCTTCAACAATTGATGGATAACAGATTCTGGTTTCACACAGCCATTGGGATTACAAACAACACTTGATATGTGTAATTTGTTATTTATCCTAATTCAGTGCACATTTACATTTTATGTCTTTTGAGAAGTGGTCAGACAATTCAGCTGATATTCTGAGTCTCACAAAGTTGTCAATTTCTTGTTTGATATCATTTATTAAAATTATTGCATGTCACTTGCAAATTCTACTCTTTTCCACACATTCCAGATGTCTTTATCTGCGCATTATATATATATATATATATATATATATATATATATATATATATATATATATATATATATATATATGTGTGTGTGTGTGTGTGTGTGTGTATGTGTGTGTATGTTCATGTATAAACATACATAAATATACAAGGCATGGATAGAAGTATAAGAATATTTTTATATGTACATATAAAAGTATGCCTACATGTTTGTACTTTTATGTATGCCTTGTATATTTATGTATATTCACACATGCAGACACACACATGCATATCATATACCTATATTCACATGTGTGCATACTTAATACATATTTACATATGAATATGTTACTAAGAAATGACTATATGGTCAGATAGAATGGTTATAAATTGCGTTATATTACATTGATACTCTACTTGAAATGAACTCCCAATATTACACAGTGAATGTATCATTCGGCCAAGACAATGTAAATAGATTAAACAACCAAAGAAAATGGGGCTGCTGGAGGGATCAAATCTGCAACTGTTAGAGTAGTCACATCAACGTAGCGTTGCTCTTATGTATTTATTTATATAACGTGTGTATACTTTGTATATATATTAATATAATGTATACACATATGTAATATGAATATATATACATACCTAAATATATATATTATTTACGTATGTAATGTATGTATTTATGCATGTTTACATTTATATATTTATAAAACATTGAATTTTAAACATTAACAAATTTAAACTTGTTTCATGTTATTAAAATTTGCTTTGTTTATTCTGGATGTTATGTGAATTTTTGATGCTTAATATTCGATTATTTCATTTAAATACAAATTGCTGTACAGATCAATTGCTGGTGTAGCATGTTTTAATACAGACTATGATAGATTTGGTGTTTTCTTTTTTCTTTTCAATTCTTATCAAATTAATGGCTAAATGTAGACACAAGGGCAAATACACATTAGAATATTTTTTTTAATCAATTCAAACAAAATTAAGTAAATACATATAGATATATTTTACAGTTTAATATAGATAACAAAAGGCAATAAAAATGAGTCATTAAAAAGAAAGATAAAGTATAATGAAATATGATGATACATCAAATAGTATAAATGTACAAAGTGGAGGCTTATCAACAAAATGCATGTTTTAACAAATAGGTTTAGAAAAAATAGTTTTGATTTTCTATTAATTCATGAACGAGATGGAAAGAAAAATATGTTTGATTTTCAAATAGCTTAATGTTAAAACATTTTACGTTTAACCAATAAAATTCACTGCCAGTCAGAATAAATGTTAAAAACAGAACAAGTTCAAATTTGTTACTGGATGTATTCATATTTGATATTTCTCTGTTCCAGCATCGAGACCTCCATAAATTAATATACGTTGACTTTGAATGCATGCACTTGTTATTTATCATTTCAACATATATATATATATATATATATATATATATATATATATATAAAAATTTAATGGCCTTGGCATTAACAGATTTAATTTTCAAAAATTATCATTATTATCATTATCAGCAGCCTTTTAAGTGTCTGTCTTTGAATATAGACCTTCCCCCCCAAAAGTTTTCTAATGGATTCTATGATATCGCAGATTTCCAGGGGGCGGGGAGGGGGTTCAAATAAATTGTACTGTTTTGATTTTCATTCTGTTTTCAGTTGGTGCATGGCGTTGACCACTTTTTCAGTTTGCAGTGCACTGTTTTTTTTCTTTAATATACTGTGCTGTTTTGTGAGCTCTCTATGTGTTGTTGAGTATGATTCTCTCCTTTGCATGTTGCATGGTTTTCAGTTTGAGAGGTGATCTTTTGGCTAGGTTCTATGTTTCAGCTACATAGTTGACTATTGGGAGAACCATGACCAAATATGTAAAGGATTAGGAAAACTATAGGAGATATATAATAAAATAACTTTTATGTAAACCAAGTTATATTTGCTGCGTAAGTAAAAGAGGATTCAACTGAAATTAAACTACAAGTCAAATGCACATTTGAAGAAAAAGAATTTGATGTTTTACATCAGATGTATAGAGTATAGACAACTAAAGCACATATAATTCAATAATTTTGATTTAAAAAATGTTACATTTACCATTTGAGTAAACTAAAATATTACTGAAAAGATTGCTAGATGAAGTTTCATATTATTCTAAAGCATAGAATATATGTATGTATATATATATATATATATATATATATATATATATATATATATACGTTTACCCTTGCATCAAAAGATGACAACAATATTCAAGTAATTTTGCAATTGCAGTTTCATAAAATCTTAGAATATAAAAAGATATGAAGCTAAGTAAATTCCATTGAGAAATCGTCTCAGAAATATTGTGTATACTCATCTTTCAAATAATGAAATAATCTTCGATGAGAAGTAACTCTTGTATAAAGTTATTTCCCCTTGGGAATTACAGACAAAAGACATACACCTATTTTGAGATATTATATAGGTAGATATAAAGAGAGAGGGGAGGAGAGAAAAGAAAGGGTGACAGGAAAGTGAGCAAGTTAATCTAGATCATACTACATAATATACATAAAAGAAAAATGAGCAAATGTTTTATGTTATAAATTCATAAAAACTTGAAGCAAAAAAGATGGGCACAAAGTTTCCCTTTCTGCAGAATATAATTCTGAGGAACATAAATGTATTTAATCAAAAGCCAAGTACTTGAAACAGCTTTATGTCAAAATCAATTGCACTTGAGATCATAATCCAGTGGTAGATGAAGTGAGCTGAAGTGTCTCCCAGATTTTGTCATAAAATGTCTACCAGTATTTCTGCCTCTTGAATATTGAAGAGTTTACCAGATTATTAACCAGAGTTCCTTCCAGTGTATCAGTAGGAATATTGGTGTGCCATGTAAATGAAGATGAAAACCTTAAATGTTCCAAAGATCTGACAGCATTGTACCAGAGTAGTCATTTAGCAACAAACAAATAAACTTGTGGCTTCCAGTCCAAGACATGTCATGCTCTGCTTCACTGTTCCTAGCAGAAAGGCATTTTGTTAAGGTTTCTTCAGCTTAGCTTGTCAATCCAGTCCTTTGTGTAGAACCACAGGCCACCTATCTTTTATTGTCTTTATCCAGAATAAAGCTTATCAATAATCCAGATATCCTTGTACAGTATATATTTGATACTTTTGTCAGGTAGATTCAAGTAACCAATCAGGTACTTGTCAGGTAATTTCATATCTTTTGGTCATTAGTACACTCTGCTCTCATGTAAGACAAACTTAACCAAGGAACACAGTTGCAGATATCTCAGCCATGATTTTAAGAGCAATAAACTGATCAGTGGGGATTATTCTGTGGTATGGACTCAAGAATTCTCCTTATCCTTTTGAAACCAGCCTGGTACTTGGGTGAAAACCTCTGACTAGTTGGTCTACAGTTCTATCCTCTATCATCTGTGCTAGATGTACTCATGCTGAGATGATTTCAAGTATAAGTTGTTGTATAGCAGGATGTAGTGTCTTAAGGGAAAAGCATTTTGTTTTATTAAATTTGCTAGACATTTTCTCTCCCAAGAGACAATTTATGAGTTACATTGCAAAATCATTTACAATCTAAGTTTTCATAATTAAGCACTTAATTGATAAATACAAAAAAACAATGAACAAATAACTTTTTAAAAAATGCTATAAGCTTGTAATATTACATAGAGCTCTGCTAAATAACTACACGCATTTTTTTTCACATGATTCCAAGATGATATTGTTTCAAAATGTAAAACACAAGATACATGGGAAAAATAAAAGAAGAACATCAGGGACAGTAAGGAGAGAAAAATAGTCATCTAAATAGAGAAAAAAGTGAAGTAAAGAGAAAGAGGATCAAGGGAAATGAGTGAGTGGAAAGAGAGAAATAAGTGAAGGTTTAATGATTGTTTTGGCTTATCATGTATGTATGTATGTATGTATGTATGTATGTATGTATGTATGTATGTATGTATGTATTTATATAAGTATGTATATATGAGGTGTGAACCACAAGTTTGGGGAATTTTTACTGCTGACTAAATATAATATGGACTTTTGCCACATTTTTTTTTATGAGCCATTGTATAAATATCTGGGGCTATTGTGATGGAGACAGTAAAAACTAAATGATAGAGTATGTATTTTTTTTGTTTGATGGTGAAATTCCACAAATTTTGGGGATGCAGCTGGAATTGCAGAATGAATGAAGAAAATAGGACACTTGATTCTAAATTGGTTACTTATTTAGTATTGATCAGATACAGTATTGCTCGACCAACTCATCTCCAATTTTAGAATTATTTTTTTACAGTGAAAAAACTTTGAATAACTCTATTAGTTTCCTCCCTTAACCTTTATTTTATAAATTATTTGGATTAGGATGAGATTAACTAAATATATGATGGCTCATAAATACAAATGCTATTTTTTGATCAGTTGAATGGTGGTGGTATGGTTTCAAAAGCAGAAAACCCGACCTTCAGACTGAATTTTTCTGACAGTTTTCCTGTTTTAATAATGGAAAAATTTTTCTATAATACCATAACAATACTTACCTAGTCAAGAAAACAAAATAAACAGAAAATTATCACACAAAGGGAGAATACATTTTGCTGAGTCTACAAGGAATACCTGCAGGGAAGGAAGGTAGATAGGTCGGTAAGTAGGGAGATATGAGGTAGGTGTATATGGCGCCAAGGATTGTTGACTTGGAAATTGAAAAAAAAATAAACGTCATCGGGTATTGGTGATGATGGAGGTGCTCTTGAAAGGGTGGGGTTGTTTCTGCGACACCACTTTGGGCTTTCTAATTATCCTTCCTACCAGTAACACATTATATTTGGGCAGCAGACAGCAATGAGGCAAAGCTTGCAAGAAATCGGAGGGAAATAATTTAATAAACCTGTGTAAACAACAAGTAAATCATTTCTGGTGTGTGTTGGGTAGGTTAACGGGTGTATGGGCAAGATGGGGGTTGGTATCATACTCATTTCACCACCAACCCCTATCTCCACCACTTTCAAGGAGATTTGTTTAAGCATCTGCAGTCTTTATATTTGAAGCACTGAGAAGCAGTCAACCTGCAAGTTAGAATGATATGAGAAGGTAAATATTGTCCTTATTTTAATAGGGGAGGAGTATAGGTTGGGTGGAGTTGACGACGGACAAGTAAGAAGGAAGGAAAGGAGAAAGGGAGCTTGTCTTTGAGAAATTAAAAGCAAAAAGTGCAATGAAAACTAGAAGGCACTCAGAGAGCTCACCGTATGTCTGCCAACACCACTGTCATTAAAAACTTGATAGAAAAGGAGGATCGGAAACTATGCATAGGAAAATAAGTAGCAATCATATGAGTTACCTCCCTTGCATTTAAAGCCTATTTTTGAACTGACCTTTTTTTTTTCCATAGCTGTCTGCTGGAGAATTATAAAAAATATCTCTCATATGAAAAAAAACTTCTTAGTCCAATACAAAATGTAATCAATCCTTTTTTAGCCCATGACCCACAAAATTTCATTGGAATTCATTGGGAAATTTTGCAAATGAACACATCTTCCAAATTCATTGGCAGAGGTAAAAAAAACAGAAAATGGAAGATTGTCACTGAAGAGCGAGAAAACTGAACAATCCTCAAAAGAAAGATAAAGGAAACTTCTTCAGGGAATGAATAGGAAAGTACACACTACTTTAACATGAAAGAGAAAAAAAGGAAGAGAAAATGATAAAAGAAGGATGGAGAGAAAAAGTTTGTTTTTAGGAGCAAAGGAATGAAAAATAAGAGAAGAATGAAAGAAAAAGAAAAAGGAATGAATGCATATAAAATAAAGTGCTATAAAAAGAAGAAGGAGAGAAAATGAAAGAGAATGAAGAGTTACATTTTAAATCAATATTTAGTAAGTCTGACACAAGGTCAAATGGAGGAGCAAAAAGAAGTTATGTTTTATCAATCTTCCAAGAGTTGGGAGAAGGTTTTCTTGTTACTTTGAGTCCTGGCCTTTTTCTGGGTATGATAACTTACCACTAGATGAATGCAATTGCCTTAGCCACCAAGCAGGTCTGAAATTTACTAAACTTAGCTTAAGTGCTGAATTATTTTAAAAGTTGCAAAATATTGTAAAAAAGTGGCCAAACCTGCTAAACTGATACACAAAATGGTCAACAGCACTCAGAAAATGGCCAAAGTGTTAAAGCATCATATTCGCCCCGAATGGGGGGGGGGTGATTTCCAACCCCAACTTGGCGACAGGCCTGGGTAAGACCCATAACATGTCTTTCACTTATATAAGGGCTCATGTCAAACAATAGACTTCAAAGGATGGTGGTGGTGGTGGTGGTGGTGGTGCTGGTGCTGGTGGTGCTGGTGGTGATGATGATGATGATTTTTTCAAAAAAACTTTTTTCTTTTGCTTTTCATTCTTAAGGGGGAAAAGTGGATTGACAAAAGACTTAAGAAAAGAGCCTTCTGTACCTAAGCAACTGATATAGCCATTTGTAAAGAGAAAAGGTTGCGAAATATTAGGATTAAAAGTGGAGATTTAGGAAGATTTTAATAATCTAATATTTGTCTAACAAAGCAGAAACTATTTCTTGCTTTGCACTAAATGATCACCCAGAGGGAATTTTTTCTGGTCTTCAATAAAGAAGTTTTTGTGCATTTTCAGATTTCTCTTGATGAGCAGTTTACAGAAATAATTTCTCTTTAGTCTTTCATATCATTGCGGATGACAGAAATTTCCGTCATTGCAATACATTTACATTTTATTGTGATTGATGACGACTCAGTTTTATCAGAAGTTTTATCTTGTAATGAATAACTTTCAATGGATTATCTTGCAATTGACAGCTATTACATTCAACACCTTCCATAGTTGATGAGTTAATATTTTTTTTCTTAAGGATCTTCTTATCACACTTATAACAGATGCTTGGTAATATTTATTTTTAACTAGTAAGGATATCTAACATAATGTGGGATTTCACAACTCCTAATAGTAAATCTTGTTGGATAAAGCCAACTATGGCATAATGATAAACAAATTTACAAAGAAAAGCCTGTAAAACCAGTATGTTAATCATCACTCAAGAAGAGGAGATTTTCAGCATATTTTTACTACGAGTACAATTCTATACAAAAAGTGGTTAATGGCACAGGAAAATTCAAATACCAAGTCATCTCTTCTGATCAATCAGAAAAAATATCAATCCAATCAACAGACAGACTTTCAAAGTCCTCTTTTGAGCCACTCCCAAACCAATGCATACATATTCATCTTCATACCAAAGGCTTCAGCTTTTACCAAAATTCTCCAAGACAAGAGACTTTATATATAAAAATCTGACAAGAGTCCCAACCCCATTGAGTTACACGTCTCCAAGAGACAATGAGAAAGGAATGTGAACTTATTTGTAATCATTTCAGTGTATAGAATTTAATTTCCTGAATGTATTTTCTGAATTTGCTGGTCTTACTTTTTAATTTTCTTGGGGAAAAGTGTAGTTCACAATTCTAGGCATAGGACCAAGTTATGAAGCGGGTATGTAAATGTTTTTATTTCATAAAAGCTTTGAATTGAATTCCCATAAAGAGACAGGAAAAAATAATGGAAAATTAAGATATTGAAATACGAATATCTTATCTGTAGCTGATTGTACCAACTTTACAGAGCAACAAAATGGAAATTAATTCATTTTATTGACTGTGCATATTTTCTCTCAAAAATTTTTATGTTGCAAGTATCTTAATATTCTATGATAGAGAAGCAATCATCATTTCTTGAAGGTCATTGCTAGGGTAGCAAGTTTGATCCAAATTAAAGTGGCAAGGGGTGAGATTTCCTAACTTCAAATTGACACAGACAATGGACATGCTTTCCTTATCACAGATTGTCATAGTGCCAACCTTATCATCAATTACAGCAGTGGAAATAAAGTGGAAGGTCAAAAGTCTAGATACCTAATCATGGGCTAAAAGGTAATCCAACCATGTTTTAATAAATATGAACATTCAACAAACAATTTATTAGCTACTCTTCCTGTAGTTAGTATGAGGTATTGAAGACTTCAAATACCATCTAGTTCTAATTAATTAGTGAATGAATCACCAATTAACCAATTTATCCAGGAACTAACCTTATTGATCGATAAAGGTTGGTGAAAGCATGGTATGAATAACTTGCTTAAGACCTAGTTATCTACTTATGGGTTTGAACAGTAATTGCAAAACCTTTACAAGATGATCCATCAAAACCTTTACAAGATGATCCATTGCCCTCAGTCAGTCCATAGGAACTTCTGATGAGCTCCTCACCCCTCTCAGATTATTCTGTTTCCATTCTTCAAATCTTTTTATCTTTCTTTCTTTCCTTCCTTCTTCCTTCCCCAGGGACTGTCTCATTTTTTCTTTTCAATCCATCTGCATAGGCAAATTGCCTATCCATCAACACAGATAGCATCAGTAAATTTTACTGAATTTGTTATTGTAAAAAAGAAATTTTCTTTCTGCACTTTCTCGTCAGTGATTATCTTTAGATCTTTCCACTTTCCTCCGCTTTGTAGGGGGTGACCCTTTTTGCTCTTTCAAACCCATGGTAGCAGTTTACTGGGTTGTGCAGGAACCAATTATGATCTCTTGCTATTCGAAAAAAGACATTCCTTTTAAATTGGAAATGTCTGATTTCTAGGATTAGGCTCCTTTCAATGACCCCTTTGGCTAGTCAGCAAGAGTGCACTTAATGCTAAACAAAAAAGAACAACCACATTTATTTACTTTTTTAAATCCCTAATTTGTTGGCTCTTTTGTTAAAATAATAGTTCTATGGCTACAAGGTATACAGTTCAATACCTACTATCAAATCAGAGAGGTCCTTTAATTATAATTAAATATACTTTAATTATAATCATATATATTTCAATTATAATTATATGTAATTTTATTGTTTGAGAATATTGATATCAGAAAGTTGTGATGAAGAGCAATAATAATATGAAGAAATTTTTCAAAAATTAATAATGAAAACACTTTAACTCAGAATTCAAAAAAACAAAGACTATTATTATTACAACAAAGAAGTAAAAAAAATGATAAAATAATATGAAGATTAGGAGATGAAAGATAACATTATGATGCAGATTTTGACCCTGTCTAGCCATTAGTTTCTGTGACCAAATTGGTGAGGGCATTATCCATGAGATATGGAAACTCAGGTCTTGTCAGAAGTTATTTCTTCATTCCTTCTTCAGGCAACAAATTCTAATAGTCAGAAGGTATTCAAACTTGCAAGTTGTGATAAAAAGCAACAATGAAATAAAAAAAATAGATGAGTCAAAGATTAATAATCACTGCAGGGGGTTTATATGTACTTTTAAACCAGCATAATATCTCAATATTAATTTGGCAGTTATTACATGATACATTAAGTTGTGACAGGGATTGAGAAGAAATATTAGATGATACACTTAATAAGACGATGCAACAGATGTTGGAAAGATTGAATTCAACATAAATTACTCAAAAAAGATTAGTAAACAAAATATAGATATTAGCATTGAATATCATTAAAAGATATTGACAAAGTTTATACAACTTTTTTGTAATTATCCATTGAATGGAGGCGTGAGGTGGCAGAGTAGTCAACAGCAGAGATGATGGGATTAGTTAGCCAAGTTCAAGCTCTGGCTGAATCTATTTGTGTTTACTTCACACTAATGCCCTTGGGAAAGGCATGTATCAATCTCATGTATCCAACATATCATGGGCCAGAGTGGCAGGGTAAAGCTCATAATTCCCCACGTCTTACTTGGGGAAGGCCTGTGTTCAATAATAGATCTTAAAAGGCTAATAAAATAATAAGATAAAAAATGCAAAGTATATGTCTTATGTTTATCATAAATTTGTTGGCTATATAATTATATCAGAGATATCACTATGGAATGATGACAGCATCAGGATTTTAAGAGCTAAGTATACTTTTCTTGTACAATCTTCAAAATACTATAGTTATAATATCCACAACCCATTATCTCTATTGATATTTTACAGATAATAAAGTCCTTTCTTCTGTCCTGATTTCCCATACAGAGCAAATAGATCATGTGCAGAAATTTGCTAAACAAATTTTTGGCCAAACATTGCAAAATTCAATGTTTAATAATCAAAACTTCTGTCTTATGACCAGAATTATTTAATTTGCAAGAGTAGAAAATGATTAAAGCTAAGCAGAATAGCGTAGGAGTAGCTGTTAAGTCAGTTGGTCATGAAAGCTAAAACTTTACCTTAGACATACCAGGTTCAAATGCACTAGGTACTAGAATACAGTTGTAATTACAGTTTCTTTTTTCACAATTGCTAGAATTTACCTTGTCACTATACATGTAATCTTCAGAGCAAATGGGAGTTTTTGATGAATTTGTTCAATAAATCCTATCAGTGGAATTATGGTTTACATAAACAGTCAGTTTTTAATAAGAAATCATCAACTAATGTGTCAATGTCAATATCTGAAGGAAGAAAAGACAAAACTGAAATGACAAAAAAACCCAAATAATAATGATTTTTCTCAGTTGAAGGCATCAATAGACTGTTGGAAATGTTGAAGAGAGCTGGAAAAGTGGTTTGGTGGTGGATTAAATCATAGGAAGGGCAGAGCAAAAGATACACTTGTCTATTCATGGTTACAAAGGGGAGACAGCTGGGACATCTTGAGGAGTGTTACAGTGAACGCCCAATCAGATTCAAGTAGGATTAATCTCAAAGCAAGATAGCAGATATGAACATAAAAGTACCTGAGAGCAGATTCTGTCCTTGGCCATTGGGAATACTTCATCTTTTAACTCTGTTTATTTCTGTGTTTACCTATTTACCACACACTGTCTTTCTGTGTCACTCTCTCTAGTTTCTCTTTCTATTAGTCTATCTACAAGTCTACCACGTTACTTGTTTGTCAATTTTTTGACATATCTCTCTCTCTTTCTCTCTCATTCTCAATCCCTTTCTGTGATTGCCTTTTTGTCTTTCTTTCAGTGAGTCTGTCTCTGTCATTTTATTTCCTCAGTTTTTGAACTATCAGCCTGTTAATCTTGCTGAATAATTTAATCTTTTTTTCTTCTTACTAATATTCAATCAAATCTTTTCTGCAAACTAGACCCTTTCTAAAACATTCTGGCTATCACTCACCAGTCACTCTCTTGTGATTGCCAAGTCTATCTTTCTCTTAATCAGTCTGACACTCTATCTATCCGTCTCTCTGTCTTCATTTCAAGAGTTATTCAGAATAATAATTCCATCTTTGACTTTATCACATTTCACCCAGTGCATTCTTCGATCTTCTACAGTTTATTCCATGATCATTTCTTTTTTTTGTTTTTTTATTTGCATGATGCTCGAGATCAGCACCACAACAATTTGTGGGCAAAAAGGTTCAAGAATCAGTCAACAAAATTATGACAATGAGGCTAGATCAATAAGTCTGCAGCCTGATATGTAGCTATCCAATGAATTTTGATTTTTAAGTCACTGTATAGTGTGCGATCTATGTGATCTATATTCACTAGAGAATTAAATGCATTGTTAAGTAAGGAGATTATGTTTAAAATTAAATATCTTCTATATAAAATAAGTGCTTTTTTCACTTTTGGGCTACAAACTTATTGATGTGCTGATCAGAATAACACACCTGACAACTCTTCTTTCTTACATATGGGAGACAGTTGGCCACACATAGTTTATGCACTGAATTCTACACTGGGCCCACTTTCAGTGGCTTGTCAATATATTCCAACTTTTACACTAACAATTCCTTTATTATTTGTTCTCCATTCTAATGTGGGAAATGTTATAAAAATAACAAGCGTGACCTTTATTTTCCCCTGTCAACAGAAATGGAAGAGAAATATGTATTCACTTGTGTCTATTTATCCACCTGTCTGTCCACACAATATCTCTAAAAGTTCTCACTGAGTGTCAATGAAATTTTTGGTATAGTTGGCCATAGGATACACAAGAATTGATTAGAATTTTAGGTGGATCCAGGAGTTCTCTCCCTTGTTAAGTGAGCATAGACCTTCTCTAAGACTCGCCAGACCTCTTTATCATGGGTGTTGTAGAGCAGTTGGTCATGTCATCTTATATTCTGTCAGCCACGGTTTTGCATGTGATCTTTGGGGGTCCATGTTGTGAGTCATGATGTCCAGCTGTTATCTGCTATTCTCATAACATGACCAGCCCATTGCCATTTGAGTTTTCTAATGGATTGTGATATCTCGGATTTCTTTTTTTCCTCTTATATATTGCACTGTCTAGATTTTCATTCAGTATTTAGTTAGCGCATAGTGCTGACTATTTTTTCAGTTCGAAGTGTACCTCTCGGACCTTTTTGCCCAAAAGGTATCTGCCTATTGTAGCCTAATGGACTGGGCAGCTCTGTATGTGCTCTTTGAGTGCTTTCTCATTCTGAATAGGTTTATAAAACTTATTCAAAAAGAAAAAAATGGTATGTATAAACATTATAATGACTCAAGAAATTCTTATCAAATCCAATATAAACAGAAAAAGCCAAACATTCTTGGTTAATATCGACAAGTTTGTAAGGTTGATAGGTTTTATATTGCAAACAACTCGGATGTTCCCTCAAGAGAAAAGTCCACACATGAATTAATGATTCTTACAAATCATATTAATGTGTAATAGAAGTCATGCTGTGCAGGGATGTCCACATTCATATTTCTGCATTAAGTAAGCATGTTTATGGCCATAGATGTTAATGTGGTTGGCCATACGTGTAGTGTGATACTCAATTACTTATCCAATGTTTTATATACTTCCAATAACAGAAAACAGCTAGATGAATTGCTTTTCACACTTTCTAGCATCCATAAAACCTGACAATATCCCTAACCTGATATGTACCAAGGTCTTCAGGTATCAGAGATGGAATTCAGGGGTCCACAGCAAATTTAGATAGGGATGTATGAGAGGTGGCAATAATCATAATCTGAGATATGGACGAAGAATGAGAAAGAGTAGTGAGGAAGGATTGGATAAGGCCGAATATGAATGGGGAGGGGGAACAAGCAGATAAAGGGGGAGGGGAGAATAGAGAGTTATATGATAAACATGTCTCCACTAACTGACAAGATAGGGTAATGAAAGCCAGATTTAGATACAGAATCTAGCTGATAATGTGGTGTGAATATTAAAGTGATTTTTAGTCTATTGGTAATTGTATTGCTTATGTAACAAGTACCATTTCTTTGTTTTGAATAGAACTGATGAATCTAAAGGAGACAGAGCATTGGATAACTGATTTAATAATACAAGTTTCCCCACTATCCGAAAGTAGAGTTTGGTGATGAAATCTTTTAACTCTCCCAAATACCTTTGCATGAGATTTTTACTACGATCGACAGTGTTACAATGATGCAGAAAAGTATGTTATTAATTTGACAAGAGCACATAGGTCAAGGCAGGTTTGCAGGATAATTTGAGTGTCTATAACAAACTATATCATAGAGAAAAGGCCAGAGGCTAAGCAATCAAGTATACTGTCATATTTCAAGCCTTCCACATCAACTACAGCAGACAACAAACCTCAACCTTGAGACGGGCAGACGTATAAGAAGATTATTTTGGGGGTCTGGGAATACTCAAAAAAGTTTTCCCATATAAATTAATGGTAATTGTTTTTTTACTTTACACTATGTTAGGTAGCAGAGAGAACCTATACTAATACATGCCATTTGTGAAATTCAAGTGGTGTAAAGTGAATTTTAGAAAATTAGAGATACTAATAAAGGATAAATTCAGTCAATCATACAAGACTGAATACTGTACTAGACTAAAATAATTTTAGCAGCAATCATAAGATTTCATCTAATTAAACTATGAAAATTGAAGAAAAATATAGACCAAAGGTAAACTGGAATTGTATCATTTTATAGATTACAGTAGACCAGGTTATATTTTTGTGCACTGTGTCGCAGAGCCAATACTTTCTGAACTTGTCTAGTTCCACCATCTTATATTCTATTGGGCATGGTTTTGCATGTGACTCCAGGTATCCACATTGTGAGTCACAATGTCTAGCAGTTGAAATGATCTTCCGTCATTACATGGTTAATGTATCATTTGGCCTAGATAATGTAAATAGAACAAACAATTAAAGAAAATGAAGCTGCCTCCCTAGAGAGAGAGACAGACAGACAGACAGAGAGACAGAGAGACAGAAAGATTTACTTACATACACTGTGATTATTACAGGTCTTGGATAAAATTCAAAATATGATTTAAGGACTACCTAGTTTTGTTGTCAACAAAACCACAGTAATTGTACATCTATAGAGAAACCAAGTGCTGCCCAAAAGTTAAGGGAATTTGATCATGAAAAAAATTACTTACCATCAAAAATTACTTCTACATTTTCAATGATCAACACCAGAAAACAAAAAAGATGCACATAATTGATTCAACTCCATATATATCATACAAAATGTTTTTTATATCACAAAATATACATGTGTGTGTTCAACCTGGGAGTGGTTTATAATAAATGGCTCTATACAATGGATCACTCCATTCTTTATGGACCTCATAAAATGAACAAGTACTAAGTACATGCAAAATGTTTCAACTATTGAACAGGACTCTTTTTCTGTCTCTAACATAACAGGACCAAGGAAAAAAAACTGTCATCTGTCTCCCTGTAGGGTCTTAACAGATTGTTGTTATTGCACTTGGAAATTGAAATGACATATTTAGAATGATTGATGCAAAAAGAATACATACAGAAACATTTCTAATCTGTCTGAGACACCCTTCAAGACTGTGGACAATTTCCATGTGCCGTCCATTCATCAAATATGCAATGGCATTCTGGCGTTGCTGCAGAATTGTTAAATCCCTCAGTGGCTGCAGGAACCAGGTTCTAAAAAGAGAAATCATTTAAACACAATAACTCAAAAAGGTAGAGAAAAGAAAGTAATAATACTCGGGATGAATTCTCAAATTTTACAAGCACTAGAATCTATGAATAGATAAATTAATGTGATGTTGTGTGACACTGAATTCTGTATAATGTTGGAGAATCAAACAGGAACAGTAGTTTTTGTGCACACTCCAAATTCTTTTTTTAGAAATAGGATATTATTCAAGTGCTCTTTCTAATACCTCATCAAGAAAGATAAATAAGTTTCCTAAATTACAGCATATAATTCACTTGTGATGTGTTGGTAAACATTAAAAAAATCAGGTAAGAAGTACAAACCTGAGCAGTTTACTTCCTATTTGAGATTTACACCTGTTTAGAATTCCTGTAATGAACAAAAAAAGATAAGCATTATTTTTCTAACAAGGTGTATCAAGTTGTTTGTTTATAGCCTACAATGAGATGCTCTGTAAATTCTGTTAACTCTTGTAAATGTGAGCATGCATGTTACAACTTACACCCACCACCTCCACCACTGGTTGGTGCTATCTTGAAACAGTAGGAAACTGTTGCTGTACACTCTGTAATTTTTTTAAAATAAATCCTACAATCCTGAAAAGGTCTGTCTTGAGTTGATTCTGTTGTGTGGATGTGTGTATGAGCCTTAAGTCTTATATTACACAGCCTAATACAGCCTCTCAGGGGAATTAAGAGTCAAAGAACTGCTGCAGATTGTGGATGGTTTATCCTTAATGACAATAAACAACTACTTTTCATCAAGGTATCATAATTTCTATATACATTTCTGTGATGAAATATTGTTACTGTTTAGAGATTCTTGCAAATAAACAAATATGAAGATACTAGTCTGAGAAGGATTCTTGAAAAATATTACAATATTATCTTGTTGTCATTTTGACCTTTGGAAGTATCAGCAGGATTCCTTAAAAGCTAACATTGTAGAGAGATACTACTTCTGTCATTAAAGAGTCCTCTATTCTTTGGAACATACTTTTTATTAAAAGTCTAGCATTTCAGGAATAAAATTTGTAACCTGACCTAAGAGAAAAACTATATTAAAGGTAAATGTCAAATGTTTGGTCAATACTAAGCTGGAAACTTCAATCTTCCATAATGTGTTTCTAATGAATAATATCTTATGATTATTAAAATTCAATTTTCTGATATTAAGTAGATAGATACTTAGTAATTTTGGCTTAGTCTAGTGCTGGACCACAATATCAGGACACCTAATGAGGATAGAATTCATTACATTATCAAGTGGTCTGCTAGACTAGCCTGCTAATCATTGCCTAATAGCAGATGCCCTAGATGTTGATAAAGCAGTATTCCTGTGCAAGCAACTAAAACAAACACCAATGATCAAAGAGAAATAAATATTTATGCAGGAAGGAGAGGAGAGAAAACCACAATATGTTTACCAAACAGACTGAGTCCTTCTTTGGAGGAACTGAGACCAGACTTGTAGGCTGATGGATGACTCTCTTTCTGGAAGATCTGCAGAGCACTACAAGACAAAACCAAAACAAGAAGAGGGAAGAACCACGAAGAGATTAAGGATGAAGAATTGCCAATGGAATTGGTCATTAGTGACTTTTGTTACACATGATTTCATGCTAATTGCATGTCTGTGATGAGACTGAATAAAAGACCTCAGCGCTGTCCTTGGCTGTGAATATTCAATCCAGTTCCAGAATTGAAAAACTTAAGGCAGCCATCATATTTGCAAAGCCAATCCATGGTATGGACAACTAGTAATTATATGTTTACAGAATCAGGATTAGAGAATTATTGAATGCTTCTATTGGTTGTTCCCTGAAATTAGATTCAACATATCTGGTCATGTGTCAAGTGTCCTTGGTTTCCAACCAGGAATTGAAAAAAAAATTCCATTTTGTTTTTTTTTATTTTTATGAAAAAATAAAGATTAGACTAGTGAATTTGAAAAAAAATAATAAAAATGGTTGAAAAGAAAGATTTGCTAGTTTTTGTTCCCTCTACAAACATGTTATCATGTTAAAAAATTTTGCATATAACATGTGTATTAAAAAGTTTCAATTAGGGAAATTCATTTCTAACAAGAAATTAATAAATGTTTGTACATCTCAATGACTACACAAAGGCAATACCCAAGCATTTTGAGATTTCTTTTCCATTGTTGAGTTAGCGAGGTTCATTACCAAACTAAGGTGAAAATATTTTGCTTGTGATAATCTGAATTAAATAAGATTTATTATTTTTTATTTTTGCAAAGAGAAATGGGAGAGTGTTGTACATTGGTTCACAAATCAAATTTCAGTACTCTGTATATTGTTCATTCAAAATCAGAAAAAATGTGATTTTCAGTGGTTGGGAATTAAATAAAGCATTACTTAACCGCAGTGCAATAAAATTCAGTATCATTAATCTAAACTAGGAATTTACTTCAGCGATCTGGCTTAAAATGTGCAGAAAATGTGAGAGCTCAGACTACTATCAATGGCTTCAAAGATTATTATAAGCAAATACCTGCTATTAGTAGCTGGTGGAAAAATCTTCAAATGTGACAGCATTTGTAGCATCTCTTATCAGCTGGGAATATTTTTGAAAAAGCTAACAATTCTCACTCTCATTGCTACATATTTAATCACAGATAATTCTCATTTTAAAAAGTCTATCATCACATGATTAATAGCAGAAAACAATCATAATGAAAGTATATGTAAGAATTAAGCTGATGCCTAATTTTCTATGTAGCATCTGGACAATAGAAAATATAATATGAAATAATAATTCTAAAAGTTCATCCTCTGTTACTTATCAATGTTCTGCAAGTAAAATATCATCTCAGATGTGTGCCTACAGGGTAGAAATGGGATATTTCAACCCACCTCATAGAAGGATTTGTAGTAGACAATTTTTAGTTGTGTTTGTCTTAATGCACAAAAGCTAAGAATAGATGAAAATCACTATTGAACCATTAGCACTTAGAAATGGAATTTGATGATTTGACCCTTAATTCTTATAATTTTATACCTAAAATTGGATCAAAGTTCAGTACTCTGTATATTGTTCACTGAAAATCAGAAAAAAATGTGATTTTCAGTGGTTGGGAATTAAATAAAGCATTACTGAAAGAATAGGCTTTAGCATATGCATAAATATAGATAAAACTAGATTTGAATATAGAAAAAAATATGAACTGACAAATGGCATTTGATGGAGAGCTAATCAGTTTTAAACAGAAAGCCAAATCATTACTGGGAAGTGCTAGTGGCCAAGAGGGTTAGCAGCAGGGAAAATGGAGTTTGTTCTGTGACTGAGACAGACTATGTTCACTTCACACTAATTCACTTGGGAATGACATGAATCCATCCCTTCTTCCTCAGCTATAGGTGAATAACGAGGTGAATTCAGTAACGCTGCTTTTTGGGTGCTTGTCACCCCTGAGCCTATTTTTAAAGTTGCAAAACTTCAAAGAACTTCAAATTCTAGGCCAGAGACAGAGGAGTGTGGAGAAAACTTGTGATATATATAATGCCTGGGTGGGGATGGTTTTGCTACAGCCAGCATAAGAGTCATATTTATTATTCATTTCATTAAAAATATAATAATAAACCATTAATATAATGCAATCACACTGAGCAGAGTCAAATTGAAAACTATTTACCATATTTGCTTGTATACAAGTTGCCCTTGTCATTTTCACAATGACATCTATTGGACAACCAGCTGCTCACAGCAATTCATTCTAGGCTATACATCTCGATTCTTTTGGTGTTTTGCCTCCTGCCCATAATACTGGTACACTGAACCCTATATAATATTTGTATACATATCAAGTGCATTTTATAGGCAACCAAATACTGTAATTTCAGTAAGGCAACAAAAGGGCAAATCTCATTCACAACTGCCTACAAAAAAATTATGACATTGATGTTATAATTATATCTATTTTTTAAATCTTGGCACTATTGATGCTTGCCAAAGGAAGTTGTAATGATCTCTTCACACAAGAGGTATACAATCAATTTTAACAAAATTCTTTCGGGCAATGACTGAATGAAGAATTCATTGGTTTCCATTATTGGTTAACAATGTGTAAATTTTTGAACTGAAGATTTGTATCTTGAATCTCAAGACAGTTTGACAAGGCATTATGGGACACTGAAAAACAAAATAGTAAATCTCTCTCATGAAGAGATCCTTGAGTAATCCTTATTCAAATGTTTATTATATATGCCATTTATCAATAAAAGGAACCCTCCGCATGTTTCATTCTTATCTCTATTTTCTAAGAGAAAAAAAAGCTTATCAGATTCTCTTCAGAGAAGAACCAACTTTTATTGCTTTTTAAATTTGCAATCAATGAACTGAACCCTGAATCTGGTTGCATAGCCTCACAGCTTCCCAGAAGGCAGAGATGGACAAGGGACATTCATTACTTTTTCACTGGCCAATTGTAATGATTTATACAAATTGGCAGAGGGGATATACATTGATTCAAAGAATAATAAACCATGACATCTTTATTCAGAAATGTATTTATTCACATAAAATTGTTTATAATGACTTGATGGGAGACTAGATGATCGTAAGAGAAAGATAAAATGCACATTATAATAACCTATTATTCACAGTTAGTAACTGTCAGCCATAACTGTCGACATAGGTTTCTTTAGTTTTCAAGTTGGTCAGGCTGGTTATGCATGTTTGTATCATGCATTCAGGCTACATTAATAGAGTTGGATGGTTAAAAATCCAAACATTTACTCTGTTATGCATAGAAAAAAATGTTTGTTTCTGTTTGAGTGAGGGGGCTTAATTTGCAATGAAAGTTTATGCTAAATTGGTCCCTTGGTTGCCCAGCAGCATTCACACTTTTTTCCTTATTTGAACTTTTTCAGAGATCAATACCCAACAAAAGGCTAGAGAAGTTTTTTTTAATTGATCAACTGCCTTTTCCAATTTTTAATTGATTACCCCCAACACATCGTGCTGTCAAAGAGACATTGGTCAAATAATGGTTTCTATTGAGTGACAAACCAGACTGGTGCAACATTTTTCTTTCGAATCAGTTTCATCATCTTTGTTTTCTTTATCACTATGTCTCTAACCTACCTAAGGTATCTGTCACATTTGATGACTTTTTACAAGTCATGAGTTTAATCCCTGGGTCAAGTAATGTGCAAGTATATACCAACTTAATAGTGAGGTAGATCAGCATTATAAGCATGGAATGATAGTTATGAACACTGAAATTTCCAAAAAAGGACAATAGACATGACAGATATAGGAATGAGAACAACATACTTCCATAGATTAAATAAAAAGGGTTTTCTATAAGATCCCCAAGAAGACAACAGATATGGAAAACATCTGATGGAAGGTTGGATGATATACCAACTGGAATGTTGTGATGAAGATAACACAAACCTTCAAAACAGATAAAAAATAATCATTGTATAATAAGAAGAACATAAAGATAACACAAACCTTAAAAGCAGATCCAAAATAATCAATGTATAATAGGATAAACATGTTGTTTGAGAAAACCAAACAAAATGCCAATTATTCAAATCTGAGAAACATTTGAGTAAATCAAAAGACTTAGTAGTGTTATCATGCTGTATCAAATTTGGTTGGCTAAAATCTCAAAAACATTTTTGCAATAGATCATAATAAATTGTTGTGCATATTATTAAGCCTAAAGAATGAAGTGAAATAAACTCACAATTTGAGCAATTTCAACTATGGCCAAATTTTCTTTTTCGACATTCCACGCTTATCCCAAAGACTTATAAGAAAAAATCGATTAAATTACAAAACTGATTTGCATGGATCTCAACAATGAAAATATCATATCTCATAAATTAACTGTACTGAAATTTAAAACAAAACTTTATGAGTATTTGAGTTCTGTTAATGCAGCATTCTCCATTGTATATTGACCCATTCACAGTTGCAGGTGGCAAAGAATAGTTATTCATTGCAATATTGCAAAAGTCCTTATCCTTTGCAAGATAATACATTGCAAATATTCCACTGCAGGATAGAAGCCTGAACTTACAGATAGGTTAAGTTCTACAGTATTACTTTCTATAAAAGCACGAAATGGCAATTGTGAATGAAACAAGTAACTTCTAAAAATTTGAGCCAAAGTTTTATTTGAGTTTACAAGTATCTGACAATATTTCAGCTGGAAGGAAACAAAAGCCATTGAATCAAAATCTTCTATTTGTCTTTTATGCAAATAAAAAAAATGGGGGACACTGTAGAGAAATTTATTAGCAACTTTGCAGGAGGTCCTATATATTAGTTTCACAGCGCAATCCTATTTGTCATTTTAGAGACGGGTTTTATGGGTAGTGTCAACTCAAATAAGAATGATGGAAGAAAATAAAATTTCTTGTTTGTGATTGTTTTCATGTTATTTGTTCTGTGAAAAACAAAAACAAAAAAAATGGTCTAAAGAGACATAGATTTTATGATCTGAAATAAAAGAAATATTTATTTGAAAAACTCTGCTGTGGTCTTTTATAAGATTTCCTTCCTTTTTTTCACAATAGCATTATAAATTAAATGTATCTTTATGTAGATGATATAAATTTTTATACATATATATATATTTGTATGTATATATATATGTACACACACACACACACATATATATATATATATATATATATGTATATAATCATGCACAATTTTGTATAAACATAAAGAGAATACAGATTGAATATACTTATATCTGTTTATATTGATATTCACATACTTAGAATATAAATATATATATGCATAGTTTATTCTATTTATGCTGTCTAGGCCAAATGATACATTCACTGTGTAAAAATGGGAGATCATTTCAAATAAGTGTTTCGATATAATATAATGCAATTCATAATCATTCTGTCAGATCATATATTCATTTCTCCATAACATATATGCATATATATATGTATTAAGAAATGGACATATCTGGTCCAACAGAATTAATTATGTATTGTGCTATTTTATATGAAAAACTTGGAGAGCAAGAGAGATGCATACATACATACATGCATACAATATATCTATAATCATTTATATTGACATATTAGCAGGAATACCCAGCATTGCCACTAAGAAAAATAACTTTATAATAACAATATGATTACACAGGGAAAAATATGTTCTTTGATATATTTCTTCTTGTTCAACACAACAAATGAAGAAGAAAAAACATTTCACTGTGAAAGGATTTCCCCCTATGCCAAAAACAGAAAATGTTGACTGCATACGTTTAAATTCTATAAATTTTAACAATTATCATAACTTATATGTCTATGTATCAATTAGTTTGGTGCAAAAATAATTATAGTTTTTTCTCATCAACTTTAGAGCAATATATATCAGCTGAGAAGAAAAGTTATTAATTGAAATAAGAATCTTCAGAATATACACATTTTTACCAACTAGAAACAAGTCTATTTATTGTGGAATAGAATTCTGTGACTCCTGGAATCAATGACTTCTTCAAAGGTGTTTTGAGCTTCTTTCTGGATGTTGAAGTGGCTGAAATGCTTTAAAAAGTGGTAGTTGGTCAGAGAGAGGTCTTGTGAGCAAGATGGGTGAGGTAGAATTAGTTCAATTTCTGAAGGTTGTTAGCATGACATGTCATGCTTTTGTGCTTTCCAATCTGGTACAACTGTTGGATAGTCAGCATTTAATTCCTCTGCTTTCGTTCATGTTTTTTTTCTTTGCAAGGGTCAGCCTCAATAATGGCCTTCAATCACAGAAGGATAATCATGTCTTCAAGGATCTAATCTCTGTTTCAAAATTTTTAGAATCAATGTTGACCAGTATATTCAATGACAGTCCCCTGGCCAAATACTTAGTTGGCATTGGGAGCAGTTTCCTCTGTTTTACAACCCATCTTGAACTCATACAACAAAATTGCTTGAATTTGCTTTTTTTCCATCTTTGATTTGACAGTCTCAAATAAACCAGAATAAAAAAAAAAGAATATCAAGTTCAAAATAACAGTGTTTTTATTTTTGCACCAACCTAATATATATCTCACCATCATATACTTTCAGTCATTATTTTTTTTCATCTTTTATCTTTCAAACAGTCTCCTTGTAATATGATTGCTGTGAGATGATGTTGTGTCATGTCGTTATGAATCAGCCATAATAAATTATCCCTTGGTTTGGTCTCCAGTTATCTCTAAACCTTTTTTCAAAATAAGTTTTGAACTGATTTGTATTATTATGAGATTTCAGTATACTGATAAACAAGAAGTAATTATCCTCACAGTTGTTGATTTTGATTAAATGTTTCAAGCAGTCTGTTACTCACCAACAAGTGAATTTTGCCTTCAGTAAAAGTCAAAGATTCTAATTCAGTTGTACTGTTTATTTCATTTATGGGCTAATATGGTTCTAATCCTTTGTTTATAAACTGTTTCCTCCCTAGGGATTGAACCCAGTATGCCACTAAGCATGTTGCTTTCTATGTAACACTGCACTTCTTGAAACAGCAATCATCTCCCTTCATGATGTTTGTTCTTTTAATAACTTGTATGATTTATGCAGCAATAAGTCAGTAAAGCATCAAGTTATCCTCTTATTTGATCAAAAAGTCTGTGTACATGATATTAACAGAAAAACCAATTCAGCGTACTAAGTACAGAAATTATTACCTTTTGGAACCCATACTCTGGAATGTTATGCCATAGGATCAAGCTTTAAGACACGATAGATTCAGGGTTCCAAAATCCTTGCCAGTAGGTTCATCTTGTAAATTAAAAAAAAATGTTGGTTTCTTAAGTAGATTCTATTTACAATACAAAGTTACAAACCATAGATGCAGTATATTTTAATCTATCAAATTACGGAATAGTATTCAAAAATATTCATTTTCAAATGATTTCCATATTAAATAGCATATAGGTTAGTCTGCAACTGATAAAATACTCTCCAGTATCACCACTGAATGTTCAGGAAATAATCTGTAAATATTTTAACATACAGAAGAGATCTTTTTAATACATATTAGATCCAGAGTCATTATTCAGTCATTTTTCTAAAGAAATAGTGCCTCTTATATAATTTCAAACACAGTTATGAAATAAAAGCTCTTACGAATTCGCCAATGAAATCTAAGGCTGAACTGTTTTTCATTATAATAGATTGCTGAAGGTAGTCTCCTATGAGTTTTAATCATTCTAAGAAATACTCTTGTCAATTTTGGTTCTTTCTAATTACCATTTCCCGCTGGATATTTAATTCCTCACCGTGTAACAGCTTTTGCTAATTACCTAATTGACCTAAAATTGATGAGGCCCTATTCTCCACTAGGAGTCTACAG
This sequence comes from Thysanoteuthis rhombus, assembly GCA_963457665.1. Lineage (NCBI taxonomy): Eukaryota > Metazoa > Mollusca > Cephalopoda > Oegopsida > Thysanoteuthidae > Thysanoteuthis > Thysanoteuthis major. The sequence goes on along the minus strand of OY735213.1, from coordinate 13,511,225 downwards.
GAATGAACAGAAACAAAAAACAACTCAGTTTGCTGATTCTACTTTCCCTGTTGATAACCTTGACACAACCTCACAACTCCTGTACATGAATGAATAGAAGCATAAATATATTTCTTTTAGGTATCAAAAGGGTGAAGTTAATCTTTTTAATTGGAACAATATTTTTATTTTGCTTCTGTCTGTCTGCTCCAACAACACTGATGGCCAGTAATTCCCTCATAGCGTATCAATTTATTTCTACAGATGTATACAACTATATATTCATCCAGAGTTGATCCATCCCAACACACCAAAGGCATCCAAACTCGTGATATATATGAGAACAGTGTACTCTATTCATGACTTTCATGAGAAGTTATATTTGATTGAAAAGTGTTAAAAAACTTAAATGCACTGAAAAGTTTGAAGCTTTTTAGCGGAGAATTTCTATGTTCAATGAATTAAGAAACTCAAAAAATTTTAGCATAAACTGAATATTTTGGGAATCAGATGAAAAATTCTTACTTAGATTCTCTAGAAAAAATTGAAAAAATCTAATTCTTGCCTGAAGGTGACATCAAGTAGAAAAAATCTGCAAATTTGAAATTTTGTTTCTAGATTTCAACAGCTAGCTCTTCACAGTGATGTCATGGCTATTTGAATGATTTCTATACATTCCAAGACAAATTTCAGCAAATCATATAAATTAAGTCCAAAAGGCATTGATCTCTGTGCAAGTCAAAGTAATTTTTTCACAAACATTTTCCAGTAAATATCATCCCTCATGATAAAAAAAAACATTTTATTTTCTCAAACAAAAACAAGAAGTCTTCTTTTTATCCCTGTTTAAGTTCTGAGATGAAGTATGGTCATTATACTATGGATCATCATCATCCTCCTCCTCCTCCTTTTAAGGTCCATTGTTGGGCATAGACCTTCCCCAAAATTCACCAGACCTCTCTATCATGGGTGTCATGGAGCCAGTACTTTCTGAACTTATCTAGTTTGTCATACCATCATATATTTTGTCAGCCTCAGTTTTGCATGTTATCTCTGGAGATCATCGTCGTGAGTTGTGATGTCCAGTGGTTGTCTGCCATTCTTACAACATGAGCAGCCTATTGCCATTTGAGTTTTCTAATGGATTTTATGATATCTTCGATTCCTGTCTTTCCTCTAATCTCCTGTGCCTTCTTAGGATCTTTCCATATGAGGTTGAACATGATTCTCTCCAATGCACATTGTGTGGTTCTCAGTTTGTCAATCTTTTGGTTAGGTTTGATGTTCCAGATCCATAGGTCACTGAAAAAAAATTCTTCCAGGGCTGAATTTTTATTGTATTCATTCACAATCTGTTTGAATTCGAGAGAGTGTTGGTCATAAAACCAGGCTCTCAAGTTCCGTCTAAAATTGTCCCATTATGATTAAAAATTTAGAAGTCAATATAGGGGTATATATGTATGTGTATAAGGTAGCTGGAAAATATCATAAAATGAATCAACCGATATTTGGAACTGAGCCTAAAATCATACACACACACACACACACACACAGAGTAGGGATAGATATCAAGATTCAAATGAATAAAGAGATGGATAAATATGAACACACACAGACAGCTGAATAGGTATAAAAACAGATGTATTGATAGATAATTGGATAGATAAATCTTTAAATGTTATAGCTACCAATGCATGATCTATTTGCAGTGAAAAAACTCTCAATGTAAGGCAACATAAGTATTGTGCTTAGGGACAGCCAAACCACCATGTTTCAAAAGAAAAGTGAGTTATGTATTTCCAATGGAGAAAGATTTGAAGAGGTTTCTATAACTTTATCTCTGATTTACATTCTCTCTTTGTTCTTTTCATGTATCAAACAACTGACAGAGAAAGTGTACATATTTTTAAGGGCTGCTTTCCAAACTAACTTTAAGATTGTAGATATGATTACAAAATAGGTATCTATCCACCTCTGCACAAAAGTAGAATGTAATACAAGGTCAAGTTTAATGTTGAGACCTATACACATAACTTGAACAATGACAAAAATTGCCCAGTCCCTCTAAATAGTGTCATGAAGGTGTCAGGGCAACCTAAGATCCTACCCTTCAAGGGCAATGTGGAGGTGCTCATCTGGATATTGTATACTATTTTTGAGCCACAGGACGAAGTAAGTAACTCCTTTTTCAGATTTAAAAGTTTTTCACATTACATGACTGTTCAGTCTACTGTTTGTACTCTTAGATAATATGACCCAAGTATCTATGATGAGAACAATCTTCTAAACTAATGTATAAAACTAGACCAGTAGCTTTTTGATGGCTTACCAAATTCTATTCAACTCACATTTGAACAAAAGACCTTTCCATAAATTTAATCATGGAAGAACATTAATCTAATTGAAAAAATTGTTTTAAGAAGACCTTTGCACAATAATGGTTCTATTATGTGGCATTCAGTGAATAATAGCTTAAGGTACTTTTCCCCAACATGGTGTTTAAAGAATAGTAACTCCTAACAAATCATCTTTCCACAATTCAAATTTTTTGAGCAAAGTTGCCTTAAAAAAATTTGAAAAAATGAGTTTTCACAGTATAATGTTGCCAGATGATCAAAGGGGAAAAAATTACCTTCCTAAAATATTGTTTCTGCAGATCAGTAATTTCTTTTGGGGTGAAGATTTACCACATTATGATCCTACCAGAATACTAAACATTGAAAGAAACTTTTCTCAGTAGAATCTTTGGAGAATAGTAAGCATTTCCTTGTTGAACTTCATTCTGTTAGCCTTATTCTCTTCTTGTGTTTCTCTCTTTTATTTGAGCATTTCTTGCAAATGGCACTTTTAACAAAGTAGGCAATGTCAAGCCAGTCTGAAGGCCACTGAGGTGAGCCATTGCAATCTAGCATCAAGATGATTCATACTAAAAATAAAATGAAATAAAACACAAGGAGGAAGAAGGACTGTGTGTATGCGTGCTGCTGCAAGTGCCACCACCAAGCACAACTCAAACTGGGGTAACACCAAAAAGAAAAAGAAAGAAAAGAAAACTGTGTGAACTAGGTCAGCAGGCCAAACCGAGGACTGCAGTACCCCTGCCACCATTGCTGACACCCCCAAGCACCTCCATCATGTGGGTGTTATTTACGATAACACAGTCGGTGTCTATGCTGGGTAGCCTTGCATGGATGGAGCAGGCGTAGGTGGATTTCTAGCAGGAAATCCAGACTAGTTTTAAATAAATGATTTTAAGGATAAGATGTAAAATGGAAGAAGTTGTGGGTTGGAAGTTTGGTTGTTAGGGGTTGGGGAAGTAGTATTTCTTCATCCACCTACATCTTTGCCCTTTAATCAGAAGTAAGTTTAACAAAGATTGTTTTTACATCTTAACCCCTGACACCAGCCCTCCTTATGCATAAATCCTGGTAGGTTTCCGACATCATAAGTTTTCAGTGTTAATAAGATGCAAATTGAAAAATTAATTTTAAAAAAGAAATGATCGGAATTTAGAGCTCAATTACTATGTTGAGAGAAGGACTTTCAAACATTGCATTTAAAGTCTCTCTAGATAATAGAAACAAATTATGAACAGTTGAATATTTGTAATAATCCATATAATAAAGATACTTTTCAAACATTTTTAACGGAAGCATTTCAGTGTTTAGAGTAATTTTACTGGCAGATATGAATCATATGATGCAGTTTTCAATATCAGGTTGTTGGATCCATTTAGTACAGGGATTAATATATCCAGCTAAATAACTGGGCCTAATTTTTATGAGAAGCCAGTAAACTTCTCACTTTAGGATAATTTTTTTTTTAAATTTGTCCTTGTTTTTTATGTCTTTCTGCTAACAGAAAAAGATAACATGAAATAATACAATATTTAATTAATAGCAGACTCAATGTCTAATCAACAGTAGCAATGATTTTTCACATCCTGAGTTGAAGTATTTTTATCATTATAATTTTTTTCTTATAAATTTGAGCACATTTTGTCATCATTTTTTTTGTGTTGTGAATCCCAACATTACTAACAATCTATCAGTTGAAATGATGAGGCATCATCAAGATGAGCTCCCAGTGTATAGGATACAAGTTCTGGTATCTTTGGAAGTTACTGCCTTATTTTGATTTCACACTATATTTTACTGGTTTAAAAGGAATTAGCTCAAAACATTATGATAGAAAGTTGAGGAAAATAATCAACATTATTAAAAAATTCTTAAAAACAAGTGAGTGATGACATCTTATTCTATTTTCTATAGAAGTTAATCGTCCTGATATTTTGAACAAATGTCAAAAAAGTGAAAAAATTATGAAGATCATTGCAAAAGATGATGCAAAATTACTATTGAGGCTTGAAAATAGAGGAGAAAAAAGAGCAGAATGAATTCAAATATCATCATCATCATCATCATCATCAGTCTTTCAATGTCTGTCGCTGGACATAGACCTTCCCCAGAATTTGCCACACTTCTCTTTCGTGGGTGTCGCGGAGCCAGTACTTTCTGAATTTATCTAGCTCATCTCTCCATCTAATATTCTGTGATCTCGGGGGATCCATATTGTGAGTCACATCTATCAGTTGTTTGCCATTCTTGCAACATGGCCAGCTCACTGCCATTTGAAATTTTTAATGGATTCTATGATGTCCCTAACTCTTGTCTTCTCTTGGATGTACTGTTCTGTCTTATGGTCCCTCCATGTGAGGCCCAGCATAATTCTTTCATGTGCACGCTGCATGGTTCTCAATTCGCGGATTTGTCTCTCGGTTAGGTTCCTTCTTTCAGCTCCATAAGTGACTATTGGGAGGATGCATTGGTTATACACCCTTCTTTTTAGGATTAATGGGATCTTCTTATTTTTGAATGTTGAGCTAGCTCTGCCAAAGGCTTGCCATCCTAGTGTGATTCTTTGCTTGATCTCTTCTTCTTTTGAGGGTCTCATGGAGATTCATTGTCCTAGGTAGATGTAGTGATCTACTTTCTCCAGTTCTGTGTCCTCAATTTTGATCTTTATGTTTTTATCTCTGATGTGGTTATTGCACATGATCTTCATCTTGCTGAAGTTCATGTGTAGGCCGACTTTCTTGCTCTCTTCATTTAGTTCATCTATCATTAGTAGGAGGTTGTGTAGGTTCTCTGCGAAAAGAGCAATGTCGTCTGCAAATCTGAGGTTGCTCACATACTCGCCATCTATTCTGATTCCTGTACTCTGCCAGTCTAGTATTCTGAAGCTCATCTCGAGGCAGGTTGTGAAGAGTTTGGGTGAGCTAGTATCACCTTGTCTTACTCCTTTCTGGAGCTGGAAGGGGTCCGAGTCTTTATGTAGCCTGATAAAGGAGCTGCTGTGATTGTATATATGTTTCAGCATTTCAACATAAACTGGATCTACACCTTGTCGAGTGATGGCCTCCATGACCTTAGAGATTTCTACTGACTCGAACGCCTTTTTGAAGTCGATAAATGCTATGGCGAGTGGTAGTTTATATTCTGCTATTATTTCTTTCAGCTGATTTATCGAATGCAGGTGGTCCATGGTCGAGTAGCTTCTTTTAAAGCCAGCTTGCTCTCATGGTTGCTTTTCATCATTTGTGATAAGGTTGGTGATGATTTTTGTGAAAAGTTTGTGTACGCAGTTGAATAGGCTTATAGGCCTATAGTTGTTGAAGTTTTCGGGTTACTTTTTTACTACTAGAGAGCAGTGTTCAATTGTCTGGGACTTTACTCTGTTTTAGACACAAGTTGAAAAGGATAGCCAGTTTCCTGGTGATGATTTTACCCACTATTTTGTTCTTTGTTTCGTGATTGAGGCTCATCCGAATCCATTTCCTATTGGGTCCCTTCTTGAAGAAGGTGTTCATGATTTTGAATCCGTTGGCCATTGCAAAGTTTACAAGGTCTTCTCCTCTCTTGTTCCGTACTTTGTATCTGAATTTGCTGACGCAATCTTCATTTCCTTGTCCTACCTGTGCATTGAAGACTCCCATGATGACATTGAAGTGTTTTCTGGTATCTTGGAGTAGGGAGTTCAGGTCATCATAGAAGTTGTCTTTTTCCTCTTGGGTTGATTATGAAGTGAGAGCGTAGACTTGGATTATATTGAGTTTGTATTGTTTTGAAAGTTGTATGGTGACGCTAGCTATTTGGTCAGAGACGGCTTTGAAGCCAGTTACATTGTCTTTGAGGTCCTTATTGACGAGAAAGCCTACTCCACTTTGTTTTACTTTCTCTTTTCCGTAGCTGTAAAGAAGATATTGGCTCCTCAGTTCGATCAGTTCTTCTCCGGGTCTTCTTACCTTACTAATGCCTATGATGTCCCATTTGACATTCTTGATTTCGCTTTCTAGATTGGTTAGTTGCATGTCAGTTGACAGTGTTCTGACATAAAAAAAGGAAACCCGAAAGACCTCAACAACTATAGGCCTATAAGCCTACTCAACTGTGTATATAAACTTTTCACAAAGATCATCACCAACCGAATCACAAAAACACTCGATGAAAACCAGCCACGTGAACAGGCTGGCTTTAGAAGAAGCTACTCGACCATGGACCACCTGCACTCGATAAATCAACTGAAAGAAAAAGCAGCAGAGTATAGACTACCACTTGCCGTAGCATTTATCGACTTCAAAAAGGCGTTCGACTCAGTAGAAATCCCTAAGGTCATGGAGGCCATCAGTCGCCAAGGTGTAGATCCAGTATATGTTGAAGTGTTGAAACATATATACAATCACGGCAGCTCATTTATCAGGCTACATAAAGACTCGGACCCCTTCCAGCTCCAGAAAGGAGTAAGACAAGGTGATACCAGCTCACCTAAACTCTTCACAGCCTGCCTCGAGATGATCTTCAGAAGGCTAGACTGGGAGAGTAAAGGAATTAGAATAGACGGCGAGTATCTGAGCAACCTCAGATTCGCAGATGACATAGCCCTTTTCGCAGAGAACCTACATGACCTCCAACTAATGATAGATGAACTAAATGAGGAGAGCAAGAAAGTCGGCCTACACATGAACTTCAGCAAGACGAAGATCATGTGCAACAACCACATTGGAGATAAGAACACTAAGATCGAAATCGAGGACACAGAACTCGAGAAAGTAGACCACTACATCTACCTAGGGCAACGAATCTCCATGAGACCCTCAAAAGAAGAAGAAATCAAGCGAAGAATCACACTAGGATGGCAAGCCTTTGGCAGAGCTAGCTCAACCTTCAAAAATAATAAGATCCCATTAATCCTAAAGAGAAGGGTGTATAACCAATGCATCCTCCCAATAGTCACTTATGGAGCTGAAACATGGAACTTAACCAAGAAACAGACCCGTAAGCTGAGAACCATGCAACGTGCACATGAAAGAATAATGCTGGGCCTCACATGGAGAGACCACAAAACAGCACAACACATCCGGGAAAAGACAAGAGTTAGAGACATCATAGAATCCATAAAAAATCTCAAATGGCGGTGGGCTGGCCATGTTGCAAGAATGGCTGACAATCGATGGACATCACGACTCACAACATGGATTCCCCGAGACCACATGCGCAACCGAGGCCGGCAAAATGTTAGATGGAGAGACGAGCTAGATAAGTTCAGGAAGTACTGGCTCCGTGACGCCCATGATAGAGAAGTGTGGCAAATCCTGGGGAAGGTCTATGTCCAACGACGGACGCTAAAAGACTGATGATGATGATGATGATGATGATGATGTATAATGTTGTCCTTTTAGGGCTATGTTTAAATGGTCGCTGTTGGACCAATGACTCGGTGGGAACAGGTGTTTTCTTGGTGAAGGGTTTGAGTATTTGCTTTCGGAGCACATCACCCCCACCCAAAGTAAGTGATGTGGCTGAGTCTCTTTGGGCTGATGACCCAGCAGGAACAGATGCTCTTTTGGTATAGTGTTTGGGTAGTTGCCCTTCGAGCACATCAGCCCCACCCAAAGCAAGTGATGTGGCCGGGCCTTTTGGTACCGAGTACGCAGCAGGAACAGCCAGTATAATTTTCAGTGTGCAAACCATGGGGAGTGATGTCCACTACTGATGTGGGTCAGTGACCTTGGAGCTCCACCAGCTCTTAGTATCCATCCCATCTGTTCTTGTAAGTTAGGAATTCTAATATGGAAGAAATGAATTCCAACTTCAGTTAATTAATTTCATAACCTAAATATCTAAAATGAAGTGGAACTATAGAGCAGATGAATTTGGGTATTCATAGAAAGTATCAGAGATATAGCCAGCCACATATGGTTCAAGAGGCATGGTCTGAGAGAAAATGGTGTGGGTAAAGTTCAATGAGTTCATTGGAAGGTCTCAGATCTAGCACAGAGGCCAGGAGAACACAATATGAAGAACTCACATGGGCATAGCCAAGGGATATGAGGTGTATGGAGAGATGTGTAGGCCATCTCAAAGGAAAATTCAACATTCAACGAGATAACAATTACCAAATGAAGGCTGGAGAGTCCATAGCCAAAATGATGTAATAAAACAACTAAACAAGAAATTTAGTCCAAATCAACTGATGTATGATAATTGAAATACCTTGTCTAACAAAATTCAGACAAGAATGATATCCTCAATTTTGTTTTCTTTTCTCTCTAACCATCAGGCTGGGATCAGAATGGAGTATCTTAGGCCTCTTCGTCATTTGCTGCCAAGGGTAAGCAACTTCTAGTTACAGGGGACCAACCCCTTAGGCTGCACCTTCCCATTACACTTAAATGGAAAGGGTTAGGGTCAGGGTCAAAAGAAGAGCATATAGTAATTCATTAGGCGAGGAAAGAGGTAAAATCCATCCGCCGGATATCATCATATGGAAGGAGGCATTGAGGAAGAGGAAGACAAACACAACAAGCTCAACTGCATCTCATCAAATAATGTTTTTGAGTATCAGATAAACTTCTCTATGTTACACTTTGCTTAATCATTTCTTTGAGGTAATAAAGACTTTAAATTTTAAGGGGAAGCTGAATTATCATTGAGACATGGACCAAAGTTCACTCATCAAGTGTTGATAGCTATTGTTTTTTTATACATTTATCTTTTGAACACACACACCTACGCAAAAACTAGGAATTTTTAGTGAAAGATGTATTGAAGAAAATATGCAGCCAAATTATACATAATATGTATATACAGACACACACACACATGCACATATATATGCATAATTATTAAGCAAAACATAGTCTGGCACAAGGCCCTAACAGTGGAGCAGTGAAAATTAAACTTACAACACAAGCTAATTGGCACAAGATTGCAAACTCTCATGCAATCATGGGTATCCAATGTTTATGAGTAGAGAGAGAGATAGAGAGAGATCCTGGTAAAAGATTTTTCAATATCAAAATGAGTGTGCAGGCATTTAGGCAGCAGTAAGACTTACGCATTTGCCATCTTTGTACTAATATATATACATAATTACTTGTTATTTTGAATATGTATTTAATCCTATATTCAAACAAAAGAATCGTGGCCTAATGAATACGTCACTTGCCTACTTATCTTCAGATAGCAAGGTCAAATCATGGCAGAATTCTTTTAATCTTATATACCTGTTTGCTTCAGCATGAACAATAAACAAACAAAAAGGCATAAAAGTGACATGGGCTTTTATATAGTTAGGTATATACATATTCTTGCTTTTAAACAAAATGTATGTGCATGCCTCCCTACACCCCAAGCCCAGTACAGTAATACCACAGTTTGCACTCTAGATTCATTCCTAAAATATGAAGCACTGAACAAAACAGTGCTACAGATTGATCCAACAATCATTTTGAAATATATGATGTTGAGCCTCAATAAAATGGAATGGATTAGTGCTGAGTATTTCATGTGGTAGCTACTTTTTGTAGCTAGAGAAATATCACTAGGTGTTGATGTATATAACTACATGATAAATTATTGTTTATGTATAAGTGTTTATTCTTATAGACATGGCTCATTAAAGAAAGTGTACAGTATACAGTAATTTTGGAGACAATTATGGAGTCTTTTATCATTATTTGTTTTGAAAATTTAACAAAAATCAATTTATAACTAAAAATATCTGTTAGAGAATGCAATAATGAATCAATGCTAAGCTGTAAGAGGGGTATAACTGTACTTGATGAAGTGAAAGTTTTATTATTTTCATATAGAATCTTAAATGATGTCAAATGCAAGGTTAAATAATGAAGAGACATTGTTAAAGTGATGTGGTCTCTGATGATAAGAATCTTTTGATGTCTATAGATTCAGTAAGTTAGAATCAACTCGTAGATGACAAGAGGAAGGGGTTAAGTGTTGATTCTTAAGCACCTTTCAAGATGGAATCTCAAATAAAGTAGAAAAATGACAGAAGCAGAAGGACCACTTGAAGAAGACAGATGTTCTACAAGTGATCAGTACAATGGGAAGATAAGAAAAATTCTAAATCATATTCACGAGAGAAAATCAGAGATGAACAATGAAATGAGTAATCAATTCATCAAAAAATTATGTGATTTTAATTCAACTCACCTCAGTGTTGTATTATCAATAATAATCTGACCCTTTCTGTAAAACAAAAAAATTAATTCATGTATTTTTTTTGCATTGTAATTTGGAAGAGAACCCATTCATTCTGGGATGTGTATTATTTGTAATTTTTCATTCTCTGATTAAATTATAAGCAGGCATTACAATCATTATTATTATTCTATATTTATCATGTATAATTATAACAATACAATTATACAGAAATGATGAAACTATATTAAATATAATAGTCATTATAGTCTATAGAATCTTATTCAACAAAAACTAGTTGATATAAATCCATAAAATTTTCTGTGGGTATGGATTTGATCCCTGGGAAGTGCTTTTAGCAAATTAGTTTTTAAAAACCACCCCCCAAAATATATTTTTAGAGGGTTTCAAATCAGGAGGGTGTCTATTCATATGTTTATTCATCAATGGTAAAAATATTTTTTGATAAGGTAATAAATTTTTTTTTTTCCAATCCTTGGAGATAAAAATCCGTTCTTTGTTAAAAAAAAAAACAAACAATTTTTAACATATCCAGATGTTAATTGGCTGTACATGGATACCTTTCTCATATTTTGATGTAGTATGGTTAAGATACATTTTTTCAAAACACAAAATTTGGGGATTAGAAGGTATGTCAATCACACAGAGGAAACTTTAATTTTTCACTTTTGGGGTCAAAATCAATAAGTAACTTTCATTTTTCAAAATACAAGATAGACTTTTTTTTTTCTTCTCTGAAGTTGAAATCAGGGAGGGAATTTTTTTTACTCTTTCTCTTATCTACAATGGGGATTTTTTTTCCCTTTTAGAGGTCAGATTCAAGGAGAAAGCGAAAGAAAGAGGACAGGAGAGAGAGGAAGTGAAAGAAAACCAAAGAAGAGAGAAAGAAAATAGAAAGCCAAGAGAGAAGGAGCTGAGAAAGAGATAGAGAGAGACAGATCAGTCAGATTGTATTTCTTATGTCACCATTAATTCAACTGGTGTCGCTAATAATGATGAATTTGAATCAATTTATTTTTTTTCAATGGCAAGTCAGTTGATCATTCACGAGAGAAAATTATCAAGTTCATAAAATGTATTACTACATAATTCTTACTATCACTATTTTCCACTTATAGCAGTCAAAATCATCGGGGTATTACATAATTCTACTTTTAAGGTTTAATTCATTATTTTCACTTTTACGTGTAAAAATGTAGGGGGAAATCCCCCCCCTTTTTGGTATCCAAATAAAGATGTGATTTTTTTCCACTTATGAGGGTTGAAATGGAGAGAAGATTTTTTTCACTCCTGGCAGTCAAAATTGAGCAATGGGGGCTTTTTTCCTACTTTTAGAGGTTAAAATCCAAGGGAATTATTTAAAAACTTTTAATTCTCAAAATTGAGGGGAATTTTTATCTTCAAAGGTCAAAATCAATGGGAAGATATCAAAGAGATTTTTCTTACTTTTATGTGTCAAATGTGTGGGAGATCTTTTTTTCATTTTCAGAAATCAAAATTGAAGGGGGAGATTTTTTTCACTTCTAGGGGTTGAAATGAGGGGAGGGTTTTTCTTTCAATTTACATAGATTTTTTTTTTTTACTTTTAGAGGTCAAAATTGAGGGGTAATTTTCTTTACCTCAAGGGCTGAAATGGAGGGTGAAAAGATTTTTTTCAATTTCATGGGGTGAAACCCAAGGAAATATTTTTTACTTTTTGGTGTCAAAATAATGGTGTGATATTTTTTTCCTTACACTTTTAGGGGTCCGAATGAAAGGGAATTTATTTCATATCCAGGGGCCAAAATCTACGGGGAGGATTTTTCTTTCACTTTTAAAGCTTTTAAAGAGTAATTTTTCATTTACTTTTAGAGTTCACAAGAGATTTTTTCACATTTGGGCATCAAAATCAAGAGGGGAGATGGAGGGGACAGAATCCTAGGAATTTTTTTCCACATTAGGGCTCAAAATCAGGGGGATAATTTTTTTTACTCTTTGGGGTCAAAATCGAGAGGGGAGATTTCTCCTCTTTTTTGGGTTTCTAAATTGAGGATGTAAATTTTTTCTCTTTTTGAGGAAATAAATGTTCCTTATCACTCATAACAATTGAGAGTGAATGCTCATTTCCATTTCTAGAAGTCAAAATCTGGTGGAAATTTTCAAAATCCTGGGGTGAAATTTTATCTCATTTTTAGGGGTCAAAATCAAGAGGAAACTTTTACTTTCATTTCATAGACTTTTTTTATATTAATCACTTTTTTATATTAGCAGCCCACTCCTTCAACATCAGCCCTCCCTCTTTTCTAACATTATGGAAAGTGGTATAAGATTATTCTTAAGATTAAATTAATCGCTCTCTGATTTCCATGTATCTACCTTTCTTTTTTGGACAGAAATTCATGCCACCCATTAGGACGAGTATTTAATCTACTTTATATAATTATATGAAAAATATTATCATAAAATGCTAATTTCATAATTATTTGAAAACAAAATCATCTTTAAACTTGTATTCATTTAGTTTCCTTATCTATACAGCTCAAGCCTTCAGTCCATGGTCTCCAATCCATAATACCAGTATACCAGATGCAGTTTTATACTTGGATACTTTTAGGCCAGAAAATCTACTAGATTCAGTGTTTATACTGATGTTTATATTGGGGTTAAGGCAACAAGCCCATATACAACAACAGAATAGTAACAGTGTCGATTTCTGTCACAAATAACACAGACAACAGGAAGACAGCTTATTGAAATCGACTTTTTAGATATTTTTGAAGTTTTTCATCAAGATTTAGATATTTTGGGCTGTGGCTTGATGTCAAAAATTGTCATTCAGATGATTTTTAATAAAAACAAATATCTTTTTATTTTTTCACTCTATTTTAGATGTAAATCTGACAATAAATTTGGCATTTCATATTAGTGATCTTCTGGTTTCTAATGGAAAAGTTAATAATTCCACGTTAGAAATAACTCTGCAGCAAAATAATTGCGAGTGAGTCCCCATAAGAAAATACCTCAAAAGAAATGAAACATTACATTGCTTTATAAAACTACATTATCAAATGCCAAGTTTCACTATTTAACAAAATTGTAAAAAAAAATTGTGAAATGATATTTTTATGAGTATATAACAAAAATTATGCAAAATTTTACAAATACCACTTTGTGCATATAATGAAGATTATGGAGCCCCACCATCATCTACCACTGTATCAACATGGTTTTGCCTGCTGCATTCGAAATCTGAGCATTTTGGTGCCTTTATATTTTAAATAAAAAATCAGCTTTAAAATGCATTACCAATATTCATGTCAATTATCATGAAGTTTATATAAATACTAATTGCTTAGGTATGTGCGAAGACAATAGCAAGTCGCCCTGATGAAAAATGGAGTACTAGACACAAATAAGTCTGGCTATGGTAGGGTTAAACTCCACTCCAACTTCTTTTCTGACTGATAATTACTGCAATTTTTTAATGTTATATACAATACATAAATCCGTAGGTATATAAGAATTATCAGTTTGAGATAGTTGATAAAAGAGCCGTGTCCAATCATATGATCATGATTTCAAATCATGATAGAGAAATGGTAATTGTTGTTTGTTTATGGGGGGGAAAACAAAGTCAACTACTATTTGAACTGGAATTTGACATGTTTTACCAAGAAATAAAAAAACAAAACAAATCTAAATCACAGGTGATGCAGGCATGGATCAGGGAGGAACAGACCGACCCCTGCTCGGACAAAGCACAATTGAAAATATTTTTAGATATCTTGATGAAGACATTTTATAGCAAAATCCAAATAATCCAAAGTGATCATTAACCTTAAAAAAATTATTATTAGAAACTGTCAACCAAAACTGCCAACACAGTTTTCAGTTTTTAAGTGATTTTGGTTGATTGACTATCTATCTATCTATTTATGTACGTGATGTACATACAAACTGTAACACTGGAGCTAGAGGGCTGAAAATTTAAGCATTTACTCTTTATCATATCTGAATAAAATGTTTCTTATTGTTTTTGGAAAATTTTTCCCCAAAATAGATTTCTAAAAGTAGTAGGCTTCATTTATAATGTAAGTTTATTCTAAATTGGTCCCTTAATTTGTGTCTGGCTGCGTTCAAAATTGTCTTTTTGAAAATGTGAACTTTTTTAGTTATCACTGCCCATCAAAAGGCGAGAGGAGTAATTCATTCATGGATCCTCTCTTTTTCAATTTTTAATTGATCACCCTGAATGTGACATGCAGTCAAAAGATGGTGGTCTCATGAGAATTTTTATTGAGTGTCTAAGCAGACCTGTTTTCTTTTCTAACTTCCATAGAATATCTTCCATCTTATTCTTTATAAACTTTTTATTTATTGGTGCTTGGCTCATTTTTTTTTCTCAGTTAATTTTTTTACCATGTTTTTACTGTCAATTTTAGTGCTGAAAACCCACATTTTAAGAGAGAAATGATGCATCACATATTCTCATTTTTCATATATTTAATTCTAACTTTTCCAAATATTTATTTGTAAAAATAATTTTTGCATTTGGATTTCCCCTTTCTTTAAATCATGGATCCACCCCTGGTAGTGTCACAAAAAGTGATATAGATGATACCTGTGATATACAAAATTGGGTTGCACGGTTGATAGAATGATACTACTTTCTTTGAGGAACAATATGGATATGATGTATAAAGAAATGCTTTGAGAAAGAGCCATGACTTCAGAGCCATTAATTAAAAAAGAACTTTCAATGCTACATTTATATGTAAATGTATTGAGAAGAATCAATTGGAAACAAATAGTATTATTATAGAAATAAATGTTGGCATATGTTGCTAAATGCTGTCAAAAATTGCATAAACCACATTACAGGTTTTGAACAAAGCCTGTTCTTTTTCTTAGTTATCATTTAATAGTTTACAAATCAATGTCACATGAGTTACAAACTTATATATTGTGCCAGTTTTTCAACAGCTTAACCTCTTTTGGATCAATATGAACTAGTATTTTATGTTCAACATCTTTATTGCCTGATGCATGTCTTTTGTCAAGTATTTCATAAGATATTAGAAAGTTGAATAATAAGATTGAGAGATATTTATACATAGGGGAGAGAGAGTGAATCCATGCTTATTATGTTATCAACCTGGGCAGTAGCAACAAAAAGATATCTATTGCAAGAGATGATAAAATCTGAAGAAGACATCCTGTACATAAATACGACAAAAATTACTGTGGAATAAAAAATAGAAGAGAGATTCTTGATTCAATTTTTGATTTGACAATCTGAGTCTCAACTTGATCTAGATATTTTGACTGTCTAATCAGAAAGTATAATGTGGGTGGTCCTCAGAGTATTGACTTCTAAAAGCCTTTTCTTTTTCATCATAGATTTGTCACAAATTCACAGCAAGTAGAATGTTTTACTGCCTTGTCACATGACTCCATAATGGTTTAATTAATTCTTTGTCCTCAAGGTTATCAGATATTTTATTATGGTGGGATATCAGGTATTTAAAATGCCCAGTAGGACTTAGAAGAAACCTGGATGTTATTTTGATCATTTTATATTTGCTTTTATCCTTTCTTCTCTAAATTCAAGACGGGAGATGTTACTTATTTTCTCAATTGCACCTGTCGAGCATACAGCTCTGATACCTGACATGTGTCACCAAAATTCTACTTTATGTACATGGGGGAAAAAACTGTTAGGAAAGAAAAATAAATAAAATGAAGTCGGGGCTGCAGATCTTATATCCACCAGATGAGACGCAAAGATCCGGTGGTTGAATCACAGATACTAAAGTCTAACCTTATTTATACTTCTCCAGGGTAATTTGGTCGTAATCTTCGGGCATTTGAAAAATGCTCTTTTGATGTTTTATGAAGGCCTTTAATTTTCTGTCTGACTCTCCTCAGCAGCAGACTGTGCTTACAGGTGCTTCATAAGCATCCCCCCACCTGACTGTAAATTGGGTATTGAATACTGAGACTAACAGGAAACATGACTAAGGCATAAAATCAGGGTTTCTCTCATTGTCAGCATCATCATCAACATCGTCCTCATTATCACAGTTATATTATTATTATCAGTATCATTATGAATATTTTATCATTTATTTTTATTAGATGAAGTATTGAAAATCATTATTACTAATTTTTACGTATTATTTACCTTCACAATATTTTGTAGATGTTTTTGTCACAACTTAATTCAGGCCTAATTCGAACAAGTGGAACAGACCTGAGTTATGTTGTCGTGAAAAAAAACAACTACAATATTAATATAAAAGTGAATAGTCATCAAAAATTATAAATAATGATCATTATATTTATTCCTAAAAGAGTTTGACAAGTTTTGTAATTAATTTCAAGAATCATAAAACCTCATGAAATGTAGAACATATTTTGATTGAAAAAAATCATCCAAGTGAAGTCCAAACTTTGTTTCTTTTAGTAACACAAATTATGAAAATGAATACAAATTGTTGTTCGTATCTATACTCTAGACGTATCAGGTGTTCAACATTGGGAATAAAATGTCAGCCAGTTTCCTCAATTCCCTGCATTTCTCAGTAGGACCCAGGTTGACCATCACAGTACAGGGTCAACAATAATTGTCTTGTCTGCGGGCCTAGAAAGAGCAATCTATCAAATTTTCTATTTTACCTCAATTGTTAAGCTTGATAGACTGCCACTACTTTTCTCAGTGTTCTTGCCACATTCCACAGTTGAATAGCTTCATCCTTACATCACAGTATTAGTGTTATTATCTTAAAAATGATTATGTGACCACTATCATCATAATTACCCAAATTATTAACATCATCATTTTGATCATTAGAATTTTCCTTTTCTTTATCATCATATCAATGGTGCCATTATCAATATCATGCCAAATAAGATGATGTGATGATTTAGACACGGATTACCATAATCATTTTCATGGTTTTCTATCTTTGGTTGTTAGCAGAATAATCTCAACTAACATTAAGTCATTTTATTCATGCAATCATTATTATTTCTATAAACATTCTAATTCATGCATCAGTTTTATTAGAAGTAATTAGTATTATAATCATAATCAGATAAATCATATTCCTCATGATAACTTTTTAAACAATCATTTCCATTGTTAAAGGTTACACTGCCATATTTTTCCACTTTCGCAGAGCATCAAAGCACTAATGTTTATATATATCACTGTTAACACTGACATGATTTTTCATACATTCACCAAATTGGACGACCAGTTGGGAATACCTGGTGTCATAAACAGCAACAAGGTTGTTCTGTGGCCATAGACTAACAGAACTTCTGCAAAGCAGGCATTGGTTCCTTTCTGAAGCACACACTGCCCCATAGAGGATACATGACAGTAAGCTTTCCTAGGAGCTACCATATTTGTCTCAATTGTCAGCAGCAATAACAATGGTAGTAGTGATGATATGTTGTTGCTGTTGTTGTTGTTATTGTTACAGCATTTGGCATCAGCTCAGCTTCAGGAGTTTCCAGAAGGATGACCAAGTAGGCATCCAACAATCTTGATAGGGCTCCATTCCTTGGTTTGGAATCAGGGCTGGATGTCTCTCAAGACTAGAGTGCTCAGTCTACACTGCTATTTTACCAATAAGAGTATTAATTCAAAGTGAAGATAAATAGCCTTGACTGTTAACTATTCCCAGTTATCTGAATTGTCTATTCTACCCCAGTTTGCCAGGTCCTCCATCGTTTCCATCAGACTTTTTGGGATCATCATCATCATCAGCATTCCAACAACAATTAATACAACTCTGTCACCTTTATGTTCCATATTCAGCTTTCTTACAATTTTTACTTGTTTACTTGGCACATTAGTAGATTCCATTATTCCTGAGGACCACATGATTTTTTCTCCTGGCTGATGATAATTAGATCCAATCTTTTGGTCTGGATTGGGTGATCTCAAAATCCACAAAGATTATCCATTTTTCATTCTCTAAAACAGAATATCATTACTTGATAAAATACCAGACCTGACGGAAGTGGGAGTGAAGGGGGAAGAATTTGCAGTCAAAAAAAACAAAAAGATGAAATAGATGGATAGATGAAAATCAAATTGTGTTTAGTTTAATTTGTTTTTGGAAAGTGATTTATGATCATTCTTTCTTTCTTTACACTGTAAGAAAAGGGGGTGCTAATGTGGAAGGAAAAGATGGGCCAATGCAGAAATGCAAAAGGAGCTAACATTAAAAAAAAGCGAGGGTCAGTGTTCAAAAAAGGGAGTAAAGTTAGAAAAGGGGGGCGGGGATAATGTCAAAAAGAGGTGGGCTAAAATTTGGTAATCTTTTGTTAAAGGGATCGGTCTGTTCCTTGCATCCTAAATCATTGGTGCAATTTGCTGTGAAAGATTAAACACATAAATTTCTTCTGCTTTTAAGAAAAAGATGTATTTATATTGAAAGCACACAAAAAATACTTGAAACTGAAACAGTTATTGATAATTATTTCTTTTTAAGAAAAGATGTTTTTCTTTGATGAAAATATTTTTATAGATGATTAAATGAATTAGATTTAAACAAATCTAATTACCTTCTTGTACGTCTTTATGTTAACATTACTTATGAATTGAAAAAATGACCAATGAACTTATTTAATGCTTTCATTTTTATAAATGTATGATTTTTTTTCAACTTATTCAATCTTAATTTGATGTTTTGATACACAGATTTTTCAAATTTTTAATTATTTCTATATTAAATGGACTTTTCAAATCCTAATTATCTAATTAATTGATTATTTTTTTATACATTGATTGATATGAATGAATATACATAAATAATTTCTATGCTGGAAGAATGCTGATTTTTTCTGAAAAACAAAAGAAATTTATGTGTATGATTTCCGATATAATTTTTAAATCTATCAGTTTAACACTTGAAAATTTTGGAAAATTTTCTCATGCAAATCCAGAGATCATATGTGAAATTGTGGCTGTCAGAAAATGAGATGTTTTGACAACTACACAAGTTCAGAAGTACTGGTACGATGACACCCATAATAGATAGACAAATTTTAGCCAAGGTCAACATCCAGTGATGGCCATTAAAAGGCTGATGATAATGTTGTTGATGATTTTCAAAAATATCTCCAGGTGTACACAATTTTAATATCAGATTTTCTCCAATTTTTGTACATACCAATTCCAATGAAAAAATTAAATTTCATATGATTATGATGTTTTTCCTCATATGGTGTTTATTTTTACATATTTGTGCTCTGTGTTATCTTGGTGTAATGGTTATCATACTTGACTATCAACTGAGTGTGGGTTCTAAGCATATCGGATCTTTGTCATTAACTTTACAAATCAATTTGCTTTGGCATGACACTTTGGGCTAAACAAACAAAGAAACCAACACAGTGACGATGGTATTTATATAAGTCGTTGATGATGATGATGATGATGATGATGATGATGATGATGATGATGATGATGATTATTATTATTATTATTATTATTATTATTATTATTATTATTATTACATGAAGTGGGGAAACTTCACTGAACAAATACTACTGTTAGACTTAATATCACTATTATTAAACTGAAGAGAGGAAAGGGCAGAGATTTTACTGTAGGAATTACAGTTGTGATGTTTTTAGACTTGCTTTTCTTTGAATATGTTATTATTATCATTATTTATCAGTCTGTTCAGCAACAGTGCTGAGATAAATGGATTCACCCCAGAGGGCTAGCAATTAATAGCTTTCAGTATCATTCTTCCAGTTCCAACCATTTTATCCAAAGGTAAATGCTGACCCTAAACTTCCTTTTACTCAGAAGAGATGATGTGAAAACACAGGGTCCTTATTTCCACTTCACAGAGGTTGTCAGGGATAAATCCCTGTCTGATATAACCAAACTCCATTTACTGTCTCGTATACTGAATGAAAAGCTTTAAAACAAACGCACAAATTTGTCCCTTATGGTCTACTCTCGGATCCCTGCAGTCACTTACTCTCTTCTGAAAGAATTATTTTTAAAGAGATTTTTCAGATGCTTACTCAATGTTAATCACTTGAATGTCAATCAAACCCTCTTTTGGTCAACCAGCAATAAAATGTTCCAATTTTCTCTTGTCACCTTCTCTGTAAGAAGGAATTATTTTTCTATGACCTGAGACTGTTGTAGCTATATACTCTCCACTGACTCCAATATTGAAGTGCTTTATTGCTTTGGAGAGATAAAAATCAAAGAGGACCCGGTGGGATGACAATGCAACTGACAGGCATGTTAAATGCAAAATGTCATACATGCTTATCATCATTTGGAACCCAGTTTTTATAGCACATGCAAGCGTTTGCTCTTGTCATTATCTATCACTCACTTGAATATAACAATACATATGTGTACGAGAGAGAGAGATAGAGAGAGAGAGAGAAAAGAAGTGACTAAGATAAACTTTTACATACATGAGCTTATAAATATATATGAGGAGAGAGAGGAAAAAACTGAAATAGATGAATAAATAGATATGAACAAACTCAGATAAATAAACTGACATATAGACAGATACATAGATAGATCTACGCAAACAGATACGTATAATTGTATGTGAGTACAATGATATATTTATAAGGTTTATACTAAGAATTGAACATACCAATGCAAAAAAATACGATATAGTTAAAAGCCAGGATATAGACTCCAACTCCTATATATGAGAGTGGATCAATAAGTCTGTAGCCTGACACAGTTATTTGCTGAATTTTGATTTAAAATTTTAATTGATATTATTTGAGCCGTATGACTAATGTAGAGGGTTTGGGTTAGATGCATTGACAAAGAAAGAGATTATGCTGAAAAATACACATTTGTTGGCTGTGTAAAATACATGCTTTTGTCATCATTAATCTGCAGACTAATTGCAGTACATCAATTTCATTTCAAATAAGAGTCTTGATAAAACATAATTCTAATTATACTCATTCTTTCGCATCATATATCAATTTCTTAATCATATATATACATATATATATATATATATATATATATATATATATATATATAAGTCCATAGAAAACCTGCTTCAATAACAGCTGTGGCAATTCCAACAAAGCCATCATCAGATGATGATCTGGATAATTCCAGACATGGTTCGGGGCCAAAGCATTACTAACACTAATCCAAGACATCCGAGCAGTACCTCGCAATACCACCAGCCTTCATTGGTTCTCTGTTATATCGCAGGAGCACCAATTCCATGCAAATGCAGTCTCTACCAGATCAAATAGTTTAGTCAGGTAGGTTGAGGCTGAGATGGTGATAAAACCTCAGCATTTGATTACAATCAGTCATGTATATATATAGATATAAATATATATTGGATTGTGACACATGGCAACAGCCAAATAAAGTGAATTTTGAAACTTTGTTTCTGAGATATTGTATAACAGTATTAAATTGGTAATGCACAATCCTCCAATATCTGTCAGCTGGTTGATTTAAGTACTTGTAAAAGGAGCTTACGTTGTAACAAAATCATTAGTCTTGCAAGCTATTCTGAATTTGTCCCACACTGAATTCGAAAGTGTAATTTTTGGCAAGTATGCACTTGTAAAATCTGAGATACCTTGCAACATACATAAATTTTTAAAAAATGACTCTCAGCAGGGTTAGTTTACTTAGCCTAAACAGCAAAGTGATATTGGGTAAAATTGATGTTAATCTCTAAATAAAAACAAGCTTTTCTTGGATTAAACAGATGAGAGGGAGAATATTTACAAGGAGAATGTCTTGATGTTGAGAATTGGTACTTTGACATGATCAGCCTCTAATTCGATACCAATTCGGTTCTTTTCCAGGTACTTTATTAAACTTCCAGCAGCTCTCACCTGAAAAAAAATTTCAGATATATTCCAAATACTTTGATGCTATAGACATAATTCCTAAAGTTTGCTTTATAGATTGATGGTAACACCAGAACAACAGAAAAAATGAATTCAATATTATGAGCAACTTTTGTAACGACTGATATATAAAGAATTAAGAAGATGTATTGTACAATATACTGGCATAGTAAACCAAAAAAAATGCTCCCTGACATTTTGGTCTAGAATCAGTGTGTAGTATCTGTGTACTCATTGAAATGTATTACACGGAAAAAAAATATACTTATTGCGTTGTATTCATGTGTATACAATAGATTATGAACATATAAATGATTGGCATCTAAACAACATTTCAATTCTTAATTAGAGGTTGAAAAGTTAATTATTTTAGTTGATACTTTAAAACATCAGTATTGTACAATGGGTTTAGACTAGTACTAACTGTTGATCAAACTAATGATGATGTCAACTGTTCTTGAGCAAGAGTAAGGAAGCAAGTAACTCCTTTCAAAGCCATATGGAAGGAGGCAAAGTTGGTGGATGATACCCACATGGCAAGATTTAAACCTTGTTTGCTTAGGTGGGCCACAGTGGGTAAGCTCCAAGAAGGAGCCACCCAAGAAGTGGAGACAATTGGGAGCTTATGTCTTCAAACTGCGGAAACAGACCATCACCCACACAAGGGCCCGGTTTCTAGTATTCTAAGACATGTCGAGTCGTTCTGTCTCCAGAAGGGAAGAACAACCCCCTAAAAGAAACCAAAGAAATTACAAAGACCATTTCAAGGTTTTTTTGTAACTGTTTCAAATCCAAAATAAAGACCAAAGAAGCAGGGAGTAACCAGAAAACAAGATTGGGAAAGGAAGGAGGAAATGATTCTTTTAACATTTCTGTTTTCAAGTGATTTCTATGTGTCATACAAGTCTCTTTTTGCTGTCAAAATAAGAATTTGATCAAACCACATGATTTTAGATATTGGAATACATAAACAATAGATTAAAGAAAAATCATAGGCTTAATAAACAAATAAACTTAAAAAATACAGTCAAAAAGATGAACCATCATGGACTTGTGGTGTGGTGCTAGGGTTGAGTTTCAGAATAAAGATCATGAGCCCCTGCTTTAATTTTTTGCTTCCAGGTGGGCTGGATTCATTAACTTCAACTCTCCAAGAGAAAAATAAATCTGATAGATATTAAATATCATGCATCATTAAAACTGCAATTCTAATAAAGGTGTGTAGAGCTTTTCAACCATTATATATATATATGTATATATATATATATATATATATATATATATATATATATATATATATATATATATATATATATATATATATATATATAAATATATATATATATATATAAATATAAATATATATATATGCATATAGATAGATAGATAGATAGATATATGTGTGTGGGGGGGGTTGAGCTGTGATCCTTCCATCTTGTTGCTGGCCATAATATTTTGGCTCATCATTATATATATGTGTGCATGTATGTATATATATACATACATGTATGTATACATACCTATATATATATATATCAATAGACACATACACACATATATACAAGCATTAGTATATATATATATATATATATATATATATATATATATATATATATATATAATATACATTTACAGGACTCGGTAAACACTGCAGCACATCATTAACCAGATCACATGTTTTCATTCCAGCTCATTCACACCATTTTCTTGCGATATTCATTTTTAACACCAAACAAAATCAAAGGTGAAATTCAAATCAAGTGGAACTTTCTACCAAATAGCCATTTTCTATTGAGAGAAATTAATCATGTTCTGCAAATCTTTTTTATTTGACGTATGTGCATGTAAAGAAGGGCTTAGAGTCAGATACAGAGACTGAAAATGGGTTTCAGGTTTCTGTCTGACTAAGCAACCCTAGTCTATAATGGCACCCTTCACATGAAGATATTATATGAGCTTACATGTATATAAGCAATGGTATAGTAATATTGCATGATAACACCTAAAAACTGATGCCTGCACACATTTTGCATACATGTGTATATAAAATGTCTAGATGAATATACCTTTTTTTCCCCACCTGTAAATACACACAAATATACAAGTAAACATAAACTTTCATGAGTAGACATATATGATCAGTATTTACACACATACAGAGACACACACACACACACATATATATATATATATATATATATATATATATATATATATATGAATATATATATATATATATATATATATATATATATGTATAAAGGAAGAGAGTTAAAGAGGCAGACAGATAGAGGCAGAAAGGGAAATACAGACAGAGAGTGGTGGACAGACAAATAGAGCATAAATTCCTCACTCCGATATGTTTCAATAAACTTTGGTGAAGAGAATGCTTTGGTGATAATAATTTCTATTTGTTTATATTTATTAGGTAAATGTAAAAAAAATGAAGAAGACAAGTATTTGAATGGAAAATAAATTTGGTACTGTTATAAAAAACTCAAGATACTGAGGTGTCCTATCATGTTATCCATGTATCACAAATCCACATATTTTTTTGCCCAGTTCAATTGTCAAATATCTCCGCATAATTAATCCCTGGCATCTTATGATTGTCGGCAGTATACAGAAGAGTCAACCCAGTACATTGAAAAAATTGCTGTAATATCCACCGCCAGTTATGCCCCGTAAACACTGCACATCACATGGAACCTAACCAAGCGACAGATCCGCCAATGGAGAACCATGCAACGTGCGTATGAAAGAATTATGCTGGGCCTCACATGGAGAGACCACAAGACAGCACAGTACATCCGGTAAAAGACAGGAGTCAGGGACATCATAGAATCCATTAAAAATCTCAAACGGCAATGAGCTGGCCATGTTGCAAGAATGGCGCACAACTAATGGACATCACGACTCATGACATGGATCCCCAGAGATCACATGCGCAATTGAGGCCGGCAGAATATTAGATAGAGAGACGAGCTATACAAATTCAGAAAGTACTGGCTCCGCGACTCCCAAGTGTGGCAAATCCTGGTCTATGTCCAACGACAGACATTGAAAGACTGATGATGATGACTTGAAACTGCGGAAATTCCATGGGGGTTGACAACTAGAATTATCCATTATCTAATGTTTTTCCTCTCCTCATCCCTTTGCCTGTATTTTCTCATTCTCTCCCTTATTCCTTCCAACATGTGTTGCTTGTCTGTGTTTTTATTTAAATGTTGTACAAACTTGGATTTGTTCCATATATACCAGTCGTCCTCCCACCTCCATAAACTACATAACTCCCTATTCTGATCTTGCTATTCCAACCCTCTTATTTAAAAAACTACTTAACTTTCTTTTCTACCTTCTCCATTCATAGCTTCTAATTAAATGACATAACTTTATTTCTCCACTTCTTCTAGATATCCTATTGAAATACTTACCTTTTTTTTCCGTCCAGTTTCCTCCCACCCTCTCATTAAACTTTATAAACTTACCTTAATGTTACTACTGAAAGCATAATATTTGAATGCAGGGAAGAACAAGTAGAATAATATTACAAATGAGATGATTTTTATGTATCAAAATTCAGTTTTATACTTCAAATAGAGAATCTGGAAAAAGCCATAAAGAATTATACACTCACCATGCAGACATTCTCGAATGGAATCAGTGAAGAAAGGTACAAACTGCGTTCATTTTCAAGAAAATGTTTTGGCATCGAAGGTAGATCTGTTGACAAGAGTCTTCGTTTGCAAACTTCAAAGGCTAAAAGCAAAAATTTGGTGATTATTCAAAAATTAGTTTTCTTTTTCATTTTTAAGCAATAAACTTGCTTGAGAAACTATTCCTGAAAAAATAATGATAAGTCTCAATAACGGGAGATTTCCAAAGATCAAAATATAAACAAAATCAATTTTACTTTTTTATTTTTCATCAAATACTAATTTCCAATAGGAATAGCCTTTATGTCTTATGATTGTGTCCGATGGATAAAGTTCTTGTATTCAGTTTCATTTTGTAAATATTGAGAAGTTTTTGCTTTGGTTCAGAGTTTTTTTCTCATATATATATATATATATATATATATATATATATATATATATATACACATAAATAAGAAAAACATCTTGCCTGGTGAGTATATCTCACTGAGAATCCAGACTTCATCACTGAAGTGAATATCTAATGCCATCCTGCAGTGTAGACATCTAGTATAAAAGAGAATCATCGGAGCGGTTAGAGCTACCTGTGGTTTTCTGAAATTGCCTGGGGACAAGCTGGGGTTTAGACAATTATCTTTAAATATGTCTATGCCTATCTTGATGTACAGTAAATAAGAAAAGACACAGCATTATAGATATTTTTGGTAGGGAAGAAACAGGTCTCTGTATACACAGGTATGAGAGCTTTTCATACATTGACTTAGTATGTAATATGCTTTGCATACTTTATTTTTATGTAGAGATTACAAATGCTCATAAATCTACATGTTGTTAATCCTCTTAGGGGATTAAAAACTTGTTGATCCCTTAAATTCTGATGAAGAAAACTCACTCAACATAATCTACAATTACTTTTCCCATGGTGCCATAGAACCTGCTAATGACAAGTCATGGTTCAAACTGGTAACAGAGCAAAGGAAAAATCATGTTCATGCCTTACCAAAAAGCCATTAGAATGAATCAATGCAAGCAGCAGATGATCAAATCCCAAAACTTTTCATAATGTCTTATCCATGAGGCTATTCTAATTCCAACTTAATCCACTGCGAATACAGGCATAAATATTAATTAATGCTATCTAAGAACGAAGACAGAACAAATTTTGCCTAACCCAATATTTATATATATGTATTAAGAAATGGATATATCATCTGACAGAATGATTATAAATTGCATTATATCATATTGAAATTATTGTCAATCGTTACATGGTCAGTATATCACTTGGCCTAAACAACATAAATAGAATAAACAATTTAAGTACATGAGGCTGCTGCAGGAATCAAACCTATGCTGCTCTTACCATTGAGCTGAACAGTCGCCAGGTCTATATCTGCTCTATTTGTTTCTTTCAACGTGAACTTGTGACCAATTCCTGCAGCAGCCCCATTTTCTTTAATTGTTTATTCTATTTACATTGTCTGGGCCAAGTGATATTGTAAGCGTGTAATGATGGGTGATAATTTCAATATGATATAAAGATTTATAATCATTAACCGTGTAATGATAGGAGATGATATCAAATAAGAGTTTCAATATAATATAATGCAATTTATAATCATATATATATACATATATATATATATATATATATATATATATATATATATATATACACACTGTAATTATTTGTTTATAATATAAACACCTAATTTTCGGCTTCAGAAATTCGGATAAACATCTTGCACTGAGCTTTCAGAATTTGTAACAACTGAGTTTAACCTTTGTTCAACTTTTAACCTGGTTCGTATCAACTAAAAATAAGATTTTATACAATTTATATCATGTTTTAAAATACAGATGTTGTTGTCTTTTTTTCTAAAAGATGTGAACAATTCTCAAGTTTTCTTAGTCCAAAATTTTGTTGAAGAAATCAAAAACAAATTTTCATTTATCATAAAGTAGAATGGGACTGTTTCTGAGTCAAGATTTTTTGTTTAAATTTAGTATTGGCAATACATTGTCGTTATTGATAGACAAATTAGCAAATAAAACTTTTGTATGAGAAATCTTTTTTAAAATCAGATGTCGCTTTTCAGCCAATTATAAATATATAAGCATAGATAAATTATACTTATCAATAAAGCTAGATTCTAGATGTTTTGAATATTAAATTTTCATTAACAACAAATTACTTTGGACTGAAAAATTCAACTGTTAGAAATGTTTCCAAAAACTAAAGTAGACCTCCAAAAAATTATGTTCATACCTTACCAAAAAGTCATTAGAATGAATCAATGCAAGCAGCAGATGAACAAATCTCAAAACTTTTCCTCATGTGTCATCCATGAGGCTATTCCAATTTCAACTTAATCCACAGAGAATACACTCAAGAATAGTAGACCTCCAAAAATTGATTCAAACAAAATCAATTAATTAAATGATTAGGTGACAGGATTTAGGAAAAACTTGAAATACATTGAAAATCACGCTTGCTTACAGAGGTTATCTGCAGTATTTACATTTGGATGTAAAACATCTACACCTTACATTTTAATTCAAATTATTTTGGTGATGTTAAGATGTAAAGTACTGTTTGAGATGTTATCATAGTTATTATCTAATTTTCAAAGACAGCCAGGTTTGAGATTTTACTGATTTCCAGACATCTGAGTTGCTCAACTGTGCTATGCTGACAATATAAATGATGATGTCATGGTATCAATCTTCAATACAGACAGAAGTGAATGAGAACATACTTAATATCAATGTGAAAAACATATTTTATACAACACTGGTGAATGATTAGAAATTTAAACTCTTTGTTACACATTAGTTAGCTTGGTCAATAGACAATCCCCAAAATATGGCCACGTATATGTTTGGGGAAAAAAAAGTAACATTTAGTTTTCATGTATAGTATACGTCCTTAGGTTAAAGGTTAAAAAATCTTGATAAAAGTGGATTCATATATTTTGCTTATCTAACAATGTTAGCTGAATAATTCTTCTGCATTTTCCAAATGATGATAGTATATAGAATGTACAGCAATAAATTCTTGTCTCTATTGAGAGAATGCCACATAGACTTAACCAGCCAATATGATGTGGTAAAGACAAGGACATTAGTCAAAATAATGCCTCATCTCAGAATTTGAGGCAATGGTCAATGTCCCTTATTCATTGGTTTAACATAAAAAGAACCAAACTGTCAACAAGACATTTTTTTATCCCTCATTCACATTTGTTTTTTTGCTTTTTTTCCCCACAATAACAAATCTAAATATTTCCTCATCATCAACTCCATTTAAAAGCATATGAGTACTCTGAGAATTCCTGTTGCCCAATATCAATATTTCATAAATTAGGGTCCATTTTCTTTTCTGGTTATTCCAAATAAACCAAGATGGTTTTAATCCTGCAAGCAGCACACGATGTGCTGAGAATTCCAAAAGACATAATACTGAAAAAAGCACAATGGACTTTGTAAAAAAGTGCATAGCTAGCAGGATGAAAAGCCCTCGACCCCCTGCCTGTTGGAAAGATATCAACACTCCCTGCTGACCTTTATGTGATAATGGCTGTGCATACAAAAGAAAGAATTCTAAAGCAGTTTGTTGTTCTGCCAGTCATAACCAGATTCTAATCTTCAATAGAGTCTCTTGTCTGATATGAAGTTTCTCATGAGAGAGGAAGATAAACCTATTCATGTCAAAATAGTCAGATCCAGTAAAAAGGTTTGACCAGATTACATCATGAAACTCAGCTGGGTGTTATAGAGTAGTATTTTTGTTTTTTTCTTCCAAGAGCTTAGTGCAAAAAGATTTCTTTTTCCCTTTGATTAAAAAACAAACGGAAGACATTTTTTATGACAACACACATCACACAAAGCAAAAGCAATAAAATTTTATTTCCCCATCCATAATTAAACATGTTGAATTAAGAACTAATAACTGTTCTGGATTTGCTGGCACGTCATTCAGGCATATATGACTGGACATAGTTCAAAGAATCTTTTTGTGGAACAACAATTTCTGTTTCAAATGTTTCTGCATTTGCCAAAAGAAACAAAGGGGAAAGAATGAAAAACAGAAATTGAAAAAGAAAGAAAAGCATAAGGGCTGTTTCATATACAAATGATGCACAGTTCCAAGGAAAATGTCTGCATGTTCTACAAATGAGAAAAAAAGTTTTATTTCTGTTTTTCCCTCCTCTTCCAATAGACCTTTATCTTTTCTGACATACATTTGCCTTTTTCTTGGAAAAAAAATGATGTGTCAAGATGGAACTATATTTGTTCTAATAGATAAAATATTGTTCCTGGATACACAGACAAGGTTTTCCTAAGACTTGATTAGATCTGATAGCCAATTGCAATTGACAAAAGAATAAGGAAACCATATGGAGGACATAGGCCAGCAATGCCTTGAAAAGCCAGTGAATAACCAGGACAGAGGTGCCACAACTGGCAAGTGTACAACAGAATTTTTTCTGAATAGCAAACATGCATTTCAAGTTTTGGACCTCTCCAGTGAGTATAATGTCTCTCAGGCTTCCACCACAAAGTTGCCAATTAAGTGATTTTAGCACTAGATTCCTTGTAATCTCAATCTTTTTAGCAAGAGATAAAAGGAAAAAGAAATCAAGGCATATATTAGTGAGTGTATATAAAAGTTTTGTTATTAACTATTGAAAAGTTTTAGTTTTATTCATATTTCTACAGTATATTGACATACAATGCAATCCTTCCTTTCTACTTCAAAGTGTTTTCATAAAGAGTGATTTCTGTCTGATATATACCAATCTATATTCATATTTTAATGGAGTAAACAGTTGATTAACTGCTTAAGTAAAATAAATTTCTTAGTGTGAATTCATACAATAAAGTTTGAGAACCAGTGGCCTAGGATGTTAGCATTAGGAATACTAGTGTTTGATCTATCAACTCAACCAATGAGTATTTTATACTGACCAGCCTCAAAATGGGTACGTTTTATATGTTCAAAGGTCCGCCAGAAATTTATCATCCATAACATAAGGGTGTGGGAGCTGAAGGTTTCAAAAACAATGAGCCACTTATCTGCATTTCTTTTGCAATGTTTTTAACATAATTCAATCCCTCTCACTAAAATTAACATTTTCAATCCAAATATCAAGAACAGGATATTCCCTATGGAAAATCTGTCTTTCATTTGTAAATCCAGATTGTCTTCTGGTTTGCAAGCAGAAAAGAGTCACATTTTTAGCTGAGCAGATCTAAGATATACATATCTTTCACAAAACCAAGTACTGCATCAACTCATTATTAGAAGCATGTGTGAATGGGAAAGATCAGTGTTGTGGTAGTGTTTAAAAAGGAACAACATTTTACTTTCTGTAATTTACAATATTTTTATGGAAACATTTTGCTAATTTGATTTCCAATCAATACTTAAACAGAGGAAAAAGATACAGAAAATTAGTCACTCAGCAGAAGCTGTCACATGACCAATGTCTTTGGCAGCATACCGAGTTGAGGTTGATCAATTAAAAAATAGGAAAAAGGTGTGATCAATGAATAAGTTACATCTTTTGCCTGTTGTTGGACAATGGTCACCAAAAAAGTCTAAATTTTTAAAAACAGGCATGAATACTACAAAGAGATCAATTTAGCATGAATTTAAATTGCAAATTGAACCCACCACCTAAAACCTGTTTAGAGGGAAATTTAAAAAAAACAAGCCAAAAACTTTTTTTCTATATATGATACGGAATAAATATTTAAATTCTCAGCCCTCTAGCTCCATTAGTGCAGCCTGTATATGCCATGATTCCTAGAGAGCCAGAAATATGAAATTTGATTCTTAGAGAGCTAGGAATGATGATCATAATACAATGTGCAAAATTGATGACCACATTATGATTTATTGCTGCCCTAAGAAAATTTCTCTCATCCTTAGATTGAAGGGCAACAAAAGAATATGAATAATCCCTTAATCTCATCCTAACCAATTTTTTATTTCTTTGGGAGTCATAAGAGGGATTTGGTATACTCTAAAATATCCTCAGGCATTTTTTTCAACTTGAGCAAAGCATCATTGATGATTACTGCAATTTTTTGGCAAAAAACAGTGTTACTCTGTGGAAAAATCAAAGGAGAAATAAATGAAGAGCAGTTCAAACAGCTGCTTTTTGTGGATAACATGGATGTATCTGCTTATAAATTTTTTCACATTTGTTTACTAAATTCATGTATGTCATAATTATGTTGCATTGTCTGATAAATTCAGTCAATTCATTATGGTATAAATGCCACTTGGTAAAAATTCATGTTTATCAGTGTTAAAGCTATCAACACATATAATGAACAATAGACTCTTCCACTTGAAAGTAACAGTTTTGCTGATAGAAATATCTCCCATCCACCTTTTGAAACAATTGACTATTCTACTAAAACTAATTCAGTACAATTTTTTAAAAAGATGATCACATTGAAATTTAAATATAACTGTAAATTTTTATCTCCAGGGGTTAACTAATTTTATCATTTTTTTAATCATTTTTATTGTTATTGTAATTGTTGTTGTTGTTATCATTATTATTATTGTTATCATGATGATGATAATCATTATTATTGTTGTTGTTATAATTATTATCATTATCCTTATTATCATAATTATTTTGTGTTATAATGATAATAATTATCATTATTGTTATTTCTATAATAATAATGATCATTATCGTTGTTATTATTGTTATTGTAATAATAATAATAATAATAATAATAATAATTTTTTTAAAAACAAAAAAAAGCGTGCTTACCACAATGAACCGAACCTTTTATTTATCCGACGGGGGCATATTGACTGTACTCCCCTCTTTAGCGTTAGTAGTATTGTTACACTGTCTCACACTAGGATCGAACCTAGAACCATCAGATTACTTAACAGTAATTTGTTTGATGCTGTAACCACTGCGCTATGTGTCCATGTGGACGTTACTTCCCAAATCTACCAGATGATACCTGACAAAGGCCGTAGAGTGCAACAGCCGAAACGTTGTATGAAAAACAACAAAGATGAGGATGGTCCGAATATCAATAGAAATAATAAAGAGAGAATACCTTTGAAGGATAAGGAAAATATTAGAGACCAAATTAAACAGCAGAAATCTAATAAAAGGAATGAACACCTGGGCTGCATCAGTAGTGAGATACACAGGACCATTCCTAGGATGGACAAAGGAAGAACTCCAATCAATGGATAGGCGAACTAGGAAACTTATGACAATGCATAAAGCATTACACCCTAGAGATGATACAGATAGACTATACGTTAAGAGAAAAGAAGGTGGCAGGGGGCTCATCAGCATAGAAGATTGTGTCCAGAGAGCTAAAGCAGTCCTAGAAAGGCATGTGCAAATGAATAGTGAAGAAATCATTAAGAGTGCGAGAGATAGTGCAACAAACAACAAAGTAGAAAACAATGGAACAGCACAGCAAACAAGAAAAGAAAGAAGGGAAAAGAAAAAATTGTATGGCGAGTTTAAAAGGCAGATACAAGATGTAGCAGATGAGAAATCATGGATGTGGTTACAAAAAGGAAACCTGATGAGAGAAACGGAATCGCTCATTATGGCAGCTCAAAACAAAAGCATCAGGACAAACTACATAAAAACAAAAATCGACAGAACACAGACAAACAGCAAATGCCGCATGTGCGGTGAAAGAGATGAAATAGTAAACCACATAACTAGTGAATGTAGTCAACTCGCCCAGAAGGAGTATAAGCATAGACACGATAGAGTAGCAACGATGATACACTGGGAACTAAGCAAACAAATGGTATTCAACCATGTGGAAAAGTGGTATCAGCACAAACCAGAGGCAGTCTTGGAGAATGACAACCACAAACTACTCTAGGACTTTGACATCCAAACTGACCACCTCATCCAGGAAAGAAGACCGGACTTGGTAATTGTAGATAAGAAAAAGAAGACCTGCCAAATAGCAGACGTAGCTGTACCTGCAGACTATAGAGTAAACAGGAAGGAGAGTGAAAAATGGGGAAAATACCAGGACCTAGCAAGAGAATTAAGGATGATGTGGAACATGAAAGCCAGGGTAGTACTGGTCATAGAGGGCGCACTAGGAACTGTTCCAAAAACGCTGAGGGTGAGACTGGAGGAGATCGGGATAAGGGGAAGGATTGTGACTGAACAGACCACAGCACTACTGGGAACTGCACGGATACTGAGGAAAGTGCTAGAAATATAAGGACTGCAACGCTAACTGTCAATAATGACCCAACAGAGGAAGGGAAATGAAAGCGGAAACTCAAATTGTAGCACTGATATGATAGGCGAAAGAAAGAGGTGACGTTAGCTGAAGACCAGAGGAGACTTATTGTCACAGCCTTCAGCGATTACCACTGGGCAACCGGTGTGAAACTGTTAATCGCAGAATTACTGCGACCTATGATTACTAGGGGAGGAGGGCTGGAGACTTGAGGAGACTTGCTGTCACTCAAACTCCAGCGGTTACCGCCAGGCAACTGGTGTGAGATTCCAAATAATAATAATAATAATAATAATAATAATAATTCAATCTATGACTCGAATTTCACTGTTTCCCCAGCTCTTCAGCATAACTCGTGTCAAAGAATGATTCTTGATTTTATTCATGCACTTTGTATAGACAGAGAACACTCTGCTATAAGGTTTACAATATATATATATATATATATATATATATATATATATATATATATATATATATATTGAGAGAGGGAGTGAGTGAGAAACAGATAAATATATAAGTATGTATATAATATAAGAATTACATTTCGTGCCTAATGCACTCATCAGCAACCTGCAATACGTTCTGTTCTTGTGATTATTAAAGCAGACTTTTTGTTTCCATAGTGACAAGAACAAAATATATTGCCGGTTGCTGATGAGTGCATTGAGCACGAAATTTCAACATTCACCGGATGTATAAAACCTTGTAATTCTTATATTTTATGTATAAATAGCTTTATTTACTGTGATACATATTGAACATTGTGATCAAACATCTGCAAATTCTGTTTTTTTAAATTTCTTTCTACTTGTATTCTTAAAAATTGAAAATATATTATGAACTATATATATATATATATATATATATATATAATAACACTGTTTACTTTTTAGAAGGCAATTCTGGAAAACATGTTCATAATCAGAATTTGATGGAGAAACCAGGAATATAGCTGTGTTAATATAACGATGTTTTTTTATATCATTATTTGAATTTTATGTAATTTATCTACTGTACTTTCTAACGTATTTTTAAAAAATATTTCCTGTAAAAACAAAGAAGATTATCTGTATTCTTCATTATTTAACCCCTGCGAGACCCATAGGGCATATGGGTTCCTAGGTTTCTATGACTGCATTGATATTTATGTCCTGCAAATCTCTTTTAGAAGTCTTTGCGAAGAAAAATGTAACTTATTGTCACTCAGCCTTCAGTGATAACCCTTGCGTGAAACTGTAAATCGCAGCATTACTGCGACCTATGAGTACTAGGAGAGGAGGGCTGGAGACTTGAGGAGACTTGCTTTCACTCAAACTTCAGCGGTTACCACCAGGCAACTGGTGTGAGATTGCAAACAACAACAACAACAACAACAACAAAAAAAAATTATTAAAAATCTCAAAATTGTATGTCAGACAATTTTCTGTCAGACTAATTAATAAGCTTACCCAAGTGAATGAAAACATATACACATTTGATTTATGGGTATCTATCAGCAGCTTCACTTTCCTGCAACTATTTCTCTTCTCATCCTTAATAAAATATTAGAAAATGAAATAGCTTCTATGACAAAAAATTTTGCAGACAACTGTAGCAAATCTTGACATCAAATGATATTTTTAAATCAAAAACCAGTGTCAAGCAAAAATTAGTTCAAAGAGTCTCCTTCATTGGAAGTTGCACTAACATGTGTTGTTCTATATCACTGTGGATGTAAAACACAAGTTTATGTAGGATGAGGATATTTATTGTTTGTTTGTCTTTCAATCTGTTGGTGTATATGCATGCAATAGTACATTTTATCTCAGTCATGATACTAAGGTCATCTTGACCTAGCAGTAGATCTAAAGATGATATCAATTATTATGCAGAATGTGATGATAATTCTTGAAAAAATGTTTGAAGGTGAGAAGAGACACATTAATGTTCATGCTTTCTCCCCTAAATCAAATGAGCATTTTGTAATATTCATTGAATTTTGGTACCGGAAAAGATTTTTAATCAAAAAGCTTTGCAAGAATTTTCTCAAAGCTATGACAGATCTCCACTGACATTTTTCAAGATAATTTTTTGAGTATTAGACTCAACACAAATTAAAAAGCAGGTTGACCATAACTAATCTGGTATTCCATAAATGTTGTAAACACTTCTTATCTGTTAACTTACATCCTCATCCTACTTTTAAATCAGTTCTGTTTGGCAAGAAAGGCAAATGAAATTTAAAAACTTCTTACAAACACACAGCTGTAAAGTTTTTTTGTTTTTTTAAAGTTTGATCTTAGTTGTTATGTACATAATATCTACTAAGCTAAGGAAGATCTGCCTGCCTACTTTGAAAATCAGCATTTAAACATTGACTTTTCACCTGGGCTGGAAACCCAAGTGGCGACATAAGGGGTGCCATGGCTGCAACTAACTGAGATTATAAAAATAATGAACACAGAAAAACATACAAAGGAATACCTGGCTCGTGTTTCTAAATTCACACCAGTAGATAAAGCACAGGTTGATATCATGATCTCAGAAATTTGAAATTATTCACAAATTATGTTCAGAAAAAAAGGTGGCCAGATTAGCAATGATCAACCTGTATAAGCAAAATCATTCTTCACCAAAGAAAACTCAATTCATTTTCATATTTTCCTGTAGTTGGCTCAATTTTTACAAATCTAAATAAATCTAAAATAAAAGAAATAATGAAATACATAAATATTTTTTCTTCTATGATTTGGATTCAAATAAGTGAAAAAGTGTCTTTGTAAAGTTCGTTTGCAAAGAATACTTTGGGGAATGGGGAGAATTGTGCAACAGTAAAATGAAATGGATCTTTGAAGAAGTATTATAACTAATTATATTCCAAAATGCTGGAAAATTTTTATTCCTAAAAATTAAAAAAAGATTAGTTGTGAATTTATCTTTAAAAGAATCTTCATTACATGTAAT
Organism: Thysanoteuthis rhombus; assembly: GCA_963457665.1. Classification (NCBI taxonomy): domain Eukaryota; kingdom Metazoa; phylum Mollusca; class Cephalopoda; order Oegopsida; family Thysanoteuthidae; genus Thysanoteuthis; species Thysanoteuthis major. The sequence goes on along the minus strand of OY735213.1, from coordinate 13,473,964 downwards.
TTAGTCTGGCTATTTTCCGTGTCTTTTTACAATGTTTTCAAATGATACATACACCATGTTATAATGAGAGATCATTTCAAATAAGAATTTCAAAGTAATATAACACATTTATAATTATTTCTGTCAGAATATATATCTATTTCTTAATGATATACATAGATATATAGATATAGATATAAATTACTCTTTCCCTTTAACTTAAATGATAATTCCAGAACTCCCTAAAACATCCTCAAATTCCTTCTCTTGAGATTCTCTAACCACCAGTTTTTTTATTCCTTGCAGACAGACTGAAAAATTATCTTACACGGCCAGTGGAGAGAAACATTTCTCTATTGGTAATAAGTTATTAATCTAATTCTTTCTTTCTTCATGTGAACTCTTTTTCCTGCCACAATAACACCATATTTCCACTTTCACAGGCATCATACAATGTGCACCTTCATATATATTTGACTTGGCTATTTTATACTTTTGTTTTTGCATAATATACTGGAGTGATTTCTATTCCCTTTATTTTCTTGGCAAGTGCTTGATATGACCAAGGCTGAAGGCAACTTAGAATTATAGAAGTATAACGGTAGACTGGTATCCGCAGTACAACAAACGCTTGACTTCTCTGAGAGTCAGTGATGCATGTTGGCTGCCAACAAATCTAATTATTCTTGGGGGCAGGGGTTAAGGAAAAAAAAGACCAAAAAATGCAGTCAACCATGTAACAATGAGGAGAGGAAGAAAATACACGGGAAAAAATTGCCGCCTTCAAACAAAACCTACCACAGACATTATTAATGTAATAAAGAAGTTAATGAGTAGACAGGACCTGCCTCTGGGGTTAGGAAGGAAATTAATGTCGGAAATTACAAGAAAGGACATTGCATAGGATATATATATATATATATATATATATATATATATATATATATATATATATATATATATATATATATATATATGAAAACATAAATATATGTGTGTGTGTATGTGCGTGTGCAAGGGTGTGTATGTAGATATACACCCATGTTTGTGCGTCTACTGAGTTCCATGAAGAGACATGGTGGATGGGAAAGAAGTATTTTATCAATTCAGTTTGAGGTAGGGGATATGCTATTTCTTTCTAGGCGTGAAATATTATTAGGGATGATTGGGTTAAAATGTACTGATTGCATCTTTGAGAAAACATGTTTTCAGAGATCTATCAGGGTTCTTCTGTTGAGATAGGGATTAGGGATGTTTTAGGGATCCGGGTTCATTTGCAAAATGTGTTTGATCAGATATAAGGGCCCCACTGTCAGGAAGAAATACATTCAATCAAAACAAAATCTATAATTACAAGAATCCTCAGAACTGCCATTATTTCCAGAAGGCAATGAAGCCCAAGGGAGAAAGAATTTCTGCCTACAAAACTTTAAGGCATTGTTTATCAGACCTGCTATTCATGTGGCATCTCCATCTTCAACTGTTACGGTCATACATAGGACAAATGTTGAAATTTATAATCTGTAAATATCCTGTATATCCAGTGGTGCAATGCTGTGGAAATGCTGTGGAAATGCTGTTCTCTTACTTTTCTAGGGAGGAGAAATAGTGTTCTTCCTCAATCTATGTACTACTCCAGTTCTCTTTTAAAACAATTCACTTTTCTATTACAACTTAGTACATCTAGGAAATTACAAATGAAAAAAATATTATATCAGGGGTTATTCTTCCAATATCAGTCAGACTCTAACATAAGTGAGGCTCAGTGGAGAAAAGTTTAAATTGACTTCAAATAACATTTTTTTTTATAAAATTGCAATATTATTCTGTATCTGAAAACATGTCTACATCTGCATCCATAGCAGATACTCTTGTTTGCTTATCTGGTTCAACAAATTTAAAACTCATTGCAACCGGGAAAGGTAATCTAGCTCTCTTTTAAAGATGCAATTCTTTCTCCTAAATGAGTTTCTCATCAAAAATCATTGTCAGATTCAGTACTTTAAATGGAACCCCAAATTTTGTGACCAACTGTTACATTCTCAGGTATTGAATATCGGCAAGGTGCATGATTACATACTTATACATATATACCCAAAAGATATATAAGTCACATTGATATTTTTTGACAAAAGAAATTTAATGCATGTAATCATAGAGTTATCGTACAGGTCTAGGTTTTAATGCTTTGCTCTCACCTCTTCCCATAATACCAGCAGATTTGATATAATTTTGATGGTGGGTGGTAAAAGATATTTATTTTGTCTGTTAAGTAAAAATAAAAGACAAGTGTTCCATTTTCATCATTAATTTCATCAGATGACTTCATAATTTTATCCTCCAAGAAACGTTTCATCTTTCTTAGCCAAGAATTTCTTTTGCATTCTTCCAGAGAATGGAAATTTTTCTTCATAAAAAGAATTTTGAAGAGACTGAAAAAAAATCGTAACCCAAGAGTATAATATCTGGTGAATACATTGGATGAGTAAAAACTTCTAAGCCAAGAATATTTGTCTGGTCACAAAGGATAGATGTAGTCAAGCATTATACTGATGGAACATTAGAGCCATTTGCTTAACTAATTCTGGACAAAAAGTGCCAATGTTTGCTTTGATTTGATCTTTGAGAGTATTACTTGTTCAAATAAATCTTTGGTTCTCTCAAAGAAGATAAAAGCATTGCCATATTAAGGCAATTGGAGGCTCTTGGCTAGGATAGGGCTCCTCAAAGTAGGGATTTGGTACCCTCAGTGGGGTTCCACATAGATCATTGGGGGTTGTACAAATATCTGAAAATGCTTCTTAAAGAATAATTATGTAAAACTCCTATTAATGTACACTAGAATTTTTTACTCACACAATATTTTGGTCTCAGCACATTCCGATTTTTATCGTTACAAATAAAATAAAATTGATGGTAATCCTGCTCAGCCCATACGTAAATCCAGCACTGGATGAGAGTAAAGGAGTGCCCTCCAACTAATCATATACACAATATAACTTTATTTTGAATGAAGACTGGCCATTGGTATGGTTAGTGATGGTTCATTTCACTTGCCATACAATTTTTTGTACTCCATAAAAGAAAAATGAAAAGATAGTTATAAGAAATTGATTGAGAGATAAAAAGAGAAATTCAAAATGATGTGTGGAAGAAAAATACGTTTAATAAAGTAGGCCTGAATTTAACATCAATGGAGCCCAGCGCGTAACATTTCTTGGAGGCCCATCTATTTTTGTTCTTATCGACTCTTTTCAAAGATATCAAAAGAAAAAAGATTGTGATGTTCAATTTAACAGTCCTTTTATGAATCAACAATCCATCTCTACACAACAAGATAAATCCTCTGATAGATAGAAACACTGGAAATCATTTAAAATAGAAAATATAATTTTGACACCTATTTGGGGCCTGGGGCTCTGCAGCTGCACTGTTTGCACTACCTTGTGTACAACCCTGGTTCAAAGTGGAGACACACAATGATCACAGCTGATAGAAAAACTTGGAAGGAAAGAAAGGAAAGAGATAAAATTATAATTTTCTAAAGTCGCTTTGATGGTTTGAAAAGTGATTTAGTGCCTTAGCCTAAAGTTTAGTCACTAACTACTCCTCAGTGCTGAAATGAATGTATCTATAACAGATTAAATTTTCTCTCATATCAGCCAAGCATTTTTTTCAAAAAGCCGACCATTCTTGACAGCCAGACTTTATGGGATCTCTTACACACCTTTCACCACGTTCTTTCTTTATCAATACTGAATCAATTGGTGCCGATAAAGATATTTATATGATTATGCCACTTCAAACTCTGTTATTGGATTTATCTTCAAGCCTCATTTTGGGAAAATCATTTATTTTGCACCAATGTGTAACAAGTAGAAATAATAGATCAGATCTTCTTTAACATCTCATTAACATTGACCATGTACAAAGTTTATTACTATGGAATGTATACTTGTGCTTTCATTATAAATATTTTTATGACAATTTCTACAGATTTCCCCCTTCAGTTAACTACTGTCATGATTCACACATCTATGAAGCCCGAACGGACAGTTCTAAGACTTCTTCTGTTACAAGTGCCAGAACAGAAAAATGATTTACCTCTCCCAGCAAGGTATTTGTATTTACTCATGTCTGTCTGTTTGTCTGTCTATCCACACAAAATTTCTGAAAGTTCTCAAAGAATTTCCATCAAATTTTCTTGAAGAGTAAGTTATAGGCTAAGAAAAGATTGATCAAATTTGAGAGCGGATCTAGGGGTTCCAGTTACCTCCCATTCATATTAGCTATATAGGAACACATCTTATTAAATTTTTAGAGACAAAGGTGTCAGCAGATATATGCGCTCTCTGAATGCTTTCTAGTTATAATTATGTCATATAAAAAGTAAAAATAATGATTTACACAAAAAAATTGTCTAAATAGTACATCAACATTGCAAAAGAGACAGATTTCATAATTAAAAGATTGATTTAAAGGATGATTAGATTAATTTCAAGCTCAATCTGTTCAAGAATTTTCTGTTTAAAAAAAATCCATCAATTCATATCTCTCTTTTTGGATTGTATTCTGTTAGCAAGCCATAATTCTCATTAACACATTCATCTGAATAGGTAATATTTATCACACATGCGCATGTAAACACACAAATTGGTGTGAATAGGTAATTTGTTATCACCCATACACATTTATACACACGTTAATGCAAGTAGGTAATACAGATGTAATTACACATAAATATGTATATACATGTGTTAGTGTGAATAGGTAATATAGATACTGTCACACATACTCAGCAATATAACAATAGACCCACTTGAGTATGTAATAACCACTCATTATGTGTACAATATGAATCTTAGTACCTATTCCCATTGGTAGAAACAAGATTCTAATACTAATTTCTCACTTGGGAAAGGTAGTGTACTTTAAGCCTTAGAGAACAGATCATTATGAGCACTTTGCATAATTCATCAACAAGGTACAATCTCTGTTCATCTCAAATTTCACTACCAAAATGCATCCTTAGATTATTTAGAATTTTTCAGGGTCCAATGCTATCAATATCCTTGACATATCAGCTGAACTTTCAATGAATATTTGAAGAGCTGTAAAGTATTTCCACCTTCTCCTATTAATTGCTATTATCTGTCACCTATCTGAGTCAATGACCAATTCCTCAAAGTCAGTTTTAATGTCCTCTGTTTGGACTTTTGTATCTTTGATCAGATGTAGATCAACAGATTGTAGATTGGATTTATCTGGCAATGGATCCAGTCACATTTCAGTGTCATGAATAATAAACCAATTGCACTGGGATCAAAATTACGTCACATTGGATTCCACTATTTTCTACCCAAGTTTTCATTAATTGAGATCTTTCTCTGTGAAGATTACTGAAAGCAACTGCTAGTAATTGTCCTCTTTTTGTTTTTTGCATCAAGTCTGCAAGTACCACTGTACAAACAATTATAATGAAACCCGATGGCTTGACAAATTTTTGATTAGTTACTGTTGGGTTTGTATAGAGAAGAGGCAAAACTGCTGGAGTGATCCCAAAAAGAATTAGAAGAACACAATAATTGGCAATGCTTTCCAATATGTCAAAAAGTGAGTCATGTTTGAAATTATGCTCCCATTTCCAATGTGTTAGATTCATTTTGATCATAAAGAATTTTGAATATTCATTTGAAAAGCAGCCATTCCTTTGTTGGCAGAAGACCAAAAAATGTCTGCAGCTCATGGTGGAATTAAAAATGAAAACATTCCTGTTTTGTCTTTAGAAGTCGGGTCAATTATTCAATAAGGTAACAATTGTCTATATATATATTTGCAGATATTGTATAAGTTATTTACCAAAACAAACTGTTGAAAATCAAGTTTTGATAACTAAGCAAGAAATTGTGTTGAATTTTATGAATATGTTGATATCTATTGCATATCAAAAGCAATTGTTACTACCAAGTCAATTAAACAGCTATAAATATCTTTCATATAAATTGCTTAAAAAATTGTCTCTGGCTGATAAATATATTGTGTTGATCAATGGTCTCTCTCTCTCTCTTTCTCTGTCTCCCCTCTCTCTTTGAATCTCAATCTCCATCTCACCCCCTCTCTCTCTCTCTCAGTCTTTCTCTCTATCTCTTTTCCTTCCAATCTGTTTCTTATCCTTTGGTCTTTTTTCCTTTACAGACTGTTTCCTCTCAAATGGATCAGTGGTCACTTTGGAGGGTTTTTTCCCATTTTTACTACATTTCTTCCATCTTCATTTTTTCTTAATCATATTCTGTTTTATGGATTTAGCCTCAAGGCAAAACGAGTCACTTTCATTTGTTTTATTACAAAGATGATGGACTCTTCCAGAATATGGACAACATCAATGTTTTTGCTGGTGAATCAAAAATTGATTAATTATAATTTTTTGAATTCATCTTTTTGTTCATTTTTCTCTGTGTGTGTTTGTGTGTGTGTGTGGTTGTGTGTGTGTGTGTGTGTGTGTGTGTGAGAGAGAGAGAGAGAGAGAGAGTGAGAGAGAATTATTATAAAACATAACAAGTCTCTCTACAATAATTACCATAATAACTTTCCAAAATAAATCTGTGTATAAAAATATTCTATAAAAATATCTTGTAAATGAGGACTTATGCCAGACTCAGTTAGGACGAGGGAAATCATTAAAAATACCTGATACAAAGTCATTAATGATTCTGTACAAAGAATTTAAATGAAAAGAAAAAAATGGAAATAATAACAAAGATATCCTATAAGCATTAGCTGATTTACTAAGAATAGAAACTACTTGGAAGAAACAATGTGTGAATGGTACAGAGATCAAAGAATCATAAAATGAGAAAGACAAAGAAGTTTTTGAAAAATTAAATCTTTGCCACACAGAGAATGACAAATGGAAACTTGTCCTGCTTTGTGCGAATATAATAAGGACAGAGACATCAAAGTTTGGTTTAGTTCAGTGATTCTACAAATATGTATATTTGGTGTTGCTTTGAAGTAATAGACATTATATACATTACACATGCAGATGAACTTGATGTGTCTATCCATACATATATATACATATATATATAAAGAGAGAGATAGAGAAAGACACACAAAGACATACACACACACAAAGTCATACACACACACAGTTATAGGTATTTATATGCCAACTCACTCACTCAAACAACTACATAAACATAGAGATATATATGCGTACACAACTGAATATAACAAGGACTTGAACTGATGGGAAGAAATTACAACGATAAGCTTGTTTTAAGACATAGCCCTGAAGTTTCAATAATGTACAGAAGAATGAATAATCAGACAGCTATCTGTCACAAATACTTGTTTGATTAAAGACAAGGAATGATTTTACATTTTTTTAGTTAACTTCTCTAGTTTGAGTACAAAAAAAAAATGTTTCTCAAGTAATGATGGTCTAAATGTTGGCAATCAAGCACTTTTGGCCATACTTTTGTTCATTATCAAGAATGGGAAAGCACTGGGAATGCTTTTCACTTTTTGGATTTTGTATACAGTTGTACTCAGTATTTGCCATTGGTGCATTATGGCGACATTATGCACAATGATAAGCTCTAGAAATTTATCAGTTGTATAAAATTTTTGAGATCCCAGTTCCAAAACTGAAAAATATCTTGTTCTGTACTGTTTTTTTATGTTAATAATGGCTTCAAGTAGCTTCTATTTTTATAATTAACATCTTATAGTACACTTGTATTGTTTATAAGAATTTGTTGTATGCTGATGGAAATATTAATGCCTAACATTCCATGTTTATATGTACAAGTATGAATAGCACTTTGATCAGACAGATGGCAAGTTGACCTATGTGATAGTGTGGTACTGGTGCTGGTGTGTCCAACATGCAAATGTGATATCTGTTTATCATAGGGGAAGCAATCTCCTACAGGGCAAGAAAATTTCTAGATGATGGTTTGGTTTAATGGAAGTTTCTGATGATAAGCACTATTAGAGATAATAAGATTAGATTTTTTTTACTTGTTTATATTAAATTACTTATTTCATGTATTCATCATGCTTGACAGGAAATGTGTACCTCTGTATATTTCCTTTTTTCATTATTCACCAAAAAATAATTCATTTGTATGTCTCTACCGACTGGATGAAACCAGACCTGTTCCAATATTTATTTTTCTTATTAAGTCAAAATTATTTCAATTCTCTTAATTAATTTTTACTCATTTCATCAGCAAAACCACCAGTTAAACCAAGCATTGATCAATGGGGAGAGTGGGGTTCACTTATCTGAATCAGAATTCAGAATCTCAAAATCTCTGATAATTTTCAAGGATTTCTAAAGTTACATCAACTTTTCCCTTTGTTTCTTTTGTCGGCAAAACACCATGTTCTAAATTTTTCCTCCTACATTTTTATTGTCTTTTCTCTCCTTGCCCTTGCTTGAATGTGAATATATGAGTTTATCTAGACAGAAATAAATGAAATCAAAAGAGGAAGTGAGTATAAATAGTTATCTGTGTATATCTGCGTGTTTGTGCATACATAAAAAAGATCATTCAGAGAATCTTACAGTCTTGTCATTTTTTTTGCAGGATACTTTGATCTTCTTACCACAAGCATTTTGTTTGTGTTTAAAATTAGACCAGCAAATTTTGTTCCTTTGATTTCAATGTCTGGAAGCATTTTTCTTATTGGTTCACAGAGTTCTGCAACTTGTCAAGATAACAAAGAAATTCCAAGGCCCATTTATTTCAGAGTTTTGCATCATCATCAAAATCATCATCGGAATCAATTTACAGTAAATTGTTGCAATGTTGATTGGCATCCTAATAATTTAAATGAGAAACCATCAACCAAAACTGTCAGCATTGGTTCCTTCAGTTTTCAAGTTGTTCTGGCTGGCTATCTATGTATGAATCATAAGCAAAGATCATGTCAATGGAGCTATAGAGCTGAAAATTTAAACATTTACTACTTATCATATATTAAAAAAATGTTTCTTGGGTTTTTTAGAAATTGCACTAAAAAGATTCTTAGTGGGGGGGGGATCCAATCTACCATACAAGTGAATGCAAAGTTAGTTCTTCCATTTGTTTTTTTTTTTGTTGAAAATTCTGACTTTTTAGTGATTACCGCCAAACAAAAGGTGAGAGAAAAAACACCTTGATTGTTCACCCACTTTTCCAATATTGGATAATTCATCCCACCACTCCCCAACACTATATGCTGCTAAGAGACATTTGTCATGAGACAGTTTTTATTGAGTGACCAACCAGACTAGTTATCATTTTATTCATTGTCATGAATCCTATTACCTTAGTTATCATGTTACTGCCATTATCAATAAGATCATTTAGTATAATCATAAACACCAGCTGAACCCATAGAAATTCCACAAGTATTCATCCATTATCTCATGCCTCAGGTCTTATATCACCCTTTTTTGTATCTTCTCATTCTTTATCTTACCCTTTCCAATCTTTGCAGCTCATTAGTGTTTTTATGCAAATGTTATATAAATGTGGATTAATTCAATGCGTAAAACTCTTCCTACCTTACCAGTGAACTACCTAACTTCTTTTTCCTCTCTCTTTTCCTTCTCTCTTATATGTTATATACTATAATCACATAAAAACCAAAGAAAAACACTTATTAAAGGCAATTTTTAAACAAAGAGGGTCAAAATAATTCCCAAGAATATTAATAAGATAATTTAGTTTTATGAACAGATGAGAAAGGTATAATGAATTTAGTTGATATTTCAATGACTGTTTACAGCATCTTTAGAATATTTCAAGAAATTTAAGAAGCAAGAAACTAAGAAAAAATAAAATCCTTTGTTCAAATGAATTATATCTGATATGTTCAGTTTCAATTGTTTTTTTCACAAGTAAAGACTTATATCACTTACCCCTAAGTTGCTGATATGGAGGGAGAAGTTTCATCAAACTAAAAGCTACTTTAGACATTTTAGATGGCTTCATCTTAACAAAAGGAAACCATAGCAACCAGTCAATCATTAATTTTGATTATTTTTATTGACATGCAATGAAATTATAAAAACTAATTAATCCCTGTTAAGCCCTGCAGTAAGAGAGAAAAATCATGAGAGTGTGAGGGACAACAAAGCCATACTTAATAGAATGGAACTATCTTCATTTTTGATGAACAGAATACCAACCTACAGTATTTTTTCATTTAATTATTTCTTTCCCTCAATCAATTTCTCTCTCCTGCTCTCCTCTCCTTATCCTAACCCAACTTACCCCCACCTTCAAAGTCTTTAGTCAATACTTTTATTGTAAATTGGGTGGAAAATGAAATTGACCTATCAGTAGTTACCAGTGAACACACACACACCCAATTTTGGGTTTGAGTGTTCACATTACCCCTTTTGTATCTTTCAGTTAGTTTTGCAATAGACTGACACTTTGCTACTTTTGAGAGCACTAAAAAGAAATATTGAGCTGCAGCTAGAAAAAATTTAAGAAAATTAAATGATTATCACATACACATGATGCATAAGATTGTTTTCTGACTCGAAGTAAAAGAGCAGTGATACTTTAAACAGGAATTTTGCAAAAACATTTTTTTAATGTTTTACAAGATTTGAAAAATAGACCAATTAAAACAGTTCTTAGATATGAAGATTTCCCAGACCTTTTTAACTTCATATTAAACAGTATTATTAAACAGGTCTGATTTGTCACTCAAAAGAAACTGTCATGCAATCAATGGCTTTTGACAGCATGCTGTGTTGCATATAATCAATTAAAAAAATTGGCAAAAGATATGAAAAATGAATAGATAACTTCTCTCACCTTTTGTTGGGCCATGATCATTAAAAATTTTGAATTTCAAAAAACAAAAATATTTGAAACCCCCACCACTAAAAACTGTAATTACTTTAATCATAATCATCAAATTCTGTATATTTATGAGTTATCACTGCTCCCATGACAATAACTCTGGCAATGTCAATTCTCACTAAAAATTGAATTAAATTTTATTCAAAGAAACAATGCAGGGGAGGTAACAGAATAAATTCCTGAATCTGTACCAAAATTTTATTATTTCTTTCTTAGTCCATGGCCCACCATTCCACAAATTGAAATTCATTGAGAACTCCTAAAAATATTGAGTGGACAGAAAGACATGAGTGAATAGTGATATATACGTTCCAACTTGGTAATGTAAAAAATTCATTCTATCATCTCCATACCATTATTATCCTTATTATTAGCTTCATGGCAATAAAGACCACAGAAATGATACTTTGACACTTTCCATCGGGTGCTGGTCTGAAACCCTCTATTAATACAAACCTCAAGCCTGAAGCATTAATTAAAATTCTATCTCACAACAACACATAGATGCAAGACACCCCCCATCCCCCACAACATGAAAATTGAAGCCATGTGGCTGGATTCCAATGTTGAACAGATTTAAACACAACCAGATCTTAAGGCAGAATCTGAATTTCTTCATCACAGTGATTCTCAAAACAATCCATTTTGACTTTAAGAGAGGAAATTCAAACTTAAGAAGAATTCTTCATTTCATTTCATACATGAATGTGTGCATGTGTGTGTGTGTGTGTGAGCAAGTATATAATTTTAACAAATCCATTGTATAATAGGTGCTTCCTATCAATAGTTCAGTCTCTAATGAATATCAAATTGGACTAAAAAAAAAAAGTACACACACACACATATTGTATACATGTATGAGCGTGTATGTATGTGTGTGTGTGTGTGTGTGTGTGTGTGTGTGTGTGTGTGTGTGTGTGTGTGTGTGCATAGCTTGACATGTCTTCTATGAAGATATCAATATTGACTTCATGCATGAAAAATGAATGGATTAAAAAAGTCCAGAGTACAAGAGAGAGATTGCCAAACCAACATTATATCATCAAAAACAATCACCTGGACAAAAAGACAAGAAAATAGCAGTTAGAGTTGATAAGGAAAGAAGATTTCATTTGTGAAAATAGTCAATTAGAGACAAAGAGAGAGAGAGAGAGACAGACAGACAGACAGACAGACAGACAGAGAGAGAGACTTAGTATTGTCAGCAGCAATTTCATTATCATCATCAGGATTGATATGATATTCAATGCAGTGTAAAAATTGAAAATGATAAAGATCAACAGTTTTTTCAATAACTGAAACAAATGATTGCCACTTCTCTTTTGAATATGTATATTGTATACATATATATGTATATATAAACACAGATTATAACAGTGTGAATTAAATATGGTGAAATAATACTGTTTTTGTTAGCATATTTTAAAAAGGCATTTTGGACAACTTCAGCTTACAACTCAACTCCCTGGCTGAAAGCTGAAACCTTCAGTACTTTGCTTCCAATCCATGATACTAATAGATGTGATGCAGTGTAGTATTTGGATATTTGTTGAGTTTAGGGGGGGTGGGGGGCATGAAAAAAATGTCCCTTTTATGCTTGACATTTCCTGTATATCACTACTATTACTATCATAATTATTTACATCAGCATAATTTTATGATCTAATCTCAGTATAAAACACTTTTGAGCAAAATAGATGAAATTATATAGAAATCAATGAAAAAGATGAAGAACCGGAGTATCATATTCATTTTTATAAGAATCACCTTCAACATCACTCTTGCTGATATCATCTTCATGATGATGATCATCATTATTATAATTAAAGGGAATAACAAAAGCAGTCCTTAGCAGTTGGTATAAATGGGGGCCAGACTTGATCCCAGTCACCCCAAGGTATTAGCAGTGACCTTTAACCTTTAATTTTACACTTGGCCAGGTTAAATGAAGGGTCAGATGTGCAGTATCAGTTCCATCTCAGAGTTGTACACACACAATTAGAAAGAAAATGAATTGGTAATGGGGATCCTAGGTCACAAGAGGTCGGGGTCTTGATGCCTTTGGGATGACAACCAATGCTTAAACAGGACACAAGATGGACAAGACTTGGATCAGTATTCATTAGCAATTCAATATTGAAATAAATAGAAACTAAAACACACACACACACACACACACACACACACACACACACACACACACACACAGATACACACAATGGTAAATAACTGTATAACATTTGAAGTCAAGATGTATGAAGGTTTATGATAATTTAGAATTTATTGATGGTAGTTTTTCAAAGATCCATATTTTTAAATTAAGATTCTATGAATTGGTTTAGAAGATATAAATGCAAGCTTAAAAACATTTAGCCAGTATATATATAAGTGATTAAAGTTTAACTAGTATGTAAACAGACAAACACCCCCCAAAATAGTTAGTATTACAAGATGATTGAATTTATGATCAAAATAGTAAAGCCTTTAAAAATGATGCAAAACTCACATTATCAGTAGAAGTGTTGAAAGTATGTACAGCTCACTAAAAAAACAAATGACAACAAAACCACAAATGGCCTGGTTTATCTATACCTAAATTATTTTTGAATTTTATTTATTCAACCAAAAACATCTAAGATTTCATTTGTTAATTTACAAATGAAATGTAGCACTACATATCTTCTCAGTTTGATTTGAATCAATCTGAACATTTTTGATATACTTACTTGCCATTCAATATGCATATATACATATACATATCTTCTTATATATAATACTTTGAGGGGTCAAAGGTGAAGAGAAATGTTTCCCCCTTTGAAGGGTTAGAAGTGAAAGGAAATTTTTTTCTTCTCTAAGGGGTCAAAAACTTTTTTCTCTTTTGAAGGGTCAAAAATGAAGGAAAACTTTTTCCTCTTTGGGGGTCAAAAGTTTAAAGAGACATTTCCCTCATTCAAGGGGTCAAAAGTGAAGGGAAACTGAAATGAAGTCTGAAAGATTAAATCCTTTTTTTTCACTCCTTGAATATTTAACCTAATTTCGATGAGTACTTCAGCTTGTAGTAGAACCATATCCTAAATGGCATCCTTCCTCCTCATCATAACTTTGTCTTCGAAAGTAAAAAGTAGGTGGGAATCTGAGTAAATTGTTTTGACAAAAAAATAAAATTCAGAAGAAGTAATAAGGTCTTCTTAAGAATTATAGACTATAATTGACTATTTCTGGGCATTTTCTGTCAGAATTTTTGAGTGAGGAATTATCATTATACACGGATCTTTTTAGACTATTGTCCTCAGCTTGGACGTTTCTCTGTTCAGAAAGTTTCAGCCATTGTATCCTATGGCCTTCTTCAGGTGCCTGTTGGGATTGAAAATGCAGTCAGAATCTTGTATCAAAACCTTCATTCGATCAGTAGTGTAGATTGTTCTCATCTTGCCATTAATCTTGTACTTGACCATCTTGTTTTTGTAAACAAATGTTGAGAGCAGATAAACAAGATAAGAACAATAGTCTGGTAAAAATCTATGAACAATATTTTGGGGCAGGTATAATGTTATGTTCAAATTTAGAGCAGAGATATTGGAGTTGTTTATATTAGATTGCAGTAACCATGGCTATATAATAGTGAAATGTTGAATGAACTGAAAAATGCTAAGCGTCCAATGTTTTGTTATTCCTTATCATCTCTTCTGACTGTCCAAGTACATTGCATCTGGGACATTATCACCAGAACAAATCACTTGGTTTTCTATAATTTTACTGACTGCTGTTGTGTCATAATCCTTACTGTGGCTGGTCTCTAGAAATTCACCAAGGGACATCCTTCTAATATCCCCATCATTTCTTCAAATATCCCCTGAAAACCATTATCTGGACTCATTCTCATCATCTTCAAAGCCTTCCTCCTGACAGAATGATGTCACAATGCCCAAAGTAAAGAAGATCAAATATCCTACTAATTAATAGAATATTTAAAGATTGTCAGAGTGAATTTCTTTCCACTTGTCCATCCCACTGCCAAGCACCTGCTGACTTGGCAGTTTGATGATGAGGAAGTCTTGATGATGAAAGCAGACTGTGGCCACTTTGTGGTCTAGGCTCCCTGTCGTCTCTCAGAGTGACCTATTGGCCCAAACATTGAAAGCTACTGACCACAATTATATTTGGGTTAGGCTAAATAAAGAAAATAGTTTAAATCATTTATAAGAATATGTATGCAAAAGTATGTACTTGTACATCTGTGCGTATATTACACACATATAAATAAATATATGTATAAAAAGAGAATGATGAAAACATTGATATATATGTAATATAAGATGCTAAATTCATAATATTAATCCATAGAATTATTTATATATTCATTTCTCGATTCATATCATGTACAAATGAATAAACTGTGTTCACTTTTTTTTACAAAACATAAACCGAGAGGCACTTTTAATTATTACAATGAGACTTTTTTACACAATATCTTTGTACTTGTTAAATAGGTTTCAAATTCTCATCATCATTTATCAGTTATAAATCTAAAAATGATGAAACTATAAACATTATGATATAGATAATTGCATGATGATGCAATAAACCTATTAGTGCTTATATGGAATGTAAACCAAACCTGGAGTCATTCTCGATCATCATATTCAAAAGAATATTTCCTTTATTTTCCCATTCATGGACTACAAGTGGAAACCACCCTAACAAAGACCACCTGAGTTGTAGTTATTGTCAAGAGCAGTGATGGCTAGACCGAATTCTGATTTTTTGAATAATCCTGTTATCTGATAACCCCTTACAAATATACATATACTTTTCGACAAATGCTTACAAATAAGTGGACTATTTTTCTAATTTATTCAGGGAACTAGGAGTTTAATAAAACATAGATCGAAATTCAAAAATATAGTTATAAAACAAGGATAATAAAAAAGTTTTTTTTCCCCAAGTCTTTCACATGTCTCCTCAAAACATGTATGTCAAAGGTTTGCTATTACTGGTCTAGAGATTGGAGGAAGGATTGCTTCCCTTTCACAGCGTACCTTGATATCAAGAAATTTTGAGGACAAATTGTATCCGCAGATACTATTGAGTATAATTGTTCATCTAGTATTAGTTGTTTTGAAGAAATCAAGGGGAGAATCACTCTAGGATTGCAAACCTTCAGCAGAGCAAGCTCTACTTTCAAAAACAAGAAGATCCCATTAATCCTAAAAAGAAGATTATACAACCAATGTATCCTCCTGATAGTCACTCATGGATCTGAAACATGGAACCTAACCAAGAGACAGACCTGCAAATTGAGAACCATAGAATGCACGCATGAGAGAATATCAGTGAATAGAATTAGCCTCAGG